>CM065469.1:35426701-36072690 GCA_032872505.1 Leptopilina syphax
CTTGAATTTTGATTAATAGTTCGTTTCCGTTTTGACACGTGCAATTAATCACTTTTCTCTCACTATGGGGGAATTCCAATGTGGTCCATATTGTGACCACCATTCTATTAGGTTAATTTTCGATAATTTACATATTATTATTTTTTCTTTGGACAAATTTCAAAAGTATCTACTTTCAAATATCGATTATTCTTGATTTTAGTTCTTAAGGAATAATTTATCAAAATTAAACTTATGCGTTTAGTGTAATGTTGCTGGATATTTCTATATAAGTCTGAGAGAGGGAAAATAAAATTTGCCTCCAAGGGGGGGATTCGAACCCTAATACGTTCGGGCCGACATCTGACTCAAGCACTTAACGACTTCGGCTAACACGAACTCAATAATTCTTTTTTCAATTTGTCCATTACTATATATAGAATTTCGACTCGCAATTTGCTAATTTTCAAATCTGAATCATCATCATTTCAAATCTATCATTTTGATTATTTATCATTATCATTAAAATTTTGATTTTCATTTTTATTTTTATTTTTATTTTTATTTTTATTTTAATTTTTATTTTTATTTTTATTTTTATTTTTATTTTTATTTTTATTTTTATTTTTATTTTTATTTTTATTTTTATTTTTATTTTTATTTTTATTTTTATTTTTATTTTTATTTTTATTTTTATTTTTATTTTTATTTTTATTTTTACTTTGAGAGTATTTCTATTTTCACAGCTACTATCACTTTGACGGACATTCAGTCTTAATTTGATTTTTATTTCTACTTTAACAGAATTTCATTTTCACTTTTACATTCACTTTGACTTTGACTAAAAAAAAATTGAAGTAAGAATGAAAATTTCTCAAAAATAAAAATTTGTCATGGTGAAAATACAAATGAAAGTGAAAGTAAAAATGAAACTAAAAATTTACTGACTTCGCACTCGACAATTAATTTTTAAAAAAAGTAGCAAAAGTAGCTCTCAAACTAAAAAAAAAGTAGTAAAAAAACTAGCTATCGAAAAATGAAACTTGACAATCAAAAAAACACGTTTTAGACAATTCACAAAACTGACAAAAATTTCATTCTATATTTTATTTTCCTGACTTTTTCCTAATTTTCATTAAAAATATTTACTTCTTTCTTATCCTGCTGATAAAATGAATTCATGCAACGAATTTTATTATTCATGAAAGAATTTAAATATTTATAAAAATAATTTAATTCTTGACAAGAATTTTATAAAAAAATTTTAAATAATATTGATTTATTTCGACTAATTTTAGGCAAATTCTTTATTTCAATAATTGAAATCCTGAGAAATTTTTATTATTCATGAAAAGAATTGAATTCTTACGATGATTTTTACAACAAATTCTTTAAATAATTAAAAAATTTAATTTCATTAAAATTGTATTTAAAATAATTGATTTCTTTCGAACAATTTTTTTTAAATATTTGAAAATAATTGAATTCCTGTGAAAAATTCTAATATTTTTTATAAATAATTGAATTCTTTCAAAGAATTGAAATCAAACATTATTTTAAATAATTGATTTTTTCGAGGAATTGAAATTAAATTTTTAAGAATAATTACACTTTTCGAGCAATTCCTGCGAAATTGTATTAAATATATAATTGAAATCCTGCGATGAATTTTATTATTTATAAAAAAAAATTGAACAGTTACAATTATTTTATTAAAATTTTCAAATAATAATTGAATTCCTGAGAAGAATTTTATTATTTATGAAGATAATTGAATTATTGGGAAGATTTTTACAAAATAAATTCTTTAAATAATTGAATTCTGTTGGGAAATTTTATGAAAATAGTAAATCCTATTAAAAATTATTGAATTGCGAAAAGTTTTTAAAAATAATTAAATTTTACAAGGAATTCTATTAAAATTTTTGACAATAATTGAATGTGTGTGTGGTATTTTATTAAATTTTGTTGAAAATAATTGAATTCCTAAAAAGCTTTTTATTATTCATGAAAATAATTAAATTCTTGCGAACGATTTTTTTAGAACTTTTTAAAAATAATTGAATTTTCAAGAATAAATTTATTACTTTTAAAAATAATTGAATTTCCAAGAAGAAATTTATTACTTTTAAAAATAATTTAATTTTTGTGATGAATATTGTTATTTATGAAATTAATCGAATTTTGCAAAGAAATTTATTAAAATATCTCAAAATAATTGAATTTACAGGAATAATTTTGTTATTTATTGACATAATTTTGAATTCTTTCAAAGAATTATTTATGTAAATAATTGAATTCTTGTGAAGAATTTTATTAAAATCTAAAAGAATAATTTAATTATTTCAAAAAAATGTAATTAAAATTGTATTTAAAATAATTGATTTCTTTCGAACAATTTATTAAAATATTTAAAAATAATTGAATTTCTGTGAAAACTTCTAAAATTTTTATAAATAATTAAATTCTTTCAATAAATTAAAAAAAAAAATTTTTTTAATAATTGATTTTTTCGAGGAATTGAAATAGAATTTTTAATAATAATTACATTTTTTGAACAATTCCTGTAAAATTGTATTAAAGATAAATAATAATTGAAATCCTACAATGAATTTTATTATTTATGAAAACAATTGAATTTGATAATTTTATTACAATTTTCAAAAATAATTGAATTCCTGAGAAGAATTTTATTATTTATGAAAATAATTGAATTATTGCGAAAAATTTTATTTTAATGTTTAAAAAAAATTGAAGTTCTGTGAAAAATTTTGTTATTTTTGAAAATAATTGAATTCTTTATAAGAATTTTATAAACATTGTTTTAAATAATTAATTTTTTCGAAATATAATAAATATTAACAAAATTTTATTTTAAATAATTGACTTCTTGTCGAAATTTTTATTTTTAAAAATAATTGAATTTTTCGATTAATTAATTAAAAATTGTATTAAAAATAATTGAAATTCTATGATGAGTTTTATTATTTATGAAAATAATTGAATTCTTGCTTAGAATTTTATTAAAAATTTATTTAAAAAATTGAATTTCCATGAAAATTGTTATTATTAATAAAAGTAATTGAATTATTGTGAAGAATTGTATAAAAATTTTGTTAAATAATTCATTTTTTCTAAATTTTTTTCAAAATTCTATTCTAAATTAATTTAATTCCTGTGGAAATTTTATTATTCATGAAAATAATTGAATTTTGGATGAATTTTATAAAATTTTTTTTAAATAATTGAATTCTTTTGTGAAATTCTATGAAAATACTATAAATATTGAAAATAATTGAATTTAGACAATTTTTTGAAAATAATTGAATCGTTTTAAAGAATTTGATTACCATTTTTGAGAATAGTTTTTTTATTTCTAGTATTGGCGAATTTAAAGTAGTGGAAATTCTCAAAAAAAAAACAAAAATAGTAGCTTTTAGTGGCTGAAATTTAAAAAAAGTACCCAAATAGTATCATATCGTAAAAAAAGTAGTAAATAGTAGATTTTAGCAGATGTATGGGAAGCCTGAACAGTATAGAAAAATTTCTTTTACTATACCAAATCAGTACAAATTTTAACTGATTCTCATCCTATTTGTTATTTTTTCTTTGTTTACTTGCACTTATAGTGAAAATAAAAGCAATTTTTTTTTTATTTTTACTCGAAACAATTGTTTCTTTTGTACCAAAGTGTTATTATCGTTTCATATTGTACATAAATATATATATATATAGGGTCAAGATCATTGTTTTTACAAAAATGAAAAGTGGGTCAAATTTCTTGGTACTTTTTTTGTTAACACGCAGATCGCTCATCTCTAATTGCACCGGATAGTCCAGCAATTTTAAAGTAACACGCGGAAGATGTAATTTCCGTCACGTATATCCACAGGAAATGGTGGATGGAATGGCAAGTGGCCAAGTCATGTCATGCGAACGATCGATACTTTTTTCCTTTCCTTATATTCTTTTCATTTTTATTTTTATTTATTATCATTTTTTTTTTCAAACTCACAACTCACCCCCTTGCTTTCAAAATGAAAAAATTACTTATTACAAGCACAATTCCACTTGCGGCAATAAATCTATACAGAAATCACGTATAGACAAAGTCAAGTTCATCCTTTGTTTCAAAACGCAGTTTTATTCTGTCAATTTTTAATTTTATTTTTTAATTTTTAGTCGATTCTTTTACTCGTGTTTTTAATAATATTTATTTATTTCAATCTTACGCAATGTTTATAATTCGAATATTGATAATAATATTAACGATAATAATTAATAATTGATAATAATTAATAACCCCCTTGTAAAATATAAATATAAATAAAAAAATTTAGGTCATAATTTACTGGGGAAAGAGCGAAAAAAATCAAAAAAAATTTTATAGGCAAAAGTCAAAGGTCAAGAGACTGATACGACTATATAAAATTTAGGACAGAATTCACACAGGTAAAAAGATGATTGCAACATTAAAATTTTGATCACAGTCACAGGTCAACAGGTGAATATAATCTCAAAAATTTAGGTCAATGCTTATATTTTCTAATTTAGGAAACAAACATAAAATTTGAAAATTATAGTGAAACATAAAAATTAAAAATTTTAAAAAATATGAACAATTGGAAACTCAATAAAAAAGATTGAAAATTTAAAAAAAAAATAATTGAAAATTTAATAAATGATGATAAAAATTAAAAATTTAATGAAACAATAATAGAAAATTTAGTAAAACAAAAATTAAAAATTTTAGTGAAACATAAAAGTTGAGAATTTAATCAAATAAAAATAGAAAATTTAACAGAACATAAAAATTATAACTTTAATAAAACAAAAACAGAAAATTTAATAGAACATAAAAATTATAAATTTTATAAAACAAAAACTGAAAAATTTAACGAAAACATAAAAATTTAAAATTTAATAAACAGAAAATTTAATAGAACATAAAAATTACAAATTTTAATAAAATGAAAATTAAAAAATTTAACGAAACATAAAAATTGTGAATGCAATGAAACAAAAACAGAAAATTTAATAGATTATAAAAATTAAATATTTAGTGAAACAAAAATTGAAAATTAAATAAAGCATAAAAATTGAAAAATTAGTAAAACATGAAAATCAGAAAATTTAATAAAACAAAAATTTAAAATTTAATAGTACAGAAAAATTTAGAATTTAATCAAATTAAAAACACAAAATTTAACAGAACATAAAACTCAAAAAAATAACAAAACAAACAAGGAAAATTAAATAAAACATTAAAATTAAAAAAATTAATATAACACAAAAATCGAAAATTAAATAAAACAAAAATTGAAAAATTAATAAAACACAAAAATCGAAAATTTAAAAAAATAAAATTTCGAAAACGTTCGTGAATATAAAAAATGTTTTATGAAAAATGTTTCACAATTTTATTCAGTCCGATAATAATAATTTTCCAAAGACAATGAGATTTTTCTCTAATGAGAGGGACTTTTCTCATATTAGAAGGATTATGATTAGGATCTTTGAAACCTGTGCGCGGTCAATTATATATAATGTGAAAGAAGAAAAAAAAAATCTTTCCTATTTATCAGTTTTTCATCGTGTTGTTATAGTCATTTTGATGAAAAATCTCCACCAACGAGACAACAACATTTTTATCATGTAATTTATTCAGCCATTAACACACACACACAGAGAGAGAGAATGAGAGTTTTACATGAATTCAGATGAATATTTAGTTGGTCCTAGATATATGTAAAGATAAGCGAAAATGTCTCGTCAGAAACACTTTTGTAAGAGATTTTTGAACTTTTCTTGTTAAATCTTTCAAGACCTTTGTATATATGTATTTGTAATCTTGTATGCAATTTGTATAATATAAATTTTTTCTTCTTTTGCTTCTTAAATTTATTACATTTTTTCAAAATCTCATTCTCGCAAAATGTTAACCAAAAACAATAATGTTCCAATCAGTTAAAAATCTTAAATTATTATTATGTATTTTTAATTCAATTATTATTTTATTCTTATTATTCTCACATATAATTATAATTATTATAATTATTATAAATATTATTATTCATAATAAATATTAATAATAATAATAATAATAATAATAATAATAATAATAATAATAATAATAATAATAATAATAATAATAATCATAATAATAATAATAATAAAAATAATTATTAATTTATTTATTTATTTAACAATTTATACGGGCTTATAAAAAAAATTATAATAATAATATAAATAATATAAATAACATAATTAATTTTGAATATTTTTCTAATATTCTAATAATGAAAAATGTATATCGCACATAGTACCTATTATTTATTTTTTTTTATCTCGAAAAAGAAGAGAGAAAAAAAAGAAGCATATTTCCTTAAGTCTTTGACTTCTGCATAAAGATATTAACTATATATCTCGTGAACGAGTTACTCACATGCGACGAAAACTTGATGTTAATATTTGCATACACTATCACTTTCTCGGGAATTTCCAAGTTGGCTATATACATGCGAGGATTTAACACTGATCAAATATTTTTTCTGCGATATCAAAAATCATTCCTTATTTTATTTTTTCAAAAAAAAATTTTTTTTTTATATTTTTTTTCTTATATGAAAAAGAAGAGAACACACCTTATAACGATTCGCAATTTCATAGGAATTATTTGCATTGGGATTAAGGAGAATTTTGATTCATATAATATAAAGGTGTGTATATGCATTTTTTGCCTATATGTAACTATTTTGAAAAAAAAAATTTCTTATTTTCCTTATGTAATAATATAATACCAGGTAGAGATTGTTAAATAATTCCTACCTTCTTTTTCCCCGCAAAAGCATCGAATCATCGTCAATCGCAGTTTCACGCATTTCGAGAATCGTCACTTTTCCACTGAATGCAATTTTCTTCCAAGTATCTGAAACAAAAAAAAAAAAATTAAATTCGATTTAAATTGAAAATCGTCTATTAATAAATAATCTATTAATTATTATTAAAAATAATAATTAAATAAATAAAATACTATTAATTATTATTATACAATTTATATTTAATTTATAATTTATTTCTATTAGTAATAAATAGAATAATTCTGATTGAATAACAAACAAAAAAATTAAATTTAAATTCAAAATATAGTCTATAAATAAATTAATTATTATAATACAATTTAAATTTATAATTTATTTCTCTGAATAATAAATAAAAAAATAATGTGATTGAATTATAAAATGATTTCTGAAATATTTAACTACAAAATATTATTACGATCAAAATAATTTTTTGCCTGTTTAGGAAATAAAACAAAAAAAATTCGTTTTTAAAATTTTCGTAAGTCAGGATTACCACAAAAAATTAATTTTGTTTTTCCCTGACTTTTCCCTGATTTCCAGACAAAATTATGACTTTTTCCCTGTGCCTTAAGAATATTTTGATTCACTCTAAAAATTATTAGATATCTCAAACAAATTTTCTATTGTATTTACTTACGAATTTCTTCAATTTTAAAATTATTCGAAAACATCAATAACTTGTTTTTTAAATAAATATATTCAATCATTATTATTTTTTCGTAGGAATTATGATTTTAAAAAAATTCAAATCTAAACCTTTTGAAATTCAATTACTTTTAAGTTATAATAATTAATATTTCCATAAAATTTTTCAAAGAAAAATTAAATTATATATTTACAAAAATTTTATTAAAATCCTTCGCAAGAATTCAATTATTTTTATAAATAATACAATTTTTAACATCAATTTAAAATTCTCAAAAGAATTAAATTATTTCATAAATAATAAAATTCTTCACAGGATTTCAATGATTTAAAAGAAATGAAATAAAATGCGTTGCAAAAAATCAATTACTTTCCTAAATAATAAAATTCATCAAAGGATATTTCAATTATTTTTAATGCAATTTACAGTAAATTCTTCGAAAAACATAATTAATTCCAAAAATTTTATTAAAATTCTTCGAAAGAAATAAATGAAAACAATTATCAATTACTTTTTAATAATTTTTTGCAAAAGTTTCTAGAGAATTTTCGAATTCAATTTTACGAAATTTTTATTATTCGGAAATTCTTCAATTAAATATTTAGAAAATAAAAACTTGAAGTAGTTCTAAAAAAAAATTCAATTAAACTTTTTCAAAATACAATTATTTCTAAAAATTCCAAGCTATAATGCTGATAATATTCAATTATTATCTAAAATTTTAACTGATGAAATTCATTTTTAAAACAATTTTTATTCGAAATTTTATTCTTTGAAAATTCAATTATTTAAATAAAAAAATTGAAAAAATTATTAAATGAATGAATGTTTCTCAAAATTGAATTCTCATAAACATTTTTACCAACAAACTTTTAAATAATTTAATTTTTTTTTGCAAAAATTTTATGATCCTATTTTAAATGATTGAATTACTGTGAAAATTTTATTAAATTTTAAAATTATAATTGAATTTAAGCAAAGAATTTTTTATTTTAAGAAAATTGAATTGATATTGAAGAGTTTTACTAAAATTGTTAAAAATAATTGAGTTCCTGCGCACAGAATATTTTTTAATTATAAAAATAATTGAATTTTTTCAAAAAAAAAAAATTTTTTTTAAATCTTTTGAAAATAATTGAATTCTTGAGCAGATTTTTTTTATTTTTGAAAATTTATTTATTTATTTTAAAAATTTGCAGGCAGTGCCTTTTCGAAAATACTTTAATTTTTTTCAAGAATTTTATTTTATTTTTGGAAGATAATTGAATGGTTTTGAAGAAATTTATTATTCATAAAAGTTATTGGATTATTGCGTAGAATTATTTAATTAAATATTTTTTTAAATAATTAAATTCTTTTGGAAATTTTTATAAAAAATATTGATATTGAAAATTCATTGAATTATTTTTGAAAATAATTGAATTTTTGCCGCAAGAATTTTATTAAAAATTTTTGAAAATAATTAAATTTTGCAGGAAGAATTTTATTTATTTTGAAAGATAATTGAAATTTTGACAAAAATTTTTGAATATAATTGAATTTTTGCAAACGTTTGTAACTTGTCTAAAATTCAATTTTTTTTTAGTGTTAATAACTAAAATTCTTCTATCTAAATCCATGTTTTTTAATAATTAATTAAATATATATTGAAAATTTAAATAAAACTAATAATGAATTTTACAAATTTAATTTTTTCCAGTACTTTAATAAAAATCCCCTGATTTCCCTGACTAATTTTATTTTCCTTAAATTCTCTGACTTGTGGCAATTCTGGTAATTGAAAAAATTTCCTAATTGGTTAAAAAAATTATTCATAAATAAAAGAAAGAAAATTCCATGTGTGTGGCATTTAGAAAAGAAATGATTCGTAAATAATTGAAAGGATTGTTACATCAATATATAATATGCAAAAGGAAAAAAAAAGAGAAAAAAAAAAATAATTGCAAATTTCATTTTGTCGATTATGTGTGAAGTGAGTTGAGAGATTGATTCTTATGGAAAGGGTCAATCTCTACCTTTTCGCAACCTTTCACTGTACCATTCAGGTCAAACCTATGATCGTTGAAGTGTCTGTCAGAGTTGAGCGCGCGTCGTCAGCTCATAGATATTTTTCCACATGACCTCATTCTACCACCGCGAAAGATGTACACCGCCAATATATATATGTAACTCTCTGCACGTTCGCAAATGTTACATAGTTTTTAACATTAATTTCTCTATATATGTGTTGGTCACGAGCCTTGGGAAAGCATATTCCTTACTTCTGTTTTTTTTTTTTTTTTTCATTTTAATTTCCAATAGTCAATGTATTTTTCTCTATTTTTCTATAAACACAGAGAGAAAGAAGAAGCCACACTCACGAGAAACATCATATCGTATAACACAAACTATAAATTTGCCACAGTACTCAAGAATTCTGCAAATTTTTCTGTTTATCTTTTTTTTTCCTTTACGAAATCTTGTTGGATTTATCATTAAGAGACAGAATAGGAATAAATTGTTAATAAACAAATAAATTAACGAATAAGACAATAATGTTGATTTTTTCCAAGTGAAACAAAATTAACCAAATAAATAATAAAAATAATTAAAAATTAATATTATTGTCCTTTTATTTATTACAGGGCTCGAAGCAGTGAAAGTATTTAAAAATACGGACTTTACGGACCAAAAATTAAAAATTACGGACCATTTACAGACCAAGTGACAAAAATAAAATCAGGCCGAATCAAATCAGAGAATATATTTTACTTAAAACTAGAAATTCAATTTTTCATAAATATAAAACAGGAAGAAATCGATAACTCCGAGTCTTCGATTCAAAGTCATCGATTTCTTCATGTTTTATAATAATTAATAATAATTATTAATAAAAATTAATAAAAATTAATAATTATTAATAAAAATTAATAAAAATTAATAAAAATTAATAAAAATAATTTACAATAATTCAAATCATTATCAATTCAATTATTATTTATAAGAATTTTTATATATCTAAAATTCTTCTTTATATCGATTATTTTTTAATAATTTTCGAAAACATTCTTTCACAATTTTCAAATTCATTTCTTTACAATATTCAATTTTACGAGATTTCAATTATTCGTAAATTCTTTAATTAAATAAATATTAGAAAATAGAAACTAAAGATAATATTTAAAAAAATCAATTAAATTTTTTCAAAGAGATAATTACAAAATTCAATTATTTTTTAAAATTCACGCTCTATTGCATTTAATATTCAATTATTATCTAAAATTTTAACTGAAATTCACTTTTATGAAATGAAAATCAATTTTTATTAGAAAATTCTACTAGAATTCAATTATTTAAATGCAAATTTAAATGTAAAAATGCAAATAAATAATTTATTGAAGAATTGAACGTTTCTTAAAATTCAATTCCTATAAAAAATCGTTATCAACAAATTTTCAAATAATTCAATTCTATCAAATAATTTTAATGAAATTTTTAAGAATTATTACATTTTTCGAGAAATTCGATTAAAATATTGTATTAAAAATAATTGAAATTCTGCATTGAATTTTATTATTTTTGAAAATAATTGAATTCTTGCGAAGAATTTTATTAAAATTTTCAAAAATAATTAAATTCTTGTAAAAAATTAACAGGAATTCAATTATTTTTAAAAATTTTAATAAAATTCTTGGCATAAATTAAAAATAACAAATTCTTAGCAGATCTTCAATTATACATTCAGAAATTTTAATAAAATTTTTCTCAAGAATTTAAATATTTTCGTAAAATAATAAAAATCTTTGCAGAGATTCAATTATTTTCAAAAGTCTTAATAATAAATTCTACGCAGGAATTCAATTATATTCAAAAATATCAGAATTTTAGCAGAAATTCAAACATTTTAAAAAGTTTCGATAAAACTTATTTTGATAGAAATTCAATTATTTTCAAGATAATTTTAAAAAAATGTCTCCATAAAATTCAAATTCAAATTTTTTATTTTTAAAATTTTAATGAAATTCTTCGAAAGAATTCAATTGTTATTTAACTGAAATCTATTTTTAAATCAATGTTTATGAGAAAATTCTACCAGAATTCAATTATTTAAATACAAAAATAAATAATTTATTGAATAATTGAATGTTTCTTGGAATTCAATTCCCATTAAAAATGTTATCAACAAATTTTTAAATAATTAAATTCTTTAGACGAATTTTAATAAAATTTTTAAGAATTTTTTCGAGGAATTCGATTAAAATTCTATTGAAAATAATTGAATTCCTAAAAAAAATTTTATTATTTACGAAAATAATTGAATTCCCGTAAAAATTTTATTATTTTTTGAAAAAAATTTAAAGTTTTTGTAGAATTTTATTAAATTTTTTTTTAAATAATTAAATTCTTTTGGTAAATTTTATGAAAATAGTAGATATTTAACAGTATTTAATTTTTGCGAAGAATATTATTACTTTTGAAAATAATTGAAATTTTGCAATGGATTTTATTAAAATTTTTGAAAATAATTGAGTTTTGTCGAAGAATTTTGCTATTTATTTATAAAGATAATTGAAATGTTGACAATGTTTTTTTTAGATTTTTTGAAAATAATTGAATTTCTGAGAAGAATTTTAATATTTCTAAAGATAATAATTGAAATTTTGACGAGAATTTAAAAAAAATTTATTATTATTATAATAAAAAAATAAGAAGACAGCGGCAGTAATTTTTCAAAAATGAAATTAATTAACCGAAAAGAATGAAATAAAACGAACAAATTGAAGTTCCAATTTATCAACTGACCGAAATAAACTGGCAATCGTGAGAATTTTCCTCAATGTAAAGAATAAAAACCAAAAATATATAGAGGTAGGTCTTAAAATTCTGAATTAAATTATCATTTTTTCGGTATTTTTATACAAAAAAAAGAAAAGAGAAAGAATGAGTTAGACTCACAAATTTTAGCTAATATTCCTCAATGCAACATGAAAGCGCAAGTGAAAATTTCTGACAAAAGAATTTACTCTTACTTTTTCCTTATTGTCATGTTAATGCAAGTTTTTCTTCTATTTTCCTTTTTAAATTTCGACAAGAATAAATATTTAGACTAGCATTTATATACATTATATAAATGACATAATATTTTCTTTTCTTTTTATTTTTGAGAGTCATTTTTAAAAGATTGACCTTTTTTCAAATTCAAAAAAAAATTCTATTATAGGAGAAGAGAATATAAAATTAGGGCAGGTGCCGCACTAATAAGGCTCAAGTTGAGGACGATGGAATACACAAAAGAAATAATATGTAGTATACATTTTTAAAGTATATTTTGACAATACCCCATCAATTCACTGGAGAGAAAAATGGACCTAAATGGGTGTATTTACAACTTTTATATAAATATAAGAAATAAAGAACGAGGACCAAAGAGAATGGAAATATTTTTTTGTATTCTTTGGAAATTAGGATGAAAATTGTTCTTTATTTACTATTTGTAATTCATGCTTTATTCGGTTTTTTTTTACAAAATTTAAAAAAATTGTCGTAAAAATCTCAATTATCTTTATAAATAACTAAATTCTTCTCCAAAGTTCAATTATTTTCATAAAATGTCAAAAAAATTCTTTTCCTAATTTCAATTATTTTCAAAAATAAAATGCATTTTTCTAATTTCAATGCTTTTCAATATCTACTATTTTAATAAAATTTCCCAAAAAGAATTCCAGGCCTCGGATCGACTTTAACGAGCAAAAAAAGTCGCTTTAGTCGATTAAAAATAGAAAAAAAGTTAAAAAAGTCATTTATTTAATTTAGTGTTGTCACAAAAATGTTATTTTGTATTTCCCTGATTTTTCACTGATTTCTAAATTCAATTAATCTGAAATTTAATAATTTCTAAAAATTAAAACTATAAAACTTCGAAAAATTCAATTATTTTCAACAATTTTTAACTAAACTTCATCTCTAAATCAATTATCTACATTAATTTTTAATAATTTTTCGAAAGTTCTTCGAGATATCAATTATTCAATTATACAAAAATTCATTTTTTTATAATAATTAAAAACCGTCCATTTTTCTTTATAAAGATATTAAGGAAGAATATTTTCAAAAATTTTAATAAAGAAATTCGTAAAATTTACTTTTTATAAAAATTTCTAAATAATTTTTGAAAGACAATAGTTTTATAATTACAAACAATTAAAAAATGACCAAGAAATTGAAATTTGGTAAAATCTTTAAAATTTAATAAAATCTTTTAAAAATAATAGAGTTGTTTAAAAAATATAAAAAGAAATAATCAAATTTTTGAAGAATTTTAATAAAATTATAAATAATTCCTCAAAAATTATAAAGTAGGAATTTTTTAAAAATTTATTTTTCTTTGTTCCAAGGTAATTAAATCTTAAAAAATTATGATAAAACAATTCTAAGAATTAGTTTTTCATAAATATTGTAATTTAATTTTTCGAAAATAATTGAAGAATTCTTGTATAGTTTAAAAAAAATTTTTTTTTTGAATAATTTTAACTACGAATTTTGAATATTATTATTTGCTCCAAAATGTTAAAAATAATTCTAAAAAATTTTAATGTTATTATTCGGGTTTTGTCGGTAACATATGCATTTGAATTTTCGGAAATATTGAAAATATTGAAAATAATTGAATTTTAAAGAATTTGAACGAAATAATTCAATTATTTTCATTTTTATTTCATTTACACTTCAAGATTATTCATTAAAATTTTTTGAGAAATCAAATATTTCCAAAATTTTCAATTAAAAGTCTTTAAAAGTTATTTTTCAAAAATTTTAATAAAATACTGATTTATTTGTAATTAAATTTTAAAAAATTTCAATTATTCAAAATCTTTTTCATTGTATATTTCAAAAATTGTATTAGAAAAAGAATTCAAAAATAAATTTTCAAAGATTTGCCTATATTTATACTTTTTACACTATAAACATCGAAATAAGTTGTATTTTATATTAAAAATATGATATTTTGTCTAATAAGTTTGGAAGAAAAGTCGAAAAAGTCGCAATTTTTTAATAAAAGTCGATAAAAGTCGCATTAATTGAAAATAGTTAAAAAAAAGTCAAAAAACTCATAATATCCAAGGCCTGGAATTCAATTATTTAAAAAAAATTTTAATAAAATTGTATGGAAACATTTAATTATTTTCATAAATAATAAAAATTTCACAGGAGTTCAATTATTTTCATAAATAATGAATTTTTTTTAAGGAATTCAATTATTATTTTCATAAGAAATAAAATTTAAAATTCTAGAAAATAATAATTGAATTAAAATGATGAAAATAATTTTGATGATTGAATGATTGATAATTGAATTCTTGCGAAGAATTTTACTATTTATAAAAGTAGTTAAATTGTTTCGAAGAATTTGTTAAAATTTTATGACATAATTGGAATTTATGGAAATATTTAAAAATATTTGAATTCATCCGAGGAATTCAATTAAAATTGTTTTGAAAATCATTGAATTTTTGTAAAGAATTTACTATTTAAAAAAATAATTGAATTGTTTAGAAGGATTTTACTATTTATAAGAATAATTAAAATGTTGCGAAGAATTTATTAAAATTTTAAGAAATAATTAAATTGTTATGAAGAATTTTACAGAATTCATCACAAGAATTTTATTATTTTTTTTGAAAATAATTGAATTCTTTCAATTTTTTTTAACGACTATATTTAAAAATTGCATTGAAAGTACTTTAATTTTTGTATAGAATTTTTTAAAAATATTTTGAGAATATGTAATTGAATTATTTTTAGAGAATTTTTGAATTCTTGTTGAAATTGGATTTTATAGAAATTTTTGAAAATAATTAAATTCTTTCATGAAATTTTATTTAAATTTGATTAAAAATAATTTAATTCCTGCAAAGAATTTTTGTATTTATAAAAATAGTTGATTTGTTTGGAAGAATTATTATTAAAATTTTAGGAAATAATTGAAATTTATGGAAAATATTTAAAAATATTTTAATTCATCCGAGGAATTCAATTAAAATTGTTTTGAAATTCATTGAATTTTTGTAAAGATTTTACTATTTAAAAAAATAATTGAATTGTTTACAAGGATTTATTTAAATTTTAGAAAATAATTGAATTCTTTCGTGAAATTTAAAAAATTTTTTTGAAAATATATTTTTTATTTCTTGTTTTCCACAAGAAAAATAACCTGGAATTGTCTAATTTTCAAGATACACTTATTTCTTTTTCAAAAAAAAAATTTCTTTCTTCTATTTTCTTTATTTTTTCATAAATATATTTTTTTTGTTCTGAAAAATTTTCTCCTCCCCTGAATGTCACACACCCTTTAAAATCACATTTTGCTTCTTGGAAGACACAGAGGGGGGGAGAGGGTGTCAAAAACTTTGGAAATTATCCAGAAACTTTTCTCAGGGTGCAAAAGACAAGACGGTAGCAGATGCACATTTATTAGATCCCCTGGACTGAACTTCAACCTCATGCGAGAAGAAATGTGTATTTTTCGCCTCCTGCGTGTTACGGTCATTCAGTCAATTTTTTATACTCTCTCTCTCTCTCTCTCACTCTCTTTCCTTCTAGTTTCTCCTTTTTTTCCCTTATCAACAAGTACAGACCATATTCAATAGAGAAAATATTTCTATAATGATCCGTAACAAATTTTTCCATACTGGGAACTAATTTTTTATGTTTCGAATTCAAATGACAAGTGTTTTTTTTCTCTTCTTTTTCGAAATTTTTATCATAAATGGTATTTTCATGGTCAAAAATTAGAAAATTTGTCAGAAATCAATAAGAGTGCTATATTTCAAAACCTGTTTGAGGCTCAGGAAAATGAATGAAAAATAAAATGTAGAGTAATTTTTACTATTGACAAAGCAAAATCTATAAACTTTCTGAATCTTCAGAATATTTTTTGAAATTTTATAAATTTGACTATACTTTTAGAGTTCAACAAAAAAATACAGACTTCGCACTCAATAATTAATTTTAAAAAGTAAGTAAATTCTAATTTAAACAATTGAATTCCTAATAAATTTTTATTATTCATGAAAATAATTGAATTCTTAGGAAGATTTTTACAAAAAAATTTTTAAATAATTGAATTCTGTTTGGAAATTTTATGCAAATGGTTGATATTTAAAATCATTGAATTGAGAAAAGTTTTTAAAAATAATTAAATTTTACAAAGAATTCTATTAAAATTTTTGACAGTAATTGAATGTCTATGTGATATTTTATTAAAGTTTTTTGAAAATAATTGAATTCTTGGGAATGATTTTATAAGAATTTTTTTAAATAATTGAATTTCCAAGAAGAAATTTATTACTTTTAAAAATAATTGAATTCTTGTAATGAATATTGTTATTTATCAAAATAATTGCGTTTTGCAAAAAATTTTATTGAAATGACTTAAAATAATTGAATTTTCGTGAATAATTTTGTAATTTATCAATATAAATAATTGAATCCTTTCGAAGAATTATTTATGTAAATAATTTAATTTTTGGAAAGAATTTTATCAAAATCTAAAAGGATAATTGAATTCCTGGGAAATTTTTATTATTTTATGAAAATAATTAAATGTTTCCGTAGAATTTTATTAAAATAGTAGTTATTGAAAATCATTGAATTGAGTGAAATTTTTGAAAATAATTGAAATTTTGCCAAGAATTTTATTATTTGTAAAGATAATTTAAATTTTGACGAGAATTTTTTTTAAATTTTTGAACAAAAATTGAATTGCTGACAAAAATTTCATATTTTAAGAGAATAATTAAAATAATACGAAGAATTTTATTTAAAATAATTGAAAATAATTGAAAAATATTTTTTTATTTATGAAAATAATTGAATTCTTAAGCAGATTTTTTTATTTTTGAAAATACTTAAATTTTTTGGAAGAATGTTGATTTAAATTTTGATTAATAATTAAATTATTTTGAAGAATTTTATTATTCGTCAAAATAATTTAATATTTTTGAAGAATTTTATTTAAATTTTGGAAAATAATTGAATTTATAAGAAGAATTTTACATATTTTAAGAAAATAATTGAGTTCCAGCGAAGAATGTATTTTTATTTTTTGAAAATAATTGAATTTCTGCGAAGAATTTTATATTTTAAAAAAACAATTGAATTCATGAAAAGAATTTTATTATTTACGAAAATATGTAATTGAATTATTGCGAAAAATTTTGTTAAATTGTTTAAAAAGAATTGAAGTTCTGTGAAAAATTTTGTTATTTTTGAAAATAATTGAATTCTTCATAATTGAATTTTATAAATATTGTTTCAAATAATTATTTTTTTGAAATATGATGAATATTATGAAAATTTTATTTGAAATATAATGGAATTCTTGTGGAAAACTTTACTTGTGAAAATAATTAAATTTTTAGATTAAGTAATTTAAAATAGTATTAAAAATAATTGGAATTCTTTGATGAATTTCATGATTTATGAAAATAATTGAATTCTATTGCTTAGAATTTTATCAAAATTTTTTTTAAAAAATTGAATTTCCATTTTAGTGAAACTGAAAGTAATTAAATTACTGTATTGTATATAAGATTTGATAAATAATTGATTTTTTCTAATTTTTTTTTTAAATGCTATTCTAAATTAATTGAATTCCCGTGGAAATTTTATTATTTATAAAAATAATTGAATTTTGGATCAATTAAAATTTTTTTTTTAAATAATTGAATTTCGAATATTTTCTGAAAATAATTAAGTCGTTTTAAACAATTTCATTATAATTTTTGAGAATAGTTTTTTGATTTCTATTTAAAGTATTAAATTTAAATTTAATTTAAATTTAAAGTAGTGAAAATTTTCAAGTAAAACAGAAATTTTAAATACAATTTAATTCTCTTAGAATTTTCTAATAAAAATTGATTTCAAAATAATTTTTATAGATATAAATATTTATTTTAAATAAAACTTTTTGTTTTCGAATAATTTTACAATTAATGAAATTCGTAAATAATAGAACATTTTCTCGACTACTTAATCATTTTTAGAGAGAATCATAGAATATTCTTTAGGGTCAAGGAAAAATTCAAAATTTTATCTGAAAATTAGGAAAAAGTCAGGGAAAAACGAAATAAAATTTTTGTATCAATCCTGAAATTGGACCTTAATTCCTATTGTCAACTGACAAGTTTCAGTCTATTTTTTAGTTTGTTAAATTTTTGTAAACGAATTTTTGTAAAAAAAAACGGTTTTTCGAAGAATATCAAATTGTGATAAAAAAAACGTATCAAAATTGTTATGCAATGTTTTATTAATTGCAATATTTTTTTGTCTCAATTTGATATCTTTGGAAAAACTGTATATGACAAAATTTAAAATAATTAAAAATTTGCAAAATTAAAAAAAAAATTGACTCGATTAAAAATAATTGACTTCTTTAATAATAAAATGAGCTACATAGTTTGTTGACAGTATACTCTATTATTTTTCTCAATATGACAGTATGTGTATAATTTTACGTCAGTGCATAATTTTCCACACAATTTTCCTTTTCCATTTTTTCCCCATTTGGTGGTAAAATATTTAGTTATATATAGTATATATAGAAAACAGATGACTAATTGAGTTCACTATGAATTGTATTGAGAAAGTTTTTCCGGTAATTTCCCGCTTTAAAATAGAAACATCGATCTTGTGCCAGATCATGGTCGCAATTATAAACGTTTACTTCAAAGTTGCATCATGTTGCACCAATTGCAATGAAAAATAAAAGGAATGAAAAATGAACGGGAAAGCATTGCAATTGTCACGGTATCTCCTCTCTCTCTCTATTCTGCGCTTTTATATACATACACATAAAATGATCATCTTTTTTTTGCAAAAAAAAGCCTTCTTCTCGCTTTCAAGTGGTACTATCAATCTTCACGGTTTTAAAGGTGATAAAATGTTCATTTTATCCGCGCAATGAAAAAGCCAGTTGCGCGCAGTTATAATCCGAGACTATTATATTTATTTACCTCTTAATTACATTTGAAAAAAAATAATATATTTATTTTTTGTACTGATAGAGTCATATTTTTTTGTTTTATGTCCTTTTTATAAGATACATTTATATTAGGAAATTAATTTTTACAAAAAGGAAATAATATGTAACGTCTGCAAATAACGGATATAGTGTTCATTAAAAATTCATTAAGGTTTTAAAAGATAATATATATTAAAGAAGAATTGCTTAAGACGTGCCCTCGTCCCACATATTGTATATTTATATGTATATATATGGTTTCTATTATTCTCTCCCCGTGGATAAGGAAGGAAATTAAACTACTTCTTATTCTCTTTTTAAATATATTCACTCCGCTTTCCATCTGCAGACCGGAAGAGACGATTATATTCTAATAGGATCAGTTTATATACTTAAGTGATCATTTCTATTTTTAATACTTAGTCAAATATCTCTTCATTTCAATAAATGCTTTTCTTCTTTTCCTTTATTTTCTATTTCTACCATTGATGCGAGGAGGACAAAGAACTTTTATTACTGTCGACAACTAAATTAATCGCTTTTTTTTTCTTTCATGATTCCTATTATTAATTGTCACTATTACCATTGTTACTATTATTTTATAAATAATTTTACTATTATCCTGGATAATTACTATTATCCAGAACTATTATTTGTATATAGATAATTACTATTGTTTTGGATAATTACTGTTATTTTGGGTAATTACTATTATTTTTTTATTATCACTATTAATTAATTAGTTACAAGGATCGAAGTTAGTCCCCCTTTACTTTTTTCATTCCCTTAAATTAATAATATCCCCTAAAACACTCTCAAACACTATTTGAGTACTTTTTTTAGATTACAGCCACTAAAAGCTACTATTTCTGACTTTAAATTTTAAAGACAAAAAAAAAATTTTTTTTGATAAATTAAATGTTTTTTGAAATTCAATTCCCTTAAAGAATCGTTATCAACAAATTTTCAAATAATTGAATTCTATCGACAAATTTTAATAAAATTTTTAAGAATAATTACATTTTTTGAGGAATTTAATTAAAATTGTATTAAAACTAATTAAAATACTGCAATTATAGTTATTATTAATCAAAATAATTAAATTCCTCTATAAAGAATTTTTTCTAAATAATTAAATTCCTTTGGAAAATTTTAATAAAATATAGAAAGATATTGAAAATCATTGAAATGAGAACAATTTTTGAAAATAATAGTAATTTTGCCAAGAATTTTGTTAAAAAATTTTGAAAATAATTAAATTTCACAGAAGAATTTTATTATTTATAAAGACAATTGAAATTTTGACGGAGAATATTATTAAAATTTTTAAAAATAATTGAATTTTAGACAAGAATTTTATTATTCATGAATATAATTGGATTATTGCCAAGTATTTTATTTAAATTTTTTAAAATAATTAAATTTTCTGCGAAGAAAATTATTCAATTAAATTATTTTTTAAAATATAAATATTTAGAAAAATAATTGAATTCATACAAAGAGTTTTATTTAAATTTTTTGAAAACAAATGAATTCCTATATGTGAAGAATATTTTTTTATTTATGAAAATAATTGAATTTTTGCGAGGATTTTTTTTTTTAATTATTTAAAAATATTTTTATTGTGTTGAAGAATTTTATTATTTATGAATAATAATTAGATTTATTGCAAAAAATTTTATTTAGATTTACGAAAATAATTGAATTCTTGCGAAGAATTTTTATTATTTAAGAAAATAATTGAAATCATACGAAGAGTGTTATTTAAATTTTTGAAAATAATTAAATTTTGGAGAAGATTTTTATTACTTTTGAAAAATAATTGAATTCTTGCGAAGAATGTTATAATTTAAGAACATAATTGAATTCATACGACGAGTTTTATCTAAATTTTTGAAAATAATTGAATTTCTGCGAAGAATATATTTTTATTTATTAAATAATTGAATTTTTGCGATAATTTTTTTGAAAATAACAAAAATTCTCGATGAGATTTTCTTTCTCGTTTTCTTTTTGAAAATACATTTATTTTTTTGAAGAATTCTTTTTGAATTTTGAAAAATAATTGAATTCTTGTAAAGAGTTTTAATTATTTAAAAAAATAATTGAATTTATACGAAGTATTTTATTTAAATTTTTGAAAATAATTTAATTTCTGCGTAGAATTTTATATTTTAAGAAAATAATTGAATTCTTGCGAAGAATGTTAGGATTTAAGAACATAATTGAATTTACACGACGAGTTTTATTTTAATTTTTGAAAATAATTAAATTTCTGCGATGAATTTTATATTATAAGAAAATAGTTGAATTCTTGCAAAGAGTTTTATTTAAATTTTTAAAAATAATTAAACTTTTGCGAAGAATTCTATGTTTTAAGAAAATAATATTGAATTCCTGCCAAGAAATTAATATTTTAAGAAGATAATTGAATTCTTGCTAAGAATTTTATTCAAATTTTTAAAAATAATTGAATTTTAGTAAAAAATTTTGTTATTTTTAAAGATAATTGAAAGTTTGACGAGGATTTTTAAAAAATTATTGAATATAATTGAATTTCTGCGAAGAATTTTATTAATTTTGTAAATAATTGAATTTCTACAATTATTTGTATATAACTTTTCCAAAATTTAATTTTTTTTAGTGTTTTTAACTAAAAATTCTTCTATAAATCCATTATTTTTAATAATTCATTAAATACCTATATATTAAAAAATTTAACTATAATTTCAGAAAAATTTGTGTTGGTAAAATTTTTCAAAAATCAAAGTTCTTTAGAATTTCTAAAAAAATTTATTCAAAATTGAAATTTTCTATTTCTAATTAAAACCTTTTGAAGTTCATCTATTTATAAAAATTGTAAACGCAACTCTCAACATTTAATTAATTTTCGAAATATTTAAGTATAAAATTATTAATTAAATAATTTGTAAATGCAACATTTCATTTTTAAAAATTTAAAAATTTTTTTTAAAAAAAAAAAAAAAAAATAAGGCTAATTTTAAAAATTTAGCCTTGACAATTTCCCACACTTGATCGTTTTACATATTATATTTTTCCTTTTACACAACCAGTCGCAATATTATATGCCATTTGCTTACAAATAGACATGCATTCATTTTAATTACAGATTATATGCACATCTAAATGTGACAAAGACTTTCGCAATTTCAAGTGAAAAGAAAATTCTTTTTTCCCCGCCTTTTGAAATTGAAAGTTCATTATAATTCCAAAAGGATTTGACCTGATTTTTTCTAAACATACAATATAATATTATCGTCTTTAGAGAATGAGGAAAAAAAAGAAAAATAGAAAAAACAATTGACGACAATATATAAATGGTATTATTTTAGGAACCAAACGTGCGTAAAGAAAGAATACGTAAAAATTATTATCAATATAATATAAGTAGTGTATTAGAGACGCAATAATGTGGCTCGTTATTAATCAATAATTTCTGGTGTATAGCAGTCAATCGGCTGTTAATACGCTTGAAGAAAGAAATATAATACATCACAAATAGACGAGAGAACCCCTTAAATCTTTATATTGGCCTGATATTAAGCAACTTTGGGCAATATATGTTCTGCGTCAATATTATATCCCCTATATAGTGAGCGATATTTGTGCGGAACTTTTATAGAAATATAGTATATATATAAATTAGGGTATGAAGAGAAAAACTTTCTTTCATTCCATATAATTTTCTATACCAAACTTGAAATAAAAATTTATTATGAATATCGAATCATTGACTTTCATTATAGAAGGAAAAACTTTTTTTTTATTCTATAATTTTCCAGCAAACTTTAAGAAAAATTTATTAGAAATATCGAATCATTGACAAAAAAAGAAAATACCTAGCACACTAATTTTTTTTGTCACAAACGGTGAAAAAAAATTTCTATTATTTTTTTGTCTCAAATTTTTTTTTGGATTTTCGAGAAAATAACAAATTTCTTTTATTTGTTTTCAATTTTCTTTCATAAATTTTTTTTCCGCAATAATTTTCAAGAAAATAACAAAAAAATATCCCTTTAAAAATTTTTCCATAAAATGTAAAATAAATATTAAAAAAAAAAAAAAAAAAAAAAAAATTGCGATGGAAAAATATTTTTGCAAGTAAAACGTTGTTAAACATTGACGTTGACTTAAATAAAGATAAAAAAAAGGGAAAAATATGTCGATTGTAGATTGATACTTTACAGGAAGTTATTATAAATAAAATGATTTTCTTTTAAATATGCTCACTAGTAAATTAAATTTGTGGGAATAATCCTAAAAGTCTATTATTGTCAAAATTATTTCATTCAATTTCCAAATATGATGAAACGATTTCGTAATTATATGCAAAAACAAAACGAAGCAAAATTAAATTTAATCTAATTGAATAAATAGAATTTAATCTAATTAATTCAAAATTTAATATAATTAAATGAATTTAATTTGAAATTGACTGAAATAAATTTAATTTGGTTTTGATGTTTACTTTTAATTTAATTACTATTTTTAAACTCATCAGCTTATATAAAAGCAAATTAAATTAATTTCGCTCTTTGTATTAAATTTAGAAAAGTTATTAAATTATTTAATAAATATTTTTTATTAAATAAAGTTCAAGAAAATTTTATATTTATAAAATTTTCTTGAACCAAATAAAATTTATTTGAAATAAATAAATAATTTATTTGTCTCTCTGAGTTTTTTTTTAAATGCCTAATGATTATATTAATGATAAAAGAAGAAATAATTATAAAATGAGAAAAAAAGTAAAAAAAATCTTCTACAAATGAGGAATTAAAGTAATATTACGTACATTATAAATATTTGACCGAATAAACAAAACTTTTGTTGAATCAGTTATAATGATTTGACATTATATATGTTCAACAAAGTTAGTCACATATAAATAACTTACGCAATGCTTTCACACTTTTCCAAATAAAGTATTTTTCACTTATCAAGATCAACGTCACTATACATATACATACAAATAAACTTTTTAAAGAGACATTGTTATTTAATCATTTTTTTTTGTATAGAATTATGCAAAAAAAAAAAATTTTATAAAAAATGTTAATTATTTAATACAGACACGAAGGGAATTTTCTTATCAAATATTTCTTTTATCCATTTAAATTTATATTATTTACATTTAAATTTGATTAATTTCAAAAGTATTTACATTTGAAATATATATTTCAATATCTAAATATTTGAAATTAGCAATATTTAAATTTGATTAAATATAAAAAAAATATTTCAATTTTATCCAATTTAAAAAATATCAAGTCAAACAAATTTTATGAAATTTAACATTAATTTTTTTTTATAATTTTTATAATTCAATTATTATTTTCAAGAATTTTTAACTAAAATTCTTCTTCAAATCAATTAATTTTCGAAAAAGTTCTTTGACAATTCTCAAATCCATTTTGTTTACAGCAGTATTCAATTTTACGAAAACTTTTTCAAAAAAAACTAATAAATTACAATTATTTTTAAAAAATTCATACTATATTGCTATTAATATTCAATTATTATCTAAAATTTTAACTGAAATTAATTTTTAAATTAATTTTTATTATAAAATTCTACTAGAATTCAATAATTTAAATAGAAAAATAAATAATTTGTTTAATAATTGAATGTTTCTTGAAATTTAATTCCCTTAAAGAATCGTTATCAACAAATTTTCAAATAATTGAATTCTATCGACAAATTTTAATAAAATTTTTAAGAATAATTACATTTTTGGAGAAATTTGATTAAAATTGTATTATCAATAAAAATAATTGAATTACTGCAGAATTTTTTTTGACAAATTTTATTA
This sequence comes from Leptopilina syphax, assembly GCA_032872505.1. Taxonomy (NCBI): domain Eukaryota; kingdom Metazoa; phylum Arthropoda; class Insecta; order Hymenoptera; family Figitidae; genus Leptopilina; species Leptopilina syphax. The sequence continues at coordinate 35,452,024 of CM065469.1, forward strand.
ATATTTTATTGGCAATAATTGAATTACTATATATATAAAATTTGATTAAAATTTTTGAAAATAATTCAATTCCCGCGAAGAATTTTGTTTGAATTTGAGCAAAGAACTTTTTATTAGAAGGAAATAATTGAATTCATACAAAGAGTTTTATTTAAATTTTGGAAAATAATTGCATTCTTGCGAAGAATATTTAATTATTTGTGAAAATAATTGAATTTTTGCCGCAAGAATTTTAATAAAATTTTTGAAAATAATTGAATTTCAGATAAGAACTTTACACTGTAAAAAATTTAGGGAGTTAACGGACTTGGGAGTTGGGAGTTAAATTTTTCGAGTTAAAAATCAACTCCAAAAGAGAGTTAATTTCTAACTCCCTTCATTCATAATTGGATCCCTGCAAAAATTTTATTATTTATAAAAATAATTGAATTATTTTAAAGAAATTTATAACAAAATTGTTAAGAATTGAATTCCCGTGTGACATGGGCGAATTTCCCTTTTTTTTGGTTAGGGGAATTCTCGTCAAATTTTTTTTTTTCACGAAAATAATGTGAAACCTTTAAGAGGGCAATTTGAATTTTTATACTGGGGGATGGAAAGTTTTTTTTAACCCTTATTGGGACTCGTAACCCTCTAATAAGGTGGAGAAATCGGTGTGGTCGAACTCCGGACTATAGCAAGTGGAGAACGCCGGAGAACTTCGTGGGGAACCAACGCAACCCTCTGAATTGCATTGTGCAGTCACTGCTGCAGCGAAAGCCTTAGCTTGTCGAACCCTATCATGGTCGGCGAGCGAGATAGGGGGAAGGTGCGTGCGGGGCAGAGAGGCGGACAGTGGGGGCCTTAGTACTGCAGGCGGCGGGGGGGAGTTGATTCGGTACGTGGCACCGTGTCGGTCGAGAGCGATGAGCTGGCACCGTAGATAGGAGAGATTTGGCAGGCAGGCGGCGGGGGACCCGAGGCGGCTGGAGAATGGCTTCCTTCCTTCCCTCCTTCCTTCCTTCTCCTTCTGGCTGATAGTTGAGGCTCGTAGCATGGAAATGTAGGAATTAGGTATAAGGACAAAAATCAGCAGACTTGCGTTAATTTCAAGTTAGCTTTTATTTTCTCAGTCAAACTACTTTCGACCTCTCCGTGCAATGAGAGGTCTTACAATAGTTCTCGAAGTACATCGTTCGGTGATCCGCTTATATGTCGACGGTGAGCGAAGTCACATTCGCACGAACCGTACACGCGCACCACACAGCACTTCATGTAATTCATTACTCAATTTTCGTTGCTTTACCGGTAAGTGGCCGAGAACAGGCGCCACCTACGGTGAAAATACCGTAAGGTCGCTCATTTTCCAGGATAGATCAAAAGATAATAATGAGAGGAAAATTCCCTCATGTCAAACCACAGGGTTGATCAATTCTGGAATTTGAGCGGTACAACCGAAGACTTAAAAATTAATGTTATTTACAATGTTGACGCGTCGATGAGCTGGGACCATTCACCTCGGTCGCCTCTACTCAACCTGGAGCGGTGAGGAGGACTTCCCTCGACGAACTGGGACCATTCACCTCGGTCGCCTCTACTCAACCAGGAGTGGTGAGGAGGTCTTCCCTCGATGTCGTTACAGTGGGGTTTTTCTAGGTCTTCCTCGTCGGCGAATCAGAGGATTACCAGAATGATTCACTGGATCGATTACCGCATTTTTCCTTGGGCGTCCTCGTCGGCGGATCGGGGGTGAGAATAAACCGTCCGCTTGATTGACGCTAGGGTTTGGAGGGGGCGGTGCTGATGTACTGTTGACCGTCTGGTTCAACGGGGCTTTTCGTGGTCTCCCTCTTCGGCGAATCGGAGGGATACCATCTAGGGTATTGTTGACCGTCTGGTTCAACGGAATTTTTCGTGGTCTACCTCTTCGGCGAATCGGAGGGACACGAACAGGATCCTCTGGAGTGATCACGATCTTTTTCCTCGGTCGTCCTCGTCGGCGGATCGGAGGCGCTGCAGGGTAGATGTGGGTCACTATGGGACCTGATGGGGGCCTACTCTTAGGCCGCTCTCGACAACTAGTATCGGTTGGAGAGTTTGGGGAATTGTTGCTGATCTCCTGATCAGTAAGAGCGATGGTCCGGGGTCTCGCTGGCCATAATTGTGACGCGTGAGCTTTTGTTGTTCGGCTGAACAGGTTTACTTCATACACTTGCCCTTGTAGATGACGTATAATAGGGTAAGGTCCTCTTCTTAGTGGAGCTAATGAGGCGTTGAACTGCTTTGAAGCGTCTGACAATTGGTAGTTTCTTAAATAAACGAGATCGCCCGGTTTGTAGGGAGAAATATCCGTCGGAGTCGTGGCGGTACTCAGATATTTGCCCTGATTTTCTCTGGCTTGAACAACTCTGTCCTTTGGATGTTGATAATTTGAGAAGGGGAGTGTCCAGTCACCAGGTCTTTTTAAATTGGATCCGAAAAGGATCTCACTTGGAGTGAGACCTGTAGCCGCATTTTTTCTTGTTCGGGTGTTAAACAAGATTTCCGTTAAGTGTTGATCCCATCGTTGGTGTTCAGATGTAGAGAAAAGACGAAGTCGCATTCCTTTTTTGATCTCCTGGTTTCTCCTCTCCGTAGGGTTGGCCCTTGGGTGGTAAGGAGGGGTGGTCCAGCAAGATACGTCCCACTTGTCACACATTTTTACCCATTCAGCACTGGTGAATTGCGTACCGTTATCAGTGAGTAAATAACGCGGAAATCCGAAACGAAAGAAAACTTCTTTTTCCAGAACAGCAAGGATCGTTGAAGCTTTTGTTGAACCGATAGGGAATGCTTCTACCCAACGGGAGAATAGATCTGTGACTACGAGAAGATGTGTTTTTCCACGGGGAGTTCGGGGATATGGACCCATTAAATCTAACGCCACTGTTTCCCAAGGTTTCTTTGGATTTCGAGGACGAAGTTGATCTCGCAGTGGTGTTCGTAGTGGTTTACAGCATAAACACAGATGGCAGCTTCTTACGTAGTTGGTAACTTCTTTTCTCATTTTTGGCCAAAGAAATCTTTCCTGAATTGCTCTGAGGGTTTCCTCGATACCAGGGTGTCCGGCAAGATCCGAATCGTGATATTCAGACAGGACGAGATCTCGTGATTCCTTAGGGACCAAAAATTGGTATTGATCTGGGGAATTTTTATTGCGTCGCCACAAGCCAAGGTCATCCACTCGATGGTCAAGAAAGAACATCTCCTCTGAGTTGGTACGGTTGATGGTGTTCTCTAGTCGTAGCCATTTTGAAACTAGACCCGAGATTTCGGTATCTTGTTGTTGAAGATCAGAAATTCTGTCGTACAAACTCGTAGCTTGGATGGAAGTTAATTTGTGGGGTGAAGCTTCTTTCCCGAATGGTAATAGTCGATCATCTTCAGCCATATCTTCGTCGGTGATCTTGTCTTCTGGAACCGTTGACAGGGCTATAGTAAGTTCATCTAAGGCAGTTCTACATTTTTCTTGAGTGAAGTTGTACTCGTTTAACTGACAGGCCCATCGTCCTAATTTTGCTCGGAGATGTTTGTTGGTATGAAGCCAGTTTAGAGCGTGTGGGTCCACCCGAAGAATAAACGGATTAGATTGCAATAGAACGGTATATTTTTTAAAGGACCAGACTATAGCGAGACAAGTTCGTTCATTTATGTCGTACCGAACTTCTACAGCGGAAAATTTTGCACTAGCGAAGCTGATGACCTTCCGACCTCCGGTAACTGGTTCTTGATAAAGAGCAGCTCCCATTCCTACGTCACTGGCGTGAACTTGAAGAATCAAGGGTAACTCTGGATCAGGCCTATCCAAGTTTAAAGGGTTTCTGAATAGGTTTTTGACTTCCCGGAACGCTTGATCTGCTTGAGGAGGCCACTTCCATTTTCCAACATTTTTTTCAAGGAGTGATGTAAGAGGGGCTGTGATGAGAGAATAATTGGGGATATATTCTCGTAACCAGCCGCATACGCCCAGAAATCGTTGAAGGTCTTTCTTAGATGATGGAATTTCTGCTTCCAGAATTTTCTTGACGTGATCGGTCTGTGGTTGATTAACTTTATCGGTGACCACATAACCGAGATAGTCAACAGAGGTGACACCGTATCTACTCTTTTCTATTGAACATTGCAGCTTGTGAGTAGAGAGTCGTTCCAACACTAATCCAAGGTGGTTCACATGATCTTCCCAGCAGTCGGAATAGATGATGATGTCATCCAAATATACCATGCAGAAGACGTGAAGATAGCCAGTGAGAACAATTTGGGTCATTAAAGTTTGGAAGGTGTTGGGGGCGTTCTTCAACCCAAAAGGCATCACCCGGTATTGATAAGTTCCTCCATCCGGTAAGGTGAAAGCCGTGTATTTTTTGGAAGCTTCATCCAACGGTACTTGCCAGTATCCTTTTTTCAAGTCGATCACAGAGAAGACTGTAGCTCTTCCCACCTCCTTGAGAATGTCATGGATCCGAGGGATTTCCGGAGTTGCATCCTTAGTGAACGAATTTAATTTTCTGTAATCGGTACAGAATCTTAATTTTCCGGCCCGATTGGAGGCAATGACGACCGAAGAACTGTAGTCGGCATCTGAAGGTTCAATGATTTTTTGCTTCAGCATTTCATCCTTTTGTTCCATCATGAAGTCTCTTTTTTCCTGACTGCAGCGGTAAGGACGAATTCGAAATGGCTGGTGAGGTAAAAGCTCGATTTTGTGGACCATGCAATTGGTTTGAGTCAGTGGACCCACAGGGTTAACGGTTTCCCGAAACCGAGACAAAACATTTAAAATTAATGTTCGGTAATCTGTCGGAATGTCAGATACCGCCTTAATTAAACAAGGATCAGGATCCTCTACCAAGTAAGAAGGAGTTTGGTTTTCAAAATAGATTGTATCTCGGTTTTGTTTTCCCACATGGATACATCGGCGGGATCGGTCATAGACTACTTGGTGCTCCTCTATCCATGGGTCCCCTAAGATCATGGGATTGGAAATTTGATCCGAAACTAGGAACCTTGCTTCCATAGTCCGGTTAGTGGTTTGGAATTTTAATTTAATTTCTCCGAGAATATTAAGGGTTACTCCTTTTTTTGCTACCTCTACTCTCTCGGTAAAAGGGGTTAACTTATTTAACTGTAGGGGAGAGAGGTAAGAGGGTTGAATAAAATTGTCGGTAGAGGCCGAATCAAACAAAACTCTAACTATTTTATCATTAAATTGAACAGAAAAAATTGGAACGAATGTTCTTTGAGTACATATACTCGAAAGGTGAGCTATTGGGGGGCAGCAGGGCCTCGAGTTGCCCCCTTTCGCCAGTTTCCCTGTTGGTCGGACGAAGTCTGCTGTTCCGGGGAAACTCGTTTGGGGCAATCACGGACGAAGTGACGATCTTCACAAAACCAGCACTGGGGAAGTTGATTCTTCTTGCCTTCAATGAGTTGAGAGGTAGTAGCACTGGTAGGATTCGAAGAGGGTTGTGCTCGAGGTTTGTCTGAACGTTTATTAGTACGATCAACATCTGCTTCGTCGAACTCAGCTTCAACTGCGCGTGTCATCAACGTTCCAAGGTCTTGAGGTTGGGAAGCTCTGATCCCCTGCCGAACTTGCGGACGTAGAAGCTCGAGTAGCGTAGCCACTTTGACTGCTTCCGGTGTATCCGGTTGTAACCGCTGGAAAAGTAGGATCTTCTTTTGTAAAAATACTCCCACCGGCTCTTTCTCGGTTTGACGTTGAGAGTACAGCTGGGATAACAGCCGACCCGTGACAACTGGTCCATCGTATTTGTGAAGGAACAATTCGCTGAACCTAGCCCACTCGAAGGGAATTCCTTTGTAAGTGTCCCACCACTTTTCTGCTGCGCCATGAAGTCCTTCAGCAGCAAGGTCCACCTTCTGTTGATCTTGAGTGACCATAGTTACAAAATATTCCTCCATCCTTCGTAGGAAGTCTCGAGGATCTTCATGTTCCTTGCCGTGAAATTCCGGCTTTACCACGGTGGGATTAGTGGTGATGATCTGTAGTAGGTTTCTCAGCTCATCCCAATTTACAAGGGGTGACTGCCTTGGTTGATTGGCACTCGGATTCACTGGACGTGGATTCCCGACAATAGGGGGTTGATTTCCAAGACTCGGATTTACCGGACGTGGAGTCCCGCCAATAGGGGGTTGATTTCCAAGGTTGCCTGAAGTAATTCGTCTTGAGAATCCAGGGATGAGATCACTGTAGGCTGGCGGTGAAGTTCTCTCAGCTGCTGGTGTACGGTATCCAGGAGGCTGTGTTCCGGACGGGCCTGGTGTCGGTTCTTCGGTTCGCCGAGACATCATGGAATGGGGAGGGGGGGTATTTGCAAATCCCGCAAAATCGGATTGATCAAGAAGAGAATTTGAAATAGAGGTATTAGTTGGAGGTGTTCGTTCAACAGGCATTATTTTTCACCTTTGAAACGAAAAACAAAAAATATTTTAAAAGAGGGCGCCACCAGATTTAATTGGTCTGGACCATTGGAGGATTTAAAACAATAAGAGCTCCGCAGGGTGGAGAGAAAAGAAAAAAAATTTTTTTTTTTTTTTTTTAACAATGTGCACCACAGGGGGTGACTGGTATTTTATTTTGAGCTAAGTCCCACAGGAGAGGGTGACTTAGAATTTTCTACCACAGGGGGTAGTTGGCATTTAATTTTAAGCTAAGTCCCACAGGAGAGGGTGACCTAGAAATTTTTCCACAGGGGGAAGAAAATTTTTTAAAAAATATTTGGAAGCCACAGGGGGCGCTTTTGAAAGAGGAAAAATTAATTTCCTCACTGGAGAGCATTTAAGACAAGAAAATTTAATTTCTTTCGAGAAGAGCATTTGAGACAAGCAGGGTGGGTAAAAGTAACTTTTTTAACTCGGGCCCCACGTTGGGCGCCATTTTGACATGGGCGAATTTCCCTTTTTTTTGGTTAGGGGAATTCTCGTCAAATTTTTTTTTTTCACGAAAATAATGTGAAACCTTTAAGAGGGCAATTTGAATTTTTATACTGGGGGATGGAAAGTTTTTTTTAACCCTTATTGGGACTCGTAACCCTCTAATAAGGTGGAGAAATCGGTGTGGTCGAACTCCGGACTATAGCAAGTGGAGAACGCCGGAGAACTTCGTGGGGAACCAACGCAACCCTCTGAATTGCATTGTGCAGTCACTGCTGCAGCGAAAGCCTTAGCTTGTCGAACCCTATCATGGTCGGCGAGCGAGATAGGGGGAAGGTGCGTGCGGGGCAGAGAGGCGGACAGTGGGGGCCTTAGTACTGCAGGCGGCGGGGGGGAGTTGATTCGGTACGTGGCACCGTGTCGGTCGAGAGCGATGAGCTGGCACCGTAGATAGGAGAGATTTGGCAGGCAGGCGGCGGGGGACCCGAGGCGGCTGGAGAATGGCTTCCTTCCTTCCCTCCTTCCTTCCTTCTCCTTCTGGCTGATAGTTGAGGCTCGTAGCATGGAAATGTAGGAATTAGGTATAAGGACAAAAATCAGCAGACTTGCGTTAATTTCAAGTTAGCTTTTATTTTCTCAGTCAAACTACTTTCGACCTCTCCGTGCAATGAGAGGTCTTACAATAGTTCTCGAAGTACATCGTTCGGTGATCCGCTTATATGTCGACGGTGAGCGAAGTCACATTCGCACGAACCGTACACGCGCACCACACAGCACTTCATGTAATTCATTACTCAATTTTCGTTGCTTTACCGGTAAGTGGCCGAGAACAGGCGCCACCTACGGTGAAAATACCGTAAGGTCGCTCATTTTCCAGGATAGATCAAAAGATAATAATGAGAGGAAAATTCCCTCATGTCACGTGAAATTTTTATTATTTTATGAAAATAATTAATGTTTGCGTAGAATTTATTTAAATTTTTTTAAATAATTGAATTTTTTTGGAAAATTTTATTAAAATTGTAGATATTAATTTAAAATCATTGAATTGAGAAAAAATTTTTAAATAGAATAATTGAAATTTTGCTAAGAATTTTATTAAAATGTATGAAAATAATTGAATTTTGGAGAAGAATCTTATTATTTCCAAAAATAATTGAATATTTTTGAAAAAATTTATTTTAAATTTTCGAAAATAATTGAATTTATGCGAAGAATTTAAAATTTTAAAAAAATAATTGAATTTTTGCGTTTTATTTAAATTTTTGAAAGTAATTGAATTTTTGCGAAGAATTTTATATTTTAAAAAATAATTGAATTCTTGCGAAGAAATTTATGACATTTAAGAAAATAATTGAATTCTTGCAAAAAAATTTTTTTTTCGAAAATAATTAAATTTTGTTAATGAATTTTAATTATTTAAGAAAATAATTAAATTCTTGCAAAGATTTTTACTGAAATTTTTGAAAATAATTAAACTTTTGCGGAGAATTATGAATTTTAAGAAAATAATTGAATTCTTGCGAAGAATAATTGTATTAAAATTTTTGAATAAAATAATTGAAATTTTGCCAAGAATTTTATTAAAATTTGTGAAAATAATTTAATTGTTTTTGAAGAATTTTATTATTCACGAAAATAATTGAAGAATTTTGAAGAATTTCATTTAAATTTTGGAAAATAATTGAATTGTCGCGAAGAATTGTATTAAAATTTTTGAATAAAATAATTGAAATTTTGCCAAGAATTTTATTAAAATTTGTGAAAATAATTTAATTGTTTTTGAAGAATTTTATTATTCACGAAAATAATTGAATATTATTGAAGAATTTTTTTTAAATTTTGGAAAATAATTAAATTGTCGCGAAGAATTGTATTAAAATTTTTGAATAAAATAATTTGAAATTTTGCCAAAAATTTTATTAAAATTTGTGAAAATAATTAAATTTATTCGAAGAATTTTACATTTTAAGAAAATACATAATTGAATTCTGGCAAAGATTTTTATTGAAATTTTTTAAAATAATTAAACTTTTGCTGAGAATTGCGAATTTTAAGAAAATAATTGAATTCTTGCGAAGAATTGTATTCAAATTTCTGAAAATAATTGAATTTTGGAGAAGATTTTTATTATTTATAATGATAATTGAATTTTTTTCTTTATTTTTGAACATAATTAAAATTTTTGCCAAGAATTTTATTACTTTTAAAAATAATTGAATTTCTGCAATAATTTGTAATTTCTCTAAACGTTCAATTCTTGAACTTTTTTTCCTTGTTCAATCAAAGGACTTTACGGACATTTTTCAAAAAAACTGATTTTTAATACGGACTTGTAGCAAATTTACGGACCTTTACAGGATTTACGGTTCTAGTTCGAGTCCTGAATTTTGTTAGGTTTTAGGGTTTAATTATTTATCATTTATATTAACCATTAAAAAAATGGGTATATTAACCAAAAAAAAATGTCTGTTTACAAAGGAAACTTTGTGACTGGTACTCTTCTGACTTTAAGAAGAGAAAAAAAGAAGAAAAGAAAAAAAAATGTCGACAACGCTAACGGGTTTATGAAGGTATGGCTTTTAAAGTCAGTGATCTCTTGGTTGCGAGAGTAAAGCCGGGACAAAGTGACCTAGCTCAATGCAACGACCTTCGTACGCAACAACGTCCAACGAAAGGGAGAATAGAACGAGAAAGTTGAGTATGGGACCTGCGGGACAAGGAGCAACTTTCATGGGGAGCATCTCCTGGACGAAGGTATGGGGGTGTCTGTCTCCATGGAGATCCCATCGAACGGTTTCGTCACAAGCATCATATACGCCGGGAAAACGCCCTCATCGCGATTCGTCCCAGGAAAATTTTGCAGCAGCTTCTCTTTTGTGAGCCAGATCTACACACAAAGTTGTGTTTTATGGTCTAACTGATATGATCGCGACAGAAAGGGGAAACGATCTCTATATAGCGACACGAGCTTTCCAGTTTTCCACAAACACAGAGAAAGACAGTTCTCTCTCTCTCCCTCTCTCTTTCTCTACAATTCTAAACTCGTAAAAGGGCGCACTTCCTTTTTTTATTGCGAACAATGCCATTAGAATTCTGTGATGTGTGAAGATTCCTATCAGAAAACTTGCTCAAAAATAATTCCTTTTGAGAGCCAGTGCGCCAGAATTCTACGAATGCGGTTTGTAAAATTTCAACTGTAGATAATAAATTCAAAGAAGCGAATTGATATTTTTCAATGGATTTCTAATTAGCTGACGCTTAGCCATGCAGGAACCTAACACACATTTTTTCCGAAATGTTATTTAGCCGAACATATAGTCAACAATAGGATTATTGAAACTGAGCCAATTTGATGTTGAACCGAATTGCCACCGTTCTTTTCAAAGGAAAAAAAATTTTACACGATTGCAAAATTGGAGTAAAGTGAAAAGAAAAAAAAGGATCATTTAACAGGATTGTGAATTGCAAATTAACCGAATAGCCATTAGAACGATTTGTTACTGAACCGAATTGACTCGAAACTAAACCGAATTGCCACGAAACTAAACCGCTGTTTGGCTAAACTTTCATTGAATTGACACACCGAAATAAAGGGATACGAAGTCAAAATTGAACGAAATGGGAAACAAACAAACCGAACGAAATTTTAGTAAACCAAAATGCTATTTAACAGGATTAAAATTGAACCAAACTGGCATTAAGACTATACCAATAAATTCCCACGAAAGGAAATTTATATTTTTCTTTTTTCGAACAACATAATTGAGACTAAACCAAACTGATACTAAACCAAATTGCCATTTAATAAAATAGCAAAGAAAATTGTCATTTTTTTTTTAAGAAATTCAATTATTTTCAATAACTATACAATTATTTAATAAAATTTCCAGCAAAAGAATTAAATGATTTAAAAGAATCTTAATAAACTTCTTTGTAAACATTCAATTATTATTTTCAAAATTAATAAAATTCTTCGCAGAAATTCAATTATTTTCAAAAATTAAAAAATAATTCTCGTCAACATTTCAATTATCTCTATAAATAGCAAAATTCATTGCCAAAATTCAATCATTTTCAGGAATTTTGATAAAATTCATTGTGAAATTCAATTATTTTTATAATTAACAATATTCATCACAAAAATTCAATTATTTTTAAAATTAATAAAATTCAATTATTATCAAGAATTTTAATAAAATTTATTCCCAAATTCTATTATTTTGATAAATAAAAGCATTCATCACATAAGAATTCAATTATTTTACAATGTAATATAGAATTCAATTATTTAAAAAAAATTTATTAAAATTCTATATGTATAAGAATTGAATTACTTTTAAGGGCATTTGAACCTTGATGACGTCACACATGCTTTGCACAATCTGTAACGTCATCAAGGTTCAAATGCCCTTAATAAAATTTTAATTAAATTCGTCGAAAAAAATTTGTAAAAATTAAATTTTTGAAGTAAATAATAAAATTCTAGGCTATAATTCAATTGTTTTCATATAAATAATAAAATACTTAAGATAAATTTAATTACTTTGAATACAATTTTCATAAACTTCTGCGAAGAAATTTAATTATTTTCATAGATTATAAAATTTTTACATGAATTCATTGACTTAAAATACAATTTTTATAAAATTTTCCCAACAAAATCAACTATTTAAAAAATGTTATTCTTTGCAAAACTTAAATTATTTTTATAAATAATAATACGTTTTACAAAATTTCAATTATTTTTTATACAATTTTAACTAAATTTCTCGAAAAATGCAATTATTTTTAAAAATTTTATTAAAAAGACAGAAAGAAAGAAAGAAAGAAAGAATTCAATTCTTTAAAGCAATTTTGATAAAATTCTTTATAAGAATTCAAGTATTTATTTTTATATTTAAAAAATTGATTTTTTTAGATTTTTTTTCTACGAAAAATTGATTTAAAATTAAATTCCAACTAAAAATTTAGTTCATAATTAAATATTAGAAGTGTTATATTGTGAATTTTTAGAAATAATTAAATTTCAAAAGATTTTTGAATTGTAATTTTTTAAAATTTTAATTGTTGTAAAACTGCAACCATATTATTTTTTTTTGTTTAAAAATATATTTAATCAACAAAAAAATTATTGAATTTTAGAAGAATTACATCAATTGTAATTTTTAAAAATTGTTAAATTTCAAAAAGACTTTACACAGTAATCATTTAAAGTATTGTAATTGTAATTTCTGTGGATAAATAAATAAGTATTTAAATATTTATTAAACAAAAATGATTCAAGCTTTGAATGTAATTTAAATTTGAAAATTTCTTCATTGTAATATTATTTAAATTCCTGAAAATTTTGGTTTTATTTCAAAATATTAGTTTTCATATTAAAATTAAAAAATTGAAATCATTAAACTAAAAATGTTTGGTGAGAAAAAATTTTTCATTCACTTAAACGTTATTTAAACTCATAAAATTTCAATTTTATTGCAGAATATTTTTCATTAAAATTGAAATCATTAAATTAAAAATGTTTGATGACAAAAAAAATGTTTTCTATCTCTTAAACTTTTATTTAAAATTGTAAAATCTCAATTTCATTACAAAGTATTATTATTCACTAAAATTAAGAATATTTGAGCAGAAATTCAATTTAATTTAAAAAATTAATTTTCAAAAATCAAAATCTTCGTTCATTTCTTTTTTTTTACAAAATATTGTTTTTAATTAAAATTAGAAAAAAATTCATTTTATTTGAATTTTATTTCAATCTTATTAAAAAATATTTTTTTAAAATTAAAATTAAGAAGTAAAATTGTTAAAATTAAAATTATATAATATTTCAGCGGAAAAAATTCTTCGTTCATTTAAACGTTGTTTAAATTTCGTGAAATTTTCATTTTATTACAAAATATTTATTTTTCATTTTCAAAAAGTTAATTTCTAACTAAGAAAATGTTTAATTAACATTATGTTAATTTCAGTATAGTAGTTTTTAAAAATTCTTGGGCAGAAATTTGAATGTTATTTTAACTCCGAAAATTTCAATTTTATTAATGAAATATTTTTCATTAAAATAAAAAATTAAAATCATTACCTATAATTAAAATATTTGAGCAGAAAAAATTTTTTTCTTTCATCAAAAAGTTCGAAACTTTAGGGAAATTTCAAAAAAATATTTCAATAATATTTTATACTTGAAACTATTTTACAATACATCATGTAACAATATTTTTTAAATTCCTTAAACATTAATTCACATGTGGTCTATTTAAATAATAAAAAATTTTTTTTATATTTAAATTTTAAATAGACTGAAATATTTTCAAATTTCATTATTAGGAATAATAATGGAAATAATACTCGAGGAATCGAATAGTGAATTTAAAAAAAAGAGAATCTGAATAAAAAAAAAAGTGTCATTGTTTTTTTTCTCTCTTTCCGCGTGCAAATTAATTGTTAATACAAAAACGTGTTTTTTTTTCGCGTTATCATAAAAATGTAAATATATTCTTTCTAAAAATAAACGCACGCACCGCACTTGAGGATATATAGAAAATGTAATTATTTCTAACATTGTTGATGCGCGCACGTGCCATTTCTCATTGATACACGGACCGTCCTAATTATTTTCCTTCAGGCTCTTTCTATTGTATTCTTTTGAGGTATATAACTTTGGGGTCCCATTTTCTCTTATATATATACATGTACTTTATGTATTGTGTTTGTGTACATATATAGCGCAAGACTCATGCAAGAAAACGTTCCCTACTTCTTTAAAGCAATTTATGATTGTAGAGATGTGCAGCCGCCTTTCTTAAACGAGGGGGCCTGTTCTAAAATGAATAGCTGTATGGCAATACATTATATATATATATATATAGGTATGTAGTATAGGCAATGCACATTTTCTTCTTGTCCTCAAAAAAAAAAAAATTTCTTTGTCAAAATGTATACCGAGCCATTGCATTTTCGGTCATATAGGGTGATTTACTTTATTGCGTTACGCGTTTAGTTTTAATATAATAACTCACTTCTAAAATTCGATAATTCGCCATGAAAAATTGGAACGCAAGGGGATATGTCGTACATTTATATGGGACTTTCTTTTTTTCTTTATTCGAAACTTTTCAAATAATATTCGATACAATGTTTCTTGAAAATAAAATTCACATGGTTTTTAGGAGAAATTATCAGCGGATTATTATTTCTTGATTGTATTTCGAAGCGTTATTTTGGTCTCTAAATTTGAATTAGGTGAATTTTTATTAATTGTTAGTTATTTTCATGGACGATTTTTTACGATTTTAACTAGTCTTTTAAAAATTTGAATTATAGTGGAAAATCCGCTAATTTACTTTAGTAAAAATTTCAACTTATTCTTAGTAAATTTTTGCTCTAATAATAATAATAATAATAATAATAATAATAATAATAATAATAATAATAATAATAATAATAATAATAATAATAATAATAATAATAACAATAATAATAATAATAATAATAATTTCAATTTTAGGTAAGGTTTTAATTTTTTATTTTAATGAAAATAAATTTAAATAAAATAAAAATAAATAAAATTTATTTTTTAATTTGATTAATTTAGTTTAAATAAAATTCAAATGATAAGGTAAAGCTAATTTTTTCTGCCCAAGAATTTTTAAAAATTACTATACTAAAATTAACATAATGTTAATTCAATATTTTCTTAGTTATAAAATCAATCTTTTGAATATGAAAAATAATATTTTGTAATAAAATCAAAAATCTACAAATTGAAATAATTCAAACTACTTTTTCGTTCAAATGAATAAAGATTTTGATTTTTAAAAATTAATTTTCAAATAATTGAATTTATTGAATTTAACATTTTTTTAAACATTTAATTAAATTTATGCTCAAATGTTTTTATAATTTTAATGAAAAAAAAACATTTTGTAATAAAATTGATATTTTACAAATTTTAATAACGTTTTACTGAACGAAAAAATTTTCTGCTCAAACATTTTTAATTTAATAATTTCAGTTTTTTAATTTTAATATGAAAAATAATATTTTGAAATGAAATCAACATTTTACGAATTCAAATAATTCAAATTATTTTTTCGTTAAAGTGAATGAAGATTTTGTTTTTTAAAAATTAATTTTCAAATAATTGAATTTATCGAATTCAACATTTTTTATAATTTAATTAAATTTATGCTCGAATATTTTTAATTTTAATGAAAAACAATATTCTGTAATAAAAAATTGATATTTTACGAATTTTAATGACGTTTAACTGAACGAAAAATTTTTCTGCTCAAACATTTTTATTTTAATGATTTCATTTTTTTAATTTTAACATGAAAAATAATATTTTGAAATAAAATGGAAACTTTACATATATTTTAAATAATTCAAATTACGTTTTTTTTCAAATGAACAAAGATTTTGATTTTTGAAAAAATTAACTTTTTAAATAATTGAATGTTATTAATTTTAAATTTGTAATAATTTAATAAATTTTCTGCTCAAATATTTTACTTTTAACAAAATTAAAAAAATTTTATGAAATGAAAAATAATATTTTGTATAATAAAATTGAAATTTTACAAATTCAAATAACATTCAAATGAACGAAAATTTTTTTCTTCTAAATAATATTCTTAATTTTAATAAAAATAAAAATAAAAATGAGAAATAATATTTTGAAATGAAATCAAAATTTCACGAATTTAAATAAACTTCAATAGAAAGAATGGAAAATTATTTCTGGACGCAAATTTTTGTTTAAATGAACGAAAATTTTTATTTTTTAAAAATTAACTTTTTGAATAATTGAATGTTAATAATTTAATAAATTCTCTGCTCAAATATTTTTAATTAAAAAAAAATATTTCAAAAAAAGAAAATTAAATTTCACAAAATCAAATAATTCAAATTATTTTTTTGTTCAAATGAACGAAGATTTTGATTTTTAAAAATATACTTTTTAAATAATTGAATGTTAATAATTTAATAAATCTTCTGCTCAAATATTTTTAATTAAAAAAAATATTTGAAAAAAAGAAAATTAAATTTTACAAAATCAAATAGTTCAAATTAGTTTTTTTTGTTCAAATGAACGAAGATTTTGATTTTTGAAAATAAACTTTTTAAATAATTGAATGTTAATCATTTAAAATTTTTAATAATTTAATAAATTTTCTGTTCAAATATTTTACTTTTTTAATAAAATTAAAAAAATGTTATGAAATGAAAAATTTATTTTGTAACAAAATTGAAATTTCTCAAATTCAAATAACATTCAAATGAACGAAAATTTTGATTTTTTAAAAATTAACTTTTTGAATAATTGAATGACAATAATTTCATAAATTTTCTTCTCAAATATTTTAATTTTAATAAAATTAAAAAACTTTTATGAAATGAAAAATAATATTTTGTTGTAAAATTAAAATTTTACGAGTTTAAATAAAAATTTAAATGAACAATAAAAAATATTTCCAGCTCAAATACTTTTAAAAAATTACTATACTGAAATAATTTTAATAATAAATCGTAAGGTAATCAAACCTTTTCTTAGTTAAAAATTAATTGTTTAAATTTAACAAATAACATTTTCCCAATAAAATTGAAATTCAAAAAAGAAATAAAGAAATATAATCGTTCATTTGAATCTTCATAATTTTAAAGACATTTCTAGAATAGTTTTTTTAAAATTTGACATTTGCTGAATGGCTTTTTTTAAAAACTTTCAAAAATGTTATTTAACTTTGAAATATTTACATTTTTACAAATAATGTTCGAGAATATTATAAATAAATATCTTCAAAAAAATATTCGAAGTAAATATTCAAAGAAATACTCAAAATATATATTCCAAATCAATATGCGAAATAAATTAATTTACAAATAATCAAATAAATTTTCCTCGCGATTTTCAATTTCAAAATAAAGTGAAAATTTTATTCAGAAAAAAATTTTCAAATTTCATGCAATTTTGTTATATATAAAACGTGTATAATTTTAATTAAGTAATTTTTCATCCGTCACTTTTGACAAATGACACTTTATACATAAATATATACATATGATAACTAATTGTTGGCATTACACAAAAATTTCACAAGCAAAAAAAATGTGTCACGATAGCAAAATTCCTGTGGAAATTTTATATGATATTTGCCATCTTATATATAAATTCATACAAATTTATTTTTTCTTCTCTTTCAGCGAAATTTGATTGAATCCTATATGTATAAAACACTTGCACACGTGCCAATTTTAATGAAAACAATAATTTGTCAATTGTCAACGCACTCGAATATTGTATATAATTAATCTATTCACATAAAGCAATCTAAAATTATTTGCAGACTTGAAGAAAAAAAATTTGCGTCTGGATATATATAAATATCATTCAACATATAATGTATATTTACACTTTGAAATTCAAACTTTAAATAATGAATTCAATATATTATTTTATTAAAGTTCCTTGAACTTCTTTTCTTAAACAAAAAAAATTTTAAATAAAACGCCTGACGAAACTTTAGCATACTCTGGAATTTAATATTTCTATTCAACGAATATTTATACTTTATTCATGAAATATCAAAATTATGAAAAAGGGAAAAAATTTCAAATATACATCACTTAGAAAGAAATTTATTTGTAATAATTAATTTTTGGTAAAATCAACCAAATAAATATATTGTCTAAACCAAACATTTGATTGGTTCGACAAAAAATTTTGCCTCAGTTGACTGAATTCTGTCTTTGAATGCAAAATTTATTCAAATCAAGAGTTTAGTTAAATCAAATAAATTTAATAAATTTAATTTATTCAGTTTAAGGGCATTTGAACCTTGATGACGTTACAGATTGTGCAAAACATGTGTGACGTCATCAAGGTTCAAATGCCCTTAAACAAACTTTATTTAGTGTTGTCACAAAAATTTTATTTTTTACTTCCCTGGCGTTTCATTGATTTCTAAATTCAATTATTTGAAAATTGAATAAATTTATTAAATAAATATTTAAATACATAAAGAAAGTAATTATAGAATAATCTTCTGTTTTTCTACCGTAAAAATTTTTTTTTTAAATTCCAATTCCAAACCTTCTGAAATTTAATAAATTTAAAAAATTATAACTATAACCCTTCCAAAATCCAATTATTTTCTACATTATTTAAGTAAACTTTATTTCTAAATCAATTATTTTTAATAATTTTCCGAAAGTTCTTCGAGAATTATTATTATTTAAACAATTTTTTGTTATAATTCTATATTTCGAAAATTTAATTAATTTAATTATTTAGTTTAAAAAAAATTTATTTAACCCAAAAATAAGATTTATGCAACAAAAATCAAAATAAAATTTTTGATTAAAAAAATTACAGTTTTTGATATGGAGACAAAAATTGAGACGAAAGAGGAATCAAAACGTTGCATTGGAAAAATTTTGAAGCGTTTTTTTTGTTTCAGTTTGATATCCTTACGCAGAAACTGTGATAAATTTTCCCCGAGTGTATAAAAAAAAAAAATTTTCAATTTTTAAAAATTCGCTTACAAATTTAATAAAACTAAAGATTAGGATCTCTCACCCGGCGGCGAATCGAAATACTATTTAATAATCGGAATATCAATTGAAAAATTCAAAGAGGAATTCTTCTTCGCTATTATTTCGAAAGAATATATATATATATATATATGAAGGAGTTTACACCGTAAGCCTTAAATATAAGCCTCCGCGAGCATAAACGGATATGCCTCCATGAGCATATACTTGCGTCTGCGCAAAGTGTTTGCCTGCAGCTGTGTTGTGAAAGAGTTTGCCTTGACCACGTGTTCGCGCAGGCGCAAATATATGCTTCTGGAGGTATATCCGTTTATGCGCGCGGAGGCTTATATTTAAGGCTTACGGTGTAAACTCCTTCTATATAAGATAAAATGCGCGCGCGCGGTATCAAAAGAGAAAATATCTTTAAGATAATGATTATTTTATTCTGCCAATGAACATAACGTGGAATATTCAAATAAATTAATTTCAATTAAATAATCCAATTAAAAAATATGTATACCATAATTCAACTGTAAATTGGAGTCAGATTTCAGATTATTTTCAGTGTGTGTAAAATTGCTCTTCTTGAAAAGGAAGATATCTCTCCTGAATAAGAAATAAAAATATCGCGCAGGATTGCTTTAGAAATCTCGACGTCAGAGATATAGAAGAGACCTCTCGTATTTTTTTTTCCTCCTTTTTTTTAATTTTATCTCGTATGTTTGCTTTAACTCTATATCTCTTGTAATATCTGCAATCTGCATTGAGAGAGAGAGAGAGAGAGAGACCTGCTCAACTGTGAGATGGATACAGTTACAAGGAATTCACACTTTGCAAAGAGAGAGAGTAGACTGCAATCTTATTAAGTCAAAGGGTATAAGGGATCAAGGCACGTGGTGGGCACCTGTTGGCCTGTCCAACAGACATCGAGAGAGGGAGTGACTGTATGTATGTGCAGTGAAAAAAAAAAATTTGACTCAAATAAATTACTTGTCTATTACCAAGAAAAAAAAAATTATTTGAATCGAAAATTTTTATTTCAATCAAAGTAATTGTTTCTAAACAAACAAAAATTTTTTTGGTTGATACAAAAATTTTAATTTGTTTTTCCCTCAATTTTAGGGAGAATTTGGACTTTTTCCCTGATCTCTACACTCTACATTTTAACCACTTAAAAACAACCTGATTTGTAAGTAAAAAGTATTCTCAGTCACTGATTCAAATAGGAATATTTCTACTGATCATTTAGTTAAAAATAACTGACAACCATACTTAAAAGTAAATTATATTTCAGTAAATTTTTTCAACTGAGGGTCATTTTTGTAATTTCATTTTTATCCTTTCACTTTAATTTTGACTTTCAATTTACTAGATTTTTTAATCTTAACTTCATTTTTACTTTCACTTTCACAGATTTTTCTTTTCACTTTTATTTTCACTGTCGTCACTTTGATAGATTTTTCTTTTTACTTTCACTGTAATTTTCATTTTCAGCTGGATTTTTTTTTTCACTTTAATTTATAGACAGAAAGTAAAAATAAAAATTTTTTAAAGTAAAAATGAAAATAATTAAATTCTTCCACATATTCTTTGTATTATTAAAAAAAAAAATTGAATTTTTTTGAAGGATTTTATTTAAATTTCGGAAAATAATTGAATTGTTTTAAAGAATTTTATTATATATATACGAAAATAATTCAATTATTCCGAAATATTTTATTTAAATATTTGAAAATAATTGAATTTCTGCTAAGAATTTTATATTTATAAGAAAATAATTGAATTCATGTGAAGAGTTTTATTAAAATTATTGAAAATAATTGAATTCCTGCGAAAAATATTTTTATATTTATGAAAATAATTGAAATCTTAAGCAAATTTTTTTATTCTTGAAAATACTTGAATTTTTTTGAAGCATTTTATTTAAATATTGGAAAATAATTAAATTGTTTTAAAGAATTATATTATTCAAGTAAATAATTGAATGTTTTTGAAGAATTATATTTAAATTTTGGAAAATAATTAAAATGAATTAAAATGAATTTCTACAAAGAATTTTACATTTTAAAAGAATAATTGATTACCTGCGAAGAATATTTATTTATTTGTGAAAATGATTGAATTTTTGGGAAGATTTTTTTTTATTTTTTCGAACATAATTGTATTCTTGAGCATTTTTTTTTTTTTTTTTTGAAAATATTTGAATTTTTTGGAAGAATTTCATTTAAATTTTTGAAAATAATAGAATTTCCGCGAAGAATATTTTTTTATTTATAAAAATAATTGAATTTTTGCCAAGTTTTTTTTTAAAATTATTTGATAATAATTGAATTCTTGAGCAGATTTTTTTTTATTTTTGGAAATACTTGAATTTATTTAAATTTTCGAAAATATGTGTATTGTTTTCCAAAGTTTTATTATTCATGAAAATAATTGGTTTATTGCAATGAATTCAAATTAAATTTTTGAAAATAATTGAATTTCTGCGAAGAATTTTATATTTTTAAAAAATAATTGAATTCTTGTAAAGAATTTTAATAAAATTATTTAAAGTAATTAATTTTTGGCGAAGAATTTTACATTTCAAGAAAATAATTGAATTTTTACATAATTGAATTCATACGACGAGTTTTATCTAAATTTTTGAAAATAATTGAATTTCTGCGAAGAATATTTTTTTATTTATTAAATAATTTAATTTTTGAGAAGAATATTTTTTTATTTATTAAATAATTGAATTTTTGCGATAATTTTTTTTTGAAAATAACAGACTTCTCGATGAGATTTCCTTTCTCGCTTTCTTTTTGAAAATACTTAAATTTTGTTCAAGAATTCTTTTTGAATTTTGAAAAATAATAGAATTCTTTTGAAAATTTTATTATTCACAAAAATAATTGAATTATTCCGAAGATCTTTATTTTAATTTTTGAAAATAATTAAATTTCTGCGAAGAATTTTATATTTTAAGAAAATAATTGAATTTTTGCCAAGAGTTTTATTAAAATTTTTTAAAATAATTAAATTTTTGCCAAGAATTTTACATTTTAAGAAAATAATTGAATTCTAGACAATAAGTTTATTAAAATTTTTAAAAATAATTGAATTCCTGAGAAGAATGTTTTTATTTACGAAAATAATTGAATTCTTGCTAAAAATTTTAAAAAATTTTTGCAAATAATTGAATTATTGAACAGTTAATAATAATTTGAACTTCATTAAAAGATTTTTAGAATAATTAAATTCTTTTCAGGAATTTAATTAAAATTTTATTATCAAATTAATATTTATTGTACTTTTTTCTTGAACGAATAAAAAACAGAATGAAAATTTAATGTCCATAAAATTGTTTTTCTAAAAATGAATATTTGTAGAATAATTTTAAAAAATAATTTTCATTTCTTTTGGATTTCCAGAAAAAAGCCACCTACTTGTATATACATTTTCATCCAAAACATAAATTTGATTAACTACGGCAGTGAAATTTTGAAAGTTTTTAAAATTCACAGATTGATAACTTTCAAAGAGTTTCTTTCAGAAAAAAAATATATACATTTCGCTACAAAATTACATTATTGTTCACTTTTTAAACACAAAAATCTTTGTGGTTTCAGTTTCTCGGCTTTTTTAAGGGTCTCCTTCGTACCACAAAGATTTATTTCTCAAAGAAATCAACTGAAAAGGAAATTTTATTTTCTTCTTTATGTATACATGTTTTCTAAAAGAGCGCACGCTTCTTTAGAAAATAGATGATGAAGAAAAAAAAACATCCCGAACACTTTTTATTTAAATTTCAAAAAAAAAAAATATTCACTCGTGTCGAATTCAAATTCATTTCATTTTATAAAAATTATTTTTATATATCATCGACACACTGCATATCAAAAAAAGACAAAGAACTAGTACAGACCTGATACACTTCATACTATTGAGATCATAATGTCAAAAATCTTGACCTCTCGTCATAGAAGCAAAGAAAAAAAAAATTGACATTTACCATCTGATCGAAAATAAGACATTTGAAAGGGCGAATTATTTTCACCATCAAATATTTTCCATTCAGAAAAAATATATTTTCTATGATTTGAATAAAGAAAAAAAAAAATAAGAAAATAAGTGTATAAAAAATACAATAGAAAAAAAATTTCTAAGGAGATCAATAAAATTTTTGCAAATATCGAGAAATTTTATTATTTTATTATGAAAAAAAAAAAATATTAAAAATTGATTCCTTAACAGTGAGAATCGACCCTTCAACCTAGAGCGGCGGAACAAAGGAAGTGCGTGAGATGAAATGTATTAGACAGAGAAGGGGAGATTTTAGAATAAAAGAGCGAATATAACAGAGGGTTGGGTGGGGGGAGGGCAGAAATTTGCCGTTAGGTTATAGGCGAACCCGTCTGTGAAAAATAAAAAAATTCAATGGTCGAGAAGAGTCTCTTCTACCTGTTCAAGGCGAACCACCGCGTCGTTTTACGTCGAAAACCTTCGACATGGCCCACTTTTTTCTCTACTTTTCCATCGCACTTCTCGATTATCGTTTTAGGAACTAAGTAAAAAGGTAATTTCATAAGATTTCTTTTTTTTTCTTCTTTTGCCTCTCATTTTTCTATTTTGCAGATAGAGAGCGAGGAGAGAGAGAAAGGACAAAAGCAAACCACTTCACAAATTCACGGAAACAATTTCACACCCTCTTCAAATATATACTCGAAAAGAAAAAGAAATTGTTCTCAATTTTGTGTTCAAACCAAAAAAAAAAAAAAAAAACCCTATCTTTTATTATCGACGAATTTGAAAAAGAAGGAATTTTTTTCTGTTATTAGACGCGATGGGAAACAAATATTATTATTGCTCAAAGTGGAAAGAAATTTTTTCTAATAGTAAAGAGAGGTCAAATTGTTACGTTTATGGCATGGGAGTGGGAAAAAAATATTCTCTCCAATTTAAAAGTAAATAATAATAAAAATTTTATATTTTATATTAAATTGTTAATTTTCTCTAATATTTAATATTTAATTTTTTAATTAGTGAAGTAAATAAAAAATTTATCCTCTAAGAGAAATTATTTATTTTATTTATTTAGAATCCCCACCATTGTACTTTGCATTTGCTTCACTTCGTTTGTGAGAGAACTTTCATGCCATCTAGGCGGCGAATTAATGAATTGTATTGGCGCGAAATTCAAAAAGGAAAAATTTTATTTAACAATATATTATTAATATTAAATTTAATAAATAATTAATTATTAATAATTTATATTAATTAATAAATTATGTTAATTAATCATTTATATTAATTAATCATTAATATTAATTAATAATTATTAATAATCATAAAAATTATAAAACTAAATGTATAAAGTTTGTATATACCTAATATTTGCTTTCCAAATACAGAATTTATGCAAATAAAATTTATGAGAACCGATTTTTATTTTCAAAAAAACAAATCTGAATAACAGTTAAAATTTAACTGTTATTAAATATTTCGAATATTTAGTAAATTTTTTTAAAAAATACGTTAAGTGTCAATGGCAATTCGCACAAGTGTAATTCAGTAAAGATTAAAATTGAGTTAATTTAAAAGCAGAGAACAGTAAAACATAATTTTCTATCGTAAAATTCTTCAAATTTTTTTTAAGATTATTACCCTTCTGAAGAAGTTATTTTAAATATCAATATTTATTATACTGCGTATATATATTACTTAGTGAGTAATATATATATTTTTGTAATATCAATTTTTGTCAATAAAATCTTTTTGCAATTTCGTAAAGTAATCTACTTCCCTATTTAATCTTCTTTCGAATTAGCAAAATATTCTCTAATTTATATAGAGAAATAAACTTTAACGATTAATCTCGAATATAAAAGAATAATTTACATAAATTATTCAATTCTGCAAAAGTATTTTGATTTAGAATTTTTCTTTTTTTGCGCAGAACAATTTTCTCTTAATTTAAAAAAAAATTGGATTAAGTGATAAATTTTAATACTTGCTCGTCAATGAGAAATATTCCTCTATCAAGGAAAAATTTTATTTCCTCCAAATATAATGTGTTTAAGTTAAATAAAAGTATATACTTTCCTTAGAACCTATAAATTATTTATTTGTTTCAAATAAAAATTTTATTCGATTCTAATAAAATTTCTGTTTTATTTAAATTCCATTTTTCTTAAATTTTATTAAACTTTAATCAATTTAATTCGAATTTTTATTAAATTTTATTTACCCAAAATAAATTTAGTTTTTAATTTATATCTATCAAATAAAATATTTATTAGGTTAAGTAAATAAACAACCTAATAAATTATTTATTTGCTTTTAAAAAAAATTTCCATTCGTCGCAAATAAAGTTTTTATTCTTTTGGGTAAATTTTCGTAAATTTAAATCTTTCTTTAATTGAATTTCATTTTAATTTATTAAATTTAATTTAATCAAGTAAAATTTATTTTAGACGAATAAAAAGTTTAGAAAAACTTACTCAATTGAAAACAAAATTTTTTTCAACAAATAAAATATTAAGAAAAATCTCCTAAATTACTTATTCGTTGGAATAAAAATTTTATTCGGTCAAAATACAATTTAATTCAACTATTTATACTTCTTTATTGTTTAAAATTCGAGTAAAAAGGAAAATCCTTCTCAATTTTTAAGAGAAGTTGGGACTATGTGACCATAAAAATAAGAGAATTCCTCTGCCATTGAAAAAAAAAATTGTATAACAAAATAGACATCTTGTCTTTGAAATATAACCTATAAGAACTTTCATAAATCTCCATCTGCGTAAATTGACTGAAGAAATAGCTTCCGCTATTCTTTCATAGTCTGCGAATTTTATATGAGACCAAATAATCGTTCCTAAATGTGCGGTTTTACCAGGATTTCACAAAACCAAATAAATATTTCTCTATAGATACCTATACTACCCCTATAGAACACCTATCCACTATTTTAACGATTACTATTTCAAAAAAAAATTTTTTTCACGTCCAACTTATTAACCACACAGAAAAAAAACAGAAAAAAATTTTTAATTCTTTATAAAAAAAATTATGAATTAAAAAAGAAGTAAGAAAGTAAATTCAATCCAATTACTTTCATCAATAATAAAATCTTCAAAAGAATTCAAGTATTTTTTAAAATTTAAATAAAATACTTTAAAAAAATGTAAGTATTTTCAAAAATAAAAAATCTGCTCAAAAATTCAATTATTTTCAAAAATTTTTTGGACATTAAATTTTTATTGTGTTTTTTTATTCTTTCAAGAAAAAAGTGCAATAAATATTAATTTCATAATAGAATTTTAATTAAATTCCTGGAAAGAATTTAATTATTCTAAAAATTTTTTAACGAAGTTCAAATTATTATTATCTGTTCAAAAATTCAATTATTTGCAAAAAATTTTTAAAAATTTTAGCAAGAATTCACTTATTTTGGTAAATAAAAATATTCTTCTTAGGAATTCAATTATTTTTAA
Organism: Leptopilina syphax; assembly: GCA_032872505.1. Taxonomy (NCBI): domain Eukaryota; kingdom Metazoa; phylum Arthropoda; class Insecta; order Hymenoptera; family Figitidae; genus Leptopilina; species Leptopilina syphax. The sequence goes on from CM065469.1 coordinate 35,477,961, forward strand.
AAATTTTAATGAAATTATTGTCAAGAATTCAATTATTTTCTTAAAATTTAAAATTCTTCGCAAAAATTTAATTATTTTAAAAAATTCAAATAAAACACTTGGCAAAAATTCAATTATTTCCATAAACAAAAAATTAATATCTTTGCAAGAATTCAATTATTTTCTTAAAATGTAAAATTTTTCGCAAAAATTCAACGATTTTCCAAAATTTTTAAAAAATTCTTTAAAAAAATTCAATTATTTTCAATAATAAAAAAAATCTGTGGAAGAATTAAATTATTTTCAAAAATTTTAATAAAATTCTTTGCAATAATCTAATTATTTTCATGAATAATAAAAGTCTGCAAAACAATTCAATTATTTTCTAAAATTTAAATAAAATTCTTCAAATAAATTCAAGTATTTTCAAAAATAAAAAAAAATCTGCTCCAGAATTCAATTATTTTCAAAAAATTGAAAAAAAAAATGTTTGCGAAAATTCAATTATTTTTATAAATTAAAATATATTCTTCGCAGAAAATCAATTATTTTCTTAAAATGTAAAATTCTTTGCAGAAATTAAATTATTATCCAAAATTAAAATAAAATACTTCGCAATAATCTAATTATTTTCATGAATAATAAAATTTATCAACTAAATTCAATTATTTTAAAAAAAATTTTAAAAAATCTTCTAAAAAATTCAATTATTTTCAAAAACTTAACAAATAATCTTTGCAAAAATTTAATTATTTTCATAAATAAAAAAATATTCTTTACAGGAATTCAAGTATTTTCAAAAATTTAAATAAAATACTTCGCAATAATCCAATTATTTTCTGGAGTAATAAAATTCTTTAAGAAAATTTGATTATTTTGAAAAAAAAATTTAAAAAAATCTTCGCAAAAATTCAATTATTTTCTAAATCATAAAAATCTTCGCAAAAATTCAATTATTTTTTAAAATATAAAATTCTTCACAAAATTCAATTACTTTCAAAAATTTAAATAAAACTCTTCGCAATAATCCAATTATTTTCATGAATAATAAAATTTATGAACTGAATTCAATTATTTTCAAAAATTTTTTTTAAAAAATCTTCGAAAAAATTCAATTATTTTTATAAATAAAAAAATATTCTTCGGAGGAATACAAATTATTTTAAAAAATTTTTAAACAAAACAAAAAAATTTCAATTCTTTATGAAGAAAATCAATAAGAAAGTAAAAAAAAGAAGGTTTTTCGCAAGTAGATTAAATTTTGTAAAAAACGACAGTCGAACTAAAAAAATTATTAATAAATCCGACTTTATTTCTAAAGACGATAGTCTTTAGAAATAAAGTCGGATTTATTAATAATTTTTCAAAATTGAAAAAATTTTCTTTTTCTGGAAAAAAAAGTTCCTTTGTTAGTACAAAGGAACTTTTATAGAAATTAGAAGAAAATTTTTTATTATTACGATTTATCTATTGATCAATTTCTTAAGAAAACAATTTTTACCGCACACTGCATTGGTATTGTAGAGGGAAAAAAAATTCTTTTTTGTCTGAGATTCTTTGGCATTTTTCAATATTGGCGCAAGGCGAAATAAGAATCCTCAGACTAATCCTTTTCAGGTAGACAGAGGTTCCATTCACGTAACCTCCACAGTCTGAAGCTTTACTACTATATATATACATATATACATATAATCAAACGGAAAGTGCAAACTATCTGACGCCACTACTATATAGTTATATTAGGCATATATATATACATATGTATATTGCGGTAGACGTCTGGAAAAAATATACATGAATACCTCGAAAAAGATTTTTTCAAAGATTAAATCTCATCAATAATCTAAATTTTTCTATCTTTTTATAATCATATCATTTCACATCATTCCTCACTGAATTATTATCAAATTGAATTTATATTATCAGTCATGAATTATCAGACTTTTTTTTATCATATAACTAATAATTGCTTGTCACTTTCAATGTCAAGATGTTAACAAAAAAATTTATTGATAAATGTTTAGAAATGTAACAAAATTTTCACCTTGAAGAAATAAAAAAATTTAGAGAAAAGGTGATGGAAAATTTTTGAAAATATAAAAAAATTGATTGATAATTATACGTAATAAAAATTGTGGACTACGATCAATTGGCATTTAACCAAATTTTCAATTAACTAAACTGCTAATCAAAAATTCAATTATCTTTATAAATAACAAAATACTTTTCTAAAATTCAATTATTTTAAAAAATTTGATTAAAATTCTTAGCAAGCATTTAATTATCTTCTTAAAATATAAATTTCTTTGCAAGAATTCAATTATTTTCTTGAAATATAAAATTCATCAAAGAATTCCAATTATTTTCAAAAAATTTAAATAAAATTTTTCAAAAAAATGCAAATATTCTCAAAAATAAAAAAATCTGCTTAAGAATTCAATTATTTTCATAAATAAATATATATTCTTCGATGAAATTCAATTATTTACTAAAATTTAAATAAAGTTTATAAAAAAAATTCAATTATTTTTGTGAATAATAAAATTGATAAAAAAAAATTTTAATTATTTTTCAATATTTAAATAAAATTCCACAAAAAAATTAAAGCATTTTCAAAATTAAAAAAATTTGCTTAAGAATTTAATCATTTTCATAAATAAAAAAATATTCTTCGCATGAATTCAATTATTTTCAAAAATTTAAATAAAATTCTTGGCAAGAATTAAATTATTTTTAAAAATATAAAATTCTTCGCAGAAATTGAACTATTTTCATAAATTTAAATAAAATACTTTGCAATAAAATCCAATTATTTTCATGAATAATAAAATTTATCAACAGAATTCAATTATTTTGATAAAATTAAAGAATATTTTTCACATGAATTAAATTATTTTCTTAAATATCATAAAATTCTTCGCAAGAATTTAATTATTTTTTAAGATATAAAATTCTTCGCAGAAATTCAATTACTTTCAAAAATTTAAATAAAACTCTTCGCATGAATTCAATTATTTTCTTAAATATCATAAAATTCTTCGTAAGAATTCAATTATTTTCTATAATGTTAAATTCTTCTCCGAAATTTAATTATTTTCAAAAATTTAAATAAAACTCTTCGCAGGAATTTAATTATTTTCTTAAATATCATAAAATTCTTGGCAAGAATGAAATTATTTTTTAAAATATAAAATTTTTCGCAAAAATTAAATTACTTTCAAAAATTGAAATAAAATACTTCGCAATAATTCAATTATTTTCATGAATAATAAAATTCTTCAAAAGAATTCAATTATTTTCAAGAAAATTTTGGCTAAAATACAATTATTTTCATAAATAAAAATATATTCTTCGAAGGAATACAATTATTTTCAAAAATTTAAATAAAACACTTATGAATTCAATTATTTTCTAAAAATAAAAAATTCTGCTCTGAATTTAATTATGTTAAAAAATTTAATAAAATTCTTGTCAAAAATTCCAACTCGTTAAAAAATTCAATTACTCAAAAATTTGTTGATAAAATTCTCTATGAGATTTCCATTTTAAAAAACATTCAATTATTCAATGAATTATTTATTTTTGTATTTAAATATTTGAATTCTCTTAGAGTTTCTAATAAAAATTGATTTAAAAATGAATATTAGATAATAATCGAATATTAAAAGTATATTATAAATTTTTAGAAATAATTGAATTTTGAAAAGGTTTTCAATTAAAATATTTAAAAATTTATATTTTTCATACTTTTATCTATATATCAATTCTGTATGTTTAATTTTCTTGAAAAAGTTTAATTAAATTTAATTATTTAAAGTAGAAAATAATAATCGAAATGAAATGATTAAAATTATTCAAAATTTTTAAAAATTATTTAAGAAAATAATTTTGAAGAAGTTACAGTTTAAAATAATTCTTATACATTTAAAAGAATTTATTTGATTAAAAAAATCGATTACTTCATTATTATCAATTAAATATTTTAATGAATCAACTAATTTTTATTTAACTCGATTAATATGAAGAATCCAGCCATTGTATTAAAAAAGTAACAATTAGATTCATAGGCAAATTGAAAAAAAGATATATACCTATTTTTTTGTTTTTCAATTTCCAATTGTTGAACAATAATTGTTTAAACAAATTAATAAAAATTTGGAAAAATTTGGAAAATTGTTAACGCTAATCGATTCTATGTAAAAATTAAGGAAGTTTTGCATGGGACATATTTTTCTCTGAGTCGTATTTTACTTATAAAATTGTTATAAACAAATTATGCTGGATAAAGGGTGTTTCATCTCAAACATAAACAAATGAATTTTAAGTAAAATTAACAATTGGATTCATAGACAAATTGGAAAAAAAGATGTACCTGTTTTTTTGTTTATAATTTCCAATTGTTTAACAATAATTGTTTAAACAAATTAATAAAAATTTTGAAAATTTTGAAAATTTTTAACGCTAATCGATTCTGTCATTTTTTTCTCCAAGTCGAATTTTATTTATAAAATTGTTATAAACAAATTATATAATAAATTTTTTAAAATTGATAAATTTGTATTAATTTGTTTAAACAATTGTTGTTAAACAAGTGAAAATTAAAAACAAAAAAACAGGTACATCTTTTTTCCAATTTGTCTATGAATCCAATTGTTAATTTTACCTTAATTCCATTTGTTTATGCTTGGGATGAAACACCCTTTATCCAGGATAATTTGTTTATAACAATTTTATAAACAAAATACGCCTTGGAGAAAAATATGACCCATGCAAAACTTCCTTAATTTTTTACATAGAATTGATTAGCGTTAACAATTTTCAAAATTTTTATTAATTTGTTTAAACAATTATTGTTAAACAATTGAAAATTAAAAACAAAAGAAAACAGGTATGTCTTTTTTCCAATTTTCCTATATGAATGCAATTGTTACTTTTTTAATACAACTGCTGGTTTCTTAATTGGGTCAAAAAGTAAATTTTTTAATTGCAAAATATGTTCAAAAATCAATTATAATTTTTGGCAGTTCACAAAGGTATTTATACTATTGCCAAGTGACACACGCAAGTGATTAGCGACTGCGGGAATAAAGTGACGTAACTTTTTTTTCAGCCTCGTATATTTTGCGAATGTATAATGGTAAAGATCAAGATTAAAAAAGGCGAAACGGAATGTTCGAAATAAATTAGGCGGGCGTTGGATATATCGATTAAAATACGATCGAAATATTTTAGTGTCTTTCAATGTATATATGAGACTATATTGAGAAGAGTAAAACATTCGATCCGATTACACAAACACACAACCAAACCACTTTTGCGGAGGAAAACCACAGTTACTTTGTAAATGAAAAAGAAAAGAGAAATTATAGACAAGTTTGACTGGTCAAAGCCAGGATCGAAAAATAAATCCACTATTTAAAAAAAAATTATTTGTATATAAGAGATAAGCGCGATTTGTTTTTATTTTTTTTTCAAAATGAAATTTTTTCTTTAATGAACACGATTTCTTGCTGATAAACTAAACGATCCACATATAAAGAAACAACATTTCACGCGCACAAATACATTTGAAATAATTTTTGTCTCTCGCATGTCTGTGGGTGTCTCGACGACGTCCAAAAGTTGATTTAATGATTTTTCAACATTGTTGCAGTGTATATGTTACTAGTTTATAATTGACGTATTTATCTCTTTTTCATTTCTTGAATATAAAAATTTTCTATACAAAAGTATATGTATACATAGTTTTAGGGGACAAAATGAGTTTTCCATTTACCGACAATGCTTTATAATGACTTTAAACTGTCTGCCCTTATGTGTATGTATGCACATACAATGTTAGTAATTTGATAAAATCTCGTAAAGAGATACACGTATATTTATAAATTACCATGAATAATTACTGACTTATTGCGCCTCATTAATAACGTATTTAATTAGGGTTTACATGTAATTCATATATGCACGTCGTTATATTCAAATCAGTTAACTACTGACATAATGATACGGATATTATAATAACACTGATAATCATAATCTTAATTACACAGGCACACAAAAAAAAAAAAGTGTCGTGGCCGAGACACTACAGTAGTATATTCCCATGTATTTTTGGCCGCTGAATCCGAATCTGAAGTCCGAATGCTCAAATTGGTTCTTTTTTTTGAGTTATACTCAAAAAACGACTCAAAACACGAATTTGAACCAAAAAAATTAAAATTTTTTTTTGTGACATGACAATAGCATATTTCCATGTATTTTTTCCCGCTGAATCCGGATTCGAAGTCAAAATTGACAGATGTGCTCAAAATTATGAGCTAAACTCAAAAATCGACTCAAAAAACCGAATTAAAATGACGAAAATGAAAAATTTTTTCTGTGACATTGCAAAAGTATATTCCTATGTATTTTTGCATGCTGAATCCGAATTCGAAGTCAAAATTGACAGATTTGCTCAAAATTTTGAGATAAACTCAAAAAACCACTCAAAAAAAGACTCAAAAAACCGAATTAAGATGAAAAAAATTTTTTATGACACTACACTACTATATTCCCATGTACTTTTTCCCGCTGAATCCGAATTCGCAGTCAGAATTGACAGATTTGCTCAAAATTTTGAGATAAGCTCAAAGAACTGATAAAAAAAGCGATTTAAAATAAAGAAATGGAAATTTTTTGCTATGACACTACATTACAGTATTTCCATATATTTTTACACTCGGATCTCGCATTTGAAGTCAGAATTATTCTAATGGCTCAAAATTTTGAGACACACAAGAAAATCTGTTAAGTTACAAAAATTAAAGTCAAGAAACTCTACTTTTCTTGCTAGTACACTACATTAGTATATTCTCATGTTTTTACATCTGCTTCTAAATTCAAAGTTAAAATTATTAAATTGGCTCAAAATTTTAAGTTAAATCCAAAAATGCTCAAAATTTAATTTAATGCAAAAGAGTTCATTTTTTTGGTATTCGGTAGTGTATTCTCATGAATTTTATATACGCTGAATACAAATTCGAAGTTAGAATTATCAGAATGACATAAAATTTTTTAGAACTCAAACCCTGGTTACAGGTACAAGCATGCATGTTTTTGAGCACTTTTAATGAAATCCAAAATTTTGAGCCACTTTGAAAATTCTGACTTTGGAATCACAGTGAAAAAATACATGGGAATACACTAGTGTAGTGTCATAGCAAAAAATTTTCTTTATTCATATTAAATTACATTTTTATCAGTTTTTTGAGTATATCTCAAAATTTTGAGCAAATCAGTCAGAAATCTGTCAATTCTGACTTTAAATGCGAGATCCGATATGGAAATACTGTAATGTAGTGTCATAGCAAAAAATTTCCATTTCTTTATTTTAAATCGCTTTTTTTATCAGTTCTTTGAGCTTATCTCAAAATTTTGAGCAAATCTGTCAATTCTGACTGCGAATTCGGATTCAGCGGGAAAAAGTACATGGGAATATAGTAGTGTAGTGTCATAAAAAATTTTTTTCATCTTAATTCGGTTTTTTGAGTCTTTTTTTTGAGTGGTTTTTTGAGTTTATCTCAAAATTTTGAGCAAATCTGTCAATTTTGACTTCGAATTCGGATTCAGCATGCAAAAATACATAGGAATATACTTTTGCAATGTCACAGAAAAAATTTTTCATTTTCGTCATTTTAATTCGGTTTTTTGAGTCGATTTTTGAGTTTAGCTCATAATTTTGAGCACATCTGTCAATTCTGACTTCGAATCCGGATTCAGCGGGAAAAAATACATGGAAATATGCTATTGTCATGTCACAAAAAAAAATTTTAATTTTTTTGGTTCAAATTCGTGTTTTGAGTCGTTTTTTGAGTATAACTCAAAAAAAAGAACCAATTTGAGCATTCGGACTTCAGATTCGGATTCAGCGGCCAAAAATACATGGGAATATACTACTGTAGTGTCTCGGCCACGACACTTTTTTTTTTTTGTGTGCCTGTGTAATTTAGTAAAAATTACTATTTATTAGTAAAGTTTACTAATTCTAAAGCGAAAAAAAATCAAAAACTTTTAAATTAGTAAATTTTACTAATAAATTAATAGAAATTACAATTTATTAGAAAAATTAACAACTTCTTGCTTCTTCATTAGTAAATTTTATTAATAATTTACCAGAAATTATATTATTTATTAGCAAATTTTATTCATAATTTAGTAGAAATTACTATTTATTAGTAACTAATATAAAAATGATAAAATAATAATTATACTACTGCTAATAATAAAAAAAATAATTTCTGTTCTCTAAATTTGAAATAGTATAAATCCTTTATTAATTTAAATTAGTGACAGACTTTTTGATTTTGAATTTGCAAATTTTATTCATAAATAGTAATTTCTACTGACATATTTGTTAAATTTACTAAATCAAAAGCTATTGAATTAGTAAACTTTACTAATAAATAGTAATTTCTACTAATTAATTAGTAAAATTTACTGATTCAAAAGTTTTTGAATTTTTTCTTCTGCTTTTAAATTAGTAATTTCTACTAAATTATGAGTAAAATTTAATATTAAATAATAATTTCTAAATTATTAGTAAAATTTATTAATTAATAGTAATTCCTACTATAGTTTATTACTAAAATTTACTAATTCAAAAGCAAAACGTTGTCAATTTTTCTAATAAATTGTAATTTCTATTAATTCATTTGTAAAATTTACTAATTTAAAAGTTTTTGATTTTTTTTGCTTTGGAATTAGTAAATTTTACTAATAAATAGTAATTTCTACTAATTTATTAGTAAATTTTACAAATAAATATAATTTCTATTAAATTATTAGTAAAATTTACAAATTCAAAAGCTTTTGAATTTTTTTGCTTTTGAATTAGTAAACTTTACTAACAAATAATAATGTCTACTAAATTATTAGTAATTTCTATTAAATTATTAGTAAAATTTACTAATAAATAGTAAGTTCTACAAATTTATTAGTAAAATTTACTAATTTAAAAGCAAAAAGTAGTCGATTTTACTAATCAATTGTAATTTCTATTGATTTATTAGTTAAATTTACGAATTTAAAAGTTTTTGATTTTTTCTTGCTTTTGAATTAATAAAATTTACTAATAAATAGTAATTTCTACTAATTTAATAGTGAAATTTACAAAAAAATAATCATTTCTATTAAATTATTAGTAAAATTTACGAATTCAAAAGCTTTTGAATTTTTTTGCTTTTGAATTAGTAAACTTTACTAATAAATATTAATTTCTACTAAATTATTAGTAATTTCTTTTAAACTATTAGTAATTTCTACTTAATTACATATTAGTAATGTCTACTAAATTATTAGTAAAATTTACTAATTCTAAAGTAAAAAGTCCATTATTAATTCAAATTAGTAAATATTTTTACTAATTCAAATTTAGAGAGCGTTTTTTGACTGTTTTATATCAAAAATAATTTTAATAAGAAAGGATTCGTCAATGCAATTTCTTTATTTTGATGAGATTTTCGTATACCGACAGATGTAGAAACTTATTATATTTTGGGTTTAAGAAGACAAAAAGTTCAGATAAACTGATTTGTGGTTCGGATAACAAATTTTTTGGATAATCGAGGTTCCACTGCTGTTTAGTAAAATTAAACTTTGAACTTTTATTATTCAGTTCTTATTTAAAATTGTTAATTATTTTAATATCCAATAAAAATATGAAGCTGTATAGCGTCAATTCAAAAATAGAAAAAAATTACAATCAGTAGCAAATTTTGTTACTGTTTTTGAAATATTGCTGGAGTATCAGAATATTGAGGTACTATTTGCTACCATTTCTGTGCAATACTAAAAAAAATGTCAAAACTCTGGCTAATTTTATTGATATACTATACGTACTGTATCACTGTTTCTCTAAGAATAACAAGTTGAGACAAAAAAAGAAGCAAAGTTGTTGCATCTGAAACATTCAAAAACAGCAAAATAATTGCTATCGGTAGCAGATTTTGTTACTGTTTTTGAAATATTGCTGGAGTATCAGAATATTGAGGTACTGTTGCTACCATTTCTGTGCGACATTGAGACAATTTTTTTTTCAAAATTATTCAAAATTTAGCAGACCATAATAGTCTAACAGAATTTTCTACGTTTGCCCTGATTGTTTACCGAATTATTAGGTTAATAACTAGATTAATTAGTTTAATAATTAATAATTATTAACCTAATTAACTGTTTAATCTTTAATAAAATTTGTAGTCGTCCCGTTAAAGGAAGTGGTCTACCTTAAATGAAAGTCTCTCTAATTTTCATTCCGCAGAATAATCTCAACTATGGCGGAAGAATTAACACCCGGACAGTCTTAGTTGCCGGTATGCAAATACGATGATAAGTTGGTTCGCATATACGTAACTTCACATACCTGCGAGCATGGGTGAGGTGTACCTGTTATCTTGCGCACATATGCATCCGCAGGAATTTGCAGTTCTCAGCGTTAACCTTGGAGGAGGCTAGACATCGCCGCAGATAGTCAGATACAGTAATACAGTTTATGCAGCATTTGAACAGAAAAAAGAAAAAAAAAAAAAAAGAAAACAAAAATTGTTCTCAACAAGAGTACATACGCACCTACACACAAGATTTGCTCCAGATCGCACAGGGTCTCGGGTCAATAAACCCCCGAGATTCCTGCTTTGCAAGATGACTCGAGTCCTGGCCTGCTGGGACGATGAGGCAAGTGCAAGAGAGGCAAAAGAGAGACGAAAACTTGACCAGGACGAGATCCTTTGGGGCCCTGGGGAGGTGATATGCTCTTTACTTAACCACACAGCAGCCTTCTGACTTTTGCTTTATATATATATGCGTGTTTATACACCAATGATTCAGCTTTTCAGATCCCCTTCCAATCTGTCGGACAAATATTTTTTCATGTCACTTGGGTGTGAAAATGTTTTGTGAATAAGAAATGGCACATTCTAGATGTGATGATGATGATGATTAATATTTTTTTTTTCGGTTCCAAAAACAATTTTGAGTTTAGGAACATCCAAATTGGACTTTTTGGGAGGTGTTAACATCTCTATATGTATAACAAACTGTTCTTTGGCATTCAATCCATTAGAAAAATTACTCCATTAGAAAGGTGTGTGCTTTAAGAATAGAGTTTGTTTAGAAATTCACACCTACTGAATAGACGTAAATAATCAATTTTGAGAGCGTTTTTGAAGTGACCGATCATGTCGATTTTTTGCTTCGTTAACTTTTCATCAAATTTCGATTCTTGTTTGAAGAAATTCTCTGTCTCATTCGTCATGGACTTTGGTACTCTGTATTCCAAATTAGGAATATTTATATTTGTATAGCAAATAATTTAGATGAATTTTACTTTGCGAATTTGTTTTCTAATAAATTGAATATTTAAGGACTCTAGAGAATTTTGATGAAAGTCTCTTGAACTTCTCTCGAATATCAAAATTTATACCAAACATATTTTAAAACATAAATTGTTTTTAATACATGATCCAATATTACATGCAATAAATTTCTTTCAAATTACTCTTGAATCGAAATTTAATAATTTATATCAAACCTTTTGAAACGCTTTTGAAACCTTACAAATTGTTTCTTTAATACATGACCCAATTTTATTTACAACTAATTAATAATAACAAAATTTTCTTTTTGAACAGAAACATGTAAATTACGTTCCTCTGAACGTTTATTCATTATTTTCTATACAAAGTCTTTAAGGGTATGAAGAAAAAGCACAAATTTGAGATAGATTAGAACCAAATATTACTGCGACAATGATTACAACATCAAATTAGAAAGACATGCCAGAAGATGCTATTGTGAAAAAAAGAAATAAATCTTTAGGAAGGTGTTAAAGAATCCTAATCCTATATATACTCGCCCTCGCACTCGTAATAATGGGCCTCTCAAACCCATCATTATTTTGCATTTTATTATTCTGAAACGTCTCAGGTCGCAACATATGGCAAATGATATGAAAATTCAACCCCCAGAATGAGGTGTAATAATGACATATGAGTTTTGACATGTGCTCGACATGCTCACTCTCCTATAACTCATATATTATATAAAAGTTAAATATGAGCTGCTAATATATTTTTCCAAAAAAAAAAAAAAAACTACACACGCAAGCTCAAGATTTTCTTAATGACCTTAATAGACTTTCCCCACATCAAGGCACTTTCTTCAATAATGGCTATTTAATAATACAATTTCTTTTGTGAATTTTTAATTTTTTTTTTATGTAAAGAAGAGGGAATTTTACACTGCTTTTAACATTATTTCTTTATACTGAAGTTTTTATAGATTTACACTCAGAAAAAATAAAATATAAATTTGACTCACAACCTAGTGCTAAATGTATACTTCAAATAAATTCTATTTAATTTAAATAAATTTAATTTGGTTTCAATAAATTCCATTTGGTTTAAATAAATTTAATTTGGTTCAAATGAAGTCCATTTGGTTCAAATAGATTTAATTTGGTTCAAATAAAGTCCATTTGATTCAAATAAATTTAATTTGGTTCAAATAATGTCCATTTGGTTCAAATAAATTCCTTTTAGTTCAAATAAATTTTATTTAGTTTAAATAAATTTAATTTGGTTCAAATAAATCTTTATAAATTAACACCGAAAAAATAAGATATACATTTTACTCACAACCTACTAAATTTGTTACAAATAAATTTTATTTGGTTCAGACAAATTCTATTTGGTTCAGATAAATTGTATTTAATTCAAATAAATTTTATTTGATTCAAATAAATTTTATTTAGTTTAAATAAATTCCACTTTGTTCAAATAAATTCGATTTGGTTTAAATCAGGAAATTTAATTTGATTCAAATAAATTCTATTTGGTTTCAAAAAATTCCATTTGGTTTAAATAAATTTAATTTGGTTCAAATGAAGTTCATTTGGTTCAAATAGATTTAATTTGGTTGAAATAGATTTAATTTGGTTCAAATAAAGTCCTTTTGATTCAAATAAATTAAATTTTCTTCAAAAATAATGTCCATTTGGTTTAAATAAATTATATTTAGTTTTAATAAATTTAATTTGGTTCAAATACATTTTTATAAAACACCGAAAAAAATAAGATATAAATTTTATTCACAACCTACTAAATTTATTACAAATAAATTTTATTTGGTTCAAATAAATTCTATTTGATTCAAATAAATTTTATTCAGTTTAATTTTAAATAAATAAATTCCACTTTGTTTAAATAAATTCTGTTTGGTTTAAATTAGGAAATTTAATTTGTTTCAAATAAATTCCATTTGGTTGAAATAAATTTTATTTGGTTTAAATAAACTCTATTTAGTTCAAGTAAATTTTATTTAGTTTAAATAAATTCCAGTTGGTTCAAATAAATTCCATTTGGTTGAAATAAATTTTATTTGGTTTAAATAAATTTAATTTCGTGCAAATAAATTTTATTTATTTCGAATAATTTGGTTTAAAAAAAAAATGTTAACTTGGTGAGACTATTTTTGTTTTAAACAAATTTTATTTGGTTCGAGTAAAAATTTTATTTGTGCTAAATAAATTTTTTATTTCAAACAAATAAACAATTTAGTAGTCTCTGTGACAAATATACGTATTTATTTGACTCAAGTAAATTATATATCTGGTTTAACGAAAACATTTCTCTACGAATGCATTTTGGTTCATTTTTTGCAGTTCAATATCAGAAAAAAAAATTTTTAAAATTGCGAGGTGAATATTATTTTTCAGGATCATTGAGTAAGAATTGTGAGTAATCTTGAAAGTGACTGATAAAATGTATAAAAATCAATATATGCCAAGTGTACAGGGATGTTCTAATGTTGATTCATATAAATATCTCATTCAACATATATTCCAGCAGTCAAATAAATATTGACATATAAAATAAAAAAAAGGAAAAATAAGTAAACAAAAATCGTGTGAGTCAGTGTGTATTATATATTATTATATATATATTATAAACTATATACTATAAATAAATACAAAATGTTCTAATAAATAAACAGTATTAATAATAATAAATACTAATAATAAATATCATTATAATAAAAATATTTTAATACCCTCTAAATTCGAATTAGTAAAAATATTTACTAATTTAAAAATAAATTTAATTTTAATTTTTAGTGACTAATTTTTTGCTATTGAATTAGTAAATTTTACTAACAAATAGTAATTTCTACTAATTTAATAGTGAAATTTACTAATCCAAAGACAAAAATTAATTCACTAATTAATTGGTAAATTTTACCAATAGGTAAATAGTAATTTCTGCTAATTTATTAGTAAAATTTAAATATTATAATTGAATTAGTAAATTTTACTAATAAATTAGTAGAAATTACTATTTATTGGTAAAATTTACGAATTCAAAAGCAAAAAGTCAGTCACTAATTCAAATTAGAAAACAGTTTTACAAATTCAAATTTAGAGTATTATTTATTATTAAATTAATGTAATTAATAACAAATAATGTTATACATAAATAATAATAAAAAATAATAAATTTTCTTACCGTATATAAAATAACAATGTATTTTATTATAATATATATAATATAATATAAATATACGTGTAACCAAATATAAATCATATATATTTTATTTCGTTATAAAGACGGATTAATTTCGTGCAAAAATCTTTACTACCGAAATTTAAGGTTCGTTGGTCAGAATCGCTCTCTTAAGACTCATCACAGAAGCCAGGTGCGTCTGAATTCGAGGGGAAGGAAAAAGAACCAGTCTTTGGGGTTTGAAAAGGAGACTTTATAGTCTCTATAGTCTATACTCTGTATTCGAAATTGCTCTCACTCTCAGATATATAAATTTTTTTTTATACATATAATTATTTTTAATACTATTATTATTATTTTTTCTATTATCATTACTATCACTTTTATAGCAATATGAATAAAATTTACGAAAAATGGTAATAAATCAAAAAAAAAAAATGTAAACAAAAGATTTCTTACTTGGAGGAAAGCATAGTTCTTGTAAATTGAAAAATTATTATAAACATTTATAATAATATTTTTTATTATTAATATTTAGTAACTCATTCAAATAAATATTAACTTGAATAAAATAATTGAATAAAATAATTTTTATTCAAATCAAATTGTGTTTGAAATAAATTCTATTTGAATCAATAATTATATTTATTTATTTATTTTCAATTAAATAAATAAGTAGAAACAATAAATAACGAAATAAATAGATAAGTAAAAATAATAAAAAACGAAAGAAATAAAAAAGTAATAGTAATAAAAAAGGAAATAAATAAATAAGTAAAAATAGTAAAAAACGAAATAAATAAAAAAGTAATAGTAATAAAAAACGAAATGAATAAATAAGTAAAAGTTATTAAAAGCGAAATAAATAAATAAGGAAATAAAGAAATAAGTAAAAATAAGTACCGAAACAAAATAATAAAAGTAAAAATAATTAACAACGGAAAAAAATAAGTGCGAAAATAATAATTTAGTTATAATAAATTTAAAAAAAACATATTGGAGAGCATTACGAAAAAAATGAGGGAGCAACTGAAAATTGTAATATTTCCGTGAGTGAGCGATATATTTATAATGATAAGAAGGTAATTTTATGTATTTTTTCAAAATACAAAAATGGTCGAAATTTACTTTTTACATTTCAAAGAAATAATTTATATAATCACAAATTCTTATCGGGATGTATTTAAAAAAAAGTCTCTACAAAGTAGTGGAAGAACAAAAAAGACATCTCAAATTAACGCTGCAGCCGGCCCTTTAAGTGGCTTGTTGCTTGTAACTTCCTTCTGATTCACGTGTATATTTTCTCAATACATGTTTGCAAACAGTGGCACATGAAACAGCCGAATATAACGGTATCCAAAAAGCCACCCCTTTTTTTTATAAATTTTTACCATCTGTTTTCTTATTTAACCAAGAAATCTGATTTTCAGTTCATTAAAATTAAATTCCAATTATTTTTATCATTCCATTTCAGAGAGTATAGTCAATTATTTAATTATAACGCAAGAAAAATTTGTTTAAGGAAAAAGAAATTATTTAATTAATGAAATTAATACTTTCTACTCTTTAAATTTGAATTAGTCAAAATGTTTTCTAATTTGAATTAGTGATTGACTTTCTGCTTTTGAATTAGAAAATTTTACTAATTAATTAGTACATTTTACTAATAAATTAGTAGAAATTGCTATTTATTACTAAAATTTACTAATTCAAAAGCAAAAATTTAGTCACTTATTCTAATTAGTAAACTTTTTTACTAATTTAAATTTGGAGAGTAAATTTGATTTATAGTCAAAAGTCGTCCACTAATTTCAATTAGTGGACTAATTCTAATTAGTAAACTCAGGGTTGCCACGCTTTTGCTCTTTTCAAAATCCTTGACTTTTCCAGGTTTTCCAGCTTTTTAAAATGAAAATTATTCGAAAACATCAATAACTTCATTTTTAAATAAATATTTAATAATTATTTTTTTTTAAATTCTTCTTTAAGTCAATTTTTTAAAAATAATTTTTAAAAAAGTTCTTTGTGAATTTTCAAATTCTTTTGTTTACAATTTAATTTTACGAAATTTCGATTATTCTGTCACTCTTCAATTAAATATATATTAGAAAATAAAAACTTAAAAAAAAATTCAATTAAACCTTTTGAAAAAAATTAATTTCACAGAATTTGTTAATTAAAAGTATAAAAAATTTTAATTTTCAAAGATTTTAATTTGAATTTATCTGAAATTCATTTTTAAATCAATTTTTATTAGAAAATTCTACGAGAATTCAATTATTATAAACAAAAATTAATAACTTATTGATTAATGAAATGTTTCTTTGAATTGAAATTTTATAAACAATTTTATCAACGAATTTTCAAATAATTTAATTCTTTTGATGAATTGAAAATAATTGAATTTCTGCGAAGAATTTTATATTTTAAAAAATAATTTAATTCTTGCGAAGAATTTTATGATATTTAAGAAAATAATTGAATTCCAGCGAAGAATTTTATGATTTAAGAAAATAATGAAAATAATTGAATTTATGAGAGGATTTTTATTGAAACGTTTGAAAATAATTAAATTCCTGCAAAGAATATTTTTTTATTTATGAAAATAATTAAATTTTTTCAAAGCTTTTTGTTAATTTTTTGAAAATAATTGAATTTAGTTGATGAATTTTATTATTCATGAAAATATTTGGATTATTGCGAAGCATTTTATTTTAATTTTGTAAAATAATTGAATTTCTTCGATGAATTTTATATTTTAAAAAATAATTGAATTCTTGTGAAGAATTTTATGATATTTAAGAAAATAATTGAACTTTTTTTCAATTTTTTTGAAAATAATTGAATTCTTTGAAAAAATTGTATTACTCAAGAAAATAATTGAATTTCTGCGAATAATTTTATGATTTAAGAAAATAATTGAATTTATGAGAAGAATTTTATTAAAAGTTTTGAAAATAATTGAATTTCGAAGAAAAATTTTATTATTTATAAAGATAATTGGAATTTTGACGAGAATGTTTGTAAATTTTTAAACATAATTGGATTTTTGTGAAAAATTTTATTAAAATTATTTTGAAAAAAATTAAATTTTTAAGCAAAGAATTTCATTAAAATTTTGAAAATAATTTTATTCTTTAAATAAATTTAATTAGAAATTTATTGAAAATAATACTTAAATTTTAATAAATAAATTGCAGCAAAGGTTATTAAAATAATTAATTTTCTTTGATAAATTTTAATAAAAATAATATTGAATAATATATGAAAATAATTTGTAAATAATTGAATTCCTGCGGGAAATTTTTATTATTTACGAAAATAATTAAATGTTTCCGTAGAATTTTATTAAATTTTTTTTAACTAATTGAATTCTTTTTTCTTTTAGGAATTTTTTATTAAAATACTAGATATTAAAAATCATTGAATTGAGGAAAGTTTTTGAAAATAATTCAAATTTTTCCAAGAATTTTATTAAAATTTTTGAAAATAATTGAATTTATGAGAAGAATGTTACTATAATTTTGAAAATATGTAATTGAATTTCTTCAATCATTTGTAATTGCTTCAAAATTCAATATCTTTTATTGTTTTTAACTAAAATTCTTCTATAAATCCATTATTTTTAATAAAACTAGTTAAATATATTATATATATTAAAAAAATGTAACTAATTTCAGAAGAATTTTAGTTTTCAAAATTTTTTTTAAATCTAATTTTTTTTATATTTCAAATTAAATTCATTTAAAATTGAAATTTTACAAAATTTTAAATCAAAATCTTTTAAACTTTCATCTGCTTATGAAAATTTTAAACGGAATTCGTTTAAAATTGAATTAATTTTGAAATACTCTCTAAATTTGAATTAGTAAAAATGTTTACTAATTTGAATTAGTGACTGACTTTTTGCTTTTGAATTAGTAAATTGTACTAATAAATTAGTACACATTACTATTTATTAGAAAAATTTACTAATTCAGAAGCAAAAAGTCAGTCACTAATTCAAATTAGTAAACATTTTTACTAATTCCAATTTAGAGAGTATTTAAATGAAATTAGATTTCAGGAATGAACACAATAACTTTAGAAATCAACAATTTTCCAGGATTTCGATCAAAATTGCCTCACTTTTCTAGGTTTTCCCTGGAAAATTTGAAAAAGTTTTATTAAAAATAATGGATTTATAAAAAAATTTTAGTTAAAAACACTAAAACAAATTGAATTTTGAAGCAATTCCCTGACATTTCCAGTTTTTCCAGGTTTTCAGGTTACGGAACTTTTTTACTAATTGAAATTTGTAGAGTAAATTTGATTTAGTAAAAAGTTTACTAATTAGAATTAGTGACTAAATTTTTCCTTTTGAATCAGTAAATTTTATTAATGAATGGATTTAAAATTACTAGAAAGTAGTAAAAATTTTTTTCATACTGAATAAAATTAGTGGACAACTATTTGCTAATTCAGATATTTAGAGACTAATAGGCCAGAAAAAAAGGGTTGAGGAAGAAAAAACATTTTAAACTTTCAAATCACATAAGAAACTTTCCACTCATCTTTCTAATTTCAATAATTGCCACGTTTGTACGATACAAATCTCTACGCACTGGTTTATCGTCCATTCATATGCGAAGAATTTTCAATAAAAAAAAAATCGTCTCTTGAACACGTCATTTAGGTATACAAAGGCTCAGTTCAAGAAAGAGAAGGAAAAAAAAGTCGAATGGAATAGAGGAAACTAACAAACAAACAAAAAAGGTTTGTGGTAAATAGAACATGTGAGGAGGAAATAAAGAATCATATTGTCAACACCAAATAATAATGACAGGCCCAAATCTCATCCATATAAGACTTATGAGGTGTGTAGGTCAAGGATTTAGAATTTAGGGCACACACTTCTAATGAGAGGGATGTGTCTTCTTCTTTCATTCTTTCTTTCTATCCTTGTTCGTGATTTCGTCCCTAAAAATTTGGGGACCGGATTTTTTTTTTTTTTTTTGGTTAAAATATGCGAATACTAATTATGTGCCTTCACGGCCGTTCATTAGTAGCCGAACGAGTCAGTTTTTCGAGAGAGGTGCCTCGTGTTTAACCTCGGCTTTAAGGAGGGATAGCACCTGTCGGAAGCTTTGTAGTCATGAGAAAAAGAGAAACAGATTTCTACTAAATTCACATTATGAAACAGGGAATAATCATTATTTCCATATAATTATAGTATTATAGATATTTATATACATATTCACATATATATTTGTATATATTTGTACAAACATTTATATATTTATAAATATTTATAAATACAATAACGAATATTAATATTTAACAGGGCTCGGATCGTCTTTAAGACTCAAAAAAAAGTCGCTTTAGTCGCATAAATTTACAACAAAAGTCACGAAAAGTCGCAAAAAAAATTTCCAAAAAAAGTCGGAAAAAAGTCGCATGAAATTTTTGAAAAAACGACAAAAAGGAAACACGAAATTATCAAAATTGTAAAAAAAATCACATTTCTCGACAACAGATAAATTAATATCAAACAATCAGGAAAAGAATTTTAAAAAATTAAATAAAATTCATAGCAAAATTTTAATTAGATATTTTTAACATTATTTAAAAAAATTCTCTTTAAAATGACAATTATTTTTATAAATAATAAAATTCTTCTCCGAAATTCAATTATTCAACAAAAATTTTAATAAAATTCTTGTCAAAATTTCAATTATCTTTATAAATAATAAAATATTCTTCTCTGAAATTCAATTATTTTCAAATGTAATAAAATTCTTCGCAGAAATTCAATTATCTTTAAAAGTAATAAAATTCTTCGTAAAAATTCAATTATTTTCACAAATTTGAAATAAAATTCTTCTTATAAATTCAATTATTTTCAATTATTAATAAAAATATTTGTAACAATTCAATTATTTTCAAAACATTTAAAAAAATTTTACACAGAAATTCAATTACATAATCTGCCAAAATTAATAAAACTATTCACAGGAATTCAATTATTTTCAAAACGTTTAAAAAAATTTTACACAGAAATTCAATTACATATCTGCCAAAATTAATAAAATTATTCACAGAAATTCAATTATTTTTTTTTAAATTAATAAAATTCTTTACAAGAATTCAAGTATTTTTAAAAACTTTAAAATTCTTGACAGTAATTTTTTTTTTTATAAATAAATAAAATTCTTCACAGGAATTGAATTATTTGCAAAAAATTAATTGAACTTTTCGCATGACATCAA
The DNA here is from genome assembly GCA_032872505.1 of Leptopilina syphax. Lineage (NCBI taxonomy): Eukaryota > Metazoa > Arthropoda > Insecta > Hymenoptera > Figitidae > Leptopilina > Leptopilina syphax. The sequence goes on from CM065469.1 coordinate 35,498,719, forward strand.
TTATTTTCGAAAATTCATCAAATTTATCGTAAGAATTCAATTATTTAAAATTATTTTAAAAAAATTTTTCTCAAGAAATTAAATTATTTTGGGAAATTTTGATTAAATTAATGATAAGAATTAAATTGTTTTCAATACAAAATTTTCTTCGCGGAAGTTTAATTATTTTCAGGAATTTTAATAAAATTCTTCGCAAAAATTCAATTATTTTCAAAATTCAATTGCATTTTTTACGGGAAATAAATTTTTTTTTCAAATATTAATAAAAATCTTTGCAAGAATTCAATTATTTTCATAACTTTTAATAAAATTCTCCACAGAAATTCAATTATTTGCAAAGAATTTTAATAAAATTCTTTACAAGAATTCAAGTATTTTTAAAAACTTTAAAATTCTTAACAGTAATTTTTTTTTATAAATTAATAAAATTCTTCACAGGAATTGAATTATTTTCAAAAATTCATCAAATTTATCGTAAGAATTCAATTATTTAAAATTATTAAAAAAAATTTTTCTCAAGAAATTAAATTATTTTGGAAAATCTTGATTAAATTAATGATAAGAATTAAATTGTTTTCAATACAAAATTTTCTTCGCGGAAGTTTAATTATTTTCAGGAATTTTAATAAAATTCTTCGCAAAAATTCAATTATTTTCAAAATTCAATTGCATTTTTTACGGGAAATAAATTTTTTTTTCAAATATTAATAAAAATCTTTGCAAGAATTCAATTATTTTCATAACTTTTAATAAAATTCTCCACAGAAATTCAATTATTTGCACAAAATTAATAAAATTATTTACAGGAATTTAATTATTTTCAGAAGTAATAAAATTCTTCTCTGAAATTCAATTATTTGCAAAGAATTTTAATAAAATTCTTGACAAATTTTCAATTATCTTTATAAATAATAAAAGTTATCCTATAGAAATTCAATTATTTTCAAATGTAATAAAATTCTTCGCAGAAATTAAATTATTTTCAAAACTTTTTTTAAATTTCTCGTTAAAATTTTTATTATTTTCATAAATAATAAAATTCATCCTGAAAATTCAATTATTTTCAAAAGTTCTGATAAAACTTTTTGCAAAATTCAATTATGTTCAAAAGTAAAAAAAATTCTTCACAGAAATTTCATCTTTAATTATTATAAAACATGAAGACATCGATTGCTCCGAGTCGAAGACTCGGAGTGATCGATTTCTTCATGTTTTATAACAATTTTTTTATAAGTTGTTTAATTTCAAAAAGGTTTGAATTTGAATCTTTTGAAGAATTTTAATTCCTATGGAAAAATAGTAATTAAATATTTATTTTAAAAAAAAGTTATTGATGTTTTCGAAAAATTTGAATGAAATTTGTATAAATAAATGTAACAGAACATTTTTTTGACTCAAACTTTTTCCTTTAAAATTTAAAAAAAAAATTAAATTTCATTCGCATTTTACTTAAAAAAATGTCAAAAAAGTCGATTAGTCGCATTTTTTCACAAAAAAAGTCGAAACAGTCACATTTCCTTAAAAAAGTCGAAAAAAGTCGGAAAAGTCGCACAATCCGAGCCCTGTAATATTTATAATTCCAAACAATTTGCTTTTTTCTTTGTAAGTAGTAAAAGATATTTTATATTTTTTGCCTTGTTTAAAAAGTATTCCAAGTTTAAAAACTCGGAGAAAATAATAAAAAAAAGTGTCTTAAATTTCAAAAAACCAAAATTGTTCCAAAGTTTCCAAAAGTGTAAATTTTTTTCTTCAACTTATGTTGAAGAAAAAAATTTCCACTTTTGGAAACTTTGGAACAATTTTTTAGTAATTATTGTAAATTTAAAAAAAAAAGAGAAGAAAGTGTTTATTAATTTACGAGAGTAAAAAGGGTGGAAAATAATTTTACAAAATTTTGAAAATCATTTCCTTCGTCCAGTGAATTGTGAACTAATTCGAGAGTGTAACACCAGAATCTGCAATGCGGCACAACATTGCAAGTTGCATAGCAAAAGGAGAATATAACTGACAAGACACTGGGGGCGATGGAGAGAAAGAGAGAAATGGGAGAGGGAAGTGGCTGCTGCTAAACAAGATCGCGAGAGTTTTCAATTTAATAAGAGAGAAACTACAAATGTTTCTAACAATAAGTTCTGATTGTCTAAGTTTAAATCACTTAACGTCTCATGCATACGAAGTATAATATATATTCTAAAAACTTTTGATAAAGAAAATTTACAAGATGAAGAAGAAGAAGAAGAAGCAAAAAAACAAAATATACTTTCAAAATGCATCAAAATTCTCTGAATGAGTTATATACGAGAACAAGAATTTCAGGGCACGAACCAGTAAAAGTATTTAAAAATACGGACCAAAAATAAAATTTATTTCAAAATTTAATTATTTTTAAAAATTTACGCTATATTGCTCTTAATATTCAGTTATTATTAAAAATTTTTACTGAAATTCATTTTTAAATCAATTTTTATTGGAAAATTCTACTTGAATTGAATTTTTGCAAAGATTTTTTTTCAGTTTTATTGAAAGTAATTGAATTTTTTTAAAGAAACTTATTGCTCAAAAAAATAATTTGATCATTGCGAAGTATTTTATTTAAATTTTTGAAAATAATTGAATTTCTGTGAAGAATTTTATGATTTAAGAAATAGTTGAATTTGTTTTCAATTTTTTTTAAATAATTGAATTCTTTTAAAAAATTGTATTACTCAAGAAAATAATTGAAATTTTTGCGACAAGTTTTATGATTTTTGAAAATAATTGAAATCTTAAGAAAAATTTTATTATTTTTGAAATTTAATTAAATTTCTGCGAAAGATTTTATTACTCTTCAAAACAATTGTATTTCTGCAATAATTTGAAACTTCTCCAAAATTAATTTTTTTTGAGTGTTTTCAACTAAAATTTTTCTAAAAAGCCATTATTTTTAATAATTTTTAAAAAAGTTTTTTGAGAATTTTCAAATTCATTTGTTTACAATTCAATTTTACGAAAATTTAATTATTGATAAATTGCTCAATTAAACATATATTAAAAAATAACAATATAAAAAAGAATTCAATTAAATCTTCCGAAAAAAATTAATTTCACTGAATTGTAACTTATTGAATAATTGAATGTTTCTCAAAATTAAATTCTCATAAATAATTTTATCAACAAAGTTTTAAATAATTCTTAGAAAATCTTTTAATTCAGGAAAATTCTTGAAAATAATTGAAATTTTGCCAAGAATTTTATTAACATTTTTTTAAATAATTGAATTGTTATACGAAGAATTTTATTAAAATTTAAAAAAATAATTGTTTTCATGCAACGAATTTTGTTAAAATTATCAAAAATAATTGAATTCTTACGAAGAACTTTATTATTTTTTTTAAATAATTGAATTCTAGCGAAGAATTTGATGAAAATCATTTTAAATAATTGATTTTTTTTGAAACATTTTGTGAAAATTGTGTTTTTAAAATAATTAAATACCTGTGAAAATTTTATTATTTATGAAAATAATTGAATTCCTAAAAAGAATTTTATGATTTACGATAATAATTGAATTCATGTAAAAATTTTATATTATTTATGAAAGATCTTGAATTCCTAAAAAGAATTTTATTATTTACAAAAATAATTGAATTCATGTAAAAATTTTATATTATTTATCAAAATAATTGAATTCCTAAAAGGAATTTTATTATTTACGAAAATAATTGAATTCATATAAAAATTTTATATTATTTATCAAAATAATTGAATTCCTAAAAGGAATTTTATTATTTATGAAAATAATTGAATTTTTGGGAAGAATTTTATTAAAATTTTTGATAATCTCAATTAAATTCTTTTGAAGAATTTCTTTGAATTTTTTTTTAAAAATGGAGTTTCTTTAATAATTTTAATTGAAAATATTCAAAGTAATTGAATTTTATATGAACATTTTCTTTCAAGTTTTTTACAATAATCATGTTTCTTAATCATTCAAATTAAACATTTAATTCTTGAATTTTATTAAAATTTTTTTAGAAAATAATTGAATTCTTTCGAAAAATTTTGTTTAATTTATTGAATACAATCGAATTTTCTAATAATTCTATTAAAAATAATTAAATTCCTAAGATGAATTTTATTATTTATGGAAAATAATTTAAGTCTTACGATGAATTTTACTACTTATAAAAATAATTGAATTCTTTCAATAAATTTTATTAAAAATTTAAAAAAATAATGGATTTCTTTCATGAAATTTTATTAAAATTACATTAAAAATAATTGAATGCCTTTGAAGAATTTTGTTGTTTCTCTAAATAATAAAAATTTTTCAAGAATTTTATTAAAATTTTTTAAAATATTTGAATTCCTGAGAAGAATTTTATATTTCAATAAAATAATTGAATTTTTGCCAAGAATTTTATTCAATTTTTTTAAAATAATTGAATTTTAGAAAAGAATTTTGTTATTTATAAAGATATAATTAAAATTTTGACTAGAGTCTTTAAACGTAATTGAGTTTCTGAAAAAATGTTTAAAAAATTTTTTTTTGCAAATAATTGAATTTTTAAGCAGATTTTTAAAAATTTTTAATAATACTTCAATTTTTTTGCAGAATTTTATTAATTTTTTTAAAAATAATTAAATTTTTTGAGAAAACTTTTTAATTTTAAGAAAATAATTAAATTCTGTCACAAAGAGTTTTATTGAAATTTCTTTAAATAATTGAATTCTTTCCATAAATTTTATTAAAAATTTTAAAAAATAAGGAATTCCTTTCATAAAATTTTATTAGAATTGTATTAAAAATAATTGAATTTTTGCAAAAAATTTTACTATTTACAAAAATAATTGAATAATTGAATTGAATTGAAGAATTTTGTTATTTCTCTAAATAATTCAATTTTATTAGATTTTTTTAAAATAATTAAGTTTCGGAAAAGAATTTTATTATTTATAAAAATAATTGAAATTTTGATGAGAATTTAAAAAAATTTTGGAAAATACTTAAATTTCTGCAAAGAATTTTATTACTTTTGAAAATAATTGAATTTTTGCAATCATTTGTAACTTCTCAAAAATTTTTTTGAGTTTTTTAATCAAATTACGGACTTTACGGACCTTTTTTAAAAAAATTACTTTTACGGTCTTTTAACAAATTTACGGACCTTTACGGGAATTAAGGACCTAATTCGAGCCCTAGAATTTTAAACCGAATTTCAAAAATTTGTTTCTTGACAAACAAAAGAAAAAAAAATGACAACAATATTCATATTAACTGATTGTTAATTTTAATAATCTAAATTTAGCAAACAAAAATTAAAAGACCCTTTGTGAACAATTTAACACACATAATTGAAGGGTGGACAGCTAGAAAATTGGTGGGAAAATGTCTAATTCCCAAAATTGATTTTCTATTGAGAGAAGGGTTCAGCAGCCAGCATTTATGCGTGATATGATAGGGTCTCAAAACGATTATGGTAATACTGAAATAACATTTGGACAAAGCTGGTCGCCAGCAAAAGAGAAATTTCGAGGGTTGGAAAATAGATACTATTATTTGACAAACAGTTTCGCTTAACTTAATAAAACACAAAGGCGTCAAAAAGTAAACTATGTATATACACCACTCTCTGTATGCACATTGAAATATTTCAAAAGGAAACAAGAAACTTAAAACCATATTTGGTCAAGAAACTGAAGAAAAAAAAATTTCCCAAAAACCAAAAATAACAATAACAGGTTGTCAAAGAAAAATTGCTCTCATTTCTCAAAAGGAAAGAAATAGGATAGAAAAAAGAAAGAAACGGAAAAAAGAATGGTTTACATTTGTTAAAGGGTAATTAGGCATAACTAAACAAAACTTTTTCTTTTTTTCGGGGTAAAACTTTCTACCTCTCTTTCTCTCTCTCTGTCTCTCTCTTACATAACTGCAGGGTATATAAGAGAGTGTCCCGTTTGTTTCGCGGCTTTTCAAGTATTTTACGACCCTCAACTGGAGACTCTCACTCCCCCCTTTTTCGTCACCTAACATCTTTTCCCTCCAGTAGGTACTTGTGCTAATGTTTCGACAGTCTTGTTATACACCCCTTACTTTTAAACAAGTAACACTCTTAGTAGTTAAAAGTTTGCTCATGTGCATAATGCCGCATACACTTAGTTAAAATAACGTACTCACTCGTGACCCTGTTATCCTTTGCTGTTGACGGGTGTGATGACTGTGCTTCTTAATGGACCAAAAACTTTAACTTTTGCATCTTGAGTTTGTAATGGTTTTTTTTTTTTTTCTTTCTCTTGTTGGAAAATTTCCTCCAGTCATTCTTATCATGATGTATACAAATTTTTGTCACTTGAAACTGTAATGAAAGAAAAGAATATTTTTTTATTATTTATTTGCCCAAGAATACAAATAATTAAAAATAATTATTTTATTAAATTTATTTTTTATTCACTTTAATAAAAACTAGCAACAATTCGCGCGCTAAAGCTTTATATAGGATAAAATTAGCAATTTTAAAAATAATAGAATTTAAAAATTTGTAATTCAAATTTTTGTTGAAAAGACTAAAAAAAATCAAATTTCGGAAAAATTACAAATAATTGCAGATCTGCAATTATTTGTAATTTTTCCGAAATTTGATTTTTTTAGTCTTTTCAACAAAAATTTGAATTACAAATTTTTAAATTCTATTATTTTTTATCTTTCAAATTTTCAAATTTAAAAAAAAAATTCTCGTCAAAATCCCAATTATCTTTATAAATAACAAAATTCTTCCCCAAAGTTCAATTATTTTTAAACCAATTTCAAATTCCCAAAAATAGTACGCAAACATTTAATTATTATTTTCATAAATAATAAAAATTTATTAATTTATTAAAATTTTTGAAAATCCCAATTAAATTCTTTTGTAGAACTTCTTTGAATTTTTTTTCAAAATGGAGTTATTGAATTTTATATGAACATTTTTTTTCAATTTTTTTACAATAATCATGTTTCTTAATCATTGAATTTAAACATTTAATTCCTGAATTTTATTAGAATTTTTTAGAAAATAATTGGAATCTTTCGAAAAATTTGGTTTAATTTATTAAATTAGAATCGAATTTTTTAATAATTGTATTGAAAATAATTGAATTCCTGAGAAGAATTTTATTATTTATGAAAAATAATTTAAGTCTTACGAATAATTTTATTACTTATAAAAATAATTGAATTCTTTCAATAAATTTTATTAAAAATTTTAAAAAAAATAATGGATTACTTTCATGAAATTTTATTAAAATTGTATTAAAAATAATTGAATTTTTGCAAAAAAATTTACTATATATTTAGAAAAATAATCAAATACCTTTGAAAAATTTTATTTCTCTAAATAATTGAATTTTTTCAAGAATTTTATTAAAATTTTTAAAAATAATTGAGTTTTGAAAACGAATTTTTTTGATTTTTAAAAATCATTGAAATTTTGATGAGAATTTAAAAAAATGCATAAATTCAATTATTTTCAAGAGTGATAAAATTCTTCTCATAAAATTCAATTATCTTTTAAATTTAAAAAAAAATTCTCGTCAAAATTTCAATTATCTTTATAAATAACAAAATTCTTCCCCAAAGTTCAATTATTTTTAAATCAATTTCAAATTCCCAAAAATAAGTACGCAAACATTTAATTATTTTCATAAATAATAAAAATTTCCCAGGAATTCAATTATTTTTATAAATAATAAAATTTTTTTTAATTATTTTCATAAAAAATAATGAAAAATTGTAGAAAATAATAATTGATTTGAAATGATGAAAATAATTTTGAAAAAGTTACTATGTAATAAAATTCTTATAATATAAAACAATGATTTTATCACTCGGTCACCTTTAATTATTATAAGTTGTTTAATTTAAAAAAGGTTTGAATTTGAAATTTAAGAATTCGATTAAAATTGTATTAAAAATATTTGACATTCTGCGATGAGCTTTATTATTTATGAACATAATTCAATTAATGCGAAGAATTTTTAAATTTTTGAAGAATATATTGTTATTTTTCTAAATAATTAATTTTTTCAAGAATGTTATAAAATTTTTAAAAATAATTGAATTTCGAAGAAGAACTAAAATTATTTATAAAGATAATTGAAGTTTTGATGAGATTTAAAAAAATTTTTTAAACATAATTTAATATTACAGCAAAGAATTTAAAATTTTAAGAAAATAATTGAATTCTTGCAAAGAATTTTATTGAAATTTTTAAAAATAATTGAATTCGTAAAAAGGATATTATTTTATTTATGACAAAAATTGAATTTTTTCAAAGATTTTTTTTCAATTTTTTAAAAAAAATTGAATTCTTTTAAAGAATTTTATTATTCATGAAAATAATTGGATTATTGCAAAGTATTTTATTTAAATTTTTGAAAATCATTGAATTTCTGTAAAGAATTTTTTAATTTAAGAAAATAATTGAATTCTTATCAAAGAAAAAAATTCAATTATCTTTTAAAATATAAATATTTTTAAAAATAATTGAATTCATACAAAGAGTTTTATTTAAATTTTTGAAAATAATTGAATTCCTGTGAAGAATATTTTTTTATTTATAAAAATAATTGAATTTTTGCGAAGATTTTTTTTTTAATTTTTAGAAAATAATTTAATTTTGTTGAAGAATTTTATTACCTATGTATGAAAATAATTTGACTATTGCGAAGTATTTTATTTAAATTTTTGAAAATAATTGAATTTCTGCGAAGAATTTTATATTTTCAAAAAATAATTGAAATCTTTCAAAGAGTTTTATTTAAATTTTTGAAAATAATTGAAATCCTGCGAAGAAAATATTTTTATTTATGGAAATAATTGTATTTTTGCGAGGATTTAAGGGCATTTGAACCATGATGACGTCACAGATTTAAAACTAATGCTTTGCACAAACTGTGACGTCATCAAGGTTCAAATCCCCTTAAAAAAAAATTTTTTTAAATAATTAAATTTAGTTGAAGAATCTTATTATTCATGAAAATAATTGGATTATTGCGAAGTATTTTATTTAAATTTTTGAAAATAATTGAATTTTTTCAAAGAGTTTTATTTAAATTTAGGAAAATAATTGAAATCCTGTGAAGAATATTTTTTTATTTATGAAAATAATTGTATTTTTGCGAGAATTTTTTAAAAATTTTATATTTTAAGAAAATAATTGAATTCTTGCAAAGAGTTTCATTTTAATGTTTAAAAATAATTAAACTTTTGCAAAGAATTTTGTGTTTTAAGAAAAGAATTGCATTCTTGCAAAGAGATTTATTTAAATTTTTGAAAATAATTGTATTTTTGCGAAGAATATTTTTTTATTTATGAAAATAATTGAATTCTTGAGAAGAATTTTATTGAAATTTTCGAAAGTAATTTAATTTTTGCAATAATTTGTAACTTCTTTAAAATTTCTTTTTTTTTAGTGTTTTTAAATAATATTCTTCTATAAATCCATTATTTTTATTAATTAATTGAATAAACATATATTAAAAAATTTAATTAATTGCAGAAGAATTTGAATTATTAAAATTTTTCAAAAATCTTAGTCCTTTAAAATTTCTATTTTAATTCATTCAAAATTGAAATTTTATTAAATTTCAAATTTAGTTCAAATGAACTTTTGAAGTTCGTCTTTCATGAAAATTGTTAGCTCAACTTTTTTAAAATTCAATTATTTTTGAAATATTTAAGTAAAATTATTCATTAAATGATTTTTAATTATTAATCATTTACGATAATTCTTCAAGAATTAAGTTATTAATTTATAAAATTGTCTATAAATGTATTAGAAAACTATTAACACACGTTGCATAAAATATATTAAAAATATTATTTATAGAGACAGCTGCACAAGTGAACGACATATATATGAGGTGTAGTTAATTATTTTTAATAGTTATATGATATATCCAATTACGAAAATTATATTTTAAAATAAAAAATTATTATTACTTTCTGGCAGAGAAGAAGAAATTGTGAATTATATTTGCATTTTTATATTATATTATTTTGTATCAAATTACATAATTTAATTCACTCGCGATTAATGTTTTGCAGTTTCCTGCTGTTATGATATATAAAATTATTTTTTCTTAATTCTTCGCGTATGAAGTACACCCTAATTTGACAATAAAATAAAAAGGAAGAATTAATAAAAGAGCTGTCATATTTTATTTAACAAAAGAGGAAACAGTCGTTATAATTAACATCTGTTTCCTCTTTTTATTATTAATATATTAATTATATGACAGAAATAAGCAAAAAAAATATCAAAATGTTATAAATTACTATATTATCTCGAGATGCAACAAACAAGAATTTTTTTTCTTTATTTATTATTAAATTATATTTTTCAATAAAATATATATATAATTATTTATTATCCTTATTAAACGAAAATTAAATTATAATTCGTATGTTTAAAAAGAATAATATTTTAAATTCTACTTATTCGAAAAATGTAAAAATTCATGTAAGAAAAACTAAGTTTCTATAATTGAAGGGCTACATAAAATAAGGGGACGAACGCGTGGTTGAAAGGGATAATATCAGTCAGGTAGCAGCGAGCGGCTCAAGGCTTGTCACTGCTACCCGACTGGTAGTATCCCTTCCAAGCCTCGCGTTCGTCCCCTTATTTTATGTAGCCCTTCAATTAAGGGCATTTTTCGAAATTTGAGAATTTATTGAAAAAAAATCAAAAGACTAGAGGAAAATGGTTTGGTATTTCGTTATATTTATGTCCGTTATAAACGAAAATGTGTTAATAATTTTGCGCACAACTGGAGAAAATGTGTGAAAGATTAGGATTTTCCTCTTTTTGTCTTGCAAGTGGAAATATTCTTGAGATTTTACAACTCAAAAATGTCTTCTAACTCTTGTCCCTAAGAGTTGTATAATATCATAAAACTATTTGTCAGGTCAAACGTTATTTTTACGGTTCAATAAATTTAGTCACATTCCACAGACTGTAAAATGTTTCAAGAGAAAAAAAGAAAATCCCACCAAAAAAATTAATTTTAAGTATTTTAAATTTTTTAATTTTTTAACTTACTAAAATTTTAGTTAATTTGTCCTATATAGTGACAAATAAGAATATTTTTCGCCTTAAGAATTATTCTCCACTAAGAGAAGGGAAAAATTCCTTATTTGTATGAAAATATTTTTTTTTTTCTTTAAATGGAAAAAAATATTCAATTATGCACCTTATTCGAAAGAGAAGAGTTTGTTTTAATAGATTGTCATCCACTTTTGTATTTGGAGTAAGATTACACTTGAGAGAAAGAGAGAGAGAGAAAGGGAGAGAATGGGCGAAGAATCACTCTTCGAATGAGATTGAAATTGCATTTTATCAAAACGAGTTTTCACTCGAAGGAATTGTGATGGGATCTTATTGAGTAAATAGGCAAATCAAGTAAAGTAGTAATTAAGAAAATTAAATTGAATAAGTGAAGATTTTTCTCTACTTATTTATTTATCCTCCGTTAGGTAAATAATTTCCAAGGAATTATTTAATCAAATAATATTTAATAGAAAGATGCAAATAAACAAACAATTTTTTAATCTAATTAAAATGTTTTCTTATAAAACTAAATGAAATTAATATTTTATATTTATTTATTTAATTTATAATATTAATAGTTTATATTCAGTACTCTATATAACATTTACTGTAAATGTAAATATATACTTTCTCTATGAGAAAGCAGTGAAATAATTTATATGGAATAAAAAATTACAATTTAAAATTATTATTCTAATACAAAATAACAAACAGACTTCAATTTTTACTGTCTGACAATAATTTTTTTTTAAATAACTTAATTCTTCAAGAACTATGGTAAAATTATTACTTATAAATTATTTAATGAATAATTTTACTTAAATATTTCAAAATTAATTGAATTGATTGCAGAAATTCAATTATTTTCATAAGAAATAAAATTCTTCTCAGATATTCAATAATCTTAAAAATTTTTTTTAAATTCTGGTAAAAATTTCAGTATTTTTATAAATAATAAAATATTATTCTTCTCCGAAATTCAATTATTTTCAAAAATTTTAATAAAATTCTTCGCAAGAATCCAATTATTTTCTTAAAAATTCAAAATTCTTCGCAAACGCTTAATTATTTTAAAACATTTAAATGGACATCTTTGCACAAATCAAATTATTTTCTTAAAAAATAAAATTCTTCGCATTAATCAAATTACGTTCATAAATAATAAAATTCCTTGAAACAATTGAATTATTTTCCAAAATTTAAATAAAATTCTTCAAAAAAAATTCAAAAAAATTTTTTTATTTTGAAAAATATAAAAAAATCTGCTCAAAGATTCAATTATTTTCAAAAAATCAAAAATAAATCTTTGATTAATTATATGTTCAAAGACATTAAAAAAAATTTTGTCAAAATTTCAATTATCTTCAGAAATAATTAAATTCTTTTCTAAAATTCAATTATTTTTGAAAAATTAAATAAAATTCTTGCCAAGAATTCAATTATCTTCTTAAAATATAAAATTGTTCTTAGGAATTCAATTATTTTCAACACAATTATTAACAAATACGATTGTATTCAATAAATTAAAGAAATTTGTCAAAAGAATTCAATTATTATCTAAAAATTTTTAATAAAATTCAAGAATAAAATGTTTTCATTTTAATAATTAAGAAATACGATTATTGTAAAAACTTGAAAGAATTATTAAAGGAACTCCATTATTTAAAAAAAAAATTCAAAGAAAAATTCTTCAAAAGAATTTAATTAGGATTATCGAAAATTTTAATAAAATTCTTCCCAAATATTCAATTATTTTTATAAATAATAAAATTATTCTTTAAAAAAATTCAATTATTATCAAATTTCTTGATAAAATTCTTAGCAAAAATTCAATGATTTAGAAATTTTTAAAAAGAATTTTCGTAATAATTCAATTATTTTCATAAATAATACAAAATTTTTACAGGGATTCAATTATTTTCGTAAATTTTAAATTTCTTTTTAGGAATTCAATTATTTTCATAAATAATAAAATTTTCACATGAATTTTATTATTTTCAAACACAATTTTCATAAAATTTTTCGAAATAGTCAATTATTTAAAATGATTTCTATAAAATTCTTCTCTAGAATTCAATTACTAAAAAAAATACTAAAGTTCTTCGTAAGAATTCAATTATTTTTGAAAATTTTAATAAAATTCGTTGGAAAAATTCAATTATTACTTCCTCATAGAGGAAGTATTTTTAAAAATTTTAATCAAATTCTTCCTATTAATTCAATTATTTAAAAAAAATTTGATAAAATTCTTGGCAAAATTTCAATTATTTAAAAAAATTTTCAAAAAATTAAACGATTTTCAATTTCTACTATTTTAAAAAAATTTTCCAAAAGAATTCAATTATTTAAAATGTAATTGTTTTTGATAATTTTAATAAAATTCGTTGCATGAAAACAATTATTTTTTTAAATTTTAATAAAATTCTTCGTATAACAATTCAAGTATTTAAAAAAATGTTTATAAAATTCTTGGCAAAATTTCAATTATTTTTAAGAATTTTCCTAAATTAAAAGATTTTCAAAGAATTATTTAAAACTTTGTTGATAAAATTTTTTATGAGAATTTAATTTTAAGAAACATTCAATTATTTAATAAGTTACAATTTTGTGAAATTAATTTTTTTCGGAAGATTTAATTGAATTTTTTTTTCTATATTGTTATTTTCTAATATATATATTTAATTGAAGAATTTACCAATAATTGAAGTTTCGTAAAATTGTATTGAAAACAAATAGATTTGAAAATTCTCAAAAATTTTTCAAAAATTATTAATAATAATGGATTTTTAGGAAAATTTTATTTAAAAACACTAAAAAAAATTTAATTTTGGAGAAATTTTTAATTATTGCTGAAATTCAATTGTTTTCAAGAGCAATAAAATCCTTGGCAGAAATTTACTTATGTCCAAAAATAATAAAATTCTATTCTTAAGAATTCAATTTTTTTCATAAATCATAAAACTCGTTGTAAAATTTCAATTATTTTTAATAAAATTTAAATCAAATTCCTCGGAAAATGTAATTATTCTTAAAAATTTTATTAAAAATTGTAGAAAGAATTCAATTATTTTAAAATTTGTTGATAAAATTCTTTATCAGAATTCAATTTCAAGAAACTTTTAATTATTTAATAAGTTTTTAATTTTTCTATTTAAATAATTGAATTCTAGTAGAATTTACTAATAAAAATTGATTTAAAAATGAATTTCAGTAAAAATTTTAGATAATAATTGAATATTAGAAGCATTATGGGTTGAATTTTTAGAAATAATTGAATTTTTAAAAGGTATTTTAAATTAAAATGTTTGAGTATTTAAATTTTTCATACTTTTAAGAAAATTAGAATTAATTTTTTTTTGTCAAATTTTAATTGAATTTTTTTTTTGAAATTATTTAAAGTTTTTATTTTCTTATATTTAATTGAAGAATTTCCGAATTGAAATTGATGTTTTCGAATAATTGCAAAATTAAAGAAATTCGTAAATAAATATAATAGAACATTTTTTAGTATCTAATCATTTTTAGATCGAATCTGAATATTCTTTAGATTCAGGGAAAAAGTGAAAATTTTGTCATAAAAAAAGTCAAGAAAAATAAAACTAAATTTTCGTGGCGAATTCCATTATTTAATTTATCAAAAGTTATTGATTCACATCAAAAGTAACTTTTCATGTTAATTCAGATTTACCGAGCACAAATAGAAAAGAAATTAAAATACAATACAAAAATTAAAATAAGAGCTAATAATAACAAAAAAAAAAAGAAAAGGAAAAAGAAAAAGAAAAGAAAAAAAAAACAGGAAAAAATTGTTATGCACCCTGAGCGCAATGAGTCCTGAACAGTTCAGTGGTCAGAGTGCTTGTGCGAAGAAACAAATGGCAATCCGGCTGTGGCGGGACGAACAGGTGCCGGTCTAGACTCTTTCATTGCGGGATGCAGAGAAGGAGAGAAGCAAACGCGAAGAAGTAGTAAAAGAAGAAGAGGAAGAAGAAGAAGAAGAAGAAGGGTAACAAACAACACACATACACAACAGAAATTTGGACCAGTGAGAAAAACTAAGACAGGAGAACCAGTTCAGAAAGGCCCCGGCGTGTTATGATCGAAACGCCCGGGACCGTCGTTCGTTCGTTCGTTGTTACGCCACGCCAAAAACCCGGTATGTCTGTCTACCTACTAGTCCGGGATAAAGGATAAAGAATATAAAGGATAAGGGATAAAAAGGAGGCAGACCAGAAGTTCCCGCGTGCATATAAAAGAAGAGACGCGCGTACGGCTGAGGTGCGGAGAAAGAAGGAGACTTTTTTTATTCTTTCTCTTTCTTTCTTCTTTTTTTTTTCTTTTTTGCATCACAGACGAGGTCGCATATCCTGCAAAAATACGTTGACACGTACAAATAGTGTATATAGCGTCATATCGTAAATGCTTCTCAGTACAAACATTTTTACAACCTCTTATAAGCTCTCGCTTATAAGTGCATCGTCCTCGCGTCATATGCAACCGTTTTTCTTTAACTCTCTCTCTCTCTCTCCTCTCTCTCTCTCTATCTCTCTCTCCTCTCTTCTCTCTCTCTCTCTCTCTCTCTCTCTCTCTCTCTCTCTCTCTCTCTCTCTCTCTCTCTCTCTCTCTCTCTCTCCTCTCTCTCTCTCTCTCTCTCCTCTCTCTCCTCTCTCTCTCTCTCTCTCCTCTCTCTCTCTCTCTCTCCTCTCTCTCTCTCTCTCTCTCTCTCTCTCTCTCTCTCTCTCTCTCTCTCTCTCTCTCTCCTCTCTCTCTCTCTCTCTCTCTCTCTCTCTCTCTCTCTCTCTCTCTCTCTCTCTCTCTCTCTCTCTCTCTCTCCTCTCTCTCTCTCTCTCTCTCTCTCTCTCTCTCTCTCTCCTCTCTCTCTCTCTCTCTCTCTCTCTCTCTCCTCTCTCTCTCTCTCTCTCTCTCTCTCTCTCTCTCTCTCTCTCTCTCTCTCTCTCTCTCTCTCTCTCTCTCTCTCTCTCTCTCTCTCTCTCTCTCTCTCTCTCTCTCTCTCTCCTCTCTCTCTCTCTCTCTCTCTCTCTCTCTCTCTCTCTCTCTCCTTTTTTTTCCTCTTATTCTTGAAATAATAAAAAAAGAAAGAATAAAAGCAGGCGTTCCCTTGAATTGCAAATATGAATCTAGTTTTCGCCACACCGCCTACCTTCTCATTAAGCTATAAACGAAATTTCAATTTCCCTCTATAACATCTCAGACGGTGAACGGTAATTCGACTCACTTTCCCCCCTATTTTTGATAAACATAATGCACCCTTAAGTTTTAAAATGTTCAAATGAACGACAATTATTTTTCTACACTGGAAAAAAATAAAATTAAATCAAATAAAAATTAATTGAATCAATTAAATGGTTCAATTGTCTGTTATACAATAAATATTTATTTGAACCAAGTGAATATTTATTAGATCTGCCACCCAGAGAAAAAGATTATTTAAACCAAATATATTTTATTTGAGATCAAAGAACGTATATCCGAACCAACTAGACTTTTTATTTGTTTTAAATAAAAATTTTATTCAGCATTAAATAAAACATATATATTTCAGCCAAATAAAATTAACTATAATAATCGTCTTATTCTTTCTTTCATTCTGTCCATAGTTTGAAATTATAGTTTTTGGGTATGCTTTTGTTTTTTTCTTTCTTTAAAAAATATTGTTTGACAGATCGAAAAAATGCAAGGTATTTTGTATAATAAAACAATAAAATAATATAATAAAACAATAAAATAATCTAATAAAATAATAAAATAATATAATAAAACAATAAAATAATATAATAAAATAATAAAATAATATAATAAAACAATATTTGAAATTAGAAAATATAAAAAAATTATATGAATAACAAATAAATTTTGTTTATTATATGCTTTCTTCTATAACAAATTTCGTTTGACTGATCTAAATTATGCAAATTTTTCTCCTTTTTATTTATAAAAAATAGAAAATTGTTAATTGTTAAAAAATTATAATTAAGAAATAAGAAATATTTTATGCATAATTTATATTTCTCAATAAAAATATTATTCAGAAACCCTTTTTTTTGGAAAAGAAACAATACATATTCTATTCTACTTGTCAATTACAAATTTTAATTCAAAATGAAATTGAAACTTTTTAAATTTTTAGAAAATAAAGGAAAAAATTTTACTAAAAAAAATGTTCTGTTACATTTATTTACGAATTTCTTTAATTGTAAAATTATTCGAAAACATCAATAACTCTTTTTTAAATAAATATTTAAATATTATTTTTCCGTAGGAATTAAAATTTTTCAAAACATTCAAATTTAAATCTTTTGAAATTAAATAACTTATAAGAATATTTTTATAAAACATGAAGATAGCGATTGCTCCGAGTCGAAGACTCGGAGTGATCGATTTCTTCATGTTTTATAATAATTAAAGATGACCGAGTGATAAAATCATTGAATATTATTGCAGTAACTATTTCAAAATTATTTTCATCATTTCAAATCAATATTATTATTTTCTACAATTTTTGAATTATTTTTTACGAAAATGATTGAATTCCTTAAAAAAATTTTTTATTATTTATAAAAATAATTAAATTATTGCGAAGGAATTTATAAAAAAAACTTGTAAATAATTGAATTCCTGAAAAATTCTTATTATTTATGAAAATAATTAAATGTTTGCGTACTATTTTTGAGAATTTGTTATTAATTTGAAAATAATTGAACTTTGGGAAAGAATTTTGTTATTTATTAAAGATAATTAGGATTTTGACGAGAATTTTTTGTTTTTAAATTGGAAAGATAATTGAATTTTATGAGAAGAATTTCATCACTCTTGAAAATAATTAAATTTCTGCAATTATTTGTAATTTTACCAAAATTGGATATTTTTTAGTGTTTTCAACAAAAATTTGAATTACAATTTTCATAAAGAAATAATTTGCATCATTTCTATCTTTTAATTCCAATTGCTTTAATAAAATTTAGTTTTTTAAAAATAAAGAAAAAAAAATGTTTATAAATTTTATTTTTCAATTGCAAATTTTAATTGAAAATGAAATTGAAACTTTTTAAATTTTTAGAAAATAAAGGAAATAATAAATAAAATAAAATATATAAAATAAATAAATAAAATAAAATAAATAAAATAAATAAAATAATAAATCATTATTTTATATTATAAGAATACTGTTACTGTAACTCCTTTAAAATTATTTTCATCATTTCAAATCAATTATTATTTACTAGAATTTTTAACTAAAATTCTTCTCTAAGTCAACAATTTTTAATAATTTTTTAAAAAATTCTTTGAGAATTTTCAAATCCATTTTATTGCAATACAATAATTTTACTTGATATTTTAATTATTGAGGAATTTCTTCATTTAAATATATATTAGAAAATAAAATTATCAAATAATTTAAAAAAAATTCAATTCAATTTTTTCAAAAAAGATTAATTCTACAGAATCGTTAGTTAAATGTATGAAAAATTCAGATTTTTAAAGATTTTAATTTGAAACATTTTGAAAATTCAATTATTATCCAAAATTTTAACTGAAATTAATTATTAAATCAATTATTCTTCTCAGAAAATTCAAATAATTTATTGAATAATTGAATGTTTCTCAAAATTAAATTCTCATAAAGATTTTTATCAACAAATTTTTAGGAATAATTACATTTTTTGAGAAATTCAATAAAAATTGTATTAAAAATAATTGAAATTGTGTGATGAGTTTTATTATTTATG
The DNA here is from genome assembly GCA_032872505.1 of Leptopilina syphax. Lineage (NCBI taxonomy): Eukaryota > Metazoa > Arthropoda > Insecta > Hymenoptera > Figitidae > Leptopilina > Leptopilina syphax. Next base: position 35,517,533 of record CM065469.1, read on the forward strand.
AAAATAATTAAATGTTTGCGTAGAATTTTATTGAAATATTTTTTAAATAATTGAATTCTGTTTGGGAATTTTTATTAAAATATAGTAGATGAAAATCGTTGAATTTAGGAAAATTTTTGAAAATAATTTAAATTTTGCAGAGAATTTTATTGACATTTTTAAAAATAATTTATTTTTGAAGAAGAATTTTGTTTATAAAAATAATTGTGATTTTAACGAGAATTTTTTTTAAAATTTCGAATATAATTGAATTTTGTTAAAAGAATTTTATTAATTTGAAAATAATTGAATTTTTGCAATCATTAAAATTTTTCAAAAATCTTAGTTATAATTAATTTAATAACTAAATATTCAATTACAATATTTTTCATTTTAATCTAGTTATATTTAAATTAATTAAATTTAAAAAAAAATTGCAGCAAAGAAAAATATTCGTTATTTTTTTTTCGAGCTATTGCAAAATATGTAAAATTTTCGTCTGTTTGAAGAAAACGAGAGAAAATCGATTACTTTAGAAAAGTATCAACTGAGTAAAGAATATTTTCAACCAATATTATGATTTGTACAACAAAAATGTTTGCCTGATGTGAAAGTTTGCCTACTGTGAAAGTTTTATCAACAAAGTCAAACATTTTTTCAAAAGAAAAATATTTAACGAAAATCAATTATTCTTGCAAGAAAGGCAATTATTTGAGAAAACTAAAGATCATCCTTAAATATTGTAACAGGGTTGCCACAAAAATTTACTTTTATTTTACCCTGCGACTTTTTCCTGATTTCCAGATATTTGACTTTTTCCCTGAACATAAAGAATATTTTGAATCATTCTAAAAATTATTAGATAATATGAAAAAAGATGTTCTTATTAACGAAATTTCTAACTTCTCATAAATTTAATTATTTCTAAAAATTACAAGTATTTTTGTATAACTTCTCCAAAATTCAATTATTTTTTTAAAGTTTTAAACTAAAATAATTTTCTAAATGAATTATTTTTAACTCTTAAAAATTTCTAATTAAATTCATGCAAAATTCAAATTTTCTAAAATTTCAAATTGAAACCTTTTGAAATTAATATTTTATTTATAAAAATTGTAAACGCAACTCTTGTAAAACAGTAAAATTTTAATTATTTTTGAAATTTTTAAATAAAATTATTCATTAAATAATTTATAAGTAATAATTTTATGATAATTCTTCAAGAATTAAATTATTGTCAGAAATAGAAAAAATTTTATTTAATTTGCAATAAGAATTTTGTGGTAGTTGTAAAGTATTTATAAGGCAATCAAAAGAGACACTAAAATGCAAAATTTTGCTATACATTCTAAAAATTTAATTTTTTAATAATAAAATAATAAAGTTTCCTGAATTTTCCCTGATTTTCCTAACCAATTCTATACTCTACCTGCCTTTTCTCTGGTTTCCCTGATAACAGACCTCGCATGGATTTTAAGTAGTAAGATTTTAAGTTTCTTTTTATCTTTAATAATTTTTAGACTTGCAAATAAAAGTAAGACTTGTGGAATCGAATAAAATCCTAACAAAAAGAAAAGTAGTGACAATTTTTTTTTTATTGTTTCTGCCACTATGGACATAACTCATAAATGACAATTAGAATTAAATGTTTTAGAATTTATTTACTGTTAATAACTACCTAGACATGAATCGATTATCCTTAGCAGCAACGTATTCAACAATTTTATGTTAGTAAAGATAATTACATACTTATGCTCGAATATACCTATATATATGCAACATTACTCGTTTTCTTGAAAACTGAGAGTTATAAAATAAAAAGATCTTACACAATTCTGCAGTTAATTTATAACAAGAGAAGAAATAATACAAATTATAATTATAAATCTGATTGATAAAAAACATTCAGTATTAAAAATTTCTCATTGTTTTAATGTTTAATGGATTTTTAATGAATTTATCCCAGAATTCATTGTGCGCCTCGCTTCGCAATTAAGGGCGTTGGCCTTCTTGCCATTCTCTAAAAGAAAAGCAATTTTCCTATTGAAGCTTCAAATATTTTTCGCTTTATTAATTGCAACTTTGTAATTGCAATCATAATTTTGTAATTGTAATTGTAATCACAATTTTAAAATTGTAATCTCAATCACAATTTTAAAACTAACAGTAATTTTTTTGGATTAAAATCATCTTAATTTTTTTTTTTTTTTAAATTAATATTAATTTGAATTTTCAAATATTAAAATGGGGACAAAAAAAAATTGCAAAAACCGAACAGATGGAGTAGTATTATTATCGCTAACTATATTTGCAGTAAAAGTTATTTTTCCCCCCAACTTGAGGAGAAGGATTTTAAAAGTAAGTAACATAGTGTAAGGCCAGAATTTATGACAGTAGGTTATTGCTGACTGGGAACAAGGCGCTTGACATTGCAGGGGTCCTTCTTTCAGGTATTGGAACGTAAGTGGTGGTGATGATCGTTCTAATGCCCTAAGATTTATTAAATAGACGTCCCCAATGGAATATTAAAGACAATGTTGCAGAATTACTACAATATTTCTAAGGAAGGTATAATAATTGGTATAAAACTCAAAGAGACATTAAAAAAGGCGACATCTCTAATTATTCTAGGCACACTTTTGCTAATAATTTTAATCCCACAATATGATGGTCATAATATTTATGAATAGTTCTAATTATCATCGGAGACAAAAATATTCAAGTGAAATTATAAGAATAACACACTAATTATATACGTCTCAACTTCATCTAAATTTAATGTTATAAACGAATTTATCTAAATTTGTATAAAAATTCTGCAGACGTAATTAAAATCCTCTCTAACGTTCAATTTTTAATGAATGGAAAAATTTCTTTCTTTCTTTTTCTTTTATTATTTTTTTTTTACTTTCATTCTTTTTTTAATTATTGCAGACTTTGCACTCGATAATTAATTTTAAAAAAGTATCATTCAAACTAAAAAAAGTAGTAAAAAAGAAGCTATCAAAAAATTAAACTTGACGACCAAAAAAATTCGTTTTAGACACTTCACTAAACTGACAAAAATCCCATTTAATAAAAATTTTATTTAAAATAATTGATTTTTTTCGAACAATTTTATTAAAATATTTGAAAATAATTGAAATCCTGTGAAAAATTCTAATATGTTTGTTAATAAGTAATTGAAAAAAAAACCTTTTTTTAAAAAATCCCTTTCCATATTTTTTATTTTCCTGACTTTTTCCTAATTTTTATCAAAAGTATTTACTTCTTTCCTATCCTGCTAATAAATTAAATTCCTGAATCGAATTTTATTATTCATGAAAGAATTTAAATATTTATATTTTATAACAATAATTTAATTCTTGCGAAGAATTTTATAAAAGTTTTTCAAAATTGATTTCTTTCGACTAATTTTATGCAAATTCTATAATTTAAATAATTGAATTTTTGAGAAATTTGTATTATTCATGAAAATAATTGAATTCTAACGAAGATTTTCACAAAAATTTATATAAATAATTGAATTCTATTGGAAAATTTATGAAAATAGTAGATACTGAAAATCAGTGAATTCCGAAAAGTTTTTAAAAATAATTAAATTTAACGAAGAATTCTATTAAAATTTTTGACAATAATTGAATGTCTGTGTGGCATTTTATTAAATTTTTTTGAAAATATAATTGGATTCCCAAAAAGCATTTTATTATTTATGAATATAATTGAATTCTTGCGAACGATTTTATTAGAATATCTTAAAAAATAATTTAATTTCCAAGAAAAAATTTATTACTTTTTAAAAATAATTGAATTCTTCTAATCAATATATTGTTATTTATAAGAATAATTAAATTTTGCAAAAAATTTTATTAAACTTCCTCAAAATAATTGAATTTTCGAAAACAGTTTTGTTATTTATCGACATAATTGAATTCTTTCGAAGAATTATTTATGTGAATAATTGAATTCTTGGGAAGAATTTAATTAAAATCTAAAAGAATAATTGAATTATTTCAAAAAAATTTAATTAAAATTGTATTTAAAATAATTGATTTCTTTCGAACAATTTAATAAAATATTTGAAAATAATTGAATTCTTAAAAAGCATTTTATTGTTTATGAAAATAATTTAATTCTTGCGACCAATTTTATTAGAATTTTTTAAAATAATTGAATTTACAAGAAAAAATGTATTACTTTTCAAAATAATTGAATTCTTGTGATGAATATTGTTATTTATGAAAATAATTGAATTTTACAATGAATTTTATTAAAATGTCTCAAAATAATTTAATTTTCGGGAATAATTTTGTTATTTATCTTTAATAATTGAATTCTATCGAAGAATTATTTATGTGAATAATTCAATTCTTAGGAAGAATTTTATTAAAATCTAAAAGAATAATTTAATTATTTCAAAAAAAAAGTTTAGTTAAAATTGTATTTAAAATAATTAATTTCTTTCGAATAAATGTTATTAAAATAATTGAATTCCTGTAAAAAATTCTAATATTTTTGTAAATAAGTAATTGAATTTTTCCAAAGAATTGAAAAAAACATTTTTTTAAATAATTACTTTTTTCAAACAATTGAAATTAAATTTTCAAGAATTTTTTTTAACATTTTTTGAGTAATTCCTGTAAAATTGTATTAAAAATAATTAAAATCCTGCAATGATTTTTATTATTTCTGAAAATAATTGAATAGTTTCAAAGAATTTTTCTAAAATTTTCAAAAATAATTGAATTTCTTAAGAAGAATTTAATTATTTATGAAAATAATTGAATTATTGGGAAAAATTTTATTAAAATGTTTAAAAAGAATTGAATTTCTATGAAAAATTTTGTTATTTTTGAAACTAATTAAAAATAATTGAAATCCTGTAATGAATTTTATTATTTATAAAAATAATTGAATAGTTTCAAAGAATTTTATTAAATTGTTCAAAAATAATTGAATTCCTGAGAAGAATTTTATTATTTATGAAAATAATTGAATTATTGAGAAAAATGTTATTAAAATGTTTAAAAAGAATTGAATTTCTATGAAAAATTTTGTTTTTTTAAAAACTAATTGAATTCTTCATAAGAATTTTCTAAAAATTGTGTTAAATTATTAATTTTTTGGAAATGTTATAAATATTATGAAAATCTTAAAAAAAAAAATAAATAAAAAAAATAATTGAAAATAATTGAATTCTTACTTGGAATTTTATCAAAAAATTTTTTTTAAAAGTTGAATTTTCATTAGAAATGTTATTATTAGTAAAATTAATTGAATTATTGTGAAGAATTGTATACAAATTTTGGTAAATAATTGATTTTTTCGAGATTTTTTTAAAAATGCCATTATAAATTAATTAAATTTCTGTGGAAATTTTATTATTTATGAAAATAATTGAATTTTGGATGAATTTTATAAAATTTTTTTTAAATAATTCAATTCTTTTGCGAAATTTTATGAAAATACTAGGTATTGAAAATAATTTAATTTCAAGTATTTTTCGAAAATAATTAAATCGTTTTAAAGAATTGAATTATAATTTTTGAGAATAGTTTTTTGATTTCTAGTATTAGCGAATTTAATAAAGCAGTGGAAATTCTAAAAAAACAGAAATAGTTTCTATTTTCGGTCTTCATATTGCTAGTAGACCAGTAAAAACAGAAAAAGGAATAAAAGAACAAATAAACTGAAAACTATAAGTAGAGCAACAAAAACAGAAAAAGAAGTAGAAGAACAACAAAAAATAAAAAATACTATAGTAATTTTTATTGTTCTTCTTCACCCTTTTTTGTGTTTTTGTGGCTCAACTATATATAGTTGAGCCACAAAAACAGAAAAAAGAGTAACATAGAAGAACAACAAAAATAAAAACTAGTAGGGCAAAAAAAAAAAATCAAAACACAATAAAAAGAGCGAAAAAATCCTAACCAAACATAAATATTTATCCAACGAATACAAGTATATTGTATATATTTATAAACCTACAATTATAATTGATTCAAATTCCGAAAACCGTTTACTTACAGTACATATTTATCAATTCAACTATTCTTTAATCACAAGGAAACAAATGTAAATTTCCAACCTATCTATTTTAAACGTTTGACAAGAATTTTATTTCTCCAATGTTTGTGTGCGTACATGCAGTAAAGGAAAAAAAAATTGCGAATATCCCGCCTTTTCGTAGGATATTATATATACATACAGAAAATGTATATTATTCAAATTGGCACTTTCACTGAAGAATGAAAATTAATTCCTTGTCGATACACCTGCACCTAGTAACCTTCGTGAACTTCCCTTCATTCCGATACGAGGGGTGAGCGCGAATCACGTCCTTTAACGAAGCGCAGCAGGATGCACCGAGAATCAAGATCGTCAAGTACTTAATTGGATAATTCATAAAGACCTCTAATTATATTGCACGAGGCGCCGTTTTTAGGAGCTTCGCTTATTATATAAAACACGGGGTCATGCTCTGTTGGTCATTGTGTGCTATGTCTATATACATAAATTATTTACAACATATATGTATCTATATCTATATGTGTGTGTACGGTTATTTAATTTTATTTATATATTAAATAACCGCATTTTATGCTCGTTTATATGCGGCAGGAAAAAGTGCCCCTGTCAAAATTATGTTCACGCAATAACAAGTACTCATTGTCTTTTCATCTCAAAAGTGCGACATTTTATTTAAATGGCTTTTTAAAACCATCATCCATTAAATGCCTTTCTTTAATACAAATATACATTGGATTTTTTGCCCCCCCCCCTACCCCTCTCCTTTCCCTTTAAGTATACATTCACTTTAATTGGGACAACTTTGAAGGTGCAGATGCTGATTTACTTCAAACAATCAGCAAACTAATTTTTATGAATGCATCCTTAATTACATCTGTTAAATTTAATGGCTTTTATTGATTACAATGATAATCGTAATGCTAATTTGGGTCGCACACACCAGACTATAATAAATTTTATACCATATCCCCTATGTGCAAAAAAAAACCCTCATTATGCTTCTCTGCAATTTTTTTTTTTTTAATAATCTCTCTTCTTTGTCTTGTAAACTTTCTTCTTTTTTCTACAATTTTTTTTATCATGCGAAATAAAAGAATTATATTTTTTGTATATTTCAGGTCTCGGATTGACTTTAAGGCACAAAAAGTTTAAATTTTTATAATTTTAATTTGCAAATTCTAAACAATTTTGTTAACTTTTTTCCTTCTATCTTCAATTCAATAATTAATAATTAATAACTTCAATTCAAAGTTTTAAAGAATTATTTTCCAGAATTGTCAACCCAAATTAATAATTTTTAAATTAATTACTTTCAATAATTTTCAGAAAGTTTTTTGAAAATTAACCGTTAGATACCCTGCGTTAATAGTCTCCACCCTTTGGTAAAAAATGTGAAATTAATAAAAAAATTCGAAAAACCGAATTTCTTAAAATTCAACATTTTTTCCTCTCTTTTAAGGCATTTAGCTTCATTATTTTTGTGCTTTTGGAAAATACTTTACTTATTAAATTGTCTCGACTCTTTGGTAAAAAATCTAAAATTATCAAAAATTCGAAAAAATTCAAAAATCCGTTTTTCTTAAAATTCAACATTTTTTCCTCTCTTTTATGGGATTTAGCTTCATTATTTTTGTGCTTTTGGAAAATACTTTACTTATTAAATTGTCTCGACTCTTTGGTAAAAAATCTAAAATTATCAAAAACTCGAAAAAATTCAAAAATCCGTTTTTCTTAAAATTCAACATTTTTTCCTCTCTTTTATGGGATTTAGCTTCATTATTTTTGTGCTTTTGGAAAATACTTTACTTATTAAATTGTCTCGACTCTTTGGTAAAAAATCTAAAATTATCAAAAATTCGAAAAAATTCAAAAATCCGTTTTTCTTAAAATTCAACATTTTTTCCTCTCTTTTATGGGATTTAGCTTCATTATTTTTGTGCTTTTGGAAAATACTTTACTTATTAAATTGTCTCGACTCTTTGGTAAAAAATCTAAAATTATCGAAAATTATCAAAAATTCAAAAGTCCGAATTTCTTAAAATTCAACATTTTTTCCTCTCTTTTAAGGCATTTAGCTTCATTATTTTTGTGCTTTTGGAAAATACTTTACTTATTAAATTGTCTCGACTCTTTGGTAAAAAATCTAAAATTATCAAAAATTCGAAAAAATTCAAAAATCCGTTTTTCTTAAAATTCAACATTTTTTCCTCTCTTTTATGGGATTTAGCTTCATTATTTTTGTGCTTTTGGAAAATACTTTACTTATTAAATTGTCTCGACTCTTTGGTAAAAAATCTAAAATTATCGAAAATTATCAAAAATTCAAAAATCCGAATTTCTTAAAATTCAACATTTTTTCTTCTCTTTTATGGGATTTAGCTTCATTATTTTTGTGCTTTCAGAAAATACTTTACTTATTAAATTGTCTCGAATCATTGGTAAAAAATCTAAAATTATCGAAAATTATCAAAAATTCAAAAATCCGAATTTCTTAAAATTCAACATTTTTTCCTCTCTTTTAAGGCATTTAGCTTCATTATTTTTGTGCTCTTGGAAAATACTTTACTTATTTAATAGCCTCGACTCTTTGGTAAAAAAATCTAAAATTATCGAAAATTATCAAAAATTCAAAAATCCGAATTTCTTAAAATTCAACATTTTTTCTTCTCTTTTATGGGATTTAGCTTCATTATTTTTGTGCTTTTGGAAAATACTTTACTTATTAAATTGTCTTGACTCTTTGGTAAAAAATCAAAAATTATTAAAAATTATCAAAAATTCGAAAAACCGAATTTCTTAAAATTCAACATTATTTCTTCTTTTTTATGGCATTTATCTTCATTATTTTTGGGCTCTTTAAAAACACTTTACTTATTTAATAGTCTCCACCCTTTGGTAAAAAATCTAAAATTATCAAAATTTATCAAAAATTCGAAAATCCGAATTTCTTAAAATTTAACATAGAAACAAATGATAATAAAAATCTTCTAAGTTTTGTTTCATTAAAAAAAATTGTTTATTCACAAAAATTTTAATTTTTGTATTAATTTTTAGAAGTTTCCCTGCGGCTTTCATTGAAATTCTCTGACATTCCCTGACTTTTCCCTGACCAAAAAAATTCCCTGACTTCCCTAACTTCCCTGACCATTAGACACCCTGCAAAAGGATTGAAAGTTCCCGTAACATACAATTTAAAAGATTAATTATTTTCTATTCAACTTTACTAAATTTCGATAATTTGAAAATTTATTATATATATTCAAAATTTTAAATAATTTTAGAAAAATTTTAAACTTAAATTTTTGAAAAAAACAAGTTCTTTACAATATTTAATGCAAATTACTTTAAAAGAATTTCATTAAAATTTCGTAAAAACAATGTGATTTTTTTAAATAATTTTATTTGAAAATTTTCAAAAAAAAATTAAAATTTTCTAAAAACTTTTGAGAACAATTTAATTGTTTAGAAAAATTTAATTAAAATTTTTAAAAATAATTGTTAGAAAAATTTAATTAAAATTATCTGGAAAATATATGTAATTGAATTTTTTTCCAAGAAATTTTATTAAAATTGTATTGAAAATAATTTAATTTCTGAGAAGAACTTCATTCTTTATAAAAAATAATTGAATTTTTATTAAACTCTTGAAAATAATTGAATTTAAATAATATTTTTAAAAATAATTTTATTCTTTTGGGAAATTTTATTAAAATTGTATTGAAAATAATTTAATTCCTTTGAAGAATTTTATTGTTTATGAAAATATTTTAATCGTGCGAAGAATTTTCTTATTTATGAAAATAATTGTATTCTTGCGGAGGATTTTACAATTCATTAAAATAATTGAACTGTTTCCTAGAATTTTATTTGAATTTTTGAAAATAATTGAATTTAAATTAAAAATTTTGAAAATAATCGAATCAAATTAATATTTTTAAAAATAATTGTATTGAAAATAATTTAATTTCTCAAAAGAATTATATTATTTACAAAAATAATTGAATTATTGACTAGAATTTAAAAATTTTTTTAAATAATTGAATTGTTTCGAACAATTTTTTCTCAAAATTGTTGAGAATAATAATTGAATTTTTATTAAACTCTTGAAAATAATTGAATTTAAATAATATTTTTAAAAATAATTTTATTCTTTCGTGAAATTTTATTAAAATTCTATTGAAAATAATTGAATTCCTTTGAAGAATTATATTATTTTGAAACTAAAATTTTTGAAAAAAACCAAGTTCTTTATACAATATTTAATAAAAATTACTTCAAAACTTAGATTTTCAAAAATTTTAATTTAAAACGTTTTGAAATTTCATTATATCCAGAAATTTCTGCAAAAACTCTTACAAAATTTAATTTGGAGAATTATAAATAAAAAATTTTGTCTAAATTAATTGTTTTAAATAATTATCAGAAAGTTTTTCGAAAATTCAATTGTTGAAATACAAAAATTCTCTTTTTTAAAAAATTTTAACTTATTTACAATTTTTTTAAAAAAGTTTTTAAGATGAAAAAGTTTATTCAAGGATATAGTTGAAGCTTTTTAATATTTTTAAAATTCACCAGAAAGTAAAATTTTTGCAAAACAATGTAAAATACTGTAGGGGGAAGAATTTAACAACTGTTATTTTTCACACTACAAAAATCGAAACAAAAGTTGCACAAAAAAATGGTATAATATTTTATTTCAGTTTTTGAAATAAAAATCGAAAATGTCGCATTTACTTAAAAATAAGTCAAAAAAAGTCGAAAAAGTCTGGTATATAAAATACGACAAAAAAAAGACAAATTCTACGAGTATAGAATTTGCTTATCCTGCGAATATTCCCGAAAAGACATAGAATAAATTTAAAAGGGCAAATGACGAATCAAGGTTAAGGAGTATCGAAATTAATTATTATTCAGATAGAAATATATACTATCGAGTTAATTTCCTTTATAAGCGGTCAGTAAAACTCAAAAAAAAACTTAAATTTTAATTCGGGTTCAAATGAAAGGAAACATTAAAAAAACACAATCAGGATACATATATATCCTTTCTTTATCAGTATGTATACATACGTTGAATTTAAAGGCGCCAAATTGACGGTGAATTTTTCGAGTTACTATATTCTCGCAGTTTTTATAATCCTAATTACCATGAAGTTTCCATTTCGGTTACAAATTAATCATGCACCCTTAATAATTTTTTATTGCGTAATTATTTCACTTTCTTTCCTATACTCACTCTTATACTCTTAAATCAATTTAATAATCTTATATTATTATTAACCGCAGTGTACACATTATTAAAATAATTCTACTGCAAAAATTTATGACCTTATTAACGCATATAGTATAGTATAGCAACAGTTGCAGTGTCGACCCAAGAAATATCTCATATTTCCGGTTGCGAAGGTCACTGTTGCAGCATTTCCGTAATGATTTCCTATGTTTATAATCTATTCAGTTATATTCTGGTTGATCCTATGATAACCCGAGGTCATCCGTTAATAATAACACTTAAGCAAATTAAGTGAGCATGTACACAATTTAAATGCAAGTGTGTTAAAAAGAATACCCATTTTTTTCTACTAAACTTTTTTTTTTCTTTTTCTGGTAGCGTTTGATAAATATCTCTTCATTATATGTCTTTTTGTATTGACAATCAAATGACAAAGCGTTGACAACCAATAAATATAGAGTGGAATTTTACTGCGCGAGTATATTTTGTGTAAAAGATTGTAAAAAGATTTTTTTTTTTAAATTAACGTGTATACCTTGGAAAGGTATAGGTTCTTTTTTTCTTTTTTATTGCTCGTGTTTATTGTAAACACGTGCGGAAAATTGTAAAAGAATAAATACCATAGAAAAAAAAATGTGAGCGCAATAATTGGTAAATTGTGTAAACGAAAAAATATTATTCATATAATTTCAAGGAAAATGATAACACATTTTGTAATTTAATTATTGTGAGTTAATTTTTTGTTAGCAAATAATACGCACGGAACGCGGTATTCAATTTATTATTATTTTGTAAATTAAAAAATTTTATATATTCAAGAATAAACATCAATTTTTGAATGAATACAGATTCAAAATTTAATTTTAATTATACATTTTCTCGAAAGAATTCAATTATTGAAAAAAAATGTTGACAAAATTCTTGAAATCAATTCAATTACTTTCAAATTTTTTGATAAATATACTTTGCAAAAATTTAATAATTTTCAGTACATGAATTTTAATGTTAAAAACATTCAAGAAGAAAATTTATTTCAAAAGTTAGGAAACAAAAAAGCAAACAGCAACTAACTTGAAACTACAAACAGATTACCGGAATACAACGATTATTATTAATATATAGATATTCATAATTAATTTTTGTATTCAGATAGAAAAAAGACATGTTATGTGAAATAACACTAGCATTTACACTAAAAAAAGAAGTTATTTAATTCCCAGTCAAACAAATTCTATAGAATTTAACTACCACTTGTGAGAGAATTTTCATGCCGTCTAGGCGGCAAATTAATGAACTATATTGGCGCGAAATTCAATATAAGTAAAATTTCATTTAACAATAATATAATTAATTAATGTCTATAGAAGAATAATTGTGTTTTCTATATCAAATTTCCAATTAACATTTACCAATATTCTTTTAGAAATTTTATTAAATTATTTTAGTGAAACTCTACAAAAATTCTATAAAAATTCTCGTAGAAATTAAGTAAAAATTAATATATTAAATTATTTAAATAATAGGTACATTAAATTAATATATTAATTAAAAATTTCTTTTCTAAAATTCAATCCAAAAGGAAATAGTTTCTCAGAAAATATATAAAAAGACCTTTTAATATCCACTTTTTTTTCCCGATGGAGGAAAAAGCGAGTAATTTAAATCTAAACCATTGCAATCAGATCTTGTACCTTTCATGTTAACATTCCCATAAATTTTACACAGGTAGTTCTTCATTGTCAAGTTTTTGAAATTTTCTATTTTTAGAATGGATGTTACAAGAATAGCATTCGACAACGAACTAAACGTAATAATTGGTCGAGGAGCTGAAAATTTAGTGTGTTTACTACCTGTTATAAATTTTTTTTTCCTTCCCCTCCTCGAAAATCCTACAAAGTATCAGAGAAGACGGTTTTTTTTTCATTCAAAAATTTATTTAAACCAACAAAAAAAAAAAAAAAAAATTGGACCTTTAATGTTTAAAAGCATTGAGAATTTTAAATTTAAAACACGGACATTTAAATATAAAAAAAAATTCTGAAGGCAAAATGTTTCCACACTTTTTTTATATTTTAAAAATATTTTTTGATATTTTTTGATATTTTTTGATATTTCTTGATATTTTTTTATATTTTAAAATATTTTTTAATATTTCTTGATATTTCTTGATATTTTTTTATATTTATTAACACCTTTTGATATTATGTTTGTTTATTCATTGTTAAATTATATTTATTTCAGAAAACATTTTCCCTCTCTCGAATATTAAATCATTTCCTAATTGACCTATTATAATTACTGCATTTCTTTTGAAAAACAAATATGAAAATTTTTTTCGCCTCTAAATAAATAATCTGATATTCCTATTTGAAAACAATGTTATCTCAACTATTTTTCTTATTCGCATAAATTCAGAACAAAATACCTTTCGTTAGATCTGCATAAAAATGCAATCCAAACAGGCATATCGCGGAAATATTTCAATTTTTAACAATCAAAGAAATAAAAATTCCGCATAAGAAAACAAAAAAAAAAAAAAAAAAAACGAAAAAAAGATGATCACAAACGGAAAAATTATTTCCACATTCAAAAGAATAAGATAACTCTTTTACAAAATTACAGAGGCAAAGTGAATGCAAAGAATAGTCAATATAACTGATAAAAAAAAGTTTTGAACATTTTTTTTTTTCTTTTTTCTTAAAGAAAAACCTTAGATAAACACTTTTTATGCAATGTCTTTAACAGCTTTTTAAACATTTGACATTTGTACAAACAAAATATGATAACCACATTTTTTTTCTTCTTTTAAATTAAAAAAAAAACATGTGGACGAAATACTACACTAGGAAATAAATGAAGATATATTCATTCACAATTGTACTTTATATTGACCTCGAGAATTATTGAATGGAAAATTCAATTATTTCAAAAAAGAAAAAATTATTTGTCAAATATATAAATTAATATTTATTATTTTTCCAAGAGAGAAAAAATAAATTAGATTAAAATTTTCTCAATAGACGCATACATTTGATACATTGTAATAATGCAAATATACCTGAAGAAAGGTTAATTTCAAGGAAACGATGAAAATGGTTTATAAAATACATTGTTGAAAATAGTTTTCAAATATTTATAGAGAAATACTCGAACAGGTTGAATGGAAAATTTTTTACATTGGATAAGCTCAAAAATGGCGTATCCAAATTTTTTTTTTTGAAGCAAACTTCAAACATGCCGTTTGAGCGTGAACATTTTATTTTCGTAATCGGAGCTGTATTTATGGAAACGTATATATGTTTAAGAAAATATAGAGAAGGAGAAAAAAAAAAGAGAATTCAGGGGACATTTCTCAAACATCAGAATTTCTTAAAAAGACCCCCAAAGCTACTTTCCTCCTTTTTGTCTGTTTCGTACAAATTCTACATTTCGGCTTCCTTCTCTTTTCCGGCTCTTCAGAGCAGAGAATGTTTAGTGCGAGCGAGCAAGCGAGCGACGATATACTTTCTTGGTGCTGAGCCCATTTTTTTTCCTTCCTCTCCACCCATAGGGACCTCTTTCTCGTCTCTTTAAAAATCGATGACTAACAAAAATGTCCTCGAGTCGGTGATCAAAGACAATATTTATGGCTTAATAGACAAAAGGGATCAAGGCGCGCACAAATAAACGATTCGCTATCACGATACGGAGATGAATAATTGAAAAATATGTCCATTGATATGTGGGGAATAATTCACTAATATAAATAAATAAAAATAAATAAAAATAAATAAAAAAAAGTAGTAAATACTAGGTTTCAGTAGATGAGTCCGAAACCTGCCTCAGTTTCTCTAAGGATATCAAATTGAGCCAAAAAAAGAAATAATAAACAAACAAATAAATAATTTAAAAAGCAATGCTAGTAGAATATAAAGAATACAAAATAGTAATTCAGGAAGTTGCATATAAAAATATACAGTGGAATTAAAGAGAATGCACATGTGAAATAAATGGACAAAAGCACACTATACTAGCAGATGGAAGTCTTATTCGAATTTCAGGTTTCTCATTCTCGTTTTCTTATTTCGCGTCCACGAGCATCGCATGGCAGTGTTATTCATCGTTAAGTTCCTTTGTCGGGCCCTTCGGGCGTTTCCGGGACCGAGTGGGTTGTAGCAAAATTTATAGACCCCCTTGTACACCAATCCCCACAGCCTTTAACTAGCACAATCCTCAAATTCCAGTGAACTTGTTTCGGATGATCATTCCCGGAAATGTCTCCGAATTCTTTCTATTGTTTCAAAAAAGAGAAAACAAAAAATAAAATTGACTGATTCTCTTTTCCCGAAGGTCATTTAAAAAAACCTCAAACTCTATTATAAATTTCATCTCTAACAGTGAAAAAGAAAAAAAAAATGTTTATTTGTAGCAAATACAGCAAACGGATGGCTCTTGTACTAATGATGGTTTATTTTTTTTAAGTGGGACTATCAAACGGATGATTTTACAACAACAGATTTAGGATTAGTGATGAGAATTTAAAAGAGCAAACAATTGTAGAGCGAATTTTATTAATTACCTGAAGAACTTCTGATAATTAATACTAACATCAAATTTAAAATCTATAATTAAAACAATTTCAATGCACAAATTGAAACATATGAAAACCATAGAGGTTCATGGGGTTCAAGCAAAAATTAAACTATTGGATTAAAATTTTTATCAACGATGGAAAAGCGGAAGAAGAATCTGAAGAATTAGTGATTAAACGATTGCAATATAAAAATTAAAAATTGCCAGAATTTAGAGGAGTTAAAGAAGCAAACGCATTTAAAGTTGTAATCTAATATTTATATAACCCTAATTAAATATTTATGGATGAGCAAATTTAATAATTAAAGAACTAATCCAATAATTTTGAAGCTAATCTACTAATTAAGCTACTTATCTAAAAAGTAAGAAACTGATCCAATAATGTAGAAGCTAATCCAATAATTAAACTACTAAACCAAAAATTAAGAAGCTGATCCAATAAAGAAGAATCAAATTCAATAGTTTAGAAGTTAATTTAATAATTTAGAAGCTAATCCAAAATTTAAAAAGCTAATCCAATAATTAAAAAGCTAATCAAATAATGTAATCTAATAATTAAGCTGTTAATCTAAAAATAAAGAAGCTCATCCAATGATTAAGAATGGAATCCAATAGTTTAGAAGCTAATCCAAAATTTAAGAAGCTAATCTTATAATTTAGAAGCTAAACCAATAATTTAGAAGCTAATCCAAAATTAAAAAAACTATTTCAATAATTAAGAAGCTAATCCAAAAATATAATCTAATAATTAACCAAGTTAATCTTAAAATTAAGAAGCTCATCCAATGATTAAGAATTGAATCCAATAGTTTAGAAGCTAATCTAATAATGTAGAAGCTAATCCAAAATTTAAGAAGCTTACCAAATAATTTAGAAGCTAATACAAAATTTAAGAAACTATTCCAATAATTAAGAAGCTAATCCAAAAATGTAATTTATTATTTTAGATGTTAGTCTAAAAATTAAGAGGCTCTTCAAATCATTAAGAATCGAATCCAATAGTTCAGAAGCTAATCCAAAATTTAAGAAGATAATCTAATAATTTAGAAGCTAATACAAAATTTTAGAAACTAATTCAATAATTAAGAAGCTAATACAAAATTTAAGAAGCTATCAATAATTAAGAAGTTAATCCAAAAATGTAAGTTAATAATTAAGATGTTAATCCAAAAATGAAAAATCTCATCCAGTGATTAAGAATCGAATCCAATAGTTTAGAAACTAATCTAATAATGTAGAAGCTAATCCAAAATTTAAGAAGCTTATCAAATAATTTAGAAGCTAATCTAAAATTTAAGAAACTATTCCAATAATTAAGAAGCTAATCCAAAAATGTAATTTAATAATTAAGATGTTAATCTAGAAATTAAGAAGTTAGTTCAATAATTAAGAAGCCAATCTAATAATTTAGAAGATAATCCAAAATTTTAGAAACTATTCCAATAATTAAGAAGCTAATCCATAATTTTAGAAACTAATCCAATAAGTAAGAAGCTAATACAAAATTCAAGAAGCTAATCCAATCATTAAGAAGCTAATTCAAATTTAAGAAACTAATCTAATAATTAAGAAGCAAATCCAAAAATGTAATTTAATCATTAAGATGTTAATCTAAAAATTAAGAATTTAGTTCAATAATTAAGAAGCCAATCTAATAATTTAGAAGATAATCCAAAATTTTAGAAACTATTCCAATAATTAAGAAGCTAATCCAAAAATGTAATTTAATAATTAAGATGTTAATCTAAAAATTAAGAATTTCATCCAATCATTAAGAATCGAATCCAATAGTTTAGAAGCTAATCTAATAATTTAGAAGCTTATCTAAAATTTTAGAAACTATTTTAATAATTAAGAAGCTAATACAATAAAAATATAATTGAATAATTAATCTTTTAATCTAAAAATTAAGAAGCTCATCCAATTATTAAGAATCGAATCGAACAGTTTAAAAGCTAATCTAACAACTTAGAAGCTAATCCAAAATTTAAAAAGCTAATCTAGTAAATTAGAAGCTAAAGCAAAATTTAAGAAGTTAATTCAATAATTTAATCTAATAATTAACCTGTTAATCTAAAAATTAAGAAGTTAATCCAATAATTAAGAAGCGAATGCAATAATTTCGAAGCTAATTTAATAATTAAGAAGCTACTCAAAAATTTGAGAAGCTTAACCTTATTATTTTTGTCTTATTTATTATTAATAATTCAGGAGCTAATTCAATAATTAAGGAACTAATAAAACAGTGATCACCAACATATATTAAAAATAATTTGTGATATGCTCCGAAGAAAGATACTATAAGAAGCAAAAATTTGTACGTTATTTTTGTAATTTTTGGAACCAAAATACAATAATCAGTAAACACTGATTTTAGTTTCACACAATTAGCCCAGAAACTTTTAATTAAGGTCAAAATAACCCAAATATAACCTTAAGATGATTTGCTTTTTAGCTATACCTTTCTTCGAAGAACAACACATTTTAATAATCAAATCACCTTTTCAGGTTCTATTTTCTAAAACCTTCAAAGAATCTCTGAGCTTTTAACGAAAACAATCTTCCTGTCCGATTGTTTTCATTAAAAATACGAACACACTCGTTCACTAATTGAGATTTTAGAAACCCAATTATAATATGAAGAAAAAAAAATATTCCAATAATTACAAAAATTGAAATAATATTGAAATTCAGGAATTCGAATAGCAATTTCAAAAATGAAATCTTCCGCCTAAACCTTTTTATTCTTCCCGTGAAACCCATACATATATGAATCCAGCCCTCTTTCCTACATTTTTATATCTGAAAAGAATTTACATAGGAAACAAGATCTTGGGATAAAAAAAAATACTTTTCAATGGATTCGATGATTCGATGATTCTCATATGATTTCTACCTGCGCGGGAATTTTGTAAGTCCCTACACCGAAATCTCGGAACCTCGCAAATGAGCTCAAATATTGTATATTATACATATACAGCTATATGAATACCATTTTTCACATCTCTCGTTTCAATATCATCATCTCAACACAATAATTTCAATTCCTCAAAAGTGCCGTGTACTTGAAAAATCCTACAGTTCTATTATAACAGCTAGATTACAATTTTAAAAGCAAAATGGTGATTCTCCGTGTTTCTATAAGGGGTTAAGAATAAATTTTTACCTGTACAGTGGTTACTTGAAGAGTTCTATTGAAAAATTCATTTTTCTAACTACGGTTTTATGAAATTTCCAATTAAGAGACGATTTACAAGGAATAAATTCTGCAAAAATGACTCTCCGCCTTTTATTTTTACGATAGTTTGTTTCTTTGTCTCTCCTACACGAAGGGAAAGGAA
Organism: Leptopilina syphax; assembly: GCA_032872505.1. Lineage (NCBI taxonomy): Eukaryota > Metazoa > Arthropoda > Insecta > Hymenoptera > Figitidae > Leptopilina > Leptopilina syphax. Next base: position 35,536,688 of record CM065469.1, read on the forward strand.
TATTAGAGTTGAAAATAAAAGTCCAAATTAGACAAATACATAAAAGTTACGGAACAGATTTAGGACGCAATATCTTGTAAATTATAGGACATAGATTTTAAACAATATTCTTTGTATTCTTTGTCCCACTCACTCACTCTTTTCCTCCTTAGCTCTCCACCACTTTATACTCCCTTTTATCTCATCGCCTTTCACTGTGTACCTCTTTCCCTTTATTTCCCTTGCCTTTGAAGTTGACACAACTTATATAACAAAAGTGGGCAACAATGTCGCAAAATGAGAGTATCTTTTTTTTTTGGAAAAATAGATCTAAAATCTTGAAAGTGTAACAAATTTTAGAATAAACATGAACTCATAAATTTTACCCTTTTTTTATCTAGCTCCCTCTCTCTCTCTCTCTCTGTGTCTCGATCTTTCTCTCGATTTGTGCTTCTTGCTGTACCTAATCCTTATAGTGATTCTTTAACATTATATATGAATGGAGTTCTTAGGTGGAAGTGACATTTTTGATCCTGGCTTGACAGTTCGAGTCTATTAAGTCCCCCTATACTTCATTCCTTTAATACATTTTCTTTTACTTTACGAGAAAAGAACACGTGCCCGGTTATAGTCTGACTTAAGAAAGATTTATCACTCAAAATCTCATATAAAAAGTGTACACGCAAAAATTAGAGGGAAATTCAAAAATTCAATGCTGTACAAATTATTACTGTTAGATTAATAATATCAGGGTTGCCACAAAAAACTAAGCTTTGTTTTTCTCTCACTTTACCACTGATTTCCAGACTGAATTTTGACTTTTTCCCTGACACTAAAGAATATTCCGATTCTTTCTAAATATTATTAGATACTCAAAAAAATGTTCCAATTTACGGACAGCCCCTTAGTTACGAATCTTTTTCAAATAAATTCTTAATTATTATTTTTTTTCTATAGGAATTAAGATTTTCAAAAATTTTAAATTCAAACTTTTTTCGACTCCGAGTCATTGATTTCTTCATGTTTTATAATAATTAAAAATAACCCAGTGATAAAATTATTATTTTACATAAAAATATTGTCACTCTAACTTCTTAGAAATTATTTTCATCATTTAAATTCAATTATTACTATTCTCTAGAATTTTAAACTAAAATTCTTCTTTAAATCAATTATTTTTAATAATTTTTGAAAAAGTTCTTTAATTTTCAAATCCAATTTGTTCACAATTGAATTTTACCAAAATTTCGATTATTCATAAATTCTTCGTTTAAATAGATATTAGAAAAAAAAAACTTCTATAATAATTTTTAAAAAAATCCAAATAAAATTTTTCGAAAAAATTACTTTCACAGAATTTTTAATTTTATTTTATTTATTTGTTTATTCACGCTATAATGCTTCTAATATTCAATTATTATCTAAAATTATAACCGTAATTCATTTTGAAATAAATTTTTATTGGAAAATTTTACGAGAATTAAATTTTTTAAATACAAAAATAAATTATTTATTGAATAATTGAATGTTTCTTAAAATTGAATTTTTATGAAGAATTTTATTAACAAGTTTTAAAAATAATTAATTTCTTTTAAGGAATTTAGTTAAAATTTTACTGATTTTTATTGAATTAAAGAATTTCATCATAATTTTTGAAAATAAGGGAAAACTTTTAAAGAATTTTATCATAATTTTTGAAAATAATAGAAAACTATAAAGAATTTTATTAAAATTTTTGAAAATAATTGAATTTATAAGAAAAATTTAAATAATCATTTCTGAAAATAATTGCTTTCATGCGAAGAATCTTATTAAATTTTGTTTGAATAATTGAAATTTCGACAAAAATTTTATTGAAATTTTTAAAAATAATTGACTTCTTGAGAAGAATTTCGCTACCTGTATTTATAAAAATTACTTAATTCTTAACAATAATTTTTTAAAAATTTTGATAACAATTTCATTTCTGCAAAGTATTTATTATTATTTTTCAAAAGAATGGACTTCTTATGATGAATTTTGATATTTATCAAAATAATTGAATTTTGGAAAAGAACTTTATTAAAATTCCTTAAAATAATTGATTTTATGGGAAAATAATTGAATTTTTGAGTGAAAAATTTTGCTATTTATATAAAGATAATTGAATTCTTCTTAAAATTGTATTCTCATAAAGTATTTTATATAAATTTTTTTTAAATAATTGATTTCTTTTGGAGAATTTTATTAAAATAGTAAATATTGAAAATCATGGAATTGAGGAAAATTTTTGAAAATAATTGAATTTCTATACGAAGAATTGAATTTTTTACGAGATATTCGTTAAAATTTTCAAAAATAATTGAATTTTATGGGAAGAATTTTGTTGTTAACCAAGATAATTGAATTCTTTTGCATAATTACTTAAAAAATTTTGAAAATAATTTATTTTATGCAACGACTTTAATTTTTTTTAATTGAATAATTGAATGTTTCTATTAAAATTGAATTCTTTCGTCAAGTTTGAATACAATTTTTAAGAATAATGGCATATTTCGAAGAATTTATTTAAAATTGTATTAAAAATATTTGAAATTCTGCGATGAAAATAATTGAATTCCTTAATAATATTTTATTATTTATTAAAATAATTGAATGTTTTCGTAGAATTGTATAAACATTTTTTTCAATAACTAAATTTTTTTAAAAATTTTATGAAAATAGTAAATATTAAAAATCATATTAAATTGCGAAAAACTATTGAAAATAAAAAAAATAAAATAAACTAAATGAATAAATAAAAAAAATAAATAAAATAAACTATTGAAAATTAAAAGTTTGCAAAGAATTTTATTTAAATTCTTAAAAATAATTGAATTTTCGGCGAAAAATTTTGCTATTTATAAAAATAATTGAATTCTTGTGGAATATTAGTTAACATTTTTTTAAAAAAATTTCATTTCTTTGAAGAATTTTGTTACTTTCGAAAATAATTGAATTCTTGTGATAAATATTGTTATTTATGAAAATATAATGGAATTTTGCAAAGAATTGTATTAAAATTCCTAAAAATAATTGAATTTCTGTAAAGAATTTTGTTATTTATGAAGATAGTTGCCTTAAAACTTTTGAAATAATTAAATTTTAATAGAAAATTCATTCTTCTCAAAAGTAGAAAAAAATGAAGGTTTTGTATTGGAATTCGTGGTAACCCTGATAATATATTTAACAAAGTTCCTTTTGACCTCTAGATAAAGGGGATATACCATAAAATATTCACCAGATTTTATGAATAAAATTCTATACGTACATTTGTTTTACAAAGTACAGTGAGAAACTCATTGCTCTACACGGAGAAACTTTTTCTTATAATATTAAATATATTTGGTTATGTTTATTCTAAAAGTACGTTAGAATGTGAGGATTTTTCGTGCGTTGTGCTAATAATTTCAACATTAATACGAAAATATGATAAGTTCGTTATATATTAAGCAACCTTCGGTGTACAAAAATTACTATCTGCATTAGAAATAGTCTTATTTTTCTTTAGAAAAGAATAAAATGCTAGTTTTTGTTTGTGAAATAATACGGTAATTCTAACCTTTTTTCCACATATAGATAGAATATATAACAGACATTCTAACGTAACATACCAATTTTGGAAGGACTGCGGGCGGACTTAACCGATTTCGCCCGAGCATCACCGAGTCCATCACCTGACGTCGCGAACTAACCCTAATGTTTTCGAAGTTGAAATTCACACGTGTATGAAAGAAAAAAACCTTTTATTAATAAACGTGAATGTCTCCTCATGCCAAATTAAATTCAAGAACTGTTCCTCAATATAACATAATTTTTTTCACGACTTTTACTTATTTACATAATTTGATTAGTAAGTTATTTTAAAAAATGCTCTCTCTCGAAGGCACATATTTTTCCACTCGTTTAATATATAAGGACGATTCAGCTGTGTACTTCTAACGAATCGTGCGATCTTTCGGTTTCCGTGACCAATCGTCGTGTCTTTACTTGCGTGTGCGTGTGTGCGTTAATAATATAGGTTAGGTTCTTACGTCGTGTTAAATATATTTACCTACAGTTACAGTGACATACACTAATGCCATCTACCATCAGATCCAAGTATCACTATCGTCTCTATGAGTATCTATAGACAATTAATTTGTTGTGTTTCTTTTTAATTCATGGCTTTCCCAACTTTGCAAAAATTATTATTTTCTTTCTAAAACAACATACTAATTTTCGTTAGTTTCCTTATGAAGAACTGTAAAATATATACTGAATGAGTGTTTTTGATAGTCTCAATAGCAATTTCTATAACCTATGTCGTTTTTTCCCTTGAATCTAACCTAACATACTAAAATGTCTCACCAGTTTTAAGAATTATTGGTATTAAAAGTTTCTCCGTGTATATAATTCTAAAATTACAGAGTAACTAAGGATTCACGCACAATGCACGAGATAACGGCGAAAGTCCCTTTCGAGAAATTGACGATATTAATCATTTGCGTAAGGTATTTGATATAGGATAAAAGGCCCCCCACTTTAACAGAATGCAGATAACCTATGCTAATACTCCTATCGCTTGTATGCTACTTCTAGTATGTCTATGTCCACGTGCTTTATCTGAAAATTTACACACGTTACTTTAGTTCTTGAAATTCCGACTGACGTTATCGTTTTAAGGGTTTAAGACCTAAAGGAAATCTTTATTTTTCTCAAGTTATATTTTCTATATTCTATATATAGAGATAGACATGCGTACACGAATTCAGAGATTATATACTTTTTCAAGGGTAACTAAATCCACTTGGGATTTGTTTAATTTTCCAAATTTCGGCATTCCTCTTTTGTATACCAAGAAAAATAGGAATAAAATTTTATACCAACAATTTACCATTTACGTCAAAAAAAATCAGGTGTATTTAGCATCAACATTTACTTTAAACCGAACTTTAAACAGTGTGGGAAATGATTTATATCATATTTTTGCTTGCTTTTCTAATGATAACTCGGGTTTTTATTTATTTTTACTTATTGTATACAATAAAAGGCTTCAAATAAATGTTCAGTGCGGGGATATCTCCATAGGAAGTTATGAGAAAATAACCACAAAAATAAAATTTAAATTTTAGGTTAGGACTAAAATAAGCTTATAAATATTAGGTCTATCCTGAACCTTTAGGCATTAGCGAAACTATGCTGAAAGTTTGGGTCCAAACTGCTAGATTTTTAAATTTTATTTGGCTAAACAAGTTCTCAGGTGCGGTTGCAGCTCAATACGATTAAAATCAAAAAAGCGAAAATGGAGATAAAGAAAGAAAAGTTGTCGAAAAAGAAAAAGTCAAAGAAGAAGAAAGTCAAACAGGAAAAGATAGAAGAAAAAGACAAGGGAATAAAACAGATGATGAAAATGAAAAGAAATAGAAGATCTTACAACACGATATCAATTTACAAAGAATTAAAGAATCGGAAGATAAAAAAGAACGCAAGTAAGAGTTAAAAAAGAAGTAAAAGTAGAAGAAGAATGTGATAAAAATAAGGAAAAGAAAGATGGACACAAAGTACTGGAGGAAAAAGAAGATCCAACAAGAATTATTATGCTGCTGCTCACATGATAAGTATTTCCAAAGAATTAGATAAATCCAAAGATAGAAGAGAACGAAAAGGAGATAAAGAAAAAGTAGAAGCAGAAGCAAAAGAAGAAGAAGAAGAAGATGAAAAAATTAAGGAAGATAAGAATGGAGATAAAGAAGTAGAAGAAAGAGAAGAATAACACCATCAACAAGAACTAAGATTCTGTTGCTTATAGCATGCTTAAAATATCCAAAGATATAAAAAAAAGGATATGAAAAAGAAGTGGATGACAAAGAAGAAGAAAGAAAGAGGAGAAAATAAGGAAACGAAAGATGAAGATAAAGAAGAATAACACCATCATCAAAAAACTAATATTCTGTTGCTCATATCATGCTAAAAATTTGCAAAGATAGAAAGGAACAAGGAGATAAAGAAGAAGATGAAAGAGAAGAAAAAAAAAGAAGAAGGAAAAGAAGGAGCAAAAGAAGAAGAAGAAGAAGAAGAAGAAGAAGAAGAAGAAGAAGAAGAAGAAGAAGAAGAAGAAGAAGAAGAAGAAGAAGAAGAAGAAGAAGAAGAAAGAGGAAGAGAAAGAACAGGAAACAGAGAAGGAAAAAATAAGGAAATGAAAGATGAAGATAAGAAAGCAGAAAAAAAGAAAACTAACATCACCAACAAGAATTATTATTCTGCTACTCACAATATGATAAAAAGTTCCAAAGAATAATTTACCGCATACACACACACACACACTCAAACTGAATATGAATATTCGGCGCAAATTCATCAACTTCAAAAGGCACTTAACCTGTTGTTAATCCCACAAAATGTCACAAAATTTCAAAATAAAGCTCAAAACTACCTACATATATATACTTTGTAATTCCTACTGACACTTAGATGAAAAGACGAATATTTTGAAAAATTTCCTAGCTTAAAATCGTATTATTATCCCGGTAAAAGTATCATGCTGCTAAATCACCGAATTCGTCAAGTTTACAAAACAAAATTGCCAAACGAGAAAAGCTATATAGTAGCACCGCAAAATTGGGCATTTTTCTTACTCAAAGAGGGGTTGGAGCACAGTTAATTCCAACAAAGCAAATGAATACGGTCGGAATTTCCTCTTTAGGTATACATATACAACCCTATATACATGTATTTAAAATGACAAAAGCCACTACACACAATATTTTCCAACTTTGGGGTTTTCCTATCACACGCCTGAATAATAATAATTCTTTTGACAAACATTTTTGCTCGCATTTTTGTTAAAAAAGAATTCTTTACCTGCTCTCATAAATAATAACTAAAGTACAAGAGTTTTGACTTTCTTTTAATTAGAAAATTACAAATTTCTTTTGTAATAGAAACGAATGTTTTGAAAATGGGCGGGGGGGTAATTTGGTTCGATTATATGATTCATGGGATTTGAATGTTTTATGTTTAACTATGTGTATATCCAACTCTGCTCTCTCTCTTTCTCTCTCTCTCTGTGAGAATTGAGTGTTACAAGTCTCTTCGAGCTTCTAACGCCCCGATGTGTTTACGAGGTATATTATTACCACACGACGATGAAATATTGAGTGACAGATGTCTCATGTTGAGAGTCGAAATAAATGTCGTTTCAAGGCTTTGCGCTGACAGACCTGTAATTTTACAATATCAAAAAGCCCCAAGTACTTCCTAGTTGCGAAAATAACAATGCAGAATAACAGGTGAAGAAGTTATATCAGAAATAATGCCTAATCGACTAATGAAGACAAATTGACCGCACAATTTTTTCTAAGGATATCAAATTGAGCCTATCAAACATATCAAAATTGTTGAGACACATCAATATCGAATAGCCGAAGTTTAATCATCTATTAAGAGCAACAGAAGTTCTTGCCATTAAGTATACTATCTAGCACCTCTGAGTAAAATAGCTGCTAGTATACAGCATTATTTAAAAGAAAAGTCTGCAAAATTGCAAAGTTTAGAAAAGATGATTAGTAATTGACCTTTAATATATCGAATGTGCAATTCACGATATCCGTTTCCTCTCCAGCAGTGAAGAGTGCATCACGGGAAATCCGTTGAAGGGTCTTGACGTTAGTCACGTTTCTCGTGACATCACTACCGGCGGCGGCAAAATCCACCGCTGCAGACAAGAACTGACCTTGCATTCGCGGTCATCGACAATACGTTTTATTCACACGCTGCGAGTTTAGATATATTTATGTGTATTGGTTTTATATGCATGTGAAAGATGAGAAAAAGAAGGAAGCCGACATACGAGGAATATAATGATGAAGCGAAAAAGAGAGATCGAGGATAGAACATCAGAAGAAGTTTGAATAGAGATAAGAGGAGAGTAAGAGAGAAAAAGAAAGAGAGTGAGAGACAGAGAAGGAGAGTAGAAGGAGGAAAAAGGAGAGATGATAAAGAAATATCCTATATCTTACAAACTCTTTGATATGAACCCCTTCTTTTCATTCACCTTTCACTATCCTGTCCTTCCAAAAAATACCTAATCTAGATGTAGCTTCAAGGAAATTTCTAAAAGGCCAACGGGCACAAAAAAGAAGCACTATTCAAAACTATTATATGTGATGTGCTCATTGAAAACGGAGACAAAAAGTGCCAATTTAGAAAAATATTCTTAGAATTATTAAATGAGCTCATCAATTAGTAATTGAATTTCAGAGTCTTTTTTCTATACTTTATCACAAAAGAAAGAAGTGAAAAAAATATGCTTTCAAAAACATTTTATCAGCTAATATACTTGCTCAATTTTAATCAGTTCAAACCAAGGTTCAAACTTGAAGCTAAATCAGTCAAATTTTCGTTCCACTTTATACTTTATCAGTGGAGAAAATTATAATAATAACCCATTTAAAAATATTTTACAGAATTTTATCACACTCAAAAATTAATTTGATTCAAATAAACGATTACTATCCATTAAATATTTACTTGAATCAAATAATATTTTAGTACAACATTCGTTTACACAGGAAACAAATAAAGTACCTATATAAACCGAAAAATTTCGAAATTAAAAACGAAATAAATAGTAAAAAAAAACGACTACAATACATGTAAACCTTTCATAAACGAAATTGATTTGCATCTCTAATAATAATGATTAATTGACGAATGTTAATAATGAATATACGATGAAGTGATCAAAAAAAGTGATTAATCGTTTCGATCTCTTTTTTCAAAAAAAAAAATAAATGAATGAATGGCGCAAAACATTTCAAGAGAAAAAAAGAAAGAAGAAGAATATTTAAGAAAAAGGAAATAACATGTATAAAATTTATATTTTGTCAAAAAATTTACACCTGTGTGTATATAAATATATATTTTGTAAGACAATTTGACTACAAGTAAAAATTAAAAATCAAACCACGTAACAATAATTTCTGAATACTTGAAATATTTTAATTTCTTATAATGAAATTTACGATGTGAATAAGATTACATCTACATATATAGTTTTCGTATGTGGAATGAATATCATCAATTTCAAAATCACATGTATTTATAGATAATTCTTTAAATTCTTTTTTTTTTCTAATCTATTACATGTTATTTCAACTTAATTTACTTACTGTTTTTGAGAATTTTTAAATTATTATTTTCAGTAGGATTTTATTTAATTTTTTTGATACAGTGATACTATTAATATTTTCTGACTATTAATATTTTTCGGCTATTAATATTTTTCGGCTATTAATATTTTGTTTCCATTAATAATTAACAACACTCTAAATCTGACAATGAGCTAATTGTTTTAAAGATTTAGGGTCAAAAAAGTATTCTAGGAAATTTTTTAACTCCCCAAGTGAATAAAAGAGGGACAATTAGAGACATTTTCATCTCTAATTTTGGACGCTGAGCAACGACGCTAACTTCAGGGACCATTTAAAAAAAATTACTAACGTTGAGTAGAAAAATAATAGAAAAAATAGTCGAACTAACATAATTGATATTTGTTACCACAAAAAATTTTTTAATTATTTTGACATAATAAATATGCGAGTTTAGCTAATTATTACTTCTTATTTTTATAAACTACAAACGAATAATTAATGGAGTTTAATTTGAATCAAAAATATTTTCATAAATTATTGAAAAAAAAGATTTAAAAAATTTGCAATCATGCAAAACTAATAGGCATTTTATAGAAAAAATCATATCTAGACATACCAATGTATAATTATCAATTTGATATAGCTGCGTATACATAAATTATACTATTTTCAGAAAAGATTTCGACAGAATTAGGGAACACATTTTAAATGAAATGACACACCAGAACCTCAAATTATTGTGTTCGACTATAATCAAATAAAAAAAGAACGATTTCTCTATAAACACCTCTCCCGCTCACGTATATAAAAATATAATCTACTATTTTGTGCTAAAAACTCATTTTTCATCTCACCACATCAGAATTCATTCAGGAATTAAAAAAACATTCATAAGTATATAAAGATACATTCAATAATTAAAAACACAGAAAATTGTGGGATTATTCGAAAATTTTTTAGTTAAATAAACATTAAAAAATAAAAACTTGTAATAATTTAAAAAAAATGCAATTAAACTTTTTCAAAAAAATGTTTACAGAATTTTTAGTTAAACGTATGAAAAATGCAGATTTTCAAAGATTTTAATTTGAAACCTTATTTCAAAATTCAATTATTTCTAGAAATTCACGCTATAATGCTGTTTTAATATTCAATTATTGTCTAAAATTTTAACTGAAATTCATTTTTAAAAACGATTTTTATTAGAAAATTCTAGAATTTAATTATTTAAATACAAAAATGAATAATTTATTGAATAATTTGAATTCTTCTTAAAATTGTATTCTAATAAAGAATTTTATATATAAATTTTTTTTAAATAATTGAATTCTTTTGGAGAATTTTATTAAAATAGTAAATATTGAAAATCATTGAATTAAGAAAAATTTTTGAAAATAAAATTGAATTTCAAAGAAGAATTTTATTATTTGTATAGATAATTGAAATTTTGACTTGGATTTTAAAAAATTTTTAAACATAATTGAATTTTTTGCGAAGTATTTTATTATTAATGAAAATAATTGAAATTCCCAAAAAGAATTTTATTATATTTACGAAAATAATTGAATCCCTGTAAAAAAATGTTATTATTTATGAAAATAATGGAATTTTTGCGAAATTTATAAAAAAAATTGTAAATAATTGAATTCATGTAAAATTTGTATTATTTACGAAATTATTAAATAATTTAGAAATAATTATTTCGGTAAATGGAAAACTTTATTAAAATTGTAGATATTGAAAATCATTGAATTAAGGAAATTTTTTTTAAATATTTAAATTCTTTTGGAGAATTTTATTAAAATAGTAGATATTAAAAATCATTAAATTAGGTAAAATTTTTGAAAATAATTGAATTTTAGAGAATTTTATTATTTGTATAAATAATTGACATTTTGCCAAGAATTTTTATTATTTGTAAAGAGAATTGAAATTTTGACTTGGATTTAAAAAAATTTTTAAACATAATTGAATTTTTTGCAAAGAATTTTATTACTATAACGAAAATAATTGAATTCCAAAAAAAGAATTATATTATTTACGAAAATAATTGAATTCCTGTAAAAAAAATGTTATTATTTATGAAAATAATGGAATTTTTGCGAAATTTATAAAAAATTTGTAAATAATTAAATTTATGTGAAATTTTTATTATTTTTGAAAATAATTAAATTCTTTTGGAAAATTTTATTAAAATAGTAGATATTGAAAATCATTAATTATTCAATTGAGTTAAGGAAAATTTTTGAAAATAATTGAATTTCTGAGAATTTTATAATTTATAAAACCAATTGAAATTTTGATGAGAATTTAAAAAGAATTTGGAACATAATTGAATTTCTGCGAAGAATTTTATTTCTTTTTAAAATAATTGAATTTCTGCAAATATTTGCAACTTCTCTGAAATTCAATTTTTTTTATGTTTTTAACTAAAATTCTTCCATTATTTTTAATAATTAATTAAATATTCTTACAAAAATTAACTAATTTCAGAAGAATTTGAATTACTAAAATTTTGCAAAATTTAATTTTATGATAGTTCTTCAAGAATTAAGTTATTTAAAAAGAAATTATTGTCAGAAATAGAAAAATTTGAAGGTTTTGTACCAGAATTCGTGTTAATTTCTTAAAACAAAATAAAAGAGACACAAAAATTCAGAATTTTCTTATTAATTCTAAAAATTTAATTTTTTCCAGTCATTTTAATAAAAAATCCCTGACTTATCTTTGAGGTCCCTGAATTTTCTGACCTGTGGCAACACTGAAGAATATTAATTAAATTTCCATTTAAATTTACTAAATTTCATATAATTGTTTTAAATTTTATTATTTTTTATATCGAAGTTGCTTTGGCGCATTTTTTCTGCGCCAATTTGTAAAATATTTTTACAAAATTTAAATCTCTCTCCTTGTACCTCTTACAATTATATAGTTAACTGTGAAAACATCCAAAGAAATAGAAATTCAACGATAATGAAAAACCGAATTGTTTGCCAAAATAAATTTTTACCCATTATTTCACACCCTCGCAAAGAAGAGAGAACATTATTTTCATGGAAAATTAGAAACGAAAATGCGTTTGAAAAGCATGAAGAAAAGCGAATTATGTATATAAAGACGAGACACTAAGGAGGTAAAGACACAACATTTACCTCAACGACTTTACTGATGCGTGGAATGTCGTTACGGGACTGTCAAAGACACGAGTAGAATAATCCATCAAGTTTAAAGTCTCTAGATCGACTTTTCTCCTCAACTCCTTCCCATATATTCGTGTCTGAGAGTACAGAATCCTATATATGTTCTATAATGTCCTTGACGAGATCCTTTAACGCTCAAGGATGTTTGAAAATTTCTTCTCCATATTATATATATGAAAAGCATATAAGAAAAACTTGACCATACAAATAGAACACATACGCACTATATTTCGTTATATGTGTGTAAAAGTCTGAAAACCCCATGGGGAATCCTGTGTATACAATTTCATGGAATTACTTTCAATTTTTTTTTTTTTTTTTTTTTTTTATTTACATTATATTATTCCATTCTTATATATGGCGCCTCTCAACGTTATAACATTCACTTTTTCTCGATTCTTTTATTTCTCAAGACCTCCTACCATTCATAACACTTGGGATCCTCTTCTCATTAATGTCACATAAATACAATGGTAAATAATCGAAGAAAAGGAATAACACACGAATGGAGAAAAAGAAACAAAAATACATTTTTGAAAAATACTTTTTAAATAAAGTGCCGAAAGAAATCGATATTTTCCGGTTTTTATATAGAGAAAGAGCTCAAATTTTTTTTTTTTTTTGTCTCTTTAGGAAAAAAAATGAGAAGAGAGATGAGAAATTATACCGTGACAACTGTTACCATAGCAACAGAAAAAAAAAATTTTAAAGCTATGTAACGTTTACTATACTTTTGCAGTAGAAAATTGTCTTTAATTTTTTTGCATATTTCTGTTGATTTTTGCAATGAAAAAAATTTATTTCAATCAAAAAATCGTTTACTTGTCTTTGCTAAATAAATATTTACTTGAATTAAATAATTTTTATTTAAATCAATTAAATGCCTGTGAGTAATGCACGTAAATAAATAAATTAATTAACTAAATAGTATTTATTTCAAATAAACAAAATTATTGTGGTTAAATTACAATTTATTTGATTTAAATAAAAATTATTTGATTCAACTAAATATTAAAAATTATTATTAAAAGTACTGGATTTTTATTAAAAGTACTGGAAAAATTTTTTATTTCTGATCAGAATGGATTTTTTAATATTATTTAAATTAATTATTTCGAAAGCTTTAACGCAATTATCTTGATAAATATTAACAATATTTTTCACAAAAATTCAATTATTCTTGGAAATTAAAAAAAAAAATCTTTGCAAAATTCAATTATTTTCATAAATAACAATATTTATCACAAGAATTCAATTATTTTCAAAAGTAACAAAATTCTTCAAAGAAATTAAATTATTTTAACAAATATTAACTAATATTCCACAAGAATTCAATTATTTTTATAAATAGCAAAATTTTTCGCCGAAAGTTCAATTATTCTTAAGAATTTAAATAATATTCTTTGCAAAATTTAAATTATTTTCAATAGTTTTTCGCAATTTAATATATGATTTCTATAATATTTACTATTTTCATCAAATTTATCAAAAAATGTAATTAGGGAGCGTTCACAAATGATGTCACGCTTTTGGGGGTAGGGGGGTATGTATTTTTCTCATGTGAAATTGCAAAAATTGCGTGACAGGGGGGGGGGGTCGAAAATCTCCGAAAATTGCGTGACATCATTTGTAAACGCTCCCTTATTAAAAAAAAAGGTTTATACAATTCTATGAAAACATTCAATTATTTTAATAAATAATAAAATATTATTCAGGAATTCAATATTATTTTCATTGTAGAATTTTAAATATTTTTAATACAATTTTAAATAAATTCTTCGAAAAATGCAATTATTCTCAAAAATTTTATTCAAACTTGACGAAAGAATTCATTTTTAAGAAACATTCAATTATTTAATAAAATAATAAAATTCGTTGCAATAATTCAATTATTTTCATAAATAACTTTTAATTCGTGTCAGAAAATCAATTATTTAAAATTTTTTTTTAATTAATTCAGCAAAAGAATTCAATTGGCATATGGTAAAGAACAAAATTCTTCCCATAAAATCAAATTATTTTAAGGAATTTTAAGAAAATTCTTTTCCAAAATTTAATTATTTTGATAAATATAAAAATTCATCACACAAATTCAATTTTTTTGAAAAGTAATAAAATACTTTGCAGCATTTAAATTATTTTCAAAATTTTTTCAAAATTCTCGTCAAGAATTCAATTATTTTTATAAATAGATAGGTAGCGAAATTCTTCTCAAGAATTAAATTATTGTAAAAATTAAATTATTGTCAAAAATTTAAATAAAATTCTTGACAAATTTTAAATTATTTAATTTAAACAAAATTTAATAAAATTCTTCGCATGAATTCAATTATTTTCATAAATTATTATTTAAATTCTTCTAAAGAATTCAATTATTTTTAAAAATTTTAATAAAATTATTCAATAAGTTTTCAATTATTTTCAAGAATTTGTTATAAAATTCTTTAATATAATAAATTTCAGTAAAATTTTAACTATAAATTCCTTAAAAGAAATTAATTATCTTCAAAAGTTTTTAAAAAAATTCTTCGTAAAAATTCAATTTCAAGAAACATTCAATTATTGAATAAATTATTTATTTTTGTATGTAAATAATTTAATTCTCGTATAATTTTCTAATAAAAATTTATTTCAAAATGAATTACAGTTAAAATTTTAGATAATAATTGAATATTAAATCCATTATAGCGTGAATTTTTAGAAATAATTGAATTTTAAAAAGGTTTCAAATTAAAATCTTTGAAAATGTAAATTTTTTATACTTTTAAATTAAAAATTCTGTGAAACTAATTTTTTCGAAAACTTTTATTTGAATTTTTTATTAAATAAATAATCGAAATTTCGGTAAAATTGAATTGTGAACAAATGGATTTGAAAATTAAAGAACTTTTTCAAAAATTATTAAAAATAATTGATTTACAGAAGAATTTTAGTTAAAAATTCTAGAAAATAATAATAATTGAATTTAAATGATGAAAAATATTTTAGAATAATTTTTTATAAGTTGGTTAATTTGAAAAAAGTTTGAATTTAAAATTTTTGAAAATCTTAATTCCTAGAGAAAAATAATAATAATTAAAAATTTATTTAAAAAAAAGTTATTGATGTTTTCGAATAATTTGTCAATTAAAGAAATTCGTAAATAAATTCTGTCTGGAAATCAGGGAAAAGTCATGGAAAAACAAAATTAAATTTTACTATTATACTATTTTACAACTACAAATTTGTAGATCAAAAAAGAAAAAAAAATAAAGTTGCAATACTAAAAAAAAGTCACAAATTCCTGTGTACATCAGACGATAAAAAGTTTCATTAAAAGCATATAGTTAACTTATACTGCTAAAGATCATAAAAATTAGACGCTTTTTTTACTTTAATTCACACATCAAAAGTGAAAACTGGCAAATGTGTTAATAAAACTCGGGAGCACAGAACAGTTAACAAACAAAAAAAAAGAGAAAAAAAAAAATTAAACGAAAATGAGAAGATCGTATATATTTTTTACATCACTTGCGCCATGATATAACGATCACGAGGGGTTGCGTGTAATACATATCATATATTATTACATTTTTATGTTCAACAATTAATGTTATAATCATCCTCTTTTTTTTAAGAGTTCTTATACCTTTCTCCTAACAATACTTTTCTGAAATTATTGCGAGGTTGGAATTCTTTTCTTTTATCTATATTTTTAGTCTTAGTCCCATATTAATAATATTATAATAATCAGGGTTGCCACAAAAATCCAATTTTTATTAGAAAATTTTTCGAGAATTCAATTATTTAAATACAAAAATAAATAATTTATTAAAATAATTGAATATTTCTTAAAATTGAATTTTTGCAAAGAATTTTATCAAAATTTTTAAAAATAATTTAATTCTTTCGGCGAATTTAATAAAAGAATTTTAAGAATAAATGCAATTTTCTATCATTTTATTTAAAAATGTATAAAAAAATAATTGAAATTCTGCGATAAGCTTTTGTTATTTTTATGAAAATAATTAAATTCTTGCAACGAGTTTTATTAAAAATATTTTTACAGAAATGAATTCCAGTGAAGAATTTTATTTCTGAAAATAATTGAATTCGAGAGAAAAATATTATTATTTATGAAAATAATTAATTTCATGTGAAGAATTTAATTCAATTTTTTTAAACGATAATTGAATTTCTCCGAATTTTTTAAAACTATTTCCAAAAAAAATTAAATTCCATCGAGAAATTTGATTAAAAAATTGAAAATAATTGAAATCTAACAAAGAATTTTATTTAATTTTTTTTTTAAATAATTAAATTCCTGTGAAAATGTTTATTTTTGAAAAGAATTGAATTTTTGGAAAGAATTTTATTAAAATTTCTAAAATAATTGAATTACTTCTAAGAATTTTATTTTTTACGAAAATAATTGAATTGTTTCGAAGATCCTTACAAACAATTTTTTCACAATAATTGTATTCCAAGAAAGAATGTTATATTTTACGAAAATAATTGTATTCATACGATCAATTTTATTATAATTTTTCAAATTTATAAATAATTTTATCAAATTTTTTTAAATAATTGAATTTCAGAGAAAAATATTATTATTTATGAAAATAATTGATTTCTTGCGAAGAATTTTATTCATATTTTTGTAAATAATTGGATTCGCATAAAAAATGTATTATTTGTGAAAATAATTGAATTTTTAGGAAGAATTGTATTGAAAATTTTATTAACTAAATCTCGTAAAGAATTTTGTCAAAAATTTTTTAAATATAGAATTTTTAAAAGAATTTTATTTTAATTTTTCGAAATAATTGAATTTTTCAGAACTATTTTTTTCAATTCTCTGAATATATTTTAATTTTTTGGAGAAATTTGATTAAAAAATTAAAAATAATTGAATTGGTTCGAAGAAATTTCTAAAAAAATTTGGTAAATAATTGAATTTCTGTGAAATTTTTATTAAAATTTTGTTTAAATAATTGAATTCTTTTGGAAAATGTTATTAAAATAGTAGATATTAAAAATAATTGTAATAATTTCTAAGTTATAATTTAAAAAAATAATAAAAATGATAAAAATAGTAATAATAACAAAAATAATAAAAGTAATAAAAAATGTAAAAATAATAATAAAAATAATGAAAGTAATAAAAAATATAAAAATAATAAAAGTAATAAAAAATATAATAATAATAAAAGTAATAATAAAAATAATAAATAAATAACCAGAAATAATCTTTTGTGTAAACAATAACTATAACAGTTTTTTAAACTAAAAATACACAAGGTAATTTTAATTCTATTTTTTTTCTTTTTTTTTTGCTTTAAATTCAAATTGGATTATCATAGTGTATAACTGCGAGCAATTTCAATTATTCAGTTTAGTAATGTGTGGAATATAAATTTTTTGTCTTTTATCCTTCAATAGGTCGCTATTGTCCCCTCTGTGTTATGTTTACACTGTCAATAATTGTTTTCGATTTTGCATATTCATCACATTACTGACCGTGAGAATTGGATTGCAAATTTTTTCACTCTATATCGCAGTCAAAAAGCAAAACTCTTTTCTATCATTATATATTCAAAAAAGAGTTATTATTTTTTGCCTGCATACAAATTTCACATTTTATTTACCATTTTTTCTCATACATACTAATAATATCAAACTTTGTGCTAATTGCATTTCTTTAGGATATTTGTATAAATTGGTTATTAAATTCTTTTTTACACTAATTATATAATATTTGCTGAAAAATTTCTTTTCATCTTAAAATTCTCATATTTGACAATTTTTATATTAAAAAACAAAAATATTCAGTGGAAAAATATTCGGTAAACAAAAAATATTCAATAATAAAATTATTCAGTAAAAAATATTTAGGAAAAAATATATTTAGTAAAAAATATTCAGTAAAACAAATATTCTGTGAAAAAATATTCAGTAACAAAATAATTCAGTAAAAAAAAAATATTCAGTAAAAAAATATTCAGTAACGAAATTATTGAATAGAAAATATTCAGTAAAAAATATTCAGTAACAAAATAATTCAGTAAAAAAAATATTCAGTAAAAAATTTCGGTAAAAAAATATTCATTAAAAAAATATTCAGTAACAAAATTATTGAATAGAAAATATTCAGTAAAAAAATTTCGTTAAAAAAAAATATTGAGTAACAAAATAATTGAGTAAAAAAAATATTTAGAAACAGTATTTCAATACATGTAATTTTAATGTTATTTAATAATTTGTAACTATTTTTATAGGTCATCAATTTATTTGATTCGAAAACAAGAATTTTTTTTTTTGGATTCTGTATTGTATTTCATATTCTAGGTAAACAAAAAGAAATCAGATAAAAAAAAAATTGTGCAAAAATAATTCTATTCGGACTATATTAAGAATAGTTTCCCTAATATTCTTGTCAGTCATTTATGCCTCAACTAACAATACTACTCCTTCTATCTCGAAATAAATAAATCGACAAGACTATCAAATTTCATTTTTGCTTCTGCGATGTGAAACAACAATATACTAATACCTTTGCTTCCGAAAGAAGCAATCATGTGTAATATGTCAAGGATTATATTCCTCTGATTTTCAGTAAACATTTTTTTTTTCATTTTTGCATTTTAAATCCGATTTAAGAGTAATTATGTAAATTATAAATTTAAGAGCAAACAAATTATTTCAGTAAAATATCAATGTATTTAAAAGAAGATATAATTAAAGTGGGGTTTACTTTAGTAAATTTTCAGATAAAAGATTTCCCAAGAGGAGATTGGTTTGTAAAAATTGTATGTACCTACAAATATTATTCTAGAGAAGAAAAGAAAAATGAAAAACTCACCATTACCTTTTTGAAGGGAAGATTAATTTTGATTTAGGTCATTCGATTAAGTTCGATATCAAATCCAAGCACCGGATTCATCAACTTTATAGAGCACTTTGTCCGGATTTTATACGTGTCACTGATGCTGGAAATCTGAAAGTGAAAATAGTAATTATTTTTCTCTATTTTTACAAAGTGGAAATTATTAATATTACAGGAAACATGGAGATTTTTCCATGAAATTTCCTTTTAAAAAATTCAAATCCCCTTCTAACTAAATTTGAATTAGTAAAATTGTTTACTAATTTCAATTAGTGACTGAGCTTTTTCTTTTAAATTGGTAAATTAATTAATAGGATAATAAATAGTAGAAAAAAAAATTGTTAGAAATTACTAATTATTAGTCAAATTTAATAATTTAAAAGCAAACAGTCAGTCACTAATTCAAATTATAGGGCTCGAACCAGTGAAAGTATTTAAAAATTCGGACATTACGGACCAAAAATGAAAAATTACGGACCAATTTTTGACAAAAATTTAACCAGTCCGATATATTGTACTTCTTCAAAATTATTCTAATCATTTCAATTCAATTATTATTTTTAAGAATTTTTAACTAAAACTCTTCTTTGAAGCAATTAATTTTCGAAAAAGTTCTTCCACAATTTTCAAATCCATTTGTTTACAATATTCAATTTCATGAATTTCAATTATTCGTAAATTCTTCAATTATAAATATACCTTAGAAAATAAAAACTTCAAATAATATAAAAAAAATTCAATTAAACGTTTTCAAAAAAATTAATTTTAAAATTCAATTATTTCCAAAAATTCACGCTATATTACTTTTAATATTCAATATTATTATCTAAAATTTTAACTAAAATTCATTTTTAAATAAATTTTTATTAGAAAATTCTACTGGAATTCAATTATTTAAATACAAAAATAAATAATTCACTGAATAATTAAATGTTTATTAAAATTGAATTCTCATTAAGAATGTTATCTATAAATTTTTAAGTAACTTAATTCTTTTGACGAATTTTAATAAAATTTTTAAGAATTACATTTTTTGAGAAATTCTATTAAAATTGTTTTAAAAAATAATTTAAATTCTGCGATGAATTTCATTATTTGTGAAAATAATTGAATCGCTGTAAAAATGTTATTATTCATGAAAAGAATTGAATTATTGTATGAAGAAGTTTATAAAAAATGTGTAAATAATTGAATTCTTTTAGAAAATTTTATTAAAATAGTAGATATTGAAAATCATTTAATTGTAGAAAATTTTTGAAAATAGTTAAAATTTTGCCAAATTGTTAAAAATAATTGAAATTCTGCAAAAATGTTTATGATTTGTGAAAATAATTGAATCCCTAAGAAGAATTTTATTATTTTTGAACATAATTAAATTTCTGCAATAATTTGTAATGCAAAACTATAATTTATTAAATAATTGAATGTTTCTTAAAATTCAAATCTTATAAATAATTTTTAATTAATTGAATCCTTCGACGAATTTTAATAAAATTTTTAAGATTAATTACATTTTTCGAGAAATTCTATTAAAATTGTATTAAAAATAATTGAAATTCTGCGATGAGTTTCATTATTTGTAAAAATAATTGAATCCCTCTAAAAATGTTATTATTCATGAAAAAATTGAATTATTGTGAAGAAATTTATAAAAAAATTTGTAAATAATTAAATTCCTGTGAAATTTTTATTATTTATGAACCTAATTATTAAATTTATTTTAAATAATTGAATTCTTTTAGAAAATTTTATTAAAATAGTAGATATTGAAAATCATTTAATTATTGTAGAAAATTTTTGAAAATAGTTAAAATTTTGCCAAATTGTTAAAAATAATTGAAATTCTGCAAAAATTTTTATGATTTGTGAAAATATTTGAATCTCTAAGAAGAATTTTATTATTTTTTAACATAATTAAATTTCTGCAATAATTTGTAATGCAAAAAATAATTTATTGAATAATTGAATGTTTCTTAAAATTCAAATCTCATAAATAATTTTATCAACAAATTTAAAAAAAAAAATCCTTCGACGAATTTTAATAAAATTTTTGAGAATAATTATTACATTTTTCGAGCAATTCTATTAAAATTGTGTTAAAAATAATTATAATTATAATTATTTCGGAGAAGAATTTTATTATTTCTAAAAATAATTGAAATTATGACGAGAATTTAAAAAAATTTTTGAACATATATAATTGAATTTGTAAAAACCTCGAACATTGAAAAAAGCTGTCTGAAAAAAATTCTGTAAAAATAATTCTACTTCAAGAAAAGTTAATAAATTATTACAAGGCAAAGTATTAAAAAAAAAAGTCTTAAATTAATTTTCCTAATTAGATAATAATTAGTTTTCCATAAAACTCGAATAACTGAGATAATAGTAAGTACGTATATAAGTACATTCAATAACTAACTCCCAATATCAATTTATTTAATAATAAATTAATTATCTATCTATTAAATTTTCGCAAATGGAAGATTAGAAAGTTATTAAAAGGCTGTTATAAATTTCAGACAAATAAGATTACATAATTAAAGAAATTCAATTAGCCGCGCGGTTAAGAAATGCAAAAAATAGGTTTCTTTATAGTTTACATTTTCTTCTCTGTCAACCACTTTGCGAGAACAAGAATATTCGATTTATAAATAAAAACAATCACCTCAAGAATAATTTTTCATTTCTTTTTCAATTTTATCCAATTTCCCAATCATCATAATATTTGAATTAAAAAGAAAAAAAAAATATTCCCTATAATATTTCAAAAAAAAAAAAAAACCTGTAGGTTTTTTTTTTGAAATATTATATAGGGAATATTTTTTTTTTCTTTTTATTGCAAATTAGAAAAAATTAGAGTTAATAAATGTATTCGTAGGAAAAAATTAAGTGTTTCGAGGAAGCTGCGAGTGAAATTAAGTGAAGCTTTTGTTCCGTTCAAATAATGCTGGCTACTGAACAAGAAAGAGAGAAAGAGAGGCCCATCCCTATATGTATGTGTATTCACCATTCTCCACACTGACGACTGTATTTCCCCGCGAGAGAAAAAGAGAGAGAGAGAGAGAGAGAGAGACCGGCTTGCCGCGCCGCATCGACCGTAGAACCTGATTAATTCGCCTTGACAATATAGTCCCTCGACAAACTATGCGAATAGTGAAAATCTCTCGAAGTACGTAACGACAATTATGAAACATGTTCATTTTACAATTTCATTGTGTCTTGAAATAAATGGACTCATAATCCCCGTGGAAATTTCGCATATTTCGCAATGATAACGAGAATATAGAATAGCATAAATCGGGCGCGGTATCCAATGCTCCTCATTACGCGGCGTGCTTTCAGACTCGTATCTTCACTCTAAATATCCCCGTCTTCTCTTGCAAAAAAATATGCAATAATTGTAATTTTTCTATTCTTTATTTCCCCCCTCTTTTCTTCTATTGTTCAAATTTCAATCAGTCGTCTACTAATAAAAATTAAAAATCCATACTAATTTTTGGGCAAAATTTTACTGTTTCATTTATTAGTTTTTAATTTTTTTTACTCATTTTTTAGTGTAAAATTACTAATAATCAGTAATCCGAAATTATTACCACTAATTTTAATCATCCGTAGACGTCTTTTCTCTATAATTACAAATTACACTGAAAAAAAATTTATTAAATTCAAATAACTGATTATTTGACTATTATCAAAAAAATATTTACTTGAATCAAATAATTTTTAATTGAACCAATTAAATTGTATTTATTTCTAAAACTGAAATAATTGATTCAAATACAATTTATTTGATTCAAGTAAATATTTTTTTGATAATAGTCAAGCAGGGTGTCTTCTATTTTCGTTCAACAAAATTCCCGATTATTTCCCGGCTTTGTCCTAATTTTTCCCGGTTTTGTTTTCTCATCAAATTTAAATTTATTTGATTTCGAACATAAATAAATCTATACAAATGGCTTAAAATATTTTTATTAGAGTTTTTATGAATAATTAAATTGTTTTGATGAGTTTCTTTAAATTTTTTGAGAAGAATTTTTTTTTTAATAATTTTAATTAAAAATTTGGAAAATAATTGAATTAAACAAAAAATTTTTCAATTTTTTAAAATAATCTTGTCTGTTTATAATGAGAGTTGAAAATTTGATTAATTCAATTTTATTACTAATTGAATTTTTTTTATTAATTGAATTACTAATTGAATTTCCGCAAAGAATTTTACTATTTTTATAAGAGTAATTGAATCCTTCAAAAAAATGTTATTATTTATGAAAATAATTAAATGTTTGCGTAGAATTTTATTAAAATTTTTGAAAACAATTGAATTGTGGAGAACAATCTAATCATTTTTAAAAATAATTGAAATTTTGAAAAGAATTTTAAAAAAAATTTTAAACATAATTGACTTTCTGCGAAAAATTTTATTACTTTTGAAAATAATTGAATTGTTTTTTAAGAATTTTATGAAAATTTATGAAAATAATTGAATTCTTGAGAAGAATTTTTAAAAAAATAATATTCAAAAGAATTTAGTAAATCTGAAGAATTTTTTCTATTTATGAAAATAATTGAATTCTTGAGAAGAATTTTTTTACAGTTTCTAGAAATAATTGAATTCTTTCTTTCGATGAATTTTAATAAAATTTTTAAGAATAATTACATTTTTGAGGAATTCGATTAAAATTGTATTAAAAATAATTGAAAAATTCTACAATGAGTTTTACTATTTATGAAAATAATTGAATATATTGCAAAGAAATTTTTAAAAATAAAATTATAATTACGGTGACTAACTTCCCTTGATTATTTTCGAAAAATTTAAATAAAATTCTTTAAAAAAAATTAATTATTTTTAATAGAATGTAAAAAAATGTCTATTATTTAAAAAATTTTCAATTATTTGTTTATAAAAATTCAATCATCTTGAAACAATAGAATTGAAAAATTTCGAAAATCTTATTTTTCAGAATTTTCAAAAAAACTTTGCGAAAATTTAATTTTACCTATTTAAAAATTTTTAAGTGTGTATCTTTTTTTAAATTAACTAATAAAAATTTTAATTATTAATTTTCGCACTAAGGAACATGAATACATTAGAATGTGATTCTTTATAAAATTCAATTATTTATCAAATGTTAAATTAAAATACTTTGAAAATTCGATTTTTTAAAAAGTTTTTAATAAAATTCTTTAACAAATTTAATTATCTTCAGTTGAATTTCACAAAATTTCTATTAATTCAATATTTTTTTAAAATTTAATTGCATACTATATTTGAATCAGTGTCTAAAATGTTACTATCAAATTAATTATTTTTAACTAATTCAAATTTAGAGAACTGTAAAAATATCTGTAAAAATTGAAATGAAAAGCGATTTTTTAAAAACAAATTAAAATAATAAAACTATTTTTAATTTGGTGGAAAAATTTCTGGTTTAGCATAAAATTCCTGGCTTATTCCCAGTCAAATTAAATTCCCGGCTATTTCCCTGATTTCCCGGTTAGTAGACACCCTGTCAAGTAATCGGTTATTTGAATCAAATAAATTTTTTTTCAGTGTTTCTTGCAATATTTTTGCACAATAATTTGCAAATTCTAATAACTTCAACAAAAAAGAGATTAAAAATTAGTATAAAACTAGTCGTTGATAATAAATTATCAATACATTTAGAGATAATTTTTTAAAAATTAAAAAAATTTACTTCTGATTCCTAACGAAATTAAAAAAAAAATATTCACCATCAATTTTTTTATCATTTTCAATATTAATAATTTTTATATGCATAAAAATGTAAATTTAATTTAAATTTATGTAATTATTAATAATTTATTAAACATATTATAATTACGAATACTTTAATTAAAAATATATATTATAATTATAAATGTACTATCTAATTAAAAATATACTACCGATTGTATACAATGTATAATTACAAATTACGTTGCAATTTTTTTTTTTGCATAATTATTTGCAATTTCTGACCGTTTCAACAAAAAGTGTATAAAAGTGGTTAAAAATTATTAGAAAACTAATCAGTAATAATAAATTATCAATACCTAATTATATAAAAATTAAGAATTGAAAATAAATTATCATTATTTAATTATGAAAATTAAATTCTATATAATTGTGAATATAAATTGTTTAAAATTATAAATATAAATTATTTAATAAATTGTAAACATAAATTATTTAAAATTATAAATATAAATAATTTAAAATTATAAATATATATTATCTAAAATTATAAACAATACCGATTATATGCGACGAAATTACAAATTATGTCGCAATTTTTTTTTTTTTGCACAATAATTTGCAACTATTGCCATTTTCAGTAGAAGTTAAAAAAGAAATTATAAAAAATAGTGAAAATCTAATAGAAAATTAATATTTAATTATGTAACAATTAAAAATTACTAATATAATTTATAAATGATAAGTCTTTTGTTTTCGATTGTGTAAATCAGAAAAAACATAATAATTCAAATAATCGGTTAATAAAATATCAAATATTTACTTGATGTAGGTATTTAAATATTTATATTCATGTAATTAAATTCCAATCAATTTGATTTAATAATTATATCAACTTGAGTAATTAAGACAATAATATTAGTATAATTAAATACTTTCCCCGAAATTTGAATTATAAATTTTTTTATCAATTTGAAAGTCCGCTACTAATTGAAATTAGTAAATATTTCTACTAATTCAAATCTAGAGTTGGATCAAAATACTTGCGAGTGAACCAAACAAAGAATATAAAATAGAATAAAAAATAACCAAATAAAAGTAATAAATAAAACTTTACAATTGATCCAATAATTTTATTATTATACTTGCATAAATAAATAGAATAATAAAATTATACTATACAGTAAAAAAATTAATTGAAAGAGTCTAATTTCTGAATTATTAAATTAATTTCAGAAAGGATTCTTTCTTATTTTTGTGAAAGAAAAATAATTATAACAATAATATATAACTAACGATTGCGGTCTCTTTTTCAAAGCTATTTGACAATATAAAATTTGAATTACACGTAAACAAAATAAAAAAAAAAAAAGAAAAATAGACGAAGAAAAAAAAAGAGTGTAAAAGAAAATGAACTATTGATAAGGTTTGAACTGAAATAGGGTCTCGTGAGAATTGGGTAGCGTGGGAATGTGTAGAATCGATGGTATTCATTTCGTTTGGACGATTCCCCGTGATTTGTCACACAAGGATGGAAGGTTCCGCGCGCACTTTTTCACGGCACTTGTCCAACGAGACGTAACGCTATCAACAATTTTATAAAACATGCCTTCTCTTGTGTAACTTATTGTTTTTTGTGTCAAGGGCTGATAATGAGCTTCCCTGTATATAATATATACATACAGTCATTAATATTTATTAACAATAAGCGAAAGGCACTTATTTTAATACAATTCTTGGAAAAGTGATCAAAAATAATAAATATACTATTTTTAACAAATTATCGTAATTCAGTAAAAAGAAAAAACTATATTATTACTGATAATTTTTCAATTTTCTTTTTTTGTGAAAATAATAAATACAACATAGAAAAAATTCACGCACAATAGAAGGAAAATTTTCCTGTTCAGACCTGCAATACCCAAAAATCACAAAGGATATTTCACTTTCGAAAGATCAACTGCATTACCATAATACGTTAAAACTACCAGAAAAGTATACGCAGAAAAATGTTCCTTTCTTAAATTTTAAATTTCAAAGAATTATTAATTAAAAAAATTAATATAAAAATAATTTTAAATTAATTGTGTACGATTTGATCTAATTTTTGTAAAAAAAATATTTGTAATAATTTGACAATAATATACACTGAAAAAAAATTTATTTGATTCAAATAACCAATTACTTGATTATTATTAATTAAATATTTACATGAATCAAATAATTTTTATTTGAGTCAATTAAATTGGTGTTTGCTTCAAATACTGAAATTATTGGCTTAAATACAATTTAATTGACTCAAAAATTATTTTACTCAAGTAAATAATAACAATGGAAATTACTTTTAATTATTAAAAATTACTATTAAAAATTAATATAATAATTATTTTTATTCAATTGAGTACGATCTGATCTAATTTTTGTAAAAAAAATATGTAGCTATATTTTGACAATAATATAGTAATAATAAAATAATAAAAATTTTCATCAATTTCAATTCAATTATTATTTTTAAGAATTTTTAATTCAAAATTCAACTATTTCTAAAAATTCACGCTATCTTGCTTTTATTATTCAATTATTATCTAAAATTTTAACTGAAATTCATTTTTAAATCAATTTTTATTAGAAAATTCGCTACTGGAATTCAATTATTTAAATACAAAAATAAATGATTTATTGAATAATTAAATGTTTTTTAAAATTCAAAACTCATAAATAATTTAATCAACAAATTTTTAAATAATTAAATTCTTTCGACGAATTTTAATAGAATTTTTAAGAATAATTACATTTTTCGAGAAAATTCTATTAAAAATAATTGAAATTCTGCGATGAGTTTCATTATTTGTGAAAATAATTGAATCCCTGTAAAAATGTTATTATTCGTGAAAAGAATTGAATTATTGTAAAGAAATTTATAAAAAATTTAATTATGAAATTATGAAAGTAATTATTAAATTTATTTATTTATTTATTAAATTTATTTTAATTGAATTCTTTTAGAAAATTTTATTAAAATAGTAAATAAGGAAAATCATTTAATTGTAGAAAATTTTTGAAAATATAGTTAAAATTTTGCCAAATTATTAAAAATAATTGAAATTCTGCAAAAAGTTTTATTATTTGTGAAAATAATTGAATTCCTAAAAAGCATTTTATTATTTACGAAAATAATTGAATCCCTGTAAAAATTTTATTATTTATGAAAATAATTGAATTATTACGAATAAATTTATAGAAAATTTGTAAATAATTGAATTCCTGTGAAATTTTTATTATTTCTAAAAATAATTGAAATTTTGACGAGAATTTAAAAATTTTTTTTGAACATAATTGAATTTCTGTGAAGAATTTTATTACTTTTGAAAATTATTAAATTTCTGGAATAATAATTATTGTCAATATGAAAAAATATACTAATAATAATAATTAATATGTAAATTTATAAATTAGTTCACTATGAAAAGGGACTGTTATTAAAACGTCTTGTAATTATTAAATTATTAAAAAATTAATATAATTGATATTTTGTCAATAATATAGTAATCACATATATTATTGACTATAATGGAAATTATGTTAATTATTTTATTATTATCGTTATTATTTTTATTATTATGATTATTATTATCACTATTGTCAATATGGAACAATATTGTATTAATTTTATGTAATTTTATAAATTATTTTATAAAAAAGGAACTTATTAAATCGTGTAATATTATTCAAGCTTGATAAATTTACTTAACCTCAAAATTTACCGATCAATATTTATTGAAGATTATAAAAGCTTTTTTTTAAAACCATATTGTGCAAATATAACAAAAGATCACTACATTTGCGCATACACGTTTCTTCTTAATGAGTCCAAAAGTTTCGGAATAAATAAATAAGTAACTGCCACGATTAATATAACAACCTTGAACGATAAATGATTAATTTATACATCTCGAAACTCCTGGTGGCATATAATATAATGTCAATTTTTAAAAGTTAAATACTCACAAATGTGACTGAAACAATACTTTTCACCAATTTTCAGAAGAATATTTTTAACTATAAGACTATAATATCTAAACTGTCTTTGTCGTCTTTGTGTGGAGCGACAAAAACTCCGAGTGCGATTTCACTCGGCAAACTGTCAAGAAAGTTAGGTTAGGTTAAATAAGCGCATGCGCCCAGCGCCTGATGCACCAAAGGTGGAAAATTAGTTCACACTCACCTTTGTATGATTATAAAATCTCACTTTTACGCATAATAGGAACAAAATATTTCCTCGAGACACTTTTGACAATTCTACATGTTGCTAATTACGAAAAATTTCTCAATTACACTCCCTCGGGGGATAAATTTATATCATTCCGACCGTGTAACAAAGAGACTATTAACAAAGACTCATCTCGACTCTACAGTGAGAAAAGCAAACTTTCAAAAAAATGGAGCAAACTACAAAAAAAACGTCGCTTCAAAATGTGCAGGGCAAAGTTCATATAAGAAAACGAGGATGCAGCTGTTACCCGAAACCCGAGAGCGCAACGCTCATGAAATCGGTGCAGGTTCCAACAGGTTGGAGGGAGAATGAATGCACGCCAGCGTGTTATTGAAAGTTAAAAAAAGGGAGAAAGTACAAGGGTTTAGATTAGAAATACACTTTACAATTTTGGACTCATCTCGAAACAAAGATTTTTTAGGTTAGAAATAGTTTTACATACTCACCGGAACACGAGATGACAATTTATTGCACTACAATTTCCTTTTGCAATAATAGTTGCTTATCCAATATATTTAACGAAACTGTACTCAATTTTATCAATATTGCGAATTCACTAATGGTATTTTTGCTATTTGCGGCAATTTCAACATCTGATCGATTACTGTCAACAATAGTTCTGCACTGTGTATTTCAACAATGTTGTTAAAAAACTGTCGCCAGGGTTGGGTAGGTAAAACAACTAAAGGTGACTTTATTTATGCTTTGTTCACAACGGAATCATTTTTGCATAAACGGTTATATTTATGCAATAGATTTTTTGAAAATTCTTTATTTATTTTTTTTTATAATTAATATAAGAAGTCTGAAAAGAATTAAAAAGACGTAATAGTTACGCCTAATTGTGCAATATTACAAACTGCCGTAAACACAAAAAACTGGTTCACAATTTGGAAAAATATTACGTATTAACAATATTACGGGGAGTACACACGGAAAACACGTATTTTTCCCCCTCCCCCAATACATTGGGCATAAAATTTGTAGAGTAAAATAAGACGTATTTTACGGTAAAAAGCAAGTAAATAATTTACCTGAGGTGTTTTTGCTCCCAACCCTGCAATTCTTTAATTAAAAAACCTGAGTAATATTGCAAAAAACTCGGTACCAAAAACATAACCTCAAAAGTAAATCGAAACTAAAAGAAAATAATTAACAATATTTGGATAAAGAAATTTAATTTTACGTCAAAATACATGGCAATTATATTTTACAAACCCACGTAATTTAAAAGACTAAAACTCAAAAACATAACCTCAAAAATGAAAGCGGAACAAAAAATAAGTACGTTTTAACCGTTTCAACAATGTTTGGATATGAAATGTAAAAATTGACATCAGACAATGGTAATCTGATTTAAAAAACTCAAAAACAAAAACATAACCTCAAAAATAAAACCGGAACTAAAAAAAAGAATGTATCAACAATGTTTGGTCATGAAAATGCAAAACTAACGTCAAAACATGTGAATCTGATTTTAAAAAAACTAAAAACAAAAACATAACCTAAAAACTAAAACCGGTACTAAAAAAAGGTACGTATCAACATGTTTCTAAGAAACTATAATTGTAATGAAAATGTAAAAAAAATGTCGGGCAAAAATGACGTCAAAACATGTCAACGTCCAAAAATGTCTCCAAATATTTACATTATTATAAATTTAGGTTAATTTTGCAGAATGATCCAGTTTTGTTAAGAGGTGTAAAATTTTCCATTTAAAAGGCGGCGGCGTCGACGATCAAGTCTGAATTTCAATGAAAAGTGTAACCGACACTTTAGCATGATTAGTCCATTATTGATAACAGATAATGTTTAGCAAGTTGATAGAAAAAGACAGGTACTTACATTTATATATAGTGTGTGTGTGATACCGATTGTTGATTATGACAGTCCAATGTACTCATTGCGGGGCGGTGAAACATTGAGCAAGAGAAGTGGCGCCATTGAAAGACGGCCCTGGCGCCGGGGGGGTTACCGGGAGTGGGGGCCAAGGGTCTGCTGGAAGATGGAAGGCACTCTCGCTCCAACAGTTTAGTTGCCTTTAATCGGGCCTAAAGTATAGACAGGGCTACTTGTTGGTCGCCACACGGTATATTTCTTGAGCCTTTCCCTCTCGCTGAGAATGAACAGCTTCAGTATCGTGAATTTTCACCGTAGTAATATCATTTCGTGTGTTATTAATAAAAAAGGTTTTCAACGATTTCGAAATTTTCCCTGTTCGATAAACATTAATTGTGTTTGAAACTTTTTTTTTTGATATTGGTGGTTTCCCGCTGTCTTATTAGTTATATATATATTCTCGTTATAATAAGAAACGCGCCGGGAATTTGATTTTTTTTTAGGCAAACCGGGAGGCCGGTTTGCGTAACGTTATTAATTGTTCGTGCTGCGACAAAAGTGCAACTGTGATTTTTTTGGATTATTTCAAGAGGTCTCGAAATAAGGTTGGTATGAGTTGACAATGATTACTTATTTTTGGTAAATTAAATTTATTGTGAAAAAAATGATGGCGTCTTGAGAGGATTTTCGACGGTTGGCGGAGACGCCGGCCGGCATATTGTTCCTTTGATTCCCACTAGAAAAAAGTAGATCAATAAAAAGTTTTTCTCTTACTTTTTTTTGCGAATAATGATAAACTTTGGTATTCAAATCACTTATGACGCTTGTCATCAATTGTCGCGGTTTAACAATCAAAGTGGGGAAATGAGGGGGGGAAAAAACACTAGTTGTCGCAGGTGATTTTTTTTTCCTTTTTATGGCGCGCGCGTTATTACATTCGTTCGCGGTTTTGTGATTTCTCCGTGTTTTAACCGTCATTTTAGGAATTTCGATTCTTAGCTCGAGGCTTTCGACAGGTTTGCAAGATTAAGGTTAGCATGCTAAGCAAATCGTGCCGGTGCGTCTTAACTGCTTCTTGGAAAGAGACCTTTTTTGCATCTCGTCTTTTATTATTTTCCCAGACACTTTTTATTTGAAATTATTTACGTATTTCATATTAATTTTCGCATAGTGAAAAATTTCCCAACAGTCATGGTTTGAAATATTTTCAAAATTGAGATATCGAAAAGTAAACACGTCAGATATATTAAATACCTTCTCTTAATTTTAATGTTCTATCTCTCTAATCATAAATAAAATGGCTTGTCAACTTTCTAACTGGGATAACAAAAACTAATTACAGGAAATTATCTCTTATTATTTGCTGCAGATTAAAATAAAATCTACCGGTTTTAGCTGTTTTAATATTTGAATTATTAATATTCGTGAAGTGGTACTGGTAATAAAGTAATTTTACCTTAATAGTGGGCGTTTCTTTCTCTCGTGACGTTTTGCGATAATTTTTACTTCCTAAAAAAAAGCAACGACGGGGGAAAATTATTTAAAGATAGTAGAATTTGTAAAAATTAAATTTGTTAAAATTTACATTTTTCTTTTTTTAATGATAAAAAAGGGTTTTTTTATCAGCATCCAACTTTCTAACTCAATCATTTTATTTAAGACCTTTTCTCAATCGATTTTCACTCGTATTCCGTCTATCAGCTGCTGTCGTCGTCCTTTAGGAATTTTTTCCCCGATTTGCGATAAAGGAGTTGAAAACCCGACTGTGTATATTAATTATTGTCGGCGAAAGTCCAGGAACTTCTATAATCTTTGGACCGGTTTTATACACTCGATGTCGCGTAGGCAGAAGAGAAAGAAAGATTGTGAGTTGAAAAGAGAGAATATCGTCAAATTTTTGTTTTACTATCAGTTTTGTGCGTAAATTTTCTCCTCTAGTTTTTTTTCTCTCTTTTCCCGGGCAATTTTTTTTTTAATTTTTTAATCACGATAAGGGGTTTATTAATGGAAGGTGTGTCTTGCAAATGTTGCACTGGCATATCATTTAGATAACAAGATAACCTCTTCGGGAGATTCCCGTTTCATTTATTTAGATTATTTCCAATATTATTTATGATGATCGTTATTTACGGGCAATGTGCTGACAGGATCTGTAAGCAGATGGGAGGTGGTTTTTTTTCTTCTTTTTTGCTATAGGAGAGAAAATTTCTCAAGGATTTTAGAATGTTGATAGTGTAGTTTATTTGCGCGATAAGAATTGGCACAAAAGTAGTAATTCTCTTATACATGTAAATATGGATGATGATAATAATTATAACAATGAATGTAAAAGTAAAAATATTGATAAGTGTACTTGGTTGTAAATTTTTATCATCATACATATTCCTAGTTTCGTGTTGTATATGTGGTAGTAAAACCGTGACTGATTTCATTACCACCGTGTATTGTATAAGAGATCGTGACCCGCTTTGCTCGTAAAGATAAACAAGTAGAAAGAAAACATGAATTGCAACACTGTATATGCAGTGCTCTTCGGTTAATTTGTGAAGGACGCTGATTTCTTTCTCAAGGGGGTGAATGAATAATTGCCACTCTCTCTTGATAGTCTTGTCATTTTTATTTCCCTCTTCTTCCGTTCTTCCTTTGCATAATTGTAATGATTTGTGGAAAAACTATTGTTTGACAAGTTCAAGTGAATTTCAAGATTTTTTTTTTTTTTTTTTGAGGGAAAAAAGAGGAATACGTAAATTTCTTTGTTCTTTTTTTTTGGCTGTTGCCAAAAACTGAAAAGATTTCCCCCCTCTTGGTAGAGTCTTCAAGTGTGGAATAGAAAGGGAGAGTAGAGTAGAGAGAGAGAGAGAGAAAAAAGGAAGGTTCTGTCATTGTTTTTCTTCAACCATAACGTTTTTGCGGGCCAATGACTCACAAAGCTTCTTTCAACCCCTCCTTTAGAATTTCCTTCTCTCTTTTTCTTTTGGAAATTTTTTTTTCGCCTCTCTCTCTCTCTCTCTCTCTCTTTTGCCGAGTTTGGATAAGAATCTTGGTCCTCGCGATCTTTTGAACGTTTCGTGAGAAAAAGCAATTAAAACTGAATGAATCATCAATCCGCAAATCATTTTTAACGCAGTGTTTTTTTTTATCAAAAATTTGCCAAAAAAAAATTTTAGAATAAAAACAGACAGCTGTAGTTTTTTCCTTTTTCTCTCACCTTGAAACAGAATTTGATGGTCAAAATATGTATGTCGAATGGAAATTTAATATTTAAAGCCATACGTTATAAACCGTTTGTGGAATATCGCAGCAGAATATGTTTATAGATAATGCTCCTGTAATCATCTAATTACCTTGTTGCCCTCTTTCGTCCATCGATCGTTTACACGTAAATATACGCGCGAAGATAAAGGTATTACGTAGAATTGCTCTTGACGTTGACACACGATATCGATACATTTAACAACATTATGTTGTCAATCTAGATTTCTTCGGGCTACAAATGCTTCCTCCTTTTCTAAACACCTTGTTTGTGTGGTCCCGTATGTATATGATATTTAATATACCGGTTATGACTGATGATTCACAATCTTTGTTGTCTGCTTTACATCCCAAAAGCCGATCGACAAAAAAAAATTCTAGGTCCCAAGATTGCTGAAATGAAAGTTTGTAACTTTAAATAATAAACTTGTATTTTGTTTGATTAATGATAAAATTTCTGAAACCAATTAAATAAAAAGAAAGTCCCCCTCGACATTTAACTATTTTTTCTACCAACCATCTGATTTACAAAATTTATTAACTGGCGGGGAATTTTTACCATTTTTTTTTTTTTGTGTTGAAAAAAAGATCCTTGATCAATTCGACCATATAGCGCTGATTTCACTTGTATAGTTGAAAGGAGAAATAAATCTTCTCCCGCGGCGAAGAAATCGACACTCGAAGAAGCCAAATAATTAAGCATTGCGACAGAAATTATAGTTTTAATTCGAATTTTCTTTAATATACTTACATATTACAATTTCTTTTTATTATAATTGTTATTTATTTATATGAGGGTAAAATTCTAAAAAGAGAATTTTGTTTTTACAGACAAAATGCAAGTAGTTTGGTCAGCGGATGGTTTAAGTGCATTCGATTTGCATTTAGATAGTGCAACAGTAGTGTCCGATGATGTTTGGAAGAAATTCGATCTCGATCTTACTCAAGATTATCAAAAATACAGCGAGAGTCAAAATCTATTTGATGACTTTCCATTTTTTGGTGCTGATTGTTTAGGCTCGTCTGAAATAAGACATCATGATTGTATGTGGGCTGGTCTTTGCATTAGTAAAGAGCACAATAGTACAATAGCAACAAAGAAAAATCCTAAAGTACATAAAAAAGTACCAGCGGGTCGTAGTCTCTTGATACCAAAAAATGAGACGACAACAACAACAACGACAGCAGCAGCGACTACAACAACAACAACGATAGCACCTCATCGTCATCATCATCATGCACAAAGTCAACAACAACAATCATTTTGTCGAACAAAAAGTTTAGAGAGTGATGGAGATTCAACGAGACCTGAAACACCGCAAAGTACTGATTCAGACGCCGAATCAGATTATGAACCACCAATATTTAGACACGATCAGATTAGCATCAATGAAAAACTATCGGAATGTTTTCTCGATGCTGTTGTTAAGGCTGCGCCGGTTAGTGTTGTCACGGGTCAACATGTTCGAACGCCGAGGAAATCGATTAAAATTGAGAATAGCATTAAGGAGGAATCAGACATTAGGCATACACTCAGCGATCATTGCTATCATCTCAATCAACCGGCTGTGACCCAAAGGCTCGAACATCTCGGAGTTCAAACACCTTCCGAATCCGGTAAGTTTTTCACTGATTTTTATTTCTTTTTCCACAATAATAACTTCTATCGACTTGAAAGTTCATAAATAAATTGCATGTCAAGATGACAATTAAGTTTTCAAACCGAAACTCAGAACTCAGTTGTGTATAATCAAAATGACAATTATTAATTTTAATTTCCGTTAAATCAAAAATTTACTTATCAGTATTGGATTTTTGAATTATTTTTCAATCTTTTTTGAATCATTTTTGAATTATTTTTCCATCTTTGAATCATTTTTGAATCCAGAGGTGAGAAATACACGGTTGGTATTTACTTCCTCGATTCTCCGTTACTTTGTTCATTTTATCTTTATTGCTACTTGTTGCTTCCATTATTTCTTGATGCCTCCGTAACGACTCGTTATCTTTACTTTATTTGTTATTCCATTATCAGTGGTCCTTTATATCACCTCTCTTATGCTCATTACTTTCCTAATTGCAACTAACATCATTGTAACGTTGGTTATTTGTAAAATTAGTTACATTCCCTTCTAAGTTACTCTCCTTTTCTCATTAGTCACAAATTAATTGTTTTATCGATGAAAAAGAAAAGTTTAGAATCGAAAAAGTTTATCTTAAATACCGCTGACATTTAAATTTATAATTTAAGTTTGACTTTTCGGCGCCTATATACTGATAAGGAAAATATTATTTATGTTATATTGTATAAGTTAAAGCATATATATGGGTTTAAAACCATTTTGTCTGCTCTTACAAGGTCACATTGTGCGTGTTATGGAATTCTTCGCTTTCTGAATATGTCAGCTTTATTCGAAATTACATGAAATAATATTAAATTCGTTCAGTGTGATCGTAGTTATTACATTCTCATTTTTTTGTTATTATTGTTTTTATTTTTCATCTACCGGTATTTTTTGTTTACCATTTTTAGCCGCCATTATTTACCATTTTTATTTGACACTATTTACCATTATTTATTATTTTTGTTTGCCATTATTTACCATTATATTCTTTACCATCATCTTTTTATTGACCACTATAATGCCGGTTAATAAGAGCATTTTTCTTCAATTTGAATGCCAATGCGGCTATTAATACAATTTACAAATGCAGAATATTTCTGTTCCCATGAGACAATTTAAATTCCATAGGCTTATTAATTCACGCGGGGAAATAATAATACAGTACTCAATAAATTCGGGTGCCCGCATATGGTGGTTTTACTAATCTCTCTTTAGTCCGATTGTCGAGAAGTCAGTTCGAAGACCTGGATACAGTACTTAAATTGCTGAATGGGGAGAGACAGACGCAGACAAATAAGGATGTAATTTATCGGGTCTTTTACTTGAACAGGAAGCTATGTCTAATCTTTTTTTTCTACTATTCGCACACTTTTGATTCTTGGCAATTAATTTCAAAATGCTGTATACATATTAATTCCCATTTTTAAATATTGTGGTAAGGGATTAGAAATTATGCTATAGCTATAGCGTGGGCTAAATGTTTAAGCAACAAACACAATATGCAAAAATATTATATTCAATACTTCTGATTTATGTTGTATTCTGAAAAACGAATCCATCTGTCTACCCACATGAAATATCAAGTCTCTAGTCAGGAAATAAATGGACTCTCTTTATGTGGGTGATATTCTTTCATTAAACATGCGAAAATTTCTCGAAAAAAAAGAGAGAGAAAGAGAGAATTAAGAAAGGGGTTGTGTTATGATGGTGTCTCTTTATAAATAGATACATGTATAAATATATTATTCATACAATGTGCATTGACAAAATCATTATCTTATGATGGAAAAGAGAATAATATATCACAGTAGTGTGTATACATTTATTATATCGTCTTGTATATAGTTCCAGGCAGGGGGATTTAAATAGGAATTACAGAAATGGTATCTTGTCTCTTCTGAGAATCGCCAAGTTCTCCTGGCCCAGTATCTATCTATAACGCACGCATGTTACTCCCCCACAAGTACTCTATAAAGAGCTGGCACAAACGGTGGCGCCACGTTCTGGTAAAATGTTTCGAGAGAAATATACACAACTTCACCTGAAAATATGTGTTGCACCACATGGTGACATCGAGACGCCGGGCACTGCCGACAACGACGACGTGTCACACAATCCACGTAATAGGCAATGTGCCTTCGTCGACAACACATGCCTTAGTTATCAACGCGACACTATATACGTGTACAACATACACTCATACATTTATAAACTGGCATAAGTCGCGACTCTAGTATAACACACCACTAGCACTTAAAACACGTGACTCATATATATAACTCTGTACTCACACGGATGTGAAAACATTCTTTTAAACTAGGTGTGGTGCATTGCACCCGTTTAAATGACTAATGAATTTTGAAAAAAATTCTTTATTCACTTTTTTAGTTTCTGGTTGTTTTAGGTAAACATTTTGTGCTAATTTTGAATCGTATTAAGCAACCCTTTCGCAATACATGTTTCAACTAACAGATGTTAGTACTGTTAGCAATCCGCAACGGTTTTAGGAACTATACCCAATATAACAGCATCAGGATCTTACGGAAGTACTAAGAATATCCGGAACTTATGATATCCGTAGTCCTTAAAACTTTACTGAAACGAATCGTTCTCTTATTTTTTTACTCTGGATGTAATCATCCAAAGTAGAAATTTATTTGATGTATTCATCTAGAGTAAAAATTTATTGGATATAATCAAGCAGAGTTTTTTCCAGAGTAAAAAATATGACGATTAGGATTGTATTCATTCTCCGAAAGGCGATTAGCAAACTATTCATAAGAGAATATTTGTCATCGAACAATCTGCATGTCTGTGGTTTTTTCAAATTTTTCTTTCCAAGTACTCCTTTTTTATGCTGTTAGTCATAAATGTGTAATTTTAGCATTGGTACGAATGTATATATTCCATCTTCTCTCTCTTGTGGTACGATTTTCTTCGTGGGGAAAATTACAGTGATTATAAAAGTTGCTCGTTGGATGCTTTACGTGACCTTCACTCTTAAAGAGTAACCACCGCATCTATACCATAATCCTTGCCTAATCAATTGGGACTAAAGGTCTCTTGGTCTGTTACCATTTAATGTATAGTCTCAAGTCCGAAAGGTCATTTACAAAAAGAAAAAGAGAAGAAAAAAAAAAGATTTGGTGCATCCGTTTATTTCTCCTCTTTTCATTATTGATAAACGTGTCATGAACTCTTGATTGGCTTAATCGCTTGGAAGATTCGTTTTTTTTTTTTGACGACTTATGTAATGGGAATTGCTTGCAATTATTGTATGTTTGATTTTTATTCGAATTTTGATAATTGATATATACTCGAATTTAGTTTTTTACTCTAAATACTAAATTTTACTCTCTTTATACTTTTTACTCTTAACTCTTTAGACTACCTTCTGAATATTCTCACATTTTCTTTAAATTATAGTAAAATTTTATTAAGTCCTTTTAGTTGCGTCTAAATCTGAATTAGTGGAGTACTAATAAAAATTAGTGGACTTTTCCCTCTAATTCAGATTCGGATATAAGTACTAAAATTCACTTCGGAAGTAGTAAATTTTATTTCGGAAATAGTAAAATTTATTCTGGAAATAATAAAAAAAATTGATGTCTAGAAATGAGAGGCACATTTCCAGAAATTTTACGTGTTACCATGAAAGCATATAGTAAAGTGCACTTTATTTCTTTTTCCCGTGCGTATAATGATGATTCTAGTCTCTATAATACTGGAATAAAATCACGAATCGATAATAACGTAGGATTTTACAGAATAGAATAAAATCTATGAAACCAGCTATATTCTACAGAATATACTTTTTTGATATACTATATTGATAGATTGCTTTTTAATAATGATAGCTTATTGGTAGAGGTAGATTAATTGGAATTGGAAGGAAGGGGAGAAGAAATCATTTACGTTCACTGGGTAAATGATTGTGACTAATAGGCTTGTTCTTCAGCAGAAGCGATAAACAGTGTCAAGAAATCGGTATCTAATATCTTCCCATGTTTTCTATATATAAAGTGATAAATTTTAGTCTATAGATTTTCCTTGAGATATAATCATTAAGTATCCTCAAGTTCTGCATTATGCTGCACGTAAACCTAACACGTGAGGTGTGCGCTTAATTTTTTTCCTCATATTAATAATTTATAAACTAATCTCAATTTCACCAAGGAATCAAAAATCGTACTTTTAGATCTAAGTTCAAATTTTAAATTTAATAAGTTCTATGATAAAATTAGCTTATTAATACTTCAGAAGCTAATTAGCAATTAGCAATTCTTTTCTAAATCAGTTGACCATTTTTGTTAGAATCTAACCATCTTAATGGGTATAACACTTTTGGTTATGAAAATTTAAGGGTGTGGGACAAAACTATACACATGCGATGTCAGTTTGCATTAGAAAAGGAGACATTCATAATCATTGAATTGTGAATTTTTTTTTCTTTCTTGAGACCCTTGCAACGAGGTGTCACATATTGTTCTCTTTTGTTCTTTTCCCATGAATGCACGATCGCGATCTTTGAAGAATTTGCCTTTACAAGAACCGGTCTGCGCGAGAGATGAAGGTGCGGTACGCGCATCAATTCGTTTTGGAGCCTCCGAAAGGATGATCGAAATGGGACCCTGTAATTCGATATATCGTTCTGGACCCCGGGTTCCTCAAGAGCTTTGTGTCACGATTTCGTTTTTAAAGACCGATATTACTTTATATAATGGAAATCATTTTTCGATGACTCTAGCGCTTCCGTGCGCTTCTTTCATTTCTTTAAACGAAATTTTGAAAATTGATATTTTAGTTCCTTACTTACAGTATAAATTATACTATAAAAGTATTTATAGTATATTTTGCTGAAGGTATTAGATCTCTGAAGTTAGCGTCGACATTTTTATCTCTAAAAAACTGAAATAAGTTTCTGACGCTAACTTCAGGGTCCTAATGGTCTCTGAATGGAGTTTTAATTTAATTGACAAGGTTTTAATTTTAGGAATGTAGGGTTTAAAGAAGAAAATTGTGAGGTAGCCTTAAGGAATCGTCTGGTGGCATTGAGAGGCGCATGCGTGATGGATCGTTGCGCGCGGAAAGCGCGGGAACTCGAAGGTTATGCAGAGCAAGTGACGTCATCGGTACACGGCGCGGCCGGCCGGCTTGCGGTCAAGCGTGGGACCCGCCGGACTGTTTAAATGGTCAGCGGAATGCGGTTAGCCCTTTTTGCTATCGCGGCTCGTCGCTGGCTCAAGAGCGATCGGGAGGTGGAGGAGGGTGGTGGGGGGGAGACAATCAGGAGCGCACGAACCTAACTATAGACCCCCTACCACGATCATACCCAATTCTTTCAAGGTTTTTCTCCTCGAGAAACCGTTTTCATTCCTCCTCGGCGGTTTTTTTTTCTCTCTTACACATCACGCCACACATTCTTAATCATTTATTAAGCCAAAGAATTCGTTTTTTCCAAATAGAGAGTATTCATTCTAATTCTAATATTCTTTAATCAGAAAATAAGAAGAAGGAGAAGGAGATTTAAATTTTCATTTACTGATACATTTTGAACTTCTCGTATTCGAGGTAACTTGTGTGATAAATTGTATAGATCATGTTTATCGCTACCGGTGCAAGTAAAGAGAGAGAATTGAGTTCGATCCTTGGGTGTGTAAAACTGGAATCGTCTGACCGGATATGCACCCGATATAACAGCGGTCGTAAATTCTTTTCCATTTTTTTACCCCATTTTCAAGTGGACTTGCGAAAACACGAAATAGATAAGAGTATATATAGTTTCTATATCGGAGAGAGAGAGACAATTCTATAATAGAAGCTCTTATTGTTGATACGCCTGCGCTAGACTGGCGCCGACAGTTGAAGCAGAAGACCGCGATAATTCCAAGCGCCGCATAATTGCGCAAAGATAGGTAATAGAAAAGATATTCTAAGTAAAGCGGCATGACTAGCTAGAATTCCTTGAAACTGGTCGAACCGGCAAACGTTAACTCGCGAATTGATTGTTAGACGTTACGTCTTACTTTTTTAAAAAAAAAGATATAGGTACTAGAAAAACCTGTTTTAAAAAACAGATATAAATGCGTTAAAAAAATTGTTTCTGAAAATTCTCATTTCAATTAGATAACATTTATTCTGGCGGGAAATTTTCGTTAATGATTTTGTATAAAACGAAATTAGCCTTTAAAAATATTGCTTCCTGCTTTTTAAATATAGATTTCCTAGTAAAACGAACGCTTTTGCCTTGAACCTCGTTTTCTTTTATAGACGCATAAAATGGGGGAATAGGGATAGAGAAACCTTTCGTTTTCACCACTTTGCGCGATTTATGCGGGTTTCATGTAAACATACAATATCTCATTAAAATTGAAATCCCATTTATGGAGTTAGAATTTATTGTCGTTTTGTATTTTGTCGAGTATATGTATATATATGTTTTAAAAGGAAAGAATAATTTGCGATGTGTTGGCGATCGTAAAACACGTGCTCACTGGTAAAGTGAAGAAAATCTTTATTTGTTGCGTGCACACATATATTAGATGGTTAATGTCATTCTGACTTTATGGTTGGAGGGGAGTTACTAATTGATTCCGCGTACTCGGGGGAATTCTCAAATAATGCCCTGATGCGTATAACAAGTTTTTGAATGAGTGACGCTTTGTCTTGACTTTGATAATCATCATAATCATCATCTTGAAGTTATTCCTTCGAGAACCGCACCTTTAAGTTCCGTTCCTCATGCAAATTCCCTAGCACGTCCAACAAAAATGCAACCACTGTCGCATATGTACGAGCAACTGGCTTTTGCATTTATGTGTTTGCGCTTCGTGTCTCTCTTGTACGTTTCTGGAATTTACTAGTGCTTCCGTACGCGATGGTATTTCCAAAAAAATTATACGTTTTACCTTTTGGACAGCAATAAAACTTGGCGATTCTTTTGTTGTATTACATTTCTGATCCAACATTGTCAGATCGTTTAGTTCGTGCTGAATTTTAAGGAATTGAGCGATTTTTGTCCAGTTGGTCTAGTAACACATTTTTCTTTTTGATGATAGTTTCTGCAGAAACAAGTGCATTCGTAGTAGGCGAAAATGTTGCAAAAGTAACCAATAGATGGACTAAATGTGACAAATCTTATGCAACAGAAGCATTTCATTTCTCTTCGACAGATGCTAGAATTTTCCCAAATGTTTCTGCAGAAACAAGTGTATCGAAAGCAGACCAAAATGTTGCAAAAGTAACTAAGAGAAGTTACACTTGTGACAATCTCTTATGCAACAGAAGCAGAATTCAAAATGTCAAGAAAAGAATTTTCATGAATTTAAAAGAAAAAATGTTAAAACGGGAATGATATCGATATCGAATATAGATATATATTCAATTTGTATAAATTGAACAGGCACTGATCGCAGGTATATTTTCTTTAAACAAGTGGAACACTTATCATTATCGGAGGGAAATCGAGGACGCTGTCGTTTGAATTGTGCAAGGAGTTTTTTCCTCAAGTTGTGCAATATTCTTGTTAGTGTTTTCTGCACGAGTGTTGCGCTCGATGATGAAAACCAGAGAGTAGGAGAGAGAGA
This sequence comes from Leptopilina syphax, assembly GCA_032872505.1. Lineage (NCBI taxonomy): Eukaryota > Metazoa > Arthropoda > Insecta > Hymenoptera > Figitidae > Leptopilina > Leptopilina syphax. Next base: position 35,580,157 of record CM065469.1, read on the forward strand.
GAGAGACACGGTTTAAAGTGCAACAGTCGAATGATTCTAAATATCTCTGCTTATTAAAAACTACTGTATCTAACAAAGTTATGAATTTGACATCATCAAAAAAATTTTCGAGACAGGGATAAAATGGAACAAAATGATAAAAATTTGAAACACGTGTTCTGCTTTTGCAAAAAGAAAAAAAATGGTTATTTTAACGCCACACAGGAAGTCATAAACACAATATAATGATATACTGTCGACGTGATTTCGATTTTAGCGCGCCAGGGACTGTACTTGTAACCGCATCCCCAAACGATGACGCAATTCATTCATACGTTCATTCATTAACTTGAATCGCGTGGGAGTGACTATATGTAGATAAATTCCATGGTGATGGCAAATGTCAGGAATTAAAATTTCTTTTTTCGGTACTTTGATTTTACTATTGTTTCGTTTTGATTATATTAGTCTGTGAATTTGAATTCGACTAATGGAATTGTGTCTAAGCGGTCGTAACCTTTTCGATTGATTCTTGGTCAAGATGTACTAATATTACTGATTGGTATAAGGTCAAAAAATTACTAATTGTAGTATTTACGATTTGTTAGCAAACTACTAATTGTTTGCTAAACGAAATAGTTTGTTAATTCCGTTTGCTAAACGAAATAGTTTGTTAATTCCCTTAATTAACACGAATCTCCCCGAAAGTCAAATGTGACGAATTCATATTTAGACACTACATTTATAGAACGACCCATATATTTTCATCAGCCATTGTATTTTTGGATGCATCTCTGGAATGTGAAGTTGCAAAATATGACGAGATAGAATTCACATAAAATTTTGGGCCGAAACCAATTTTGTTTTGTGTCCTTCAAACGGGATGATAAATGACTGACGTGAAAGTAGGGAAAAACGATCGCAAAATTGCATGGGTTGTGCCCCAGTTCAACGAACGAGGGCGCATACGAACGTTTGATCTAGGAATCAGAATTCCAAGCGCTGAAATGTTTCATGCTGACATACACACACACACACACACACACACACACACATGAGAGAGAAAAAAAAAGTATCTTGTTTTGGAATGTCGATCGGCTTTATAGTTTCTTCTTTTTGGCATTTGGTCTCATCATTCCCGCTCTTTTTGGTCAAGCATACGCGACAAAAATTCGATATCAAAATCAAATTTTGTGTTTTCTTTGTTAAAAAAAAAATAAGGTTGTGGAATTTTGGTATTGTAATTAAAAGTATTGCTCTAGGAGAAAATTTGTTGATGGTAATTTTTACCCTGAAAGCAAGGTAAGAAGTGGAAGCTTTTCTGTTCGTTTCGATCCTTGGGATCGAGAAAAGGAATTATATCCGATTTTTGAATGTGGGTTTAAAATTAGAGTCCGGTTTTATTTTCTCCTCTTTGGACTCCTATCGCTTGACACTTCTCGTAGGTCTTTTATAAACCTTTTTGCCTTTCTTGTTGCATTTCTGCTCTGTTGCTCTATTTCGATATCGGTATGGTCGACGGTGGTATTTTCTCCGCGTGAGTCAATCTCTCTCTTTCTTCTTCTCATTTTAGAGGAGAAGAAGAGATGTCTTTAAAGAGAGAAGAGATGAACGAAACATTTCTCTCTTTAAAGAGAGAAAAACGTTCGAGAGAAGAGAGAAAAACGTTCGAAAGAAGAGAGAATTGTGATGTTTTTCAATGAGGGAAATTTTAGTGTATCGCGATTGAAAAGATGTCGCAGTTGAGTGCACCTGAATGGTTTGTTGTGTAGGTGTTTGTGATAGAGGGAAAGAGAGAGAGAGGTGGTTTTTTTTGCGCGTTAAGTTGTGTGGGTTGATGGCATTTTTTTCTCTCCTACAGTAGTGTGTGCAATATTCTCTCTTTCTCAGCTGTGCTGTGGTGAAAAGTTGTAGGCCGCTAACAACAACGTTGTACCCACTTTCGTAACTGGATTGGGTTTCTGAGACAAAGGGGGAGGCGTTGGAACCGTGTGGGCTTTATAGAATTTACCGTCTAAGACCGTATGGAGAAATGAACGACCAGGAAGAGACGACGTGCCGTCACGTGTTTGTATGACTCAAACTAAAACGCAGTCATCCCCCGCTTTCCTTCTTTGGATCTATGATACTGACAAGTTTTCTCTCCTCTTTTCTCATTGTGACATTTAAACTTCCTTGTTGTTGATCCTTTTGCTAGCTTATATATATACACAGAAGAATAGTTTCCTTCATACTTTTTCGTTCATTTCTCTCCGGGAAAATTAAAAAATCAGTCTGGAAACTGTTGTTTCCAGACTGATTTTTTAATTTTCTCGGAGGAATTGATTTTTGTTTCTGGTTATGATTCTGTTTCTGATTGTAATTCTGCTCCTGGTTATGATTCTGTTACTGATTGTAATTTTGCTCCTGGTTATGATTCTACTTCTGGTTGTGATTCTGATCCTGGTTATGATTCTGTTCCTAATTAAAATTCTGTTCCTGATTTTTATTCTGCTCCTGGTTATGATGCTGCTTCTGATTATAATTCTAGTTCTGATTCTGCTTCTGGTTGTGATTCTGTTCCTGATTAAAATTCAGTTGTTGGTTGTAATTCTGCTCCTGGTTATGATTCTGTTACTGATTGTAAATTTGCTCCTGGTTATGATTCTACTTTTGGTTGTGATTCTGCTTTTAGTTGTGATTCTGCTTTTGGTTGTGATTCTGCTCCTGGTTCGGATTCTGTTCCCGATTGAAATTTTTCTCCTGGTTATAATTCTGCTCCTAATTGTAATTCCGATCCGAATTATAATTTCTCCCAACTAACAGTAAAATCATCAACAATTCGAAAATAATTTTGAGTACCACAATTCTCTTCCAGTACATCCATAGTAAATTGAAAAATAAAAGTTACAACTTCATTTACAGAGTGGAGCTGTCAGACAGATTTCCTATCGGAAATAGTTTTCCTCGATTCAGTTGATTGAGTAGTTGCTGCGGTTTATACAATCACTTGTATATCCATTTCAAAATCCGTCCGACAGAAGTCTAATCGAAAAAGTTCCATTTCTTGATTAAAGTCCCTCTCTCTCTGTTGCTCTCGCTTTTTTTTCCTCTTACGTGTCACTTGAAATAAAATCACACACCCAAAATAATCTCTAGCAGTTTTTGATTAAACTTAAACCATGAACTCGAGATATTTTTGCTACCAATGACCCCTCTCTCTTGAGATAGGAACTTATCATAAATTATGTTGCCTAAAAGTTTGAGAAAATCTAAATTTTTTTTAATGCAAGATATATTTGTTATCGTAATTTCTCTTTTTTTTACTTTTAATTGCTTTCGCTTTTTTATAACATGAGTTTAAATCGGGAGTGAGATTAAATTTAAATAGTTGGTGATAACTGATAAGAATTTTTTTTCGTTGATGATTGACTTTAATTTGGGGATAAGTTGAAAAAAGTTATAAGTATAAGTATAAGCCATATTAAAATGTGATAAATTGTTTAATTATACGGTAAATAATTGTCAATAATTATTAATAATAATTATTAATTATTAATAATAATTATTAATTATTAATAATAATTATTCATTATTAATTATTAATAATTTTACTTTTTTTACTCATAAAAATTAATGAAAATTAATGAGTAAAAAAGTTTGGAAAAAAATGGCAAGTTTTGAAAAATTTGTGGTTTTGCTTGTATTGAAGAAAGGCGTTCAATATCATTGCGGGCGAAGGGCGTCGCGACGCCCCTAAAAATCCAAACGAGGGAAAAAAAGCCTCGTTCGATCGGTAGCGACGCACTTTTCGCGTTTAGTTTTCGAAGAGGGAGGATGTGAGAGAGAGAGAGTAAGAGAGACATACAAAAGTCATCGAACTGACCTTCAAGGTCGCGCTTACGAGTCTGCACGTGTTGCTCGAAATCGACATTGACCCCACTATACGACTTTGTCATTTCGTTTTCCCACCAATTTTTTTCCCCTGGTAAGCCATCTTAGCCCTTCTTTCTCTACTTTTTTTTTTTTTTTTTTGATAAATAAACTTTCCACACACGAAACTTTACTGTCCGTGTGTATTTTTATACGACACGTGACATTTAAGTGTTTTTTTAAATTTTATCAACATTTTTATTTTTTTCATAATTTGGAATTTTTTTTTATTTATTCCATATATTTTTACCGTTTTTTTTCGTTTTACAATTGTACAAAGATCGCAGTAATTTATTCGATTATTTTAAAGATTATTTTTAATGCTTTGCTTTCGAAAAATGTTTAGATATTTAAAGAAAAAAAAAAATTATTTGTAAGTTAGGAGTAAAATTTATTATCGATAATATTTTCTCTGAAAAATAAAGCGACTAAGAAACAATTGAAATATTTTGAGAAAATATTGTCGATAATAAAAAACAAAAGACTGGGTACTAAGTGCAAAAATAGTTTTCTTTTTTTTGAAAAATTAAAACGTTTTAATTAAACAAAATTTTCTCATTCAAAATTAACGAGACTAAAATAGATCTTTCTAATTTATAAATTGTTCGGCCTTTTGAATCTTGCTTCCTGCTGTTAAATTATCTCATTTCATTTCATGAGGTAATAAAAAAATCTTGCTAACGGAAGCATTAGTTTTTTTTCCTTCCTTCCTTTATATATATAAAGTTGGTTCATTACGAAAAAGTTTGCAATAAAAAAAATGAAATTTGTACGAAGAGTGTCATAGAGGAGGAGGATTATGGTTTTTTTTTTCTTTTTCGGTATGTGGAATAGAAAAAGGGAATTATTTTTAGAAAAATTTTACATAATCGTCGCGACTAAGAAACAATTATATTTGACTTTTACTGCTGAATGAGAAAAACCCCTTCTCTGCTATTTCGTTTAATTTCAGAAAGAAAATAAAGAAACTCTTAAAAATTCCTTCCGTTTCCGTTTTAAGGGCCACGGGGGGAAAGAAATATATAAACATTTCTACTTCTCAGGGATGATTTTTGTAAATACATATGTGTATGCTCTCGAGTTCCTGTTTAATAAAATTTTTTACTGACTTTTTAGACGTAAACGGTTGATTAGAATTTTTTATCGTCTAAAGAAAAAAATTTTCTTAAAGGAATATGTAACATTTCGGGTTTATGAAAATAATAATTATTAATTTAACCAAATAGAAATTAATTTATAGATATAATTATTGATTTTATAAAAATAATTATTGATTTACAAAAATAATTATTGATTTACAAAAATAATGATTATTAATTTATAAAAATAAAAAATATTAGTTGATCTCTGTAAATTTGAATTAGTAAAACTGAAAGATGTTTACTAATTTGAATTAGTGACTGACTTTTTGCTTTTAAATTAGAAAATTCAATTTATTTTACTAATAAATAGTAATTTCTACTAATTTATCAGTAAATTTTCCTTATACGTATTTTTATGAAAGTTTAAATATTTAAACATAAAAATCTATTTAGGTTTAGTTTAGAATTAGGTGAATTTTTTTGGAAATAAAATTTTGCAATAATTATTATTTTTATTTTTGTTTATAGGATCGACTGGGTTTAGTTCAGAAACTGGTAAGTTCAAAAGAAAAAAAAAGTTATTATAGTTTCTTTTTTATTATTTTTGTTCCTAGAAAAATAGTGATTATAGAAATTTTTAATTTTTATATGGATAAAATTTTTAATCGGGGTAGTGAGCATGAATATTTATTACAATTTTTTTTTTGTTCAAAAAGTAAAGTAGTTAGTAAAAATTAAGTTTCACGAGGAAGAAAAAGAACTAGACCTGGTTTTTTCGAAATATTCTTTCTACTCGCAAAAAAAATGATAATTGTATAAAAAGAAAAGTAAAGTAATTTTATAGAGAAAAGTAAACTTTTATTTATTTATTTTTTTTTTTTTTGATGAAAAATTCTTTGTCGAGACGCTTACGTGGACGCTAAATTCAGGGACGGATAATTTAAATAAAATATAAAAAAAATATTTTTGGTACGATAATATTAAAAAAAACTCCATTAAGAAACTGTGTCAATGAATTAAAAAAATTAATTTTGAAAAACTTTTTTTAAACGATTTATCAAGTCATTCATTAGTGTAATAATGTTGTCGATAATTTCTTCAGTTAAATCATTCATTATTTGTTAAACGAAACTGTAAATGATTAAATCGTTTGTAAAGTCATTCATAAAGTTCACGATACAATTTATTATTTGTATGGAGAGCGTCTTTGAAAACTAGTTTGAAAAATGTGAGTTCAGCAAGATTCTCATTTTATTCTGATAAGATTTTCCCAGCATCATTTATTATTATTATTTATTATTATTTAATTATTATTATTTACACACGTATCAAATAAAATAATTGTTTATTATTATTGCAAAGAAAAAAGAATTCGTAACAAAAATATTTTCTATTTTTATTTTATAATTTATTATAAACAATGCAATAAAAATAAAATTCAAAGGTAATTTTTTGTAGAAAATATCAACTATAATAAAATTCATATTTAAATAATAATTTGAAAAAATTATATTTACTATTAGAATATTTAATATAAATATATATTAATATATATATAAATAGTTTATCTTATCCGTATCATTGATTGATGTTTTCCTCAATTTCGGGAAATTGATAATTTTTTTCGTTTTTTTTTTCTGTTATCATTTTGATAAAACGGTGAATTATGTAATTTTCGTGAGTGTAATAATTGTCTAGAATTGAAATAAGAAATGAGGTAAGGGATGAATTGTGTGACTTTTGCTCTCGGCAAGTCCAATGACCGATTTTCTTATATTCACAACATGTATTTATGAAAGTTGTGTGCGATTTCTCACACATGTTTAATTTACGGAAACGCCCACGATATCATATAACACGAGAAACTCTTGTGCGTAGACACGTGGCTTAAAGAGCCATACGGACTTTCAAGGTCACGCATATATTTTTACTTTCCCAGTAGTAGATGTGCATGGATTTATGCGTCACGCGTCACACTAAATTGGATACGAGCATTTAAATTAATTCCGATATCTTGACTTAGTCACATCTTCATAATATAATTTAATATATAGTTTAAAAAAATTTGCATAATTTCTCTATTTTGTTTTTTTTTGCGCTTTCATCTCAAATAACTCGAAAGTTTTTTTTTTTTTTTAATATAGTTGTTGACACTGGGTTAACTAGAAAGTATCGAATTGCAGGGAATTGATACCAAAACTATGGATCAAACACTAATTTGGTTCAAATTTTTGCTATCAATTTGATCTTTGGTATTATTTTGATACTTTCAAGAAATTTGTGAAATAAAATACAAGAGAAGGAAAAGTAGAATCGACAGAAGAAAAAATAGAAAATAGATGTAGTAGAGAAATATTTTAGATTAGTTTAATTAAATTTTCTAATTTTTATTTTATTTTATTTTTGTATTTTATTTTATTTTTTATTATATTTTATTTAAGTTTAGTTTTTGTATTACACTCGTTTTTAAAAGGTAGATAAAAGGGAAGTTCAGCTGGTTAAATAATAATTTTTTTTTTCACTGTGTGTGATGACTGTTGTCACATTAAATATTATCAGAGTCATGTAATTCTAATTCCTCTTATAATGGAAAGTTTTTAGAAGAATTTATTAGAAGTTTATTTTTAAATTTAAAGAATTTATATCAAAGAAAAACACCTGTTTGGTGCGGATGATTTAAAATATGAATTGAATTTATCCTAATTAAATGTCTGGGGCCAATGGCCTTTTGGATTATTGTGAATAATTTTTTTTTTAATAATAAAAACTGTTAAATTGAATTTGAGATTATTTATTCAGTGATTTCTTTAAAAGGAACAAAAAACGTTTATCTATTAGAACTTTAAATTTTTTTGTCAAATAAGAATTGAATTTTATTTATAGAACTTTAATGTATGATATGAGGAAAACTAGACTTTGGGAAAATTTTTTTTTTTAAATTACTGAATGGAAACCAGAAATTAAAAATTTACTTTGAACAATTTGGAACTTTTTTTTAATTTTGATTATAGAATTATTTTTTATAATTTATGAAATATTTTTTTAAAACGTTACGCAATATTATTTTAATAAAACATGAATTTTAAAAAATCGTCCAGTGAATTTCGTTTCTTTGATCGTAGAAAATTTTACTTTTTATCTTTTTTTTAAAACAAATATCTATTTTTATGAAATTTTTGTTAATTCAGCTAAAAAAATTTTTTAAAAAGAAACTAAACTTTCGGACGTTTAAATGAACGATATTTTTTCTACTTTTTTAATTAACTTTCTAAAGTTCCAAACGTTCAAATAAGGGACGAAATTTATTTATTTCTTCTTCAAAATAAAATTTTGGTTCTATAATTTTCTGTGTCATTTAAAAAAAAAATAATAAAATTTTTGTAAACGCTGTAATTGTGAATTTGAAATATTTAATGAAAATCTTGTACAGAATTTTATTAAAGTTTTAAAAAAGAAATTAAAATTATTCGAACAAATTTATTAGAAATTTTTTAAATAATTGCATTCTATCGAGGAATTCAATTAAAATTGTAGTGAAAATAATTGAAATGTTATAAAGAATTTAATTAGTTTTTTCAAAATTATAGAAAATAATTTGAATATTATTTCAGGAATTCAATTAAAAATGTTTTGAAAATAATTGAATTTTTATTGAAAATAATTGAATTCTTATTAAGAATAATTATCAAAATTTATGAAAACAATTGAATTCCTGAGAAGAATTGTAAAATTTTGACAAAATATTGAATTACTATTTCGATTTTATTAAAATTTTCAAAAATAAGTCAATTTTTTTTTTTTACAAAAGTGATTAAAATTTTTTTAAATACTCGAATTTTTGCTAATAATTTTATTGAAACTTTTAAAGAAAATTGTTTCGATTTTATTCAAATTTTATTGAAATGTTTCAAAATAAATAAATTTTCTCAAAAATTTTAATCTAAATTTTATTGGAATTAAGAGAATTGTCCAAGAATTTTATTTTATTTTGTGAAAATTTAATTCTTACGAGAAATTTAATTAAAATTTTATATTGAAAATAATTGAATTGTTACGAAGAATTTTATTAAACTAATTGAGAATAATTAAATGTTTTCGAGACATTTAATTAAAGTTTTATTGAAACTAATTGAATTCTTTCGTAGGAATTTTTCCAAAAAGTTTTTAAAATACTTGAATTTTCGAGAACAATTTTATTCAAATTTTATTAAAATATTTGAAAATACCTAATTAAATTTTTTCAAAAGAATTGAATTAAAATTTTATTGAAAATAACTGGATTTTTTCGAAGAATTTTATTTTATTTTGTGAAAACAATTGAATTGTTTTAGACAATTTTATTAAAATTCTGTTTAAAATAATTATTGAATTCGTTCGAAGAATTTTATTTATTAAAATAATTGAATTTTTGCAAAGATTTTTTATTACTTAGGAAAATAATTGAATTTTTCGGAAGGAAATTATTAATAATTTTTGAAAATAATTGAATACGTTCGAAGAATTTTATTTATGAAAATAGTTGAATTTTTGCAAAGATTTCTATTATTTTGGGAAGTAATTGAATTTTTAGAAAGATTTTTATTATTTATGGAAATAATTCAATTCTTTCGGAGAATTTGATTAAAAGTTTTGAAAATAATTGAATTTTTGCAAAGATTTTTATTATTTAGAGAAATAATCGAATTTTTACAAAGATTTTTATTATTTATGGAAATAATTCAATTCTTCCGGAGAATTTGATTAAAAGTTGAAAATAATTGAAAATAATTGAATTTCTCACAAAGATTTTTATTATTTTTGAAAATAATTAAACTCATTCGAAGAATTTTATTTATAAAAATATTTTTATTATTGATGGAAATAATTGATTTTTTGTAATGATTTTTATTATTTATGAAAAGAATTGAATTCTTTCCGAAAATTTGTTTAAAATGTTTGAAAATAGTGGAATTCTTTGGAAGATTTTTATTTATAAAAATATGTGATTGTTCGCAAATATTTTTATTATTTTTGGAAATAATTAAATTCTTTCGAGAAATTTCATTGAAATTTTTGAAAATAAAAAAAAATTAAAATTATATAATTAATTCGTGAATTAATTATTACAAGTGAATTTAAATTTAGAATCTGAAATTATATTCAAGAATTGGAAGTTGTTCATAAATAATTTTGTGAAATGTCTAACAAATAATAAATCGAACACCGCTTGAAAAATATTTCCAAAAATTTCTAAATAATTAAATTTCTAAATAAATAAAAAAAAAATTGTTTTCCAAACAACAGAGTACAAGACTTATCGAGCAATCGACCCCTTTTATTTTTGTTACAGAGGAAGAAATTGACGTGGTGTCCTATGAGAAGCCCTGTAGACAAACAGTTGTCCTGCCCACAATGCCAAGTATAGAAGTTGAATCGAAATTCCAAACAACAGTGGTGAAAACAATTTTAAAAGAAAAATTGTCGAGGCCACGTGGTCGTCCACCACTAGCCTCAAATGCCCGTAAACGTTCTGCACCATCATCAACAACAACCACCACCACCTCCTCAATAACATCAACGACAACATCCTCATCGTCATCCTCATCATCGCCATCATCAAACGAGACGACAAAACGTTCGAAACGCAGTAAATCACATCAAAAGCGCAACAAATACAATGACATCGATGATATTCCACTTGCGCCAACAAATGGAATCAAATGCATTCCACCATCGAGAAGTTCATCAGATTCAGAGCCAGACACTGAGAAGAGAAGTTTACATAATAATATGGAGAGACAAAGGCGGATAGATCTGAGAAAAGCATTTGAGGATTTAAGACTAATGGTACCAGGTGTTAAAAGCAATGAAAAAGCTCCCAAAGTTTCAATATTGAGACAGGCAGCTTCCTACTGTGATATGCTTTACAAGCAGGATCTTGAGATCCATCAATTGCGATTAGAACAGGAGAGGCTATTAGCCAGGGTCTCTCAATTGCGAAGAGAATGTCGTGTTGCACGTTGATTCAATTCCCCCCCGCCCCCCTTCACCTCCACCATTAAAAAAAAACCCTTCTCTAGTGTTTAGCATTTAATATCATATACGGCTGTGGTTCAGATGTTACACTGCTGAACCCAAATTTTTTCTTTTTTTTTTTTTTGTACAGGAATCACAATTTTTTTTCTAAGATCAATCTTGTTCTTTTTTGTGGCTGGACCACGAGGCGAGATTTTGTATATCAAATTTTTTAGATATAAAGGAATTTCTTTCTATATTTTTTGTTTTTTTTCCTGCCTTAATTATGATATCTCTTTTCTCTCGTACGAATTGAAACTTTTTTTGCTTCAATTGCAAATAATATTCCGCCAAATGCTTTTTTGATTTTGAATGAAGGAATAAAAATTCTTTCTGTGGGGAAATAAATTTAATGAAGAATTCAAAGTTTTTGACAATTTCCAATTGGAAAAAAAAATTCCGCTAAATGCTTTTGATTTGGAAAAATTGAGAATACTTGAAGAGAATGAAAATTCTTTCAGTGGAAAAATAAATTTAATATATTTCTAATTCAAATTTTTGGCTTTAATTGGAAAAAAAATTTCCGCTAAATGCTTTTGATTTGGAAAAATTGATAATACTTGAGAGAATGAAAATTCTTTCAGTGGAAAAATAAATTTAATAGATTTTTGATATTGACGAATTCAAATTTTTTGTTCCAATTGGAAAAAATTCTGCCTAATGCTTTTGAAGATCGATAAAAATTCTTCCAGTGGGAAAATAAATTTAAAATACATTTTGAATATTGACAGTGATAAAGTGACAGATTTTTTTTTTCAGTTGTGATTATACAATATTTTGGTAAATTGCCTTTTTTCTCTTCTTCCCACCATTGTCAGTATTCAAATTTTTTGAAAATTCGTACCAAAAGGGAAAAATTGACAAAAAAAAAGAAAAAAAGAATTGCTTCCTTGTTTTCTCCCTTTGTCCTGAGAAGTATAAATATTTTTCCGCGATTAAATTAGGACAAAAGGGGGATATTTTTTTTGTTTATTTTCCTCTTGTAGTTCGGGGCCTAATAAGAGATACACTTTGTAAAAAAAAATCAACTTTCGCTATAAACGTATATATATATATATATTTGATTCGCGAAGTTGTGTCGACAAAAATTTGTCTCTTGATATCATAAGTAGATAGGTACAAAATAGATAATGAATTATTTTGTATTTAATAATTGAAGGAAAGGAAAGAAAAAGAGCTGTGTTTACGTTTCTTTAAATTCGAGAAGGAATTTTCGACTTTTTCAAATTTCTTCTTTTTTTTCTGTTTGTTTGTACGAAGCAATCGCTGTGCGATTTGCATGCTTATATGTATACAGATGTATAGTTTTCATATTTTAGAGAGAGTGAGAGAGAGAGAGAGAGAGGAAAAAAGAGGGAAAAAAAAGAAACGAAACACAGTGAAAAAGCGTGAGTCAGATAGATAGGTATAATATTATAATCGTAATGAGCATCTTGTTTTGTTTTTTTTTTTATCTTTTTTTTCGTAACTTTTTGATTTCTCAATTTATTCCTTTGTGTTTTTTAGTTTTTTTTTTTGGAAATTTGAAAGAGAGAAATAGAGAGAGAAAAAAAATTGTTCACTGGACTTTGGAGATCGGTGAGTGATTTCTTTTTTTTAACAGTAGGCTGGACCAAAGTGATTAGTTTAAAAAGTCGATTTTCCCTTATTTTTCATTTCTTTGGTATATTTACATAATTTTCTATTTTTTTTTATTTTTTTTTTACTAATATTAGAGAAAAATATATATATCATTCATTTTAAATCCCTGGTCTAGTGATAAAAAAAAATTGGACACGTAAAAATATTGATTTATGGAAAAAAAAATTAGAATATAAAATTTTTTACATCGATATTCTTTCGTGACTTTTTTTTGATACGATTTGACGTGTATACATTGTGTATATATAGAGTTTTTTGATACACGTGCTTGTAAATAAGTTTCTACATATATTAAAAAAAAAGTATATATATATATTGTATCACATTCGCTGATCAGTAAATAGTTATTGATTATTGAATGTTATTATTATTATTAATATTATTATTATTATTATTATTATTATTATTATTATTATTATTATTATTATTGTTATTATCATTTTAGTTAATTATACCATTGCATTGATGTTTCTTACATACGACTTTATTGTCAGCACTTATAATTTTTTTTAATTTTTCAAAATAAAAACGAACTTTAATTAAAAAATTGCGCGTATCGACTTTAGGTAATTTATCAAATTGGTTTATTACCAACGTATATAAATATATATATATATAAATATAAATATTATAAAAATGTAACTATAAGGTGATCGCAAGTGCTGTGCGAGAGAGGGAGGAGATAAAAATGAAAAAAGAAAGGAAAAACAGGAGAATGTGTAAAGCTTTACGGAATAAATCGAGAATGAATGCGGCTAAGAGAGAAAGAGTAGCAAAAAAAAAAAAAAAAATTGTGTTCATTACTTTTATAGACAGCAGTATTCAATTTTAAATCCAAGTTGTTTTTCAGTAAAAAAAAAAAATTGAAGTTTTTTAGTCACAAATACTGGAAAAAAATTTTTATCAGTCAAATAGTTGCGTAACAATTGAATAGTGGAAAAAAAATGAAAAAATTTGTTTCTAGTAAATTTTTCTTGAATCGAAATAAATCTTTCTTTTTATGTGATGAAAATTTTCTCGAATTCTGTCTTTTTTTTTGAATTCCAGAAATTTGGTGGATTTTTTTATTTCTTTATAAATCTACACGATATAATTAGAATTAATTATATGTCACATTTAATTAATTATGCATTATAATTATAGGAAGTTGACTATAATAGGAAGTTGACTTTTGAGATATTTATTCGATTCAAGAAATTTTTTATTATTAAAAATGGTTCAAGTGTTTCATTTGAATTTTTTCAGTATAATATTTATAATATTCACTGTATTGTTATTTTTAATATTAATATTTTTAATAGAAATATTTTTAATATTAATATTTTTAATAAAAATATTTTTAATAGAAATATTTTTAATATTAATATTTTTAATAAAAATATTTTTAATAGAAATATTTTTATTATGATTTTGAATATTATGAACGAAAAAATACAGAATTTCACTGAAAAAAATATTTATCCAGCCGTATATTAATATATAAAAAAAACACAGACACAGAAGAAAAAAAAATTCGATGGAGAACACAAATGAATGAAAGTAAAAAATTGATGGATTAAATGCGCGCGACTATAGTTGAGTGACGATGTGTGCAGTGGAAAATAATAAGAGTGCAAGAGTATCAGCGTGAGATTTTTCGCGTACACGATTTTTTCAACAAAAAAAAAAAGAAAAGAAAAAATAAACAAACATAAAAAATAGGTATAAATTTTAAAAACTAAGATTTAACTGACAAAAGCCTAAGACCTGAACAGTAACTGAAGTGCTTCATATATAGATATTATATTTTATACAGTTTAGTAAAATTGATAGAAACGCTAGTAAATAATTAACAACGAAAGGCACTTTCATAGAAAAAGAGTAATTCAAAAAAAAAATAATAATAATGGAAGAAAAAAAGTAAAGGAAAAAATAAAAGAAGCAATGAAGGGAAAAGTGAAAGAAAAATAAAAGAAAATTGAAAGAAAAAAGAAAAATTCAAAAAAATGAAAGAAAAAATTTATAACCGGGAAACAAGATTTATATGACCGTTTCATATCTTTTAACATTTCCGCGAAACCCCGCTTGCCCCCCAAAAAAATCCCCTTTTTCTTCAATTATTCTTACTGCAAGAAAATTTTTGAGGAATGAAAAAAAAATTTTTTTATATATTATACCAAAGTCATAATCAAAATTTACACATTCCCTTATTGTAATTTTTTTATATAGAATTTTTTTTTGTCATTTTCATATTATATATTATATACATGTATAATCACAATTCTTTTTATAATTAAAATTTTTCATTGATAAAAAAAATATGTTTTTTTTTTAAATTATTTTCATACACTTTTTTGAAATTCATGACAATTTAATATGAATTTATCATTTGCCATATTTTTTGGGTACAGTATCATTTTTTTAGAAAAAAAAAATCGATTGTTTATAATGTTATTTTGTATAAATCCCCTCGACTAAAAAAAAATATTAAGAAAACAGGTTTTAACAAAAAATGGAAAATTGAATTTTCGTACTTTTTCATTTTCTTTTTACAAAATAATGATGTAAACAATAAATTTGGTATTTTAGTGAATGGGAAAATTTTTAATTATTTACTATTATTATTTCAGTGTAAAAAAAAATTTTTTATATCTGAAATAAATTAATAATAGTAAATGGATATTATTATAAAATAATAATATATTAATGTTTGAAAATTACCAAATTTTTTTATGATACTGACCCTATACATATTTTTTCTACACGAGAAATTAAAAAAAAAAATTGGAGGAAGTGAAAAGTCCTTATTTTCAAAAATTAAAATTTTTATTCGAAATATTTTGCTATTTTTTTTTTTTAGTTTTTTTAATCAAGTGAAAATGGGGACAGTTTCAATCGAGAAAAATAATTTTCTATTTTTAGATGATTACTGATTATGATGATAATAATAATAATTTACGAAGGAAAAAAAATAAACTTGTGATATTTGGAAAAGAAAAATTATTGATATAATTGAAATTTATTAAAAATCCAAATTATAAATATTTATATAGTTTTCTCTATGCTTTTCTTGTTTCTTGAACTCCAAAAAGAGGATTTTCCTCCAATTTCAATATGAGATCAATGACTTATAAATTATAATCGAGATCGATGATTAAAAAAAAATATCTAATCTCTGAAAAAAAAACTTTCTTTCATAACAATGAAACGTGAATTTTCAATTATTTTTAATAAACTTTTGGGTTCTTACTTTTTGTGAGTGACAAAATAATAAAAACCTGAATCAGGTTGTTTTTTCCTGTTTTTAATTCATTTTACGTAGAATTTTTTTTTTTTAATGAAAATTATCGCATAAAATACTGTAGCACAAAATATTTACATTTTAATACAACTAATTTATTAGATATTCGAGAATCACGTTTCATTGCAAAAGAAAATCGTACCTGCCAGACACTACAGTTATTAATTTAATGTCATTTGAAAATTCATGAAAAAACAGAAACTTTAAATAATAATTATTTATTGCATTTCGAAATGAAAAAAAATTTAACTATAGGAATTTGATATTTTTTACGAAAAAAAAAAATAAAATTAAATTCTTCCTCAACTTTTTTTTGTCATTTCATCGATTTTTCAGGTGCATTAAAATGTAATTCTCAATTTTTTTTTTATCTTTTATTTACATATGTAATATTTATATATATACAGGAAATTAACTCAAATTGAAGGAATTTTTATTTGAAGAAAAAAATAATTAGGAAAACAAAAGCACTTGTTATTTAAAGGATAACAAAAAAAGTGTTTTTCTCTTGAGTGGAAAAAGAAAATTTTTGAACGCTTGTACGTGTGATTGAATTTATTTCAAAGAAATGTTTCATTAAAATATAATAATAAAGAATTAGATTAACATATTGTTTACGTAATGTTAGGGATTTTTTTTTTTTTAATAATTATTAAGAGTAGAAACAATATTTGTATTCTTCATTTTATTTTTATACGTTTTCAGGACGAAGCCTGAGTTCAAAAAAAATATTTGTAAAAAAAATTTATAGAGAGGGAAAACTTGTTTAAAAAAAAAAATAGTGGAAAAAAAAGAATACAGAAAATTAGATTTTTCAGGAAGAAAAACTTTTTTCAAAAAATTGAAAATAAACAAAAAATTATGCAAAATATTTGAAATATTTACTCATATATTTGTGTATATAAATATTTTTTATATATTTATATATAATATACAATATATAAAGAATATTCATATAAAATTTAAAATGTTGACTTTTCTTTTGTAATAATAATTATGTTTTTGTGATACGCTTGTTCAGATTTTATTTTGCTCTGAATGATTTTTACACGACGATTCTTTTTTTTCGATTGCACTTCTCACAGCACTTGCTTATTTAAGAGTTTATAAACAAAAATTTTTTTTTTCTCAGCTATAATAGGAAAATAAAAAAAATAAATAAAACATTGCTATGAGTGGTTGAATTATAATACGCGAAAAAAACAGACACACACACAAATGAACGTATAGAATTTAATTGATGAAGAAAAATAATGTTTATACCAGAAAGTTAAAACTAATTGCTAGAAGTAATATTTATACATTTATTATATTGTACAGGAAAAGAACGCGCTTGTTTGTAATAAAATTTTGAAAAAAAGGTAAAAAAAATGGAAAAAAAAAATTATTAAAAAAAGAAGCTAGCATTTTTGTTGTACTTAAGTTTTACGGTTGTTAATAATGCTTTCCCCCCCTAAATAATCAACGACTGATTTTTTTCATCCCTATATACTTTTTTATGTTTCGAAAACATTTATATATATTATAATATGTGATTGTATAATATAATTAAGGAAAAAAAAATATAAATATATATAGATATATGTAGTCGTTGATCATTTTGGTTGGTGCAGTGGACATTTAAATATCCTTTTTTCTCTCGTTTTTTTTATATATAATAATTAAAGAAAAAAAAAAGTTGCCACGAATTTTTGATATGAAAAAGATTTGAAGAATATTGTATCTTTAGACGTCGTTTCTTTTTTGTATGGCTCAAACAGTTCCTTGACGTTTATAATTCAAAATATCTTATATTTTTAGTGTATAAATATATATACATACATAGAAAAATTTATGTATACTTATTTATGTATTATATATATTTATATGAATATATAAATAAAAGATGTATCATTTAATTTTTGATGTGTTCTTTTCACCTTTTTCTTTAATCCTCTTCCTTTTTTTATTTATTAAAAATTTTGTTAACTCCAAATTTATGTAAATTTATCTTTAAATAAATTATTATTAATTAATTTATTTTTAAATTTATTATATTAAATACAAATTATATAATAAAAAATATAATAATTATTATAATAATATTAATTTATTATTAAATTCTATTTAAATTATTAACATTTTTTTCTGTTCGTTCATTTTTTGTCATTTAATTAATTTTTTTAATGTAGATACAATATTTTATTGTACGAAATATTTTTTTATTTCTTAATTTTTGTTTATTTAATTATTATAAATTTAGAAAATCAATAAAAAATAGTCAAACAATTAGTTCATTAATTATTTAGTTAATTACTTAGTTCATTAATTAATCAACGAAGCAAATCAATCAAAATAGTTAACTTAATTTAAAATTAATTTAAAAAAAAAATATATAAATTTCAGTAAATTTTTTTTTTTTTTTTTTGTCAATTAACGAAAAAACTTTTTTTTCTAATATTAATATAAGCGCTGTGTCATGAAATAAAAATTTGCAATGAGTCTGTTTCTTTGAATTGATCTTGACTAATGTAAGCTTCTTAAATTGAGATTACAAAATGAGTCATAGAAATTATTTTCCTTTATTAATAGCCAACAATTTTTTAAGGTTGTGACCAGAAATGATTTTAAATGCAAATTTCATGATATACTTAAATTAAAAGACAATTTCAATAAAAGAATCTTAATTTTTTTTTACTGCTTATCAAATTAAAATGTAGTAAATTATTAATGTATTATCAAATTTTGCTTTTAAATTGAAAAATAATGAGAATTAATTAATTAATTAATTAATAAACAAATAAATTTATTTTATATTTGTTTAATTGCTTCAATTTTATTTTTTTATTTAAATTTATTTTTTTTTCAACTAATATATTTAAATTGCTTAAAATTTTATTTAAATTATTTAAAATTGTTTAAAAATATAATTATTAAAATTATTATTAATCTTATTAGTAGCTTTGATTGTTTTTATTATAATTATTATTATTACTATAATAATAATATTATAATTATTATTATTACTATAATAATAATATTATAATTATTATTATTTTTTGTTTTGTAATATAAATAGTGAGAGAGAAATAAAAGAAAGGTTTCAAATATTATTTTTATTCCACAGGTAAAAATAATGAAAATAATAATATTGTTAATAATAAAATATAATAAATAATATAAATAAATTAATAATTAAAAATAAATAAAATAATCTCGAATAATGTTGTTTGTATTTTTAAAAATAGAAAAAAATTAGAAAAAAAAATATTTAAAAAATTAGAATTAGAATAGAAAAAAAAAATTTTAATAAAGAATAAACAAACAACAATTTGCATTATAGTTTTTGTCTAATCATAAGTACCTTTAAAATATTGAAATCTACCAAGGCTAAGCAGTTAGTCTTGTATTTACTTTTAACATTAATTTTCATAAGTGTATTTGCAAGAAAAAATGACATATGCCAGAGAACTTTTTGTCTACAAAGGAGAAATTTTTTTTTGTTTTTTTTTCAATATTTATTTTCATTCCTTTATGCATTATATTTTTATTTTTAAATAATTACAAATTTTCGATTTTTTAACTGTTTAAATAGCAATTTGTCAAAAAAAAACACAATAAATTAATTGTTTATTATTTGTTGTAAATAAAAAAAATAAAAAAATAATGATTTTTTTAGTAATCATCATAATGGAAAAAATTTAATTACTATTTAATTATATTTAATTATATTATTTAATTTTAATTTCCAAAAATTATTTTTATTAATATTATTTTTTATAATATAATAAAATAAAATATAATAAAAAATATATTTAAATAATAATAATAAGATTAATAATAATAAGTATTATTAGGTACTATTATTATTAAAAATAGTATTAAATAAACCCTTAATAAATACTAAATAAATAAATAATTATTATTACCTACTTTTATTATTATTATTATTATTAAATTATTAATATAATTATTAGTATTTTTATTACTTTTATCATCATTATTATTATTCTAAAAATATAAATACATTTTAATGTTCATTCGATTGAATCCAAAAAAATATAAAATGTTTCGAAAACTCGTAGAATTTTAAATACTCAGTGAATAATTAAATAAAATAATTTTAAAAAAGAACTATTTGAATTATTGATTAATTTTAATGGAAGTTTGTTTTTTTTTCTCTCCTTTTTGAATTTAAATACGAGTGCGCGCAATGGTCACGTGACTGGTGTAGCACTGCGCGCATGCGCGTCCGTAACTCATAACAGTAATGGCGGACTATTGTGAGAAAGAAATGTCGCGTGTTCCAATTCTTGTGATTCTTGGTGCTACTGGTTCGGGAAAAACGAAATTAAGTATAGAACTTGCACAGAAATTTGCCGGGGAAATTATTTCAGCTGATAGTATGCAGGTATGTTTTATAATATTCTATTAATATCACTAAAAAAAAAGAGCAAGTTGAAATGCACTGTCGCACTGTGTATTATTATTGACACCACGAGGTCGACAATTTTTAACTTCTATGTTTTTATTTTTCTTGCGTGATGTAAATATAGATTATAATGGAAAAATTAACTATTCTAATTATTATTTCTGCTTGTTTTTTGCTTGCATGGAAAAATTTTAAAACGATCAAGAGTAAATTTTTCCGCTGAAAATTCCTTGTGCAAAAATTATGACCTTGAGATAGATTTTTGCAATTTTCGGATTTTCTTTCTTTGCTTTTCTATTAGAGAAAAAGTTCTTTAGTCTTTTGGATATATTTCTGTAAATTTAGTCTTCACTTTTTTGAGAATTTACCGAAAAAACATCGATTGTTAACAAAGTTATGTTAACATAACCTCTAAATATGTTGCTATAGAAATTTTAACAATTTTTTCCGCTTTTAGAAAATTGAATTAACACTGATTATTGATTGGGAAAAGTACTTCAGATATAAAATTATTATTTAGCCTGAAGTATTTTCTCGTTGCTTTGAAATATTCCACAATTTTTTTGTTCGAAAATTTCGCTAGTTTTGCTTTTGCTTAATAACGTTCTGTTCTCGAAAAAAGTGGATCTGTGTCGAGAATATTATTTTTCCCCTTTGTAAATAATCGCTCATTTCTCGCAGCAGCATCTTAATTGAAACTCGCACTTATCTTTTTGTTCTCGATTTAAATATATGCTAAATATTTTTGTTAATGTGAATCATGTGGTGGGCCGGAAGGAGTTATATTGTAAATTAAGAATCTTAATAGATTTGTATTTTTCAGCAGACTTTTTAATCTTATCGTTCGACGCCATACGAAGAGAGGGTTGTTTAGTAATTCAAAAACGTGTCCTTCGTTTTAAATTATTTCCTTCTTTGTCTATAATATAAAGACAAAGACACACACGAGAAGAGCGGAAGAACTTCCTGCTAAATCAATTGACATATGAATATATGTTCTGTCAATTGGACTTTTATTTTCTTTTTTCTCTCTTTCTCTCTCCTTCTCTTAGATAAAATACTTAGCAAAAGAGATTTCAACCAAAAGTATAATAATTGTTTTTATTTTACAAGTTAAACTTTCCACAATATTTTTATTTATTTATTTATTTTTATGGAAAAAAATTCATAAATATTTCTTCATGTGGATTAGATAAAAATGAGGGCGGAAAAAAAGAAAAAAAATTTTATTTCTTGCTTTATAGTACTTTTATTAATGAATGTCATAGCCTAGTTTTATTTTTTTGTTGTTTAATCGTAAGATCGGAAGAAAGAAGGTCTCTGTTGAAAACATTTTACGCGATCATGTGACAAGTTGTAAAGTTAATTCGTTCATAGTTCGGGTTCAAGCGTAAAACTATATGTGTACAAAGTAACACGAGTACGAGTCCTTGAATTCAGAGTAGTTTCAACGTTATACTAGCAAATGGCTCGTGTATATACTTGATACGCATTTGTAAAAAAAAACAATCGCAATTTGATTTCGTGAGAACCAACTCAATTTAATATTTTTAATGAAAAATTTCACTCCTTTTTTCTATATTCGTTAAAGGAAAAGGGAGATTTTTCCCCCCTTTATGGAATTCAATATTTTTTTACAGTATTCTCGCTTTAAAGTCATACTTGCTTATAAATACAATGAAAAAAAAAATTATTTGATTCAAATAACCGATTACTTATCTATTATCAAATAAATATTTACTTGACACAAATAATTTTTATTTCAATGAATTAAATGTTATTTGAATCAATAATTTCAGTAATTGAAGCAAATACCATTTAATTAACTCAGATAAAAATTATTTGATTCAAGTAAATAATTAATAATCGCATTCCTGATGTTTGTTCGCAGTTTATGGTTAGCTGTTTCACTTTGCTTTTTTAATTCCTAATTTTTTTTTATAATTTTTCTTTTTATGTATTTTGAATTTTTTAATTAATTAAATTCTAATTCCATGTTTAGAAAATTAAATAATAAATAATTAATTGAACAAAATTGTAATGAATTAAAAATCATAATTTTCAATTTAAAATAATTACTGCATAGGTAGAATGTTATTAAATTTTTAAAAAATAATGAAATGGTCTTGAAGAATTTAATTGAAATTATATTAAAAATAATTAAATTTTTGGGGAGAATTTTATCAAAATTTAAAAAAATAATTGATTTGTATCAAAGAATTCTACTAAAATTTATAAAAATATTTCAATTCTTTCTAGAAATAATGAAAATTGAATTTTGGAGAGAATTTTATTATTTGTGTGGAAATATTTAAATTCTGACAAAGAATTTTAGTTTTTATAAAAATAATTGAATTCTTTCTAAGAATTTTGTTACTTTTATAAATAATTGAACTTTTTTGTACAGTTTTTATTAAACATATTTATTAAATAATTACATTATTTATAAAAATTAAAATTGTAAACAAAATAATTGAATATTGAGAAGAATTTTTTTATTTATAAAAATTAATTAAATCACAATTCAATTATTTTCATAAATACAAAAATTCTCCCGAAAATTCAATTATTTTCAAATAGTTTTACAAAATTTTGGAATAAATTTCAATTCTTAAGAAGAATTTTATTACAATTCTTAAAATTATTTAAATTGTTGCATAAATTTTATTGTTTATGAAAATGATTCAATTTTTGCTAAAAAATTTTATTGTTTATGAAAATAATTTGATACTTGTATAGAATTTTAATTACACTATAGAATTTTTTCAAAAAAATTTTTAATTATTGAAAATAAATAAATTTTTTGAGTATTTCAATTAAAATTGTATTCGCAATATTGTACAATTGAGAACAATATTATTATTCTTTAAAATAATTTAATTCTTGTAAAGAATTTTATTATTTATAAAATAATTCAATTTTCTAAAAGTTGAAAATTACACCAATTCTAGTGAAGAGTATTATTAATATTGTTAAATATAATTGAATTATTTTAAAGAAATATATATAAATAGTTAAAAATAATTGAATTTTTGTAAAAAAAAAATTTATTGTAATTTTTGCCAATAATTAAACTTCCAGGAAGAATGTTAATATTTTTTTAAAAATAAATGCAATTCTTATGAAGAATTTATATAAATTTTTGATAATAATTGAATTCCTTCAAAGAATTGCTTAAAAAAATTTTTTTTGCAGGAATTCAATTATTTGAATAAAAATAGTTAAAAATAATTGAATTTTCAGGAAGAATTTTAATATTTTTGAAAATAATGCAATTCTTGTGAAGAAAATTATTAAAATTTTTGAATAAAATTGAATTGTTTTAAAGAATTGTTTAGAAATAGTTAAAAATAATTTAATTCTTGCAAACAAATTTTTTGTAATTTTTGCCAATAATTCAATTTCCTGAAGGAATTTTTATTTTTTTTGAAAATAATGCCATTTTTGTGATGATTTTATTTAAATTTTTGAATAATAATTGATTTGTTTAAAAGAATTGTATAAAGAACGTTAAGAATAATTGAATCCCTAGGAAGAATTTTATTAAAAACTTTTAATATAATTGAATTCCTGCAAAAAAAAAACTTTTTACATTAATAATTGGATTCTTGCGAATAATGAAAAAACAAAAAATAGCATAATAATAATAATAATAATAATAATAATAATAATAATAATAATAATAATAATAATAATAATGTAAAATAGCAAATTAAAAAAATATTGTCAGTTATAATCGTTCAGAAAAATGATTAAATCATTAAGAAAAAAAAATTAAAAAAACTCGATTCTTTGTTATGTAATTAAAAGAAGAATATGTGAAAAATATAAAAAATTAATTAAAAAAATTTCTTTGTCTTCTCTAAGCAGTAATCTTTTTTAGTCTCCACGTTTATGAATGATGAAATCTCGTATCAAAAATGATTTTCTTAAATAAATGGGTATTTGTAATCTATTCATATCAAATCGTTTCGGATAATTAAATATATGAGAGAGGGATTAATAGTGTGTAACCTTCAAATTGAAAATATTTTATTCGATTCATTTAATTTCGTTCCATTCCTCTACACGTGCTCAAAACACACAAATTTTCTTTTATATTCCGAATCAGTAGTTTTAATACCAGTTTATATACATATATATTAGACACAAGACAGTTTCCTGTTTCCGACGTGAAGGTGTGTTTGTGTCTGTGTGTTTCTGTGTTTGAGTTTGTAAAAAAAAGGTGATGCGTAAATAGTACAAAGATGGAAAATACGCAATAAGAAATATACCAGGTCTTCGACCCTTCTAAACGATATATGTATATATGTTCCTAAAGAAGGAGTTTTGTTTTAAACCACATGTCATGCACGACCGTGACTTTTTTTTTTCGTTGACTAATATCTTGATTTGGGTCTATATACGAATTATATACTTGGCTTTTCAAATGACCCTTCGCATATATTTTATATTTTATTCTTATATGTGTAATCAGAAAAGAAAGACCCTTCAAGGTTTTCCCATGCACATAAAAATTTTTGTCTCATCTTAATCTTTCGGGGATAAATTTCTCCTCGGGAATTTTTCTTGTGTAGATTATAATATATTTTTCTTTTTATTACGTAATCACTGGAAATAAATATATGTAGATATTTGTTCTTTTAATTTATTAACACTTGGTGGTTTATTTAATACATAAACTGTAATTATTCACTTTTTATATTGAGAGAAAATATCGTGAAATGAGTTTCTTTTGTATATTTAACACAAAAATAATCCCGCAATGAATTTTGGAATTTTATATATTTTCTAATTTAAAACTAAAATTTATGTTAAAATAGCAAATCTTTTTCTTTATTTGTTTTCTTTTCTTCACAATAATTTAAAGTTGATGAGTGATTTAGGAAAAAAAGTTTGTAGTTTCTGAGGCTTTATTAAATGAAATAGTTTTTTTATTTGCAAAAAGAATTTCTTGGTATGTCACTTTAATTTCTTTTTATTAACTTTAGTAAAAAATAATGTAAATTTAAATTTCGCTTACTAAACAATTTTTTTAATTTACAAAATAATTTTTTATAGGAAAAGACAAATTAACAAAAGTACTAAAAATATTGTCGTTCATTTGAATTTTCAAAACTTTAGAAACGAAGACTTTTTTTGACAATTTTTAGAAAAAGCGACTTTTTTTTAAACTTTTCTTTCTAATATTCCAACAAAATAAGCTATTTTTTTGTATGAAATGCAAATTATAAAATTTATTTTTGAATTATTTTTCTATAAGATAATTAAATTTTCCAAATTTTTTAATTAAAAAGTTTTTAAATAATTGAAATTTCATTAAATTTTATTGCGAAAATAATCGATTGTTTTTAAAATATTTCATTAAAATTTTTAAACAACAAATTTTTGAAAGCAATATTGAATTCTTAAAAATTCAAATTTTTTAATTAAAATCCTTTAAAAAATTGATTAATTTTTAAAATTTTCCAAAAATTCTTCTCTTATTGTCAAAAAATTTTACTAAACTTTTAAAAAACTAATTTTCATAATTTTTCTATTATAATTTTTTTTAAAGTTAATAATTTAATAAAAGTTATTAATATTATTAATATGATAATATATGTTAATAAATATAATTAATTTGAACAATTCACCTTAATAATTTTAAAGAGAAATCATGAGGCGTTCTCGTTACAATTATTATAATTATTATAAGAAATTTAACTTTTGTATGTAAATAATTTAGATTTCGAAGAATTTTCAAAAAAATATTAAAAATTATAGCGATTTAAAGAAATTTAGTTAAAAATTGTTGAAGATAATTAGATTTCGAAAAGATTGTAATTTTCATTTATAGGAATAATTAAATTTCAGAATATTTGAAAGCGAAATTTTTTTAAAAATTAATTTCTGTGAAGAAATAAATAACAAAAGTGATCACTGATTTTTTCATGTAATATTAGTTAAAAAATAGAATTTTATTTTTTTAAAATGGAATTTAGATTTAAAAAAAAGGGGATATATTTTTATTTAACAAAAGAAATGTCAGGGAAAGAAATTTTTTGTCAGTTAAGTCAGGGAAATGTCAGGAAAAAAATTTGTCATTTTTTAACATAATTAAATTTATCAAATATATTTATAATAAAAATCTTTTTAAGTAGTTGAAATTTTGTAACATTTAATTGAAAATAATTAATTTATTTCAAGTATTTATTTACAATTTTTAAAAATCAATTTTTGAAGAATTTCAATTGCAAATTTTGAAAATAATTGAAATATCAAAGATTTTGATGAAAAATCTTTAAAGGTAATTTCAAAAATGAAAATTAATGAAAATTATAGTTTCTATTTTTTAAAAATGCAATTTTTTCAGTATTTTCAATTACATATTTCCAAAAATTCAAATACATACAAAAATAATAAGATTTTAGAATTATTTTTAACATTTTGGAGAAAATAATCATGTTCAAAAGTTTTAATTAAAATTCCTCAAAAAATTAATTAGTTTTTTTAAATTATACAAAAATTCTTTTAAGAAATTCAATTATTTTCGAAAAAATTACATTAAAATATTTTTAGTAACTAATCATTAGAATTGTTGTATAATAATTTTTCAAGATTCAATTATATTCGAAAAAGGTAAATAAAAATTTATGAAAATTGCCTTTTTGGACTTATTAAAATTTTTGAGAAATCATGGTCCTGTTTATAATTAAACTTCTTCTTCAAAAATTTGATTCATTTTATTTATATTTTTCAAAAATTAAATTATTTTTAAAAATTTTTACCAAATTTTAATTGTTTGTATTTTTTTCAAAATTAAAAAAACTATTATCTTTCGAAAATGATTTAAAAATAATTTAAGAATAAACTATGGAGAGTTATAGTTATTATAAAAAATTGAGTTTTTGTATTTAAATAATTGAATTCTAGAAGAACTTTTGGAAAATTATTTAAATTAATTGATTCAGAGATGACGTTTAGTTGAAAATTGTAGAAAATAATTTAATTCAGGTAGTTTTATAATTGTAATTTTTGGAAATTATTAAAATTCATAAATTTTACTCATTTTTCGTAAACTTTTCATATTTTGTCAGGGAAAATAATTTTAATGTCAGTAAATTGTCAGGGAAATTGATAAACTGAAACTTGTGACCACCCAGTTAATTAAATTTAGAAACCAGTGTAAAAAAAAACTTTGAGCCTGTTCCCAATAAAAAATTTTTTTCCATGAGGTCAGGGATTTTTTTTTTACTATCGAAATAAAAGATGTAGTGTTTAAAAAAGTTAGTTCGTAAAAATTGTGTATTGATAATTTGGTCTTGGGAAAAAATTTAGAATTATTAATTTAAACGATAAGATATATTTTTTTCCCTATGGTGGATAAGAAAAATAATTTTTTTTTCGAATCTTGACAAAATTTATCGACTATTCTATATAATTTTCGAATTTTCCCAGAATTTTTCTCTCATTTTTTCTTAGTTTCAAATTTATTTATCGACTATTCTCTAATTCTGATAAATTTTAGTTTATTCCTCGTCTTCTGAAACAGATTGAATTGAAGTTCTCGGTGCGGCTTTTCACGGATGGAGAGAACGACGACACGTATAGAGGTAGTCGTCGACCTCTCTTGGAACAGTTGCGCAATGTGCACCGCAAGGCCGCATTTCCAGTTTGTCAAGGTTAAAGTCATGAACCTAGAACTCCAATGATTAGCTAGTTCGAATATATGTACTAATTACATGATCTCTTCCTCTCCTCTTCATCATCAAGTTATTCGATCCCTTTTCAAGCGCGAAATGTAATTTCAAACCTAAACTCATTTTGTGATTTAAGATTCAAATTATATCTGAAAAAAGAAACAGTAAAAGAACTTATTATTTTTTTCTATTTTCAACTATATGTGTTGATGATAAAAAAAAAGAAATTCCGACGTATTTAGATTTTGAGATATCGAATTTCTTCATTCAATTATTTTTTGTCGTTATCTTTGATTTCTTTTCTAAACTCTTAATCAATAAATGATTAATTTTTACCTGTATATACATATATATAATGAACAGTTATTGGCGAAAAAAAAGTGGAAAAAAATGTGTCAAAATGACGAGGCTGATAATCTGAAAGAAACGATTGACATTCCATCAAGTATATACATTCCTCTCACATGTTTCATGACTCAGCAATCAGCATGCCACTGCATTGTGTCACTACAATTTTATTTTCAATAATTTAAATGTGGTTTGAATTTTTAAATATTGCGGTAAATTTATTTCTAATGTGTTAAAATTCGAATTGCTATTTTTTCGCGGAAGTAAAATTCCACTTGTTGGTTGAATTTTTTGAATTGAATACAATTATTGATAAAAATTCTTGTAAAAAAACTGACGGCAAATTACAAAGAGAGAAGAATTATTTTTTATTCTCTAAATTTTAATTTTTATGAAAATAATGCAATTCTTGTGAAGAATTTATTTAAATTTTGGATAATAATTGAATTCCTTCAAAGAATTGCACAATAAATTTTTTTTGCAGGAATTCAATTATATTTTCAGAAAATTAGTTTAAAAAAATTGAAATAGTTAAAAATAATTCAATTTCCAGGGAGAATTTTAATATTTTTTGCAAAAAATGCAATTTTTTCCAAAATTGTAAATTTGGAAAATAATTGAATTTCCAAAAGGAATTTTAATATTTTTGAAAATAATGCAATTCTTGTGAAAAATTTCTTTAAATTTGAGATAATAATTGAATTCCTTCAAAGAATTTCACAATACATTTTTTTGCAGGAATTCAATTATATTTTAAGAAAATTAGTTTAACAAATAAAAATAGTTCAAAATAATTCAATTTCCAGGGAGAATTTTAATATTTTTTGGAAAAAATGCAGTTTTTTCCAAAATTGTAAATTTGGAAAATAATTGAATTTCCAAAAGAAATTTTAATATTTTTGAAAATAATGCAATTTTTGTGAAAAATTTCTTTAAATTTGAGATAATAATTGAATCCCTTCAAAGAATTGCATTTGAAAATAATTGAATTCTTGTAAAAATTTTATTGTACTTCTTAAAAATAATTAAACTTCCAGGAAGAATTTTAATATATTTGAAAATAATTCAATTCTTGTGAAGAATTTCTTTAAATTTGAGATAATAATTGAATTCCTTCAAAGAATTGCACAATAAATTTTTTTGCAGGAATTCAATTATATTTTCAGAAAATTAGTTTAAAAAAATTGAAATAGTTAAAAATAATTCAATTTCCAGGGAGAATTTTAATATTTTTTGCAAAAAAATGCAATTTTTTCCAAAATTGTAAATTTGGAAAATAATTGAATTTCCAAAAGGAATTTTAATATTTTTGAAAATAATGCAATTCTTGTGAAAAATTTCTTTAAATTTGAGATAATAATTGAATTCCTTCAAAGAATTTCACAATACATTTTTTTGCAGGAATTCAATTATATTTTAAGAAAATTAGTTTAACAAATAAAAATAGTTCAAAATAATTCAATTTCCAGGGAGAATTTTAATATTTTTTGGAAAAAATGCAGTTTTTTCCAAAATTGTAAATTTGGAAAATAATTGAATTTCCAAAAGAAATTTTAATATTTTTGAAAATAATGCAATTTTTGTGAAAAATTTCTTTAAATTTGAGATAATAATTGAATCCCTTCAAAGAATTGCATTTGAAAATAATTGAATTCTTGTAAAAATTTTATTGTACTTCTTAAAAATAATTAAACTTCCAGGAAGAATTTTAATATATTTGAAAATAATTCAATTCTTGTGAAGAATTTCTTTAAATTTGAGATAATAATTGAATTCCTTCAAAGAATTGCACAATAATTTTTTTTCACAAATTCAATTATTTGAATAAAAATATTTAAAAAAAATTAAATTAGTTAAAAAAAAATTGTTCAAAATAATTGAATTCTTTTAAAGAATTATATAAAAATAGTTAAAAATAATTGAATTCTTGTAAAAAAAATTGGATCGTTTGAAAATAATTGAATTTTCAGAAGGAATTTTAATATTTTTGAAAATAATTCAATTCTTGTGAAGAATTTATATAAATTTTGGATAATAATTGAATTCCTTCAAAGAATTGTACAATAAATTTTTTTGCAGGAATTCAATTATTTAAATAAAAATAGTTTAAAAAAAATAAAAATAGTTAAAAATAATAGTAATTCCAGGAAGAATTTTTATATTTTTTGAAAATAATGCAATTTTTGTGAAGAATTTATTTAAATTTTGAATAATTGAATTCCTGTAAAAAATTTTATTACACTTTTTGAAAATAATTGAATTTCCAGAAAGAATTTTAATATTTTTGAAAATAATTCAATCCTTGTGAAAAATTTATACCTGTCAATTGATTTCCTTCAAAGAATTATAAAAAAAATAGTTAAAAATAATTGAATTCTTGTAAAAAAAATTGGATCGTTTGAAAATAATTGAATTTCCAGAAGGAATTTTAATATTTTTTAAAATAATTCAATTCTTGTGAAGAATTTATATAAGTTTTGGATAATAACAATTGAATTCCTTCAACGAATTGCACAATAAATTTTTTTTTGGAATTCGATTATTTTGAATAAAAATAGTTAAAAATAATTGAATTTACAGGAAAAATTTAAATATTTTTTTGAAATAATGCAATTCTTGTGAAGAATTTATATAAATTTGGATAATAATTGAATTCCTTTAAAGAATGGTATAAAGAACGTTAAAAATAATTGAATCCTTAGGAAGAATTTTATTAAAAACTTTTAATATAATTGAATTCCTTCAAAAATTTACTTTTTACATTAATAATTGAATTTTTGATAGTAACAAAATAAAAAAAGTTTTTATATTATAATTTTAATGATAATAATAATGTAAAATAGCAAATTAAAAAAATATTGTTAGTTATAATCGTTCAGAAAAATGATTAAATCATTAAGAAAAAAAAAATTAAAAAAACTCGATTCTTTGTTATGTAATTAAAAGAAGAATATGTGAAAAATATAAAAAATTAATTTAAAAAATTTCTTTGTCTTCCTTATCTAAGCAGTAATGTAGAATAAATTTTACTCTCTAAATTTGAATAGTTAAAAATAATAAATTTGGTAGCAAAAAGTCAGTCATTGATTCAAATAGTAATATTTTACTAATAAAATAGTTATAAATAGTCTAGCTACATCAAAATATATACCTGTGTGTGCAAAATACATATATTTATAATACACGCCCAGTGGGAAAAAATTTGATTGACGAAATATTGAACCGATCTTTGAAAGTAATGCTACCAAGATCGAGCCAGTATTGGCTCAAGATTGCAAAAGTGGGCAATTAAGTGCCGAACTTTGAATTTAAATTAAAAAACAACAATTATATTTATGAATTAATTTTTAGATTAGTTAATTATTTTTCTATTCATTAATTAACTTTTATATTAATTAATTTTTAGATTAATATATATTATAATAATTGATAGTTAATTATTTTAATAAGACAAATTTTTAAATAAAAGATGGTAAATTTTCTTTGGCCTAATGGATTTTTTTAATAGTTAAAACAATATCTAATAATATTAATAATGATAATAATAATAATTAATAAATTTTCTATTTAGTAATTAATTATTAACTATAATTATTTTCTTTAAAAAAATAATTCCTAAAGTGCAGAAGGCTCAAATGAACGAAATTTATTTATTTCTTCATCGAATTAAATTTTTAATACAAGAATTTTGCGTCACTTTAAAAAAAAGTTAATTATAGTCTTTAAATATAGAATTTAATTGTTTAATATTTTTTGCAATCAGTAATTTATAGAAAAATTTCTTAATAAAAATTGTTGATGAAATGAATAAATGAAATGAAAATTCAAAACTTGTGGATCATTAAAAAATGGTAAATTATTTATATATTTATAAAAATATTTAATTATTTCATTTATTATTTATATCAAAATAAATATTTATTACTTTTAATTTATTTTTATATAAAAATATATTTGGAACTAAAATAAAAACTTAATTTTTAATCCAAAGGAAAAAAGTATGAATAATAATTATTAATTATGATAAAATATTTATTGATATTATTTACAATAGATAACTAAATAATTACTGTATTATATAACTAAAGTTAAATACAGAATATTATTGACCGAAGTTTTTTTTTATAAACAATGAAAATATTATTATAAAGAAAATTATATGTGTTATGTAAATAATAATTTTGTGAAATAATTATTGATAAGTTTTTTTTAAAATAATTTTAATTAGTGCCTTGTTTGACTTCTCTTGTTTGGTAAATAGAAAAATAAATTCTAAATTAATATTGACAGTAGTTAATTAATATTAACAAAAGACACAGAACATTTATCGCAAAATTCAATCTTGTTTCATATTATTGTTATTAATTTTTTTTTCCATTTTAATTTTTATTATTGAATAACTACAGTCTGAGAAAAGTTTTCTTTTATTTAAAGAAATAATTTATGCTTTGCCTTTTTTCTTCGATTGAAAATAAATTTTTCTGTGATTCAAAGAAAGTTTATGTAACTAAAAGAAAATTTATGTAACTCAAAGAAAATATATTTAATTCAAAGAATATTTATTTGGTTCAAGGAGAAATTTATTTGGCTCAAAAACAATTTATTTGAAACAAATAAATTTTCCATTTTGAATAAAAAAATTATTTCTATGACTTAAATTTATTTAATTAAAAGAATATTTATTTGATTCAAGGAAATATTTATTTGGTTCAAATGTTTTTGAAACAAATAAATTTTCCCTTTTTAAATTGAAAAATTATTTCTTTGACTCTACTAGTGATAAAATTTCTTTGATTGAAAAGAGCAAATTTCTTTGATTCGGAGAAAATTTTGTTTGTATCAAGGAAATTTTTCTTTGAATAAAAACTCTTTTTCCTTGAAGAAAGATTTTTTTTAATTGAAAAAAAACGAGTCCAAGAAACTGATTTCTTTAAATTAACAAAATTATTAATAGTTTTAATTTATAAATTTAATTTATTATTAAAAAATGATTAAAAATTGATCCTTTACATTATGACTGAAAAAAGCCAAAACAATTAATATTTAAAAAATTTTATTTCTTTTTGGACCCTGAAATAATAGAAATTTTATAAAGTTATTAAAAAAAAGAGAAATATAGAAATTACAAAAATAAATCGATTATTGATATATAGAAGTACTGCTTTGAAACTAAAATGTTCGAAATTAAAATAAAACGAAATCGATATTAAAGTAAAAATAGTTTGAAATAGAAATAAAAATAGTTTAATTCTGAAATAAAAATAGTTTTAGATTGAAAAGAGAATAAATAAAATCGACCAGAAATAGAGAAAATTATAGTATTAATAATACTACAGTTTCTAAAGTTTTCTATAAATATTTAATTTTAGCTAATATGTCAGTTTCACTAATATCTCATTTCTTCATCAATTATTATTTACAAAATTTTCAAGTATAAATTTTAAAAACCTAACTTCTTTTTTTACACTTTTCCTCTTTTTTATCCCTTTAAATTAATAAAATTTCCCAAAACACCATCTCGACCTTTTTTAAACAAAAATTACCATTTTTTTGTAAATTAAAATTTTTTTTAGTTATTTAAAAAAAAAATTTCTACTTTTTGCAAACTTTAGAAAAATTTTAGTTTTTTGAAACTTAAAAATCTGTTTACCTATATATTGTTTTCTCAGAGTTTTTAAAATTGGAATTTTTTTTTATACAATAGCAAAAATTTTACTTTTTACGCAGTTAATTTTTGTATAGAAATTTTTTAAATTTTCTTCCAGCGTAGTACAATTTGTTATTAAAAATAATTATTTAGAGAGTATAAATTTTACTACTTCTGAGGTAAATTTTTCTAATTTTTATAAAAGATTTTTCTTCGAAAATAGTAAAAAAGTTATTCTTAGAAATAACAATTTTTAATACCTAGTAAATTTTATTTATTTTGAAGAAAATTTTACCAAATCTGAATACTTTTTTTTTGAAATTCAATTAAAATTTTTAATTAAATTTGAATTATAGTAAAAATATATACTAGTAATTTTAATTACGTGACTTTTTGCTTTTGAATTAGTAAATTTTAGTAATACATTATTAGTAGAAATTACTACTTTTTAGTAAAATTTATTAATTCAAAATAAAAAATTCAAACCAGTAAACATTTTTACTAATATTCAAATTTAGAGAGGAGAGTTATAAAATAAAAGTGTCTTTATACAATTTTATTATAAAATTATTATTAAAATAATTATTTCCATTAAAGATGTGTATTAAAATTTCTTTTGTCAATATGAATTGAAATTAATTTTAATGTCTAGAAGAATTTATTATCGTCATATTAGCTGAGTAAACAGGGAATAAAATATAGACAAATAATAGAAGTATCTCTCATAAATTTTCATATTAGCATTCTCTCTATTCAATCTAATTCTAATGTATATATACGCATTGGACATCTTTTTTCCTGGGTTTATTTTATAAAGACGAAAGAATACTTAGCATTAAAGATTAATTGACATATCCAATAAGCAACTCATATCACAAGCCGCAATGAGAAAGTAAGCCCGAAGAAGTTTTTAAAGAACACGTTTATGGATCATTCGATATACCTGTTTACCCAGTGAGACTTATTACTTACTAACGTCTGGCGATCCACTTAACGTCTCATGCAATTAGTAAGAATCTACGAGGCTAATGGCCTCTAGGTATATGTATATATATATTCAACTTTAAGTATGTAACCCATTCATAATCATTATTTTTTCTGGCGCTAATCACAAAATAAAAATGAGAATCGAAGGTACACATTTAAAGTTCGCAAGAA
Organism: Leptopilina syphax; assembly: GCA_032872505.1. NCBI lineage: Eukaryota > Metazoa > Arthropoda > Insecta > Hymenoptera > Figitidae > Leptopilina > Leptopilina syphax. The sequence goes on from CM065469.1 coordinate 35,615,351, forward strand.
GAAAAAGTTTAATTTCAATGACTATAATGAATCAAGTGTCTGTTAAAATCAGTTAATACTAATTTGATACAGAAAAAGGAAAAACAGTTTTAATGGATGTATATTCATTTTATATTATTATTATTATTATTATTATTATTATTATTATTATTATTATTATTAATTATAAATTAACTATAATAATTTGAATGTTCTTTCATTCATTCACTTTTTCTGTCCCTCACTCTCTGAAGTTGTCTTTTATTTTTTACATTTGTAAAACAAATTTTAATTTTGTAAAATTTTTTAAAAATAAAAATACTTTTGTTTGTTGTTATAACTTTAGATAGATTTTATTATTATGTTATAATTATTTTTATTTTACAATTAATTCAAAATTGTAATGACAAATAGAAATCATCAAAATTTTTTTCACTTCTTTTCATTAAAAGATTAAAATTTTGTTAAATATTATATTTTGTCAAATTGAAATTATGCAGATTTTTGTTCTTGACTTCTAAGGAAAATTAGTAAATCGTTAAACAACTGTGATTAAGAAATAGAATATTTATTTATTTTGCATTATTTTTGTTTATGAATCACAATTTTTCTAACAAAATTATTAATTTTGTTTTAGAAGAAGAAAAATATTTGCACAATTTTTTCTAGAATTTTAAACTATTTTTTATAAAAAATAAAAATAATAATTGAATTCCTTAAAAAAAATTTTATTATTTATGAAAGTAATTGAATTTAAGTGAAATATTTATTATTTATAAAAAAAATGAAATGTTTGGATACAATTTTATTAAAATTTTGTTGAAATAATTGAATTCTTTTTGGGAAATTTTATTAAAATAGATATTGAAAATAATTGAAATTGTAAATTTTTTTGAAAATAATTGAAATTAGGACAAGAATTTTTTTTGATATTTATGAAAATTATTGAACTTTGGTGAAGAATTTTGTTATTTATAAAGATAATTGGGATTTTTACGAGAATTTTTTTTCAAATTTTGAACATAGTTGAATTTTATTTATTTATTTATTTTTTTGAAAATAATTGAGTTTCTGCAATTATTTGTAATTTCTCCAAAATTGAATTTTTTTAAAATTATTTTTTATAAAAATAATTGAATTCCTTAAAAAAAATTTATTATTTATGAAAATAATTGAATTTCTGTGAAATTTTTATTGTTTATGAAAATAATTAAATGTTTGCATACAATTTTATTAAAAATTTTTTAAAATAATTGAATTCTTTTTGGGAAATTTTATTAAAATAGATATTGAAAATAATTGAAATTGTAAATTTTTTTGAAAATAATTGAAATTAGGACAAGAATTTTTTTTGATATTTATGAAAATAATTGAACTTTGGTGAAGAATTTTGTTATTTATAACGATAATTAGGATTTTTACGAGAATTTTTTTTTGAAATTTTGAACATAGTTGAATTTTATTTATTTATTTTTTTTTTTGAAAATAATTAAATTTCTGCAATTATTTATAATTTCTACAAAATTGAATTTTTTTAGTGTTTTCAACAAAAATTTAAATTAGAAAATTGTTAAACAACTGTGATTAAGAAATAGAAAATTTATTTATTTTGCATTACTTTTATCTATGAATCACAATTTTTTAACAAAATTATTATTTTGTTTTAGAAAAAGAAGAAAAATATTTGCACAATTTCTATTTTTAATCTTATTTTTAAGAACAGGATTTTCCACAGGAATTAAGACATTCAAAAATTTCAAATTCAAACCTTTTTTTAAATTAAACAACTTATAAAAGTATTGTTATAAAACATGAAGATATCGATTGCTCCGAGAAGAATATTGTAACTGTAACTTCATCAAAATTATTTTCATCATTCTAATTAATTTATTATTTTCTAGAATTTTAAATTATTTTTTATGAGAATAATAATTGAATTCCTTAAAAAAAAATTTATTATTTATGAAAATAATTAAATGTTTGCATACAATTTTATTAAAAATTTTTTTAAATAATTGAATTCTTTTTGGAATAATTTTATTAAAATAATAGATATTGAAAATAATTGAAATTAGAAAAATTTTTGAAAATAATTGAAATTAAGACAAGAATTTTTTTGACAGTTATGAAAATAATTGAACTTTGGAGAAGAATTTTGTTATTTATAAAGATAATTGGGATTTTTATACGAGAATTTATTTTTAAATTTTGAACATAGTTAAATTTTATTTTTTTTAAAAATAATTGAAATTGTGCAATTATTTGTAATTTCTCCAAAATTGAATTTTTTTTAGTTTTTTCAACAAAAATTTTAATTAGAAAATTTTTAAATTCTATTATTTTTAAAATTGCTAATTTTATTTGAAAAAGTCGCAGTAAGTAAATGGGAAAAGTGTACCTAATAAATGGAATTAAGTGTAAAACAATTAATTTTGTAAATGAAAATTTTTTTTCAATATTTAATTTTAATTTGTTTGTGACTGTAAATTTAAAGTTAAGAATGAAAATCGTTATTCAATTCGCTTCCAAAGAAAAGCATTGTAATAAAAAACTTGCGGCTATTCAGAAAATTAATTATATGCTTCTTTTTTTTCATTAACGAGTGATTGATCTTCGTTTTGATAGCCACTTATAAATGGCGTTGAAATAATAAATTACGAACTACTAATCATTCGTCATATTTTTGCGAAATGTTATATATAGGTAATTTTTCACTTAATTGATATTTATTCACGGTTGTTTTATTGTGATTTCGCCGAAGCAAGTGGAAATAAGACTTTTTTTATTGATAAATGTTATATTTATTATTAATTTAAATTTATTTATTATATAAATTATAAATATATTATAATTATGTTATAATTATAAATATAAATTATAAATTTGTTTATTAATTTAAATATTACATAATATTTTATATAAAATTTTATTGAAAATTAAAATAAGTTCTTAAAAACTATTAAAAATCTAAAAATTAGATTTTCTGGTTTAAAACTTTTGACAGGGTTGCCACAGGTCAGGGGAATCAGGGAAAAGTCTGGAAATTTTATTAAAAGTATAGAAAAAAAATTAAATTTTTAGAATTCATAAGAAAATGACGAATTTTGGTGTTTTTTTTTTATTTTTTCTATTTTTACCAATAATTTCTTTTTAAATAATTTAATTCTTGAAAAACTATCATTAAACTATTAATTATAAATTATTTTTTATTTAATGAATAATTTTCCTTATATATTTCAAAATGAATTGAATTTTAAAAGAGTTGCGTTTGTAATTTTCATAAATAGTTGAACATCAAAAGGTTTCAATTTGAAATTTTATCGATAACTTCAATTTTGAATGAATTTAATTAGAAATTTTAAAGAACTTAGATTTTTGAAAAATTTTAATTATTCAAATTCTTCTGAAATTAGTTAAATTTTTTAATGTGTATGTTTAATTAATTATTAAAAATAATGAATTTAGAGAAGAATTTTAGTAATTTATAAATAAATAGTTATATATGCTTTAGATTCACAAAATAATAATGATAATATAATAATTATGTTAATATCAGTAATGATTTCTTTTGTCTGGATATGAAGAAATGAAAAATTTGCATATCAATTTTTGGGATGAAAAACGCGTCTATAGCACCTATGAAATTTAAAATGGGTCTTTTTTTCCACGAATCTGCGCTAGATTCAAGGCTGGGAAAAAAAACAGGTTCTAGAAAATCAAGCAGAAATTAGTGTTTGTGGTAGGTTAGAGAGGATTATTATTTTTTTTTTTTTTGTTAAAATACCTTGAGGGGATTGACTCGATAGAATCTTTTATGAGAATATAGTTTCTTTCAAGAATAAACCTTTGCTCTTTAAATCAAAAATTTTCCTCAACTATATGGTTCTTTAGATGAAAATTTAATTAATGAATTATTAAAATTTTTTCTCTCTCATAAATTACTGATTTGAATTATTTGCCTTTTTGGAAATATTGAAAAATTTTCAACATTATTCCAAGATTTCTTTATATGTAATAAAATGAATATAGTATGTATAAAGGAATCTTAATATTCAATTTTATGGTCATAAGAACATGAAATTATCTATTTTATTTGGTTTCATTGAATGCGAGGAGAGAATACAGTTTTGTTGTAAATTTATATAGTGACAAACGGAGAAAATGTTTATCTCTTTGAGTTATTTAAAGTGAAGATAAAAAACAAAGAAGAGAGGAGAAAATAATTTTTTTTTTTCGTTTTTTTGCTGAAGAATAATTCTAATATCATTGATATCAGATTTGAATCCCCTAAAGATCACGCGCCTGTGCAGATGTCAATTTCGCCACGCCCTAGTTGCGATGCTGATGTAAGGCATCCGGGTAAGAGCAAGGGAGAAAGAGAGTGAGAGAGAGGAGATGCAATATGCGACATATACGCTTTAGAAGATTAAAGAAAGGTTGCTCAACCACACTCTTATAGACTTTTAAAGAACTTCGATCTGAGACCGTCTTCTCTTACTAGTTTTCATGCAAACGACACCGTACTAATGCGATATATCGCTACAACTTTCCTATGAATAAATTCAAATTAGCTTTCTAGATTGGAATAAACTTAAAAGTTGAGTTAGTAAATGACAAATTTACGGGGGACGAATTTTTTTACTTGTATTTTTTTCATATTTTTTTTAAACCCTTTTCTATATTCTTTTTCATATTTTTTCATACTTTTTTCACCTCATACAGTTTATAGTTAATATTTTTGTTAAAAAGTTACTAATGACACTTATTCAGGGTTGCTACGCAACTTGGAAACTTGAAAAACCTGGAAATGTCAGGGAATTTTATAAACCTTGAAAAAAGTTGGAAAGGGCAGGGAATTTTTATCAAAATCCTGGAAAATTGTTGTTTTCTAAAGTTATTTTCAATTTTAAAAGAATTTCATTTACAATTTTCATAACTAGATGAACTTCAAAAGATTTTGATTTGAAATTTTGTAAAATTTCAATTTTAAATGAATTTGATTAAAAACATTAAAAAACTTAGATTTAAAAAAAAATTTTAAACCTAAAATTCTTTTGAAATTAGTTGAATTTTTTAATACATATTTAATTATTAAAAATAATGGATTTATAGAAAAATTTTAGTTAAAAACACTTAAAAAATTTAATTTTGAATCAATTACAAATGATTGCAGAAATTCAATTATTTCAATTATTTCAATTGTTAGTAAAATTCTTCTCAGGAATTGAATTATTTTCAAAAATTTTCATAAAATTCTTGGCAAAATTTTAATTATTTTCAAAAATTTCCTCAATTCAATGATTTTTAATATATCTACTATACTTTAATACGAAATTCCTAAAAGAATTCACTTAGTTAAGAAAAATTTTAATAAAATTCTACGGAAAGATTTAATTATTTTCATAAATAATGAAAATTTCTCAGGAATTCAAATTATTTACAAATTATTTTCATAAATAATAACATTTTTTACAGGGATTCAATTTTTTGAAATGTAATTTTCATTAAATTTCTTGAAAAATGAAATTATTCTTAAAAATTGTATTAAAATTTATCAAAGAAATTCAATTATTTTAAAAACCTTTGTCAATATTTTCAATATATGTATTTTTTCAAAGAATTAAATAATTTTCAATTCTTTTTAAAATGTCTACTATTTAAATAAAATTTCACAAGAGAATTCAATTATTTTCAAAAGCAATATAATTCATCGCAGAAATTCAATTATGTTCTTGTCAAAATTCTTGTCAAAGTTTCAATTATTTTTATAAATATTATAAAAATTTTCTCCGAAATTCAATTATTTTCAAAAATTTTAATAAAATTCTTAGCAGAATTTTAATTATTTTTAATGCAATTTTCATTAAATTTCTCGAAAAATGCAATTATTCTTAAAAATTTTATTAAGATTTGTCGAGAGAATTTATTTATTAAAAATCTGTTGATTAAATTGTTTATGAAAAATCAATTTCAAGAAACATTCAATTATTTAATAAAATATTTATTTTTGTATTTATATAATTGATTTCCCGTCGAATTTTCTAACAAATATTGATTTAAAAATAAATTTCAGTTAAAATTTTAGATTATAATTGAATATTAAAAGCATTATAGCGTAGTTTTTTAGAAATAATTGAATTTTCAAAAGGATTCAAATTAAAATCTTTGAAAATTTAAATTTTTCATACTTTCAATTAAGAATTGTATAGAATTCAATTATTTTCAAAAGTAGTAAAATTCCTCTCAGAAATTCAATTATTTTCAAAAATTTTAATAAAATTCTTGTCAAAATTTTAATTATTTTTAAAAACTTTCCTCAACTTAATGATTTTTAATATCTACTACTTTAATAAAAATTCTTAAAAGAATTCAATTAATTAAAAAAAATTTTTATAAAATTCTACGCAAATATTTAATTATTTTCATAAATAATAAAAATTTCACAGGAATTCAATTATTTACAAATTATTTTCATATATTATTCAATTATTTTCATAAATTAATAAAACTCAATGATGAATTTCAATTATTTTTAATGTAATTTTAATGGAATTTCTCGAAAAAAGTTATTATTCTTAAAAATTTTATTAAAATTTATAAAAGAAATTTAATTATTTTAATAACCTTTGCTACAATTTATTTATTAGAATTTAAGTATTAATTTTCAATGAATTTTGAATAAAATTTCTTTAAAGAATAAAATTATTTTTAAAATAATTTTAATGAAATTCTTCGCAGAAATTCAATTATTTTTAAAAGCTTTTTTAAATTCTCCTCAAAATTTCAATTATCTTTGTAAATATAATAAAATTTTTCTCCGAAATTCAATTATTTTCAAAAATTTTATTGGAAATTTATCAAGAGAATTCAATTATTTAAAAATTTGTTGATAAAATTCTTTATGGAAATTCAATTTTAAGAAACATTCAAATTGTTTAATAAAATATTTATTTTTATAGTTAAATAATTGAATTCTCGTAGAATTTTTTAATAAATATTGATTTAAAAATGAATTTCAGTTAAAATCTTTGAAAATTTGAGCTTTTCATACTTTTAATTAAGAATTCTATAGAATTAATTTTTCTCAATAAGTTTAATGGAATTTTTTTTAATTATTTGAAGTTTTTAATTTCTAATATTATTTAATTGAAGAATGTCAGAATAATCGAAATTTCGTAAAATTAAATTGTAAACAAAAGAATTTGAAAATTCACAAAGAATTTTTTCAAAAATTATGAAAATAAAATTGATGAATTTTAGTTGAAAATTCTAGAAATTAATAATCGTAATGATGAAAATAATTTTTGAAGAAGTTACAAAGTAACAAGTTTTAATTATAAAACATGAAGAAAGCGATCAGTCCGAGTCGAAGACTATCGGAGTGATCGATATCTTCATGTTTTATAAAAATATTCTTATATGTTATTGAATTTCAAATTTTTGAATATCTTAAAAAAAAAATCTTAATAAAAAAAAAAAATATGGATATTACTTCTGAACCATAAGTTAAAAATTAAGTTTAAAATAAATTTTCTGTACTTTACTTAAAGTTAACTTAAAGGAAAACGTTAGAAGGAAGAGAAAAAAAGTAAAGTTCGATGATTGCCGATCTATATAAAAGGATAAAAATTGAAGCAGTCATTTGTCGAGTCTCGAGAGCTTTTTCTTTTGCAAAAAAAAGAAGAGAGGAGAAAAAAAGAAACGTCCGACCTTATAGAGTTCGACGATCACGTCTCTCGTTTTAGTGTGTCTCGTGAATGTATGTATGTAGTTGTAGTTGTTCGCGCCTACGCGAGCAGGTATGGCATGAGCATGCTTCTATCAATTATCGAGTACCTACCTGTCGGATACGCTCGAGTAGCTACATATGTCACTATCAAGGACATAATTTTAAAAGGTTCATGACACGATTGCGTCCTTAAACTTGCTTTATTCTCACTGATGTCCTGATCAAGTGTAATCAAGAATATATTCTAAATAATCATCAAAATTGAAAAAAATGTATTTTTGGGGTCTTTTCTCAATATTCGAAATCACTTCTAAGTTTCATTCTTTTTCTTTTTTGTTTGAAGCATTTCTTCAGGGATTATGTATATGCCATCGAAAATTTCGCCCCTTTTTTTGGAAAGATCTTTTTTTTCCCTTTTTTATTTTTGATCTGTTGATTGACATCTTTTCCGAATGGTACGTTTACCTATATCTTTCTTCTTTCTTTCCTGTTGATTTTAGATTACTGTTGATTGATTGAATTTGTTTCGAGGTCTCTTTTACAAGGTGAAAATTGTCTTTTTATTTATTTTATCTAAGTTTTTATTCAAGTAGTTTAGAAAAATTTTGATACTCTTATAACTATTGTAATTATTATTATTATTAGTACTTTTTGTTACTAGTGGTTACTATTATTCGTACTTTTTGTTACTAGTTAATACTAGTGATTTTTGTTATTAGTGATTATTATTAGTAGTACTTTTGTTATTATTAATTAATATTACTAGTAATTTTGTTATTAGTGATTACTATTATTAGCAGTTTTTGTTACTATGATGCTTGATGAAAATATTAGAAAATTTTTTTTTTTCATGGATTTTTTTTCTTTATAATCTTTCTTTCTTGCTTTATAATCTGAGACACACCTGAAAGATCTCGCTTTTAAGCGGAAGATATAGATTTATCAGATTTTGTTTACTCTCTAATATCGTCTTGCAGAAATATAAACACAAGATTGTTGCCTACCCTACTGAGAATTTTGATAAATTTTATTTTCCTTTTTCAAACTGAATGATATTTTTAAAGCACGTAACTATTTTCTACTGTAAATAAAGAAGTTTGGTCTTTAAATATTAAATGCAATAGCAAATATATAAATATAATAATGATAATAATAGTAGGCTTCGCACTCATCTACTAAAACCTACTATTAACTACTTTTTTTTACGATTAGCTTACGATTTTTAGATTTGTCCCACTAAAAGATACTTTTTCTTCTTTATTAAGAATTTTGGACTAATTTCAATTCGCTAATAGTTGTAATAAAAAAATTATTATCAAAAATTAAAAAAAATTCTTCTTAGAAACAATGGCAAAAATGTTAAAAAAATTCTTTAAAACTAGTGTTTTATTTTTAAAAATTTTGATAATATTTGTTTATAAAGAATTAAATTATTTTCATAAATATTAAAAATCTTCGCAAGAATTCAATTATTTTTAATAAAATTTTAATGAAATTATTCCAAATAATTGAATTGTTCTTTTAAGTTTTAATGAAATGAATACAAAAATTCAGTTAGTTCCAAAAATTTTAATAAAATTCTAAAAAAATTCAATATTATATAATATTATAATATTAATATTCTTCTCAGGAATTCAATTATTTTTATATAAATAATAAAATTCTTCGCAGGAATTCAATTGTTTTCTATAGGTACAATTTTAATAAAATTCTTCGCAGGAATTCAATTATTTTCTATACAATTTTAATAAAATTCTTCTCCGAAATTCAATTGTTTTCAAAAATTTTAATAAAATTCTTCTCTTCCTCAAAAATCTTCCTCAATTTAATGATCTTCAATATTTATTATTTTAATAAAATTTTCCAAAATAATTCAATTATTTAAAACAATTTTTTAATACAATTCTACTCAAACATTTACTTACCCAGGGGGAAATTTCCCACTGGCATGGTACCGCGCCAGTACAAACGTCGGTAAGACTGTACTGGCATGGATCCGCCTGACGACCAGATCGGTGCAAATAATGTACTGGAACCTGACAATGTGTTGTAGTGGCTACACGTCTGGCTCGGTACAGATTTAATACCGCTAAACATCCGGCGTTGTACCGGCATTCGTCCGCCAAACATCCGGCGTTGTACCGGCATTCGTCCGTCTGGCAACCAGGACGGGCCAAATTTTGTTCCGAAACATGACTTTCTACTGGCGTTCTACTGGCATTCGTCCGCCTAGCAAGCGACGCGGGCCAAATTATATTCTCTATTGAAAAATAAAATAAAAAAAATATTTAATTAACTATGCATGGTGCATGTTAATTAACATTTATTTATAGATCATTTGAAGCTTTTTTTACACATTTAACATTTTTTTTACACATTAAAATTCTAAACGCTCGCAGGGGGATACGAAACCCAAGCCTATCCTAATCTACGCACCGAAGTCTAATACGCTAACCACTACGCTATTCGCTCGCTTGCGGATGAGAGCAAAACAAAACCCATATACAGTACCGCTAGGGAGCAAACAATTTTAGCAACTTATATACAACAATAAATAATAATTTAAAAACAAATTGAATATTTTAGCATTTTATGAATATTATGTAAATAAATCTAGTGTTTTATATTTATAAATAATTAGCTGTATACTTTATTTAAATTCAAAATTTTTAGTAAAAATCCTTAATGAGTAACGAAATTTGGACTTGAGTCAAACTTAAATCAGTAACTATTAAGGAAAAATTAATATAATTTACCAGATATTTTTTGATCAAATTTATTTATTTATTTATGTAAAGCTAACTTCACTATGAAAAAATTGATACAGGACTGTACATATAATTGTAATGTAATAAACCTGAAATTTTATATTAAAAAAACAATTTAATACTATTCTTTTTAAGTTTTCATTGATTGAACATAATTTTTTTTTAATTCAGTTAAATTTAATTAATTTATAATAATTATTATAGAAACTTGAATATAACAAAAAAAATTAAATATTTAATTTATTAATTCTTATTAATTAATAAATAAATAATAAATATTATTAAAAAATATAATTATAACCTATTTTTCAAATTCATTCATTTTTACAATTAAATTTTATATTCTTGCATTATTAATTCCTTCTTTAGTATTTAAACTTCAAAAAATTCTCCTATACAAAAATTTTTACAACGTAAAGGATTTAAAATTTTTATTACTTTAATTATTATCTTATCCATTTTATTTAATCAATTTTTATTGGAAACAATAAAAATATAGCTAAATTTCCAGTTTGTAAAAAATCTATTTTAGACGATTCTAAATAATGTGTTGATTAAAAAAATAATTATCCTATGAAAGCATTAAATTGTTTTGAAAGAATAGATAACAATTACCATATTCTTAGCTTATTATTATCAATTAAAATCTTATTAATAATAATATAAATTATTTAGTTCTCAGTCAGTAGAATGCCTGTACCGCTCGGGTCGTTAGACGGACGAATGCCAGTACAACGCCGGTTGTTAGTTGGTATAAATTTTGATCCGGCGGCCGGATCAAATCCTGTACCGCTCGGGTCGTTAAACGGACGAACGCCAGTACAACGCCGGTTGTTAGTTGGTATAAATTTTGATCCGGCGTCGGATCAAATCTTGTACCGCGCCTGTAGTGCCGACAGTAGAAAGAGTGTATCGAAAGTCGCATCCGCCTTTGTACCGCGCCAGCAGAAATTCGCATCCGAATCGGTACAAACTGCCTGTACTGGCATTGACTCTCCAATTCAACCGGCGCGGACGCTAGACGGTTGGACGATCCGGCATTCGCCCGACTTTTCCCCCTGGGTATTTTCATAAATAATAAATTTTTTTTGAGTTTCTTTATAATAATTCAATTATTTTCATAAATTAATAAAATTTATCACAGAATTTTAATTATTTTTAATACAATTTTAATCAAATTCCTCAAATATTGTACTTTTTATTAAAAATTTGATTAAAATTCATCAAAAGAATTCAATTTCTTAAAAATTTGTTGATAAAATTCGTTATGGGAATTAAATTTTAAGAAACTTTCAATTATTTAATAAATTATTTATTTTGTATTTAAATAATTGAATTGTCGTAGAATTTACTATAATAAAAATTTATTTAAAAATTAATTGTAGCTAAAATTTTAGATAATAATTGAATATTAAAAGCATTATAGCATAAATTTTTAGAAATAATTTAATTTTAAAAAGTTTCCAATTAAAATATTTGAAGATCTGAATTTTTCATATTTTTCACAAACATTTACTTTAGAATTAATTTTTTTGAAAAAGTTCAATTCCAATTCTTCTGAAATTAATTTAATTTTGTTAATGTAAATAAAAATAATATAATAATAATATTTATATAATATATTATTAAATATATTATATTATATTAATATATTCAATTAAATTATATTAATTATTGAATTTTATGGAGAAATTACAAATTATTGCAGAAATTCAATTAATTTCAAAAGTAATAAAATTCTTTCCATAGAAATTCAAATATAAATGTTCAAAAATTTAAAAAAATTCTCGTCAAAATTTAAATTATCTTTATAAATAATAAAATTTTCACCGAAATTCAATTATTTTGAAAAATTATAATAAAATTTTTGACAAAATTTCAATTATTTTTACAAACTTTCCCCAATTCGATGATTTTCAATATCTATTACTCATTAATTTTCCAAAAGAATTCAATTACTTAAAAAAAAATTAATAAAACTACGCAAACATTTAATTATTTTTATAAATAATAGAAATTTCTTCAATTATTTACAAATTATTTTCATATATTATTCAATAATTTTATACAGCGAGATTCAATTATTTTCATAAATAATAAAACTCAATGTTGAATTGCAATTATTTTTAATACAATTATAATTAAATTCCTCGATAAATGCAATTATTTTTAAAAATTTTATTAAAATTTATCAATGAAATTCAATTATTTTCATAAATAATAAAATTTTTTGCAGAGATTCAATTATGTTCATAAATAATAAAATTTTTTTTTAGGATTTCAATTATTTGCATCCATAATGAAACTCATCGCAGAATTTTAATTATTTTTAAATCAAATTTAATTAAATTCCTCGAAAAATGTAATTATTAATAAAAAAAAAATTGTTAAAATTCGTTAAAAAAATTCAATTATTTCTAGAAACTGAAAAAAAATCTTCTCAAGAATTCAATTATTTCCATAAATAGAAAAATTCTTCACAATAATTCAATTATTTTCAAAAGTAATAAAATTCTTCGCAGAAATTCAATTATGTTTAAAAAAATTTTTAAATTCTTATCAAAATTCCAATTATCTTTATAAATAATTAAATTGTTCTCCACAATTCAATTATTTTGAAAAATTTTAATGAAATTCTACGCAAACATTTAATTATTTTCATAAATATGTAATATCATTCTTTGGAAGGATTAAATAATTTTTTTAAATAGTAAAATTCTTTACAGAAATTCAATTGGTATCAATACAATTTTAATAAAATTGAATTAATCATCAATTAAAATTATGAACAGGCAAGACTATTTTAAAACATTGAAAAAATCCTTTTTTTAATTCAATTATTTTCCAAATTTTTAATTAAAATTTTTAAAAAAACATTTTTAAAAAATTTAAAGAAACTCGTCAAATGAATTTAATTATTCACATAAACTCTAATAGAAAATTTAGAAGCCATTTGTAAATTTATTTATGTTCGAAATCAAATAGATTTGAATTTTTTTTTAGGAAAAAAAAACCGGAAAAAATTAGGACAAAGCTGGGAAAAAATCGGGAATTTTGTTGAAAGAAAATAGTAGACCCCCTGTTAAAGTAAGAAAATTATCTCTGATAATATCTTTGTCTTTGCATTTAATTAATTGAGAAAATTGACCTTGAGAAAAATATCGATTCGAAAACTCCCCTATCGTGTTTAATCTCTTTCACCCGCACTCCTTCTCAATATACACAGAGTAAAAGTATTTTCACGAAAAAAAAAAGAAAAAAAAAAGAAATTATCTCTGAAGATTTTTTTAAGGAACAGCTGGTATGACCGCACGCGTTTTTGATGTCAATCAGATCAATGAAAGTTGTGCTTCGATGCATGGTTTTGAACATACATAGTATATAGAAATTTCTGCACATATATAGTTATATAAAGTTAACGGTAAATTATACCTCAGGACGATACATTTTATATATATATAAATGGCTCCCTACAGATAAAAGAGATGGAGATGAATAAGGACCTCTTTCTGATCGTCGTCACCCCAAGTAGACCAGATTCTCGAGGGGACCTTCATCTTACCCCCCAAACCCTTCCTCTCGTCGTCGTAGTCGTAGTCGTTATGCTTGAAACACGTTTGAACACGTTCAACAGTGTACAAGAGCATTTTCTTTTCTTTATCGCACTTTATACAGTTTATTTTGCTGTCCTTTTTTTTCTCTCACTTCCTCTATACTAGTCTGTACAGTTTACTAGCTTTACTTACTTGTCTTCCCTTACCATCGCCTCACGGTTCATCGTAATGACCTTGAAGTCCAGGAAGTAGCTCTTGTATATATATATTACAAGAATTGTGAATTGGATGATTTTTGTTAAAAATATCGTCTCGCTTTTATTTCCGGCAAACTTTTTTGTCTCCCGTCAATTTTATTTTTGGGAAAAATAATTTATACACTTTTTCTTTTTTGGTTCAGTTTCTTCTTTTGGTTCAGTTTTCTGGGTTTTGACTCGAGATAATAAATCTCTTGGCACTATGGTTTCTAGAGGCAATTATTTTCTTCTCGAAATATAATTTTTCGCTTATAGAAGTTGGCGGAGTTTTTAGTTTTTGTGTTAATTAGAAGAAGATCGAGTTTTTACCAGATTTCTTCAGAGTTGAGATTAAAAAGTACTTATTCTAAAATTAAACTTCATTTTATTCGATAACGAAATGAGATCGGTAGTGAAGTATATAAATTTCGTCTCATTTATCTGCTCGTTTTTAATGAACATCGAAATTGATAATATGTTTTCGACAATGTAGCAACAAGAAATTTATGATCACTCTAATGTTATCAATTTGCTACAAACTACTTAAATTTTTTTTTTGCACTTTCTTCTCTTTATGACTTTTTTGACAGGCTTTGTACTCATCTACTAAAACCTACTATTTACTGTACTTTTTTACGATTTGATACTATTTGGATACTTTTTTTTAGATTTATGACAATTAAAAGCTACTTATTTCTATTTTTGACAATTTGCACTACTTTAAATTCACTAATTAATGGAATATAAAAATTATTCTCATTACTTTTAATAAAATTTCTAGAAACAATTCCAGAACTTTATAAAAATTCTTTCAAACGATTCAATTATTTTCAAAAACTTTTCGAAATTCAATTATTTTCAATATCTATTTAAAAAAAAAATTTTTTTGTAAACATTCAATTATTTTCATAAATAATCAAATTTGCATAGGAATTCAATTATTTTAAACTCAATTTTCATATAATTTATTTGTCGAAAAAAATCAATTATTTTAATAGATTTTTACAAAAGTCTTCGCAAGAATTGAATTATTTAAAAAAAATTTAATAAAGTTCTCCGCAAGAATTCAATTATTTTTATAAATAATAATAACATTCTTAAGGAGGAATTCAATTATTTTCATAAATAGAAAATTTTTTTTCATAAATAGAAAAATATAATTATTTTTAACAATTTTTAAAAAATTCTTAACAAGAACTTAATTAACTTTCAACATTTTTCGAAATTCAATTATTTTCATAAATAAAAAAATTTACACATAAATTCAATTACTTGAAACACAATTTTCATAAAATTTTTCGAAAAAAAGTCAATTATTTTAAAAGATTTTTACAAAAGTCTTCGCAAGAATTCAATTAATCAAAAGAAATTTAATAAAGTTCTTCGCAAGAATTTAATTATTTTTTGCAAATTAAATTATTCTCATAAATAATAATATTCTTCAGAAAAATTTAATTACTTTCAAATGTAATAAAATTCTTCGTAAAAATTCAATTATCTTCAATAATTTTTATTAATTCTCGTCATGATTACAAATATTTTCATAAATAGCAAAATTCTTCTATGAAATTCAATTATTTTTAACAATTTTTAAAAAATTCTTAGCAAGAACTTAAGTATAGTTTTCCAAATTTTTCAAAATTCAATTATTTTCAGTATCTACTATTTAAAAACAAATTCCGAAAAGAATCAATTATTTTTAAAAAAATTTTATAAATTTATTTGCAAATATTCAATTATTTTCATGAATAAAAAAATTTAGACAGGAATTCAATTACTTTAAAACATAATTTTCATAAAATTTTTCGAAAAAAATCAATTATTTATAAAGATTTTTATAAAATTCTTCACAGGAATTCAATTATTCTTATAAATAATAGAATTATTTCCTGGAATTCAATTATTTTTAAAATAATTGAATTATTCTCTGGAATGTAATTATTTTTAGAAATTTAAATAGAATTCGCTGCAAGAATTCAAATATTTTTGTAAATAATAAAACTCAGCACAGGATTTCAATTATTTTTATTACAATTTTAAATTAATTCCTCCAAAAATGCAATTATTCTTAAATATAATTCTTGGCAAGAATTCAATAAATTATTAAAAAAAAAAAAAATTTGATATAATTTGTTTATTAGAATTGTAATAATTAATTTTAATACATTTTTAATTAAATTTCTTGAAAGAATTTAATTATTTTATAAAATGTTAATTAGATTCTT
Source organism: Leptopilina syphax (assembly GCA_032872505.1). NCBI lineage: Eukaryota > Metazoa > Arthropoda > Insecta > Hymenoptera > Figitidae > Leptopilina > Leptopilina syphax. The sequence continues at coordinate 35,631,842 of CM065469.1, forward strand.
CGTGACAATTCAATTCTTTTCAAAAAGTTTCAATAAAATTCTCGGTAGAAATTTAATTAATTTCTAAAATTTCTTGATATTCAATGATTTTTAATATCTACTATATTTCAATCAAATTTTTCGAAAAAAATGAATTTAAAAAAAATTTTGTCGCATGAATTCAATTATAAATAATTTCTATTATATGTTATAAACTTCTGCCGAAAAATTCAATTATTATGATCCTAAAGTTTTGAACGTTCAAATGAACGAAATTGATTCATTTCTTCTTTAAATTCAATTTTTATTACAATAATTTTGAGTCACTTTTAAAAAAATTAATTTTTAAAGTTTTTAAACGTAGAATCTAAGTTTTAAATTTTTATTCGAATCAGTAATTTATGAAAATATTTTTAATATAAAATATTTCGTTCATTTGAACGTTCAAAACTTGTGGATCATCAATTATTTTCAATACAATTAAAAAAATTTCTAGATGAAATTTAATTATGTTTAAAAAGTTTGACAAAATTTGTTGATAAAATTAACTTAGGTACTTTTAAAAATTGAGATAAAGTTTTTAGAAGAATTGAATTATTTTCAGTACCTACATTTTTAATTAAATTCCTCGTGCGAACTTAAATTTTCTTTGAAACAATTGAATTTGTATTTTTGTAAATTTTATTTTTATTATTATTTTTATCTATTATTTTTATAACGAATAATATTTTCACAGAAATTCAATATTATTTAATTAATTTAATTTATTTCCAATTCCTATTTTTAATACAATAATTTCAAATAAATTCTTCGAAAATTGCAATTATTCTTTACAAGTTTATTAAAATTCTTCGAAAGAATCCAATTATTTAAAAAAATTTTGATAAAGTTTTCTTTATAAGAATCCAATTTTAAGAAATATTTAAGTATCCTACAAATTATTTATTTTTGTATTTAAATAATTGAATTCTCCTAGAAATTTCTAATAAGAATTGATTTAGAATTGAATTTTAGCTAAAATTTTAGATAATAATTGAATATCAGCATTTTTAAAGGTAATTAAATTTCAGAAGATTCTTTGAATTAAAATCTTTGAAAATTTTAATTGTCGTTAAACTATAATTAATTAATTTTAATAAAGTAGCTTTAAGATCGAAAGTAGGTAGTAGCAAAGTAGTTTAATTTAGAAATTATAAAGAAATTGAGTCGTCAAATTTAATTTTTCGACAACTACTTCTTTACTATCTTTTCAGTCTATTTTTTACTACTTTTTTAAAATTAATTATCTGCAGTCTAATTATCGAGTACGAAGCCTGTTTTTAGGATTTTGTTTCTAAAGAGTCAATTTATAAAGCAATTTATAAACTTAATAGTTTTAAATTATAACAAATTGATACCAAAAATGTGAATCAAATCAAAAATTGATTAAAATTTTTGGCATGAATTTGATGCACTTTAGTATCATTTTGATACTTAAAAAAAACTGTGAAGTTATCATTAAATTACAACCATAGGGCACAAGTTATTAAAGTAAATGGACATAAAAATTAATTGAAACAAAAAATAAAAGAGAAAAGAAATTCTATAAATTTATATAAATTATAAAAAAGGTATGAAAAATAATTACAGTGATTAAAAAATTGCCAGCAACAATCATAATCAAATAGGATAATTATTGTACTGCTGTATGTGTCGATTCGTTTATCAGTTACGGATGTTAAAAGTAGCAAAACAGGATTTTCGCAGTGTTTATGGTTATTGTGAAGATTTTAAAAACGAAAATATACGAGAAATAAAGAAGAGAGAAAAGGAGAGAATTAAAATAGGCGAATTAAACACGCTTTTGATAGAATGAAATGAAAGAATCAGCTGTTTAGAACATTACTTCCTAGATAGAAAACGTCACAGCGTGTCTCTATGATCGTAAAATCATTCTCTCTCCTTGGTGTATAAGAAAAGTTGATGAATGAAGCGGAACGTCTAGGAAGAACGCGTGACCATTCAGTTCAGTATCAAGTCTCATATCGTGTGGAGAGAAAGGTTTCAGTTTTAAAACCTGTTTCTCAACAAACTCCTCTCTCAGTCTACTAGGTAGGAATGTCAACTTGCAGTTGAGTAGGATCAAAAAGCTCGATTTTCGAAAAAAAAATTGTTAAAACTGACACCGCATTGATAGAAAATCACTTATCGAACATGAATCTTTATCGTCTCATTTACCCTAAAAAAAAATGAAAAGCCAACGCCGAAAAAGAAGATTTATCTCTAAAAAAAAAGATCTGGAAAATGAAGTTTTTCTTTCATCCTCTGAAGTCATCTAACGGAGATTTTTATCGTTTTTCGTTAACTGAAGTGATTTAATATTTCAAAAAGCACTGCTTTTTTGTAGTCTTCACTATTAGCTATAAAATCGGTTAAAAAATAATTAGTCTAATTATTTTTACAAAATAAAAAAAAAAAAAATTGAATTCTTTTACAAATTTTGATTTTAACGTAGTAGATTAAAAATCATTGAATTGAGGAAACCTGGAAAACCTGGAAATGGCAGGGAATTTTATAAACCTTGAAAAAACCTGGAAAAGTCAGGGAATTTTGATCGAAATCCTGGAAAATTGTTGTTTTCTAAAGTTATTGTGTTTATTCTTGAAATCTAATTTCACTTAAATATTTGAAAATTAATTCAATTTTAAAAGAATTGCGTTTACAATTTTCATAAGTAGATGAACTTCAAAAGATATTGATTTGAAATTTTGTGAAAATTCAATTTTAAATAAATTTAATTAAAAACATTAAAAAACTTAGATTAAAAAAAAATTTTAAAACTACAATTCTTTTGAAATTAGTTAAATTTTTTAATAAATATTTAATTGATATTATTAAAAATAATGGATTTATAGAAGAATTTTAGTTAAATACACTAAAAAAATGAATTTTGAAGCAATTACAAATGAATGCAGAAATTGAATTATTTTCAAAAATTTTTCATAAAATACTTGGCAAAATTTTAATTATTTTCAAAAACTTTATTTTTATTACATATTTATTTTCAAAAATTTTTTAAAGAACTTCAATTATTTTAAAAACCTTTGCCTATATTTTCAATATATTTTTTCAGAGAATTAAATAATTTTCAAAAGCAATATAATTCTTCGCAGAAATTCAATTATGTTCTTGTCAAAATTTCAATTATCTTTATAAATATAATAAAATTTTTCTCCGAAATTCAATTATTTTCAAAAATTTTAATAAAATTCTTAGCAGAATTTTAATTATTTTGACTGCAATTTTCATTAAATTTCTCGAAAAATGAAATTATTCTTAAAAATTTTATTAACATTTATCAAGAGAATTGAATTTTTTAAAAATCTGTTAATTAAATTGTTTATGAAAATTCAATTTTAAGAAACATTCAGTAGATTTTATGAAGTAATTGAATTTTCAAAAGGTTTCAAATTAAAATCATTGAAAATTAAAACTTTTTATACTTTTAATTAAGAATTCTATAGAATTCAATTCAATTATTTTCAAAAGTAGTAAAATTCTTCTCAGAAATTCAATTATTTTCAAAAATTTTAATAAAATTCTTGGCAAAATTTTACTTATTTTCAAAAACTTTCCTCAATTCAATGATTTTTAATCTACTACGTTAATCAAAATTTGTAAAAGAATTCAATTATTTAAAAAAAATTTTAATAAACTTTTACGCAAATATTTAATTACTTTCATAAATAATAAGAATTTCACAGGAATTCAATTATTTACAAATTATTTTCATATATTATTCAATTATTTTCATAAATAATAAAACTCAATGCTGAATTTCAATTATTTTTGATGTAATTTTAATGGAATTTAGCGAAAAAAGTTATTATTCTTAAAAATTTTATTAAAATTAATCAAAGAAATTTAATTATTTTAATAAGCTTTGCTACAATTTATTTATTAGAATTTAAGTATTATTTTTAATGATTTTTTAATTTAATTTCTTTAAAGAATAAAATTATTTTCAAAAATTTTAATGAAATTCTTTGCGTAAAAATTCAATTTTTTTCAAAATAATTTTAATAAAATTCTTCGCAGAAATTCAATTATTTTTAAAAGCTTTTTTAAAATTCTCCTCAAAATTTCAATTAACTTTATAAATAATAAAATTTTTCTCCGAAATTCAATTAATTTCACAACTTTTAATAAAATTCTTGTCAGAATTTCAATTATTTTTAGTACAATTTTCATCAAATTTCTCGAAAAATGCAATTATTCTTAAAAATTTTATTGAAAATTTGTCAAGAGAATTCAATTATTTAATAATTTGTTGATAAAATTCTTTATGAACATTTAATGTTAAGAAACATTTAATTGTTTAATAAAATATTTATTTTTATAATTAGTTTATTTCGAAACGTTGGAGTAAATAAATATTTTATTCATTGTCCGAATGTTTTCGTTTAATTTGCCTTAATTTATTTTTATAGTTAAATAATTGAATTTCAAATTTATGAATATCTTAATTTCTATAAAAAAAATAATGATTAAATATCTATTTAAAAATGAAGTTATTGATAATTTCGAATAATTTTCGTTTTAAAACCCTGGAAAATTCCGTTTTTTAGCCTGGAAAACCTGGAAAAGTCAGGAAATTTGAAAAGAGAAAAAGCGTGGCAATCCTGTTAGAATAAAAATTTAGAAATGTTAAGTATTTAACGATTTTGCGTTATAACGTATATACTTAACGTTTTTCTGTTCTAAAATTGTATGCTGCATATTTTTTCTGGTACAACTTGTCTGGTTTTTTTTTTTTTTTTTTTTTGTATAAACTTCGTGCCGAGGAGAAATGTCACCGAACATATTGAAGTTGCGATAAAATTAGTTGCAACAAATTTCGTCAATAATTTATGATTCAAGGAAAAAGGGGCAACAATTCAAATTGACAGTTTTTTTTTGTGGTTGTTGCAAAAAAGTAAAATTTGGAAGATGTGGGTACAAACGATCTGCCCGAAAAGCCCATCAGTGCTAACGAAGTGATAACGAGAGCAAAAAAAGAAAAGAGGGAATTCCGAATGTTGAAACAGGTTTACACCGGTTTTGCGATACAGTTCATATTTGAAAGAGGGTTTTGAAACTTTCCTCCGGTTGATATATATAAATTTTTTTTTTTTGGCTGAAAGGTAAATTCCTTTTTGCTATTTCTTTCCGAAACGGCGGTTTTTAACAAAAGATGTGGAAAAATTATTTTACAAAAGTTAATAGGGTTTTTATCAGGGTTGCCACAGATTAGAAATGTCAGGGATTTCAGAAAAAATTAAGAAAGTTTTATAAAAAGTACTGGAAAAAATTAAGTTTTCAGAATTCATAAGAAAATTTTGAATTTTTGGGTCCTTTTTGTCATCAAATTATCACGAATTTTAATAGAAAACCTTCAATTTTTTCTAACTCTGACAATAATTTACGTGAAATAATTTAATTCTTGAAGGAATTTTTTTCAAAAATTCAATTATTTCCACAAATAATTAAATTCTCCGCAAGAATTCAATTACTTTTATAAATAATAAAATATTTCCCAGGAATTTAATAATTTCCAAAAATTTAATTATAAACTTCGTAACAAGAATTCAATTATTTGCAAAAATGATAAAAATCTTTGCATGATTTCAATTATTTTTAAAACATTTTCAAATGAATTCCTTTAAGAAATATAATAAAATTTTTATAAATTACTTAACGAATAATTTTACTTAAAAATTTCAAAAATAATTGAATTTTATAAAAGTTGCGTTTACAATTTTTATAAATAGTTGAACTTCAAAAAGGTTTTAATTTAGACATTTATAAAATTTCAATTTTGCATGAATTTTATTGGAAATTTAAAAAATTTTAACAATTCAAATTCTTCTGAAATTTTTTAATATATATTTTAATAAATTATTAAAAATAATAGATTTGTCAAAGAATTTTAGTTAAAAACACTAAAAAAAAATGAATTTTTGAGAAATTACAAATGATTGTAGAAATTCAATAATTCTTTTCAATAAGTAATAAAATTCTTCTCTAAAATTCAATTATATTCAAAAATTTTTGTCAAAATTTCAATTTTTTTTATAAATAATAAAATTCTTCTCCGAAATTCAATTGTTTTCAAAAATTTTAATAAAATTCTTGTCAAAATTTCAATTATTTTCAAAAGATTTTCTCAATTCAATATAGCAGGATTTTAATTATTTTTAATACAAATTTAAATGAATTTCTCATAAAATACAATTATTCTGAAAGATAATTCTTGGAAATAATTCAATTATTTAAAATGTTTTGATAAAATTTATTTATTAGAATTGCATCATTATTTTCTTTACATTTTTAATTAAATTTCTTAAAAGAATTAAATTATTTGTTAACATTTTAATGAAATTCCTCTTATGAATTCAATTTTTTTTTCAAAAAATGAAATTATTTTTAAATATTTTAATACAGTTTGTTGCAAAAATTTAATTTTTTTCGTAAATAATAAAACTCATCGCAGAATTTCAATTATTTTTAATACAATAATTTTAATCGAATTCATCGATAAATGTAATTAGTCTAAAAATTTTTATTCAAATTCGTCGAAAGAATGAAATATTATTTAAAAATTTGTTGCTAAAATTCTTTATGAGAATTCAAATTTAAGAAACATTCAATTATTCAATAAATTATTTACTTTTGTATTTAACTTATTGAACTCTCTTAGAATTTTCTATTTAAAATTGATTTAAAAGTGAATTTTGGCTAATAATTAAATATTAAAAGCATTAATTTTTTTTTTAGAAATTTTTGAATTTTGAAAAGGTTTGAAATTAAAATCTTTGAAAATTTGAATTTTTCATACTTTTAACTAAAAATTTTGTAGAATTAATTTTTTTGAAACAATTTAACTGAATTTTTGTTTTTTGTAAAATTATTTGAAGTTTCTATTTTCTAATATTTATTTAATTCAAGAATTATTGAATAATCAAAATTTTTGGGTTAAATTGAATATTGTAAGCCAATGGATTTTAAAATTCTCAAAGTACTTCAAAAAATTATAAAAAATAATTGATTTAAAGTAGAATTTTAGTTGGAAATTCTAGAAAATAATAATTGAATTGAAATGATGAGAATAATTTTGAAGAAGTTAAAGAAACAAAATTCTTATGATATAAAATAATTATTTTATCTCCTCGGTCATTTTTAATTATCACAAAACATGAAGAAATCGATCACTCCGAGTCTTCGACTCGGAGCAATCGATATCTTCATGTTTTGTAATAATATTCATAAGTTTTTGAATTTCAAAAAGGTAAAAATTTTGTCTGGAAATCAGGGAACAAGAAAATTTAATTTTTGTGTCCCTGTTGTGACTAGTTTTTTTTTAACTTTTTAGTATTTGGTGAAAGATGTTTATTGTTTTTTTTAAGTACTTGTTTATTATTGTTTACTATTTTTTAGTATTTTTTATTTTTACAATTTTTTTTAGTATTTTTTATTTTTACAATTTTTTTAGTATTTTTTATTTTTACAATTTTTTTTTCTATTTTTTTTTTACTACATTGTAAGAAAAAGGTTCTAAATTAGAGTTGATTTTGGTATTAAAATAGAAGAAAATTACGATTTAGTACCAAAATTCGTACTAAATTAGTATACCTTTCTTTTTTGCAGTGTGAAGCAACAGAAAGAAAATACAATTATTCCTCCATGAGGAAGCAAGTTGAAATAATATTGTGAAATTAAATAATATAAAGTAGCATTGATAAATAGAAACTAAAAACTGATAATAAAGAATTAAAATTAATGTCCGTATAATTTAACTCGAATACCCGCGCGCGCTCGCTCGCTCGCTCTTTATAATATAATAATTCTCGCTGCAATTCTACACACAAGGATATAATATTCAAGATGCGAAGAAATGATAAAATGTTTTCTGTTTCTCCTTTTTTTTCTTCTTTTTTTTTCTTTATAGACTTATAACTTGAACTCAATTTAGAAACAGTAATATATCCTCGCATGCTTATTTGTAGCTTTACACTGTTAAATTTCAAAAACTACATGAATTTTGAATTATTGGAACTATAAAAGTACAATGTAATGAGAAATTAACGACTTGAGTTTATAGTATAAAAGTCTATTGATAATTAAGTGTGTGAGTGTATAAACGATTTATAATCCTGGTCGCAGAGATAGAATTCGCACGCATGGCTGACGATGTCTGCACACGCGAGGAGAACAGACGAGAAAATCGCGATTCTAGACTTCTATATTGAGAGAGACATGATAGAAAGATATAGTGTTTAGTTTGTGTTTGTGTGTGGGAGAAGGAGAGAGAGAAAATGTGTACGAATTATGGGTTTTTCATTTTTGATATAAACATAAATTTTATGCCCCCAGGTTTACAAAGGATTGGACATCATTACGGCAAAAGTCAGCAGAGAAGAGAGATTACAAGCACCACATCACATGATAGACATTGTGGATCCATTGGTCAATTATACAGTTGTTGAGTTTAGGAATCGAGCTCTGTCTATCGTATCCTTTCACTGTTTAAAATCGAGTATGTGTGTGTGTGTGTGTGAACGTGTTTTCATAAGTCCTTGGCGTTACATAGGCCACATAAGCCAAACCCGTTTTCATTTTATTCATTTTTGTCACTACATAGTTTTAATTTTGATGCCGAGACATTCTTGAAATTCTCGCTACTCATTTTCGAACCGTTGAAATCGTAATCTAAATACCATAAAATGGCACATTCTCTCTTGAATGTACCTTATTTTTCCCTCAATGCCCCTGCAGCTTTAATATTTTTTTCAGTTCTTTTTTTTTTAAATATGATAACAGGAATTAATTTTTTATTAAATTAATTCAATTACAGACCTCGGATCGACTATTTAAATGCAACTTTGTTTTCTCTCTAAAGCTGAATTAGTAGAAAGTTATTAATGACGAAAAGTCCACCGCGAGTGATTTAGTAATAATTTTATTAACAATTAGTGAAATTTTTTAGAAAATATAAAAATAAACTATAAAACTATAATAGAAACTGTAAAATAAACTTTTATACAGCTATTTCATTAATAGTCGATAAAATAGTTTCGCTAATTCATTTAGTACAATAGATTACTAGCAATTAGTGAAATTCTACTAAAAAATTAGTAAAATTTTACTAAATTCTTAATAGAATTCTACTAATTCAAATTATATAGACAAAGTTTTCAAAAATTAATAATTAGTTTTTAATTATTTTTCTAAATAAATTTTCGAAATGTATACCATAAAAAAGATTTTGAAAAAGATTTTGAATAATTGTAATTCTGTAAAATTTAATTGAAAACACTTAATTTTTTTTCATGTATTTTTATTGCAATTTTTTAAAAAATAATACTTTTGGAGGATTTTAATTGCGAGTTATGAAAATAATTGAATTTTCAAAAATTTTAACTGAAAATCTTTCAACTGTAAATTAAAAAACGAAAATTAATGATAATTAGCTTCTAAAAAATTATTAAAATATTTTTAAAAAACAGAATTCTTTTGGAATTTTTTTCAATTCTAATTTTTTAAGATTCAATTATTTTCTATTTTTTTAAATACATATTTTCGAAAATTCAGATAAATAAAAAAATAATAGCATATTAAACATAAGCATTAAAAACTTCAATCTTTTAATAATTGCAGATTGAAAAATTTATAACATTCACTTATTAGCTAATTAATTATTATTTTATCTTCTAAAAAATTCAATTATCTTTTTTTTTTTGCATATAATAAAATTCTTAGAAGGAATTTTTTTCATGAATTTTTATTACAATTTTTTAAAATCAAACTTTTGGAGGATTTTAATTACAAATTTTGAAAATAATTCAATTCTCAAAAATTTTAATTGAAAAATCTTCAGGTGTAAATTGGAAAATGAATATTAATGAAAATTAGTTTCTTAAAAATTATTAAAATATATTTATGAAACAAAATTCTTAGAATTTTTTAAAATTCAATTATTTTCCATTTTTTCAATTATATATTTTCGAAAATTCAGATAAATAATAAAATTATTTTTAATATTTTGGAGAAAACAATTATGTTTACAAGTTTTAATTAAAATTCTTTGAAAAATTAATTATTTTTTCTAAATTATATAAAAATTCAACATTTTTTAAAAAATGGACTTTTTCTACTTTTCTTCTGAATATTGCAAATAAAATACTACCTATACTTTTAATATAAAATGCAAATTCGGTTTTTATAGTCTAAAAAATAATTATAGACAAATCTTTCAAAAATTATTTTTGAATCATTTTTTTAATATAATTAACGCGTTTTTTTTAAATATCAACAATTAAAAAGTTTTTGAATAATTGAAATTTTGTTAAATTTTTTTTTAAAGTCATTGATTTTTCAATTAAGTATTTCATTAGAATTTTTGAAAATCAACTTTTAGAAGAATTTTAAATGCAAATTTTGAAAATAATTGAATTCTTAAAAATTTTAATAAAAAAATCTTCAAGTGTAAATTGAAAAATGAAAATTAATGAAAATTAGCTTCTAATAAATTATACTAAAATATTTTTGAAAAAAATTATTCTTAGAATATTTTTATTAAAATTTTTTAAAATTCAATTATTTTCAGTATTTCCAATTATATATTTTCAAAAATTAAAAAAAAAGCTAAAAAATAACAGCATTAAAATATTTTAGAATTATTTTTAATACATTTTGGAGAAAACAATCATGTTAAAACTTTTAAATTAAAATTCTTCGAAAAATTTGATTTTTTTCATATTTTTTAAAAATTTAATTATTTTTTATCAAATTTCAATTGAATTTAAAAGATTTTACCAAATTTATTTAAATAATTGAATTCACGAAGAACTTTTTTAGAAAATTATTAATAATAATTGATTTAGAGATGAAGTTTAATAGTTAAAATATTTTTATAAAATTTGATAAAAAATAATTGAATTTTGGAAAGATTATTCCACGTTTACTTTTTATTTACTCTGGTAAATAAAAAATATTTTAATATTTATTTACCAAAAATTATTCAAGTTTTGAATAATTGAATTTAGAAATCAGTGAAAGGGGAAAATCAGGGAAATACAAAATAAAATTTTTGCGACAAAACTGAATTAAGTAAAGGATTTTTTAGAATGTTTTTGCATTTTTAATCCACTAAAGCGATTTTTTTTTGCACTTTAAAGTCAATCCGAGGTCTTAATTTTGCAATTAATTTTTAATTAAATTTATTCAATTCTTAATCAATCTTTTACGTCCTGGAAATATTAGTTATAGATGAAGGAAACTAATCGAAAATTAAATTCTGAAATGAATTCTAAAAAAGGTATTTTTTTATTATGATGAATAAATTTTATACAGAATTAATAGATTTACAAAATTCTGAATTTTTCGTACTCATAAAATATTTTTGAAGGAAAAGTTATTATCAAGTTCTTTAAAAGTTTCATTTTTTTTGTAAAATATATTTATTATATAGAATATAAATTCTGGGAAACTTTAAACGTGTTTAGATGAATGTTATTTAAATAAAAAATTTTCATGCTAAATTAGTATATATATATAAATGAAATGAAATTTTTTTGTTAAATATATTTATTTATTTAATGTTTACTAAATGTTAAATGTCTCAGACTATAAAAATGACTCGTTAGAAAGTACTTTACGTACGTCGCATTTATATTTAAGTGTTGAATATCACTTCAACGAATGATTATTATCTTTGGTGTAATGAAATACGATCGAGGTCTTAAATTCACTACTTTAACGAAACTGCTGATGTCAACTATAAAGATTCTTTACATCGTAGTTGAATATACCTGTGCTAATTAAAAGCAATAGTATGACTTTCTTTTAAAATTAATAACATATTACAGTAAATTCGTTTTTCAAATTTTAATTTTTTTTTTTTGCCGAAAAAATTGAATCTTTCAAACATGAAGAAACAAAATTTTTTATTTTTATGTTCTATACAAAATGGTAAATTTGTACTTAAAATTGTTAAATTTGCAATTTGGGAAAAATGTTGCAAACATTTTTATTTTTATTATTTTTTATTTTTAATTTTATTTATTTTTTTATTTAAATTGTATTGCATTTCTTAACCAATTTAGATTGACAATTTGAAAAGCAGAAAAAAGTTGCCAATCGTTGTAGGTGGTACCAACTACTATATCGAAGCACTTTTGTGGCAAATTCTTATAGATGAACCGGAAGATTCAAGTGATAGTGATCAGCAGTCAAAAAAACCGAGGCTGGATACTTCTGAGACGAATGAAGAGCTGCATAAAAAATTGGCACAAGTCGACCCACAAATGGCACAATGTCTTCACCCAAATAATCGACGAAAGGTGATAAGGTCAGTGAAATTTCCACTATAGAGAATAAATTTTTTTATTTTTACAATTTATTTTATTATTACATTCAATTTTTACATTTAGAATGTAAATTTACAATTTTCCCTGATTTACATAAAAAATATTTATTAACAATTTTAATATTTTGCAAAACAATTTTATTGCGTGTATACAATTATGGAAACAATTACTTATTCAAAAATGGAATGTAAATTTTGTACGGAACATAATGGAAAATTAAATGATACACATTTTTTATAACAATATAAATACTTGGGGATAATATAAAATATTGTAAATATTTTTATTTATGTATTTTTTCTTTTACATATTCTATAATAAATTTAGAAAATTACAAAATTTTTTTGTTTTCAAATATCAACTTTAATCTTTATATAATTTCAGATTAAAAATTTTTAAACATTCAATTATTTGCTAATTAATTATTATTTATTTTTTTAAATTTTAATAAAATTCTTCTCAAAAATTCAATTGTTTTTATATAAATAATAAAATTCTTCGCAGGATTTCAATTATATTTTTCTATATCACAAAATTCTTTGCAGGAATTAAATTATTTTTTATAAATAATAAACTTTTCCTTCGAAATTCAATTCTTTTCTATAAAATTTTAATAAAATTATTGGCGCAAGAATTCAATTATTTTTTTCCATATGAAAAATTCTTCACAGCCATTCAATTATTTATAATACAATTTTAATAAAATTTTTCGAAAGAATTCAATTATTAATTCCAAAGTTTTGCTAAAATTTTTCCAAAGAATTCAATTATTTATAAAAATTTTAATAAAATTCTACGCAATTCAATTATTTTTTTCTATATAATAAAATTCTTGACAGCAATTCAATTATTTGAAGCACTATTTTCAAAAAATGCGTCTAAAGAATTCAATTCAATTATTTTTGTACAATTTTTATACAGTTTCTCCAAAAAATTCATATATTTTCAAAAAAATTTTAAAAATTTTACAATCACATTTTTAATTACAATTATTATCAAACGCGAATATTTTAACATCTTTAAAGAAATAAATTCTTTGTAAAAATAATTTATTTTCTTAATTTTCAATTAAAATTATTAAGAAAACAACATTATTTTTTAAAAATGAGAGAAATTCTTCAAAAGAATTTAAATATTTTTAAAAACTCTAATAATTCTTGAAAAAATTTTGAATATTTTTGTAATTAATAAATTTTTTCGCAATAATTCAATTATTATTTGTAGAAAGAATTCAATTAATAATTTTAATGGATTTCAATTTTTTCGAAAAAATTCAATTATTTAGAAAAATTTTACTAAAATTCTACGCAAGAATTCAATTATTTGTAGTACAATTTTTATTTTCGCCAAAAAATTCAATTATTTTCAAAAAATTTAATAAAATGCTGAGAAGAATTCAATTATTTACAAAAAAAAAAATTTGATATAATTTAATAATCAAATTTTTAATTACAATTATTAACAAACACGATTAGTTTAAAATTTTTAAAGAAATTTTTCCTAAAAATCAATGATTTTTAAAATTTTTAACTAACGTTGTTAAAAAAAACAACAATATTTTCAAAAAATTTAAAGAAATTCTTCAAAGAATTTCAATTTTTGAAAACTCTAAGAAAATTGTTGAAATGAATTCAAATATTTTTTAAAATAATGCAATTTTCAGAAAATTCAATATTATTAATTTAAAAGTTTTTTAAAAATTTTTCTAAAGAATTCAATTATTTAATAAAAATTAAAACTTGAATAAAATTCTACGCATAAATTATTCAATTATTTTTAGTTCAATTTTTAGTACAATTTCTTCAGAGAATTAAATATTTTCAGAAATTTTAAGAGAATGATGTCAATATTTCAATTATTTTGAAAAAATTATTTTTACATTTAATAATCAAATTTTTAATGAGAATTATTGACAAACACAATTATTTTAAAATCTTGAATGAAATTTTTCTTAAAAACAATTATTTTCAAAATTCTTAATATTATTGAAAAAAACTAAATTATTTTCAAAAAATTTATAGTAATTTTCGAAAAGAATTTAAATTTAATTATTTTTAAAAACTCTAATATAATTTTTCGAAATGAATTTGAATATTTTTTATAATTAAATAGTAAAATTTATTGCAGGAATTCAATTATTTTCAATGCAATGTTAATAAAATTTCTCTAAAGAATTAAATTGTTTAAAAATAAAATTATTAATGATAGTGTCTATGAGTTTTTTTTTTTATTATAGGCAAGTAGATTAAAAAATGAAAATAGGTTCTGTAAAAATAGAAAACGGATATTGGTATTGCTTTAGATAAATTTGGTTTGCGAGTGGTTAATTTTAATCTTCCATTGTTCTTACATATTTGAATAATTAATTATTCGACACAGTTAAGCATGATAAAGCAGACAGCACATTTCCTTCAATTACACAAGAGTTGACCAAACGATTCATGATTTAATGAATATGCAAAATCACCCCCTCCCCCCTCAATGGCAATCTTCAAATTGACTCTAAAATTTTGAAAACTTTAACCAACTGTTTAATTTTCTAATTTCCGAAAACATTTGAATACATTTTGCAAATGATTCATATTATCCGGACACGTGCTTTGAATTTTGTCCCTTTTTTCTTTTTCAAATTAAATTTTTTTACAATTTAACAAAATTTTTAAAAAAGAAAATATTTTCTTTAAGGAAATTTTTTCTTTATAGAAAGGATTTTTTTTCTAAATTTATGGTTTTTAATGTTCACAACGATCGATAATTATTTTTGATTAGTTGATTTTTTTCGGTAAAAATTTTTTTTTTGTAAAATGCCCGGAAATTTTTAAAACTTCACAATGAGGGAAAATGATTTTTTATTAGTAGATAATTTTTTTGGGAAAAGACATTTTTTCTTTGGATAATTTTTTTTCTAAATTTATGTCCATTAAATTTTAAGAATCCACAATGAACGAAAATAATTTTTCGATTAGTTTAGTTAAATTTGTTTCTGGGTAAAAGAAATTTTATTCTTTAGTGATTTAAAATTAATATTTCTTTTTGATAAGATAAGTGAATCTTTTTTCTTTTCTTTCATAATGAATTTAATTTAATTATGTATTTTATAACAAAACACCTGGATTTTTTTTCTTGACGAGAGAGAGAGAGAGAGATATTGAAAGATTATGAAAATTCAGAAATAAATGAACATATTGATCAATGTTCGCTGATAGTTTAGAATATTGCGATGCTTATCAATCGATATATATTGTTAGAAATGATGATTACCGAAAATTGCTCAGTCCGTAATCGTTTATGATACACGTGCTTATAAACTGGATAAGAATCTTATAAAAAAAAAAAATGTTGAACGATATATAGGCGCAACGAATTTAAAATGATGCACCAAATTTTTTTAACGAATTGAGAGGGGAAAAAAAAATTCAATTTCTATCTAAATAACGAGCATTATTGGTTGATTTTCATTTTTTATTTCGGAACAATTCAAAACAGACACCTGTTATTCAAGATCGTAAAGAAAAATATCGATATAATAGGAATAATAAAATTGCCGCTCTTTGATAAAATTTTTTCTTGAAAGAGAGAATAATAAATATAGAGATTGAATAATTTCAGACAAAGTTCAATGATTTCTGCGGAAAATTATGTTCATTTATATTTAAAGAATAAAAAAAAAAAAAAAGAAAGAAGAAGTCGGTGACAATTATATTTAAGACGTGAAAAATAGAATATACTCAGAGTTTTACAAATTTAACTTGACCTTGGTTCGCACGTGTCGAGGCGGTTTTTTTTTCTTTTTTTTTCATTTAGATCTTGGAAATTTTTTACACAACTCGAGGAGCTCATACATTTTTACGCTTCGCTCGAATGTAAGTGATGAGAATGTAAAAGTAATTTTCGTCCATGACGATGGGTTAAAGCAGGTGATCAATATGCACCCATGTCCAGTTTGAAGGAAACATTATTTTTCCCTAGCATATTAATTTTTTTTAAAGACATCCATTCCGCTGAGATCGTTAAGTGCTTTATATTTTTGCTTATAAACATTGTAAAGAGAGCTATAAGACTTTTTTTTTTGCCCATAATCTTCGATAATTTAGTAACGAAAATTAAGAAAAATATGGACACTAATCCTTAATTTTATACGTGAAGGTGAAATTTATAAGAAACTGTCTCAATTTTCGGGGGCATTTTTTTTTAAAGCTCTGGATTTAGGAGAAATTTTTTTTTTCGTTTTGCTAATATTCTTATTTTGATCTCTTAATAGATGATGGTATGAATATTCCATAAAAATTATTTTCTGGAATTTATATTCAAATTCTTTTTTTAATAAGGGAGAATTTTATAGAGTAGAACAATTTTTAAATTCTTCAATTTTTATTTGTCCGAAATTATTTTGTTTTGAACGAATTTATTTTACGTTTTTTATGCAAAATTAACTTTATTTGTTTTATGCGAATTTATTTTTGTTTTATTTTACTTTCTTTTATTACAATAAAGTAAAATTTATTTCAAAAAATAGGATTTATTTCGATAAAATTAATAAATTAAACAAAACCTTAAATTTTTTCTATAAATTTCTTTTCTGACAATAATTTATTTGAAATAATTTAAATCTCGAACATAATTTTTTGCGAGAATTCAATAAATAATTAAATACTTAGCTGAAATTCAATTATTTTCAATATCAAATGTTTTCATATTTCTCAAATGAATTTAATTATTTAAGGTAAATTTTAATAAAATTTTTCTCAAGAATTCAATTACTTTCATAAATAATAAAATTTTTCACAGGAACTCAATTATTTAAAAAAATTAATCAATTTCTTTGATAGAATTAAATTATTTACGAAAAATTTTAATGAAATTTTTGTCAAGAATTCAATTATTTTCATAAATAATATTTTCCAGAGGAATTCAATTATTTTCAAAAAATTTAATATAATTTCTCTACAAAATTTAATTATATTTTTAAATTGAAATTGAAATTCTTGAAAAGAATTCAATTATTTCCAATGATTTGAATTCAATTCTTCTCAAGAATTTAATTACTTTCATAAATAATGAAATATTTCCCAGAAACTTAATAATTTTCAAAAATTTAATAAAATTCGTTACAAGAATTCAATTATTTGCAAAAATAATAAAATTCTTCGCATGATTTCAATTATTTTTAAAACATTTGCAAATGAATTCCTCGAAGAATTATTAAAAATTATTATTTATAAATAAGTTAATGAATTTACTTGAAAATTTCAAAAATAATTCAATTTTAAAAGAGAGTCGTTTAAAATTTTCATAAGTAGATAAACTTCAAAAGGCTCTAATTTTAAATTTTATAAAATTTCAATTTTGAATGAATTTAATTGAAAATTTTAAGGAAATTAGTTTTTTAAAAATTTTAATATTTCGAATTCTTTTTAAATTAGTTTAAATTTTTTTAAATATGTTTAATTAATTATTAAAATAATTGACTTTGAGAAAAATTTTAGTAAAAAACTGAAAAAAAGTAGTTAAATTTTCGAGAAGTTTCAAATAATTGAAATTTTTAGAAACAATTTAAGTTTGAAAAAGTTTTAAATTAATATCATTGAAAACTTGAATTGTTAATACTTTAAATTCACAATTCTTTTGAAAGTAGTTTTATTCTTTAATGTATATTTAATTATTAAAAATAATAATTATTATTTAGAGAAGAATTTTAATTAAAAACACTAAAAAATTGAATTTTGGAGAATTTACAAATGATTGCAGTTAAATTATTTTCAAATAAAATCCTTCGCAGATATTCAATTGTATTCAAAAATTTTAAAAACTTCTCGTCAAAATTTCAATTATCTTTATAAATAATAAAATTCTTCGGCGAAATTTAATTATTTTTAAAAAAATTTCCTTCATTCAATGATTTTCAATAAAATTATCCAAAAGAATTCAATTATTTAAAGAAAATTTTAAATAGTTAAATGCAAACATTTGATTACTTTCATAAATAATAGAAATTTCACAAGAATATAATTATTACAAAGTTTTTTATAAATTTATTCGCAATAATTCAATTATTTTCATAAATAATAAAATTTTATACAGGGATTCAATTACTTTTATAAATAATACAATTATTTTTAGAAATTCAATTATTTTCGTCAAAACAATTCAATTATTTAAAAATTTGTTGATAAAATTCTTTATGAGAATTGAATTTTAACAAACATTCAATTATTCAATAAATTATTTATTTTTGCATTCAAATAATTGAATTCTCGTAGAATTTTCTAATAAAAATTGATTTCAAATTGAATTTCAGATAAAATTTTAGATAAATTTCAGATAGATTTTAGATAATAATTGAATATTATAAGGATTATAGCGTGAATTTTTAGAAATAATTGAATTTTGAAAAGGATTCAAACTAAAATCTTTGAAAATCTGAATTTTTATTACCTTCAATTTACAATTCTGTCGAATTAATTGTTTTGAAAAATTTTAATTCTTAGTGTTTTGAAAGTTATCAATTTTTTAAAAATATATTCAATTAATTATTAAATATAATTGATTTAGAGAAAAATTTTAGTTAAAAATTATAGTGAAAATAATTGAATATTGTAAAAGTTACAAATAATTGTAATTTTTAGAAAAAATTGAATTTTGAAAAGGATTGAAATTAAAATCTTTGGAAATCTGAAAATTTTCATTACCTTAAATTTACAATTCTGTTGAATTAATTGTTTTGAAAAATTTTAATTCATATTCTTTTGAAAGTTGGCAATTTTTTAATATTTTATTAATTATTCAAAATAATTGATTTAGAGAAGAATTTTAGTTAAAATCTATGATAAAAATAATTGATTATTGGAAAAAACAGGAAAAGTTACAAATAATTGTAATTTTTAGAAAGAATTGAATTTTGAAAAGGTTTTGAATTTAAATGTTTGAAAATCGATATTTTCATGTTTTATAATAATATTCTTATGAGTTTTTTTTTCAAAAAAGGTTTGAATTTGAATCTTTTGAAGAATTTTAATTCCTATGGAAAAATAATAATGATTAAATATTTATTTAAAAAAGAAGTTATTAATGTTTACATATAATTTTACAATTATAGACAGTAAATTCGCAAAAAAAAAAAATGTATTAGAACATTTCTTTTAAGTATCTAATAATTTTTAGAGTGAAGCAGAATATTCTTTAGTTTTAGGGAAAAAGTAAAAATTTTGTCTGGAATCAAAGAAAAGGAAAATTTAATTTTTGTGGCAATCGTGCATTAAAAAATCAGTTTTAAATATAGTATCTTTTGCGATTTAAACAATTTAGCCTCTTTGCCATTTATTTGAATTATTTATCACAAAATTAAGAAAAAAAGTTCTTTAGCTAAATAATGATGCTAATAGAATCTGAAACATTTAAGAAGAATTCACAATTTTTGTCGCATCAATTAGATGAAAAGTGATGAGCTATGTTGATTTTACGATTTCTTTTAATATCAATATTTGCATTTGAATGTCTTATTTAGCTGACGTTTGTAATTATACTATCTTGTTTATTTTTGTATATATATAATTTTCACAAATTATGATATTTCTGTTATATTTTCATTTACGCATTCCAGCAGCATTTCTTCTTCGTCTTCTTTTTTTCTCATTCTCACTCCTTTTTAAATCTCTTCGGAGATAATCTAATTTATTCTCAAATTGTATACATCTCATAGTATCAGTTGTAAATTGCAATCTCTTTTAAATGGAAATCAAATTGCAAGCAGTGCATTCACTTGAAATTTTCTTATTCCTTTTATAATATGTGTATATATATATATATATATATATATATATATATATATATATATATATATATATATATATATATATATATATATATATATATACATTGAAAGTATAAAATGGTTTAGGGTTTCTTCTTATCTCGTTCAATTAGGGCACTGGAGTCAATCATTCTCGAATGAACGACACGACAAAACTTTCACAATATGGCTACCTAAAAGGCAGGTGCGAAACGACTTTTGAGAACAGAATCGTGAACTTTTTTTTTCTTTTTAAAAAAAAAAAAAAAAAATTGTGGGTTGCAATTCTGAGAGTTAGGTCAGGTCATGTATATAAAAGAAGCATGGCTTTTTTTTATTGATGACAGCTGCAAATTTCTACCGTTGGACATGCAAAAAAAAAAAAGAATTGAAATTATTTTTGTGTTTAAAAAAAAGGGAATATTGGTGATAACAACTCGCAAAAAAAAAAATAAAAATGGAAAATAATTTGATGTACAAAATATAATGAAATTGAATATAACTTCCTCAGAAATTGTTTGCCATTTTGAAAAATAATTGCTCAGCAATTTGTCGCTTCCGTTTCAAATTAATATTATAGACTTTTATTAGGATAAAGAGTCGATGCTTTGACGCGGAAAGTTGAGCTGCCATAAGGACTTACTTTACTTTATGCGGCGAGCGAGACTCTTATATAGATTATCGGTTTGATTATCTCGAAACATTTCCTGTAAATCTTGCACTGGAAAGCAAACCACAGGTCGTGTGACACATTTTGTTTCGTTTATTTAATGCGCAGGGAAAACGTTCTATTTGCATTATATTATATATGTGTATGAAAGTGCGAAATTTTCTTATTTAATTTATACTTCATTAATATTTTATTTTTATTTTCTTAATATTGCAATTTGTATTACCTATTTAATTGCATTTCTTTGAATTTTAATATTTTTATATTTATTTATGTTTATTATTTAACATTTAATTTTTAATATTTATATTGATCAAAAGAATAATTTTAATTTCTTTATTAATTTTAACTAATTAAAATTCCTTAATTTTAATTTCTAATTATTTGTTTTTAATTTTTAATCCTTTTTAGTTTTTCACTCTTCCTTTAATTTAATTTTCAATTCTTTTTCAGAGTTATAATTTAATTTTTTTTTAGAAAAACGAATTTATGAATCTTGCGATAAATTATCAATCTAGTTTATTTTTTATAATTATTACACTGAGAAAAAAATTTATTTATTTTATTTATTTAGTCTATTATCAAATAAATATTTACTTGAATCAAATAAATATTTATTTTAATAAAATAAATTTTATTTAAGTCAAGTAAATTATTGTATTTGAATCAATAATTTCAGTATTTGAAGCAAATACAGTTTAATTGACTCAAATCAAAATTATTTGATTCAGGTAAATATTTCCTTGATAATAGAAAAGTAATCGGTTATTTGAATCAATTAAATTTTTTTAATATGTATTTATTATTTATTTTAATATTTTATTTATTTATTCTGTTCATTTAATTGTCTTTACACATTAATTTTAATTAGATTAAATGTAGGGAGAGTAAATAAATTCTTATTATTCTTATTTTTAATTAAATTAATTTAAATGTCTTTAATGTTTATTACTTTATTTTTATATTAATTTATATTATATTTGTATTAATTTAATTATATTAAATTTTTTTTTTTAAATTTGTATATTAAAAATTTTGAAATTGACGTCAATAAATAATCTCGTATTTTTTTTCTTTGAATATGCAAATTAAATATACATTTATATATTTAATATATACAAATTTAATGTCACATAAATTAAACATTTAAATGCCTGTCAATTTAAATTAAGGTTGAAACAAAATTTAGAATTAATTTTTTTTTATAAAAATGTATGTATATTTATCTTTTAATTAGTTTTCGTATTCTTCAATGAAATTATTTCTCTATTCTTCATTAAGTTTTGGTTGATTATTATTAAAATTATTAAAATTATTATTATTATTATTATTATTATTATTAATTATTGTTATTATTTTTATTATTACTTTTTTCCCATTATTGTTTTTTCTAAATCTGAATTAGGAAAAATATTTACTAATTTGAATTAGTGACTGACTTTTTGCTCTTGAATTAGTAAATTTTACTAAAAAAATTAGTTTAAATGACTATTTATAAGTAAATTTTACTAATTCAAAAAGCAAATAGTAATTTCTACTAATTTATTAGTAAAATGTACTAATAATAATAATAATAATAATAATAATAATAATAATAATAATAATAATAATAATAATAATAATAATAATAATAATAATAATAATAATAATAATAATAATAATAATAATAATAATAATAATAATAATAATAATAATAATAATAATAATAATAATAATAATAATACTAATGTCAAACTTAGAGAGTTATTAATTATGTATTTTTGTTTTTATTTGTTCACTAAAATATGGACAATTTATTAATTATTTAGTTTATATTAAATTTGAAAATGAAAAATATTTAATTGGGGAAATTAAAATTTTTTGGGAATTTAATTTCCGGAATGATTTTTTATATATTTTTTTTCGTGGAAAGAAACGACTTTCCATTTAAATCGCCACTAATTCATCTCTTTAACACTCAATCTATTTTAAATTGCAAATTCGTCTAGTTTATGTGTATTTTAATAAAATCAGGTTTCACTGTATCTACAGTGTGTGTTTGTGTGTGTCTATTATTAGGGAAAAAGTGTTTAATTAGAATGGAAAATTTATATATTCTCGAGTCAATGAACAGTGGAATAAAAAGAATATTCTCGTATCTTGAAATATAAATCACAAATTAAAATATTCTTTAAAGTAATAGTTTTAATGATAGGTAATAATCATGTTGATAATATATTAATTAACAATTTATTTATTATTAATTACGATTATTAATTAGCTAATCACTAATTTTCTATTTTATTATTAGTTTTTTTTTAATTTTCCATTGTATTTTTTTTAATTTCAATTTATTTATTAAATTTTTTTATTAATAAATAAGCAATTGTTACGCGCGGAACTTGATATCCGATTTATTATTAGGCAAATGAAAATAATTTGAAAATAATTGAATTCCTGCAAGGAATTTTACTATTTATAAAATTAATTGAATTCTTGTGAGGAATTTTACTATTTCTAAAAGTAATAGAATTTTTTCGAAGATTTTATTAAAATTTTAGAACAAAAAATTGCATTTGTTCGTAAAATTTTATTAAAATTTTGTTTAAAATTAATAATTGAATTTTTGCCAAAAAATTGTACTATTTATAAACATAATTTAATTCTTACGAAGAATTTTATAAAAAATTTTTAAAAATCCTAATTAAATTCTTTTAAAGAATTTCTTTAAATTTTTTTTTTAATAATGAAGTTTCTTTAATTATAAATAAAGGAAAATAAACAAAAACATTCGGACATTAATTTTTAAAAAATTGGTTTGTGAACTCTCCCTGTTTTACAATTTTCTAAAATAATTTAATTAATTTGAATGAATTTTATTAAAAATTAAAGAATAATTGAATTTTTTCAAAGAATTGTATTAAAAATTCAAAAATAATTGAATTGTTTCGAAGGATTTATTAAAATTTTAGTAAATAATTGAATTCTTACAAAGATTTAATTTAAAATTTTAGAAAATAATTTAATTTTTTTCAACGAATTTTACTATTTATAAAAATAATTGAAGTGTTTCGAACGATTTATTAAAATTTTAGAAAATAATTGAATTCTTCTTGAAAAATTTTATAACGAATTAAGAAAAAAAGTTAAATTCCTTCGTGAAATTTTATTAAAATTTTTAAAAATATGAACAGTAATAATTAATTTTGTACTTATTAAGTGAATTTTTAAAATTTTTAATTTTTTAAAAAAGATTTTTATAAAATTCGTCGCAAGAATTCAATTATTTAAAAAAATTTAACACAGTTCTTTTCTAGAATTCAATTATTTTTATAAATAATCAAATTCTTCACAAAAATTCAATTATTTTAAAAAATTTTAATATAATTCTTGGCAAAATTTTACAGGAATTCAATTATTTACAAAAATTTTAATATAAATTTCTTCGAAGAAATTCAATTATTTTCATAAGCACTAAAATTTTCACAAAAAAACAAATATTAAAAATAAAAAATTTAATAAAATTTTTCGAAAAATATCAATGTTAAAAAAATATTTTTTACAAAATTCGTCGCAAGAATTCAATTATTTTTATAAATAATAAAATTCTTCACAGCAATTCAGTTATGATAAAAAAAAATTCTTGTCAAAATTTCAACTATCTTTATAAATAATAAAATTCTTTTCCAAAATTCAATTATTTTAGAAAAATTTTAATAAAATTCTTGGGAAAATTTTAATTAATTTTATGATTAATAAAACTCATCACAGGATTATAATTATTTTTGATACAATATTTTAATTGAATTTCTCGAAAAATGTAATTATTCTTAAAAATTTTATTAAAATTTGTCAAAAGAATACAATTATTTAAAAATTTGTTGTTAAAATTCTTTATGAGAATTGAATTTTAACAAACATTCAATTATTCAATAAATTATTTTTTTTTAAATTTAAATAATTGAATTCTTCTAAAATTTTCTAATAAAAATTAATTTAAAAATGAATTACCGAATAATCGATTTATTATTTATGAAAATAATTGAATTATTGCAATGAATTTTATTACATTTTTTTTTTTAAATTATTGAATTTTTTTGAGAAATTTTACTATACTTGCAAAAATAATTAAATTCTTGCGAAGGATTTTATTAGGATTTTTGTAAATAATTAACTTTTTTTTTGAAAATATTTTATTTAGAGAAGAATTTTGGTTTATATTCTTTGAAAATGTGAATTTTTATTACCTTCAATTTACAATTCTGTCGAATTAATTGTTTTGAAAAATTAATTCTTTTGAAAATTGGCAATTTTTTTAAAAAATATATTTAATTAATTATTAAAAATAATTGATTTAGAGAAAAATTATAGTGAAAATAATTGAGTATTGTAAAAGTTACAAATAATTGTAATTTTTAGAAAGAATTGAATTTTGAAAAGGTTTTAAATTTAAATTTTTGAAAATAGATATATCTTCATGTTTTGTTAATAATATTCTTATGAGTTGTTTATTTTCAAAAAAGGTTTGAATTTGAATGTTTTGAAAAATTTTAATTCCTACGGAAGAAGAATAATGATTAAATATTTATTGAAAAAAGAAGTTATTGAATTTTTTTTTTTGAATAATTTTACAATTAAAGAAATTTGTAAATAAATGTAATAGAACAGTATTTTGAGTATCTAATAATTTTTAGAGTGAATCAGCGAATATTCTTTAGGGTGAGGGAAAATAAATTTTGTCTGAAAATCAGGGAGATGTCGGGGAAGAATAAAATTAAATATTTGTCGCAACCCTGATAATAGAGGATTTACAGTCGACGAGAAGAAATCTTCTTCGAAATAGTTTATCATCATTCCTCACTAAACTTTTTAACTTGAAAGAATATACGATACTTTCAAATGAACTCTGCGATAATTAATTGCTAATAGTTGAAAAATCTCCTGACATAATCTGGATTAAATTTTTTTTCCCGTGTCATCATTATTTTTTCTCACTGTGTATATAATATATTGTGTGTATATTAACATATATAAGTCTTGTATATCGTGTACGTGATCCACGTGGAGGACATTCAGGTTTCCCTGGTATGTATGGTATATATACTACTAAAAGTTGAGTCGATGCACGACTCTTGTGGCACGTGGTACATATCTATTTGAAGGCTCGGCAATATTCGCAAACGAGCAGCACGGCCTTCACTTTTGGTCCATGGCTTTCATCATAAAGGTGTGTTTCGTTTCTATTCCATTCATATTGGTATTTGTATATATATATTTATACATCCATAACCGAGGCGAATCGCGCTATTGATTTCTATAATGCCTATGTCATTTCGAGAATTTACTTTTCAAGAATTACTTATTGGTGTGTATATTGGAAGCATGACTAAATTTTGTTCCTGGAAAATTGTCGGGTCTAAATTGATCTCTTTTTTTCCGCATGTTAAATGAAAACCTGCTGTGTGCCCACTGGTACATGTGGTTTTCAATTTTTCGCCCAATATGTTTGAGCATGTCCTCATTAATTTTGTGACCCACTTTTCTCTTACAGTATTTCGAAAGATATCAAATTTGAGACAAAAAAAAACTTATCAAAACGTTTTTGCTTTGCAACAATTTTAATACTTTTTTTGTCTCAAATTTGATAAATATTAAAAGAAATCGTAAAATCGTAATGTTCATCACTTTTCATCTAATTGATGTGACAAAAATTGCGAATTCTTCTTAAATGTTCAGATTTTATTAGTATCATTATTTTATCATTATATTATTTAAATAAATAGAAAGAAGGCTAAATTATTTAAATCGCAAAAAATACTATATTGAAAATAGATTTTTTTACACAGGCTTGCCACAAAAATTAAATTTTCTTTTCACCTGATTTCCAGAAAGAATTTTAACTTTTTGCTGAATTTAAAGAATATTCTGCTTCACTCTAAAAATTATTGGATACTCAAAAGAAATGTTCTAATACATTTATTTTTGCGAATTTACTGTCTATAATTGTAAATTATTCGAAAACATCAATAACTTCTTTTTTAAATAAATATTTAATATTATTATTATTATTATTATTTATTATTTATTATTTATTATTTATTATTTATTATTTATTATTTATTATTTAATATTTTTATTTATTTTATTTTTTTATTTTATTTTTTTATTTTTCCATAGGAAATAAAATTCTCTCAAAAAATTCAAATTCAAACCTTTTTGAAAATAAACAACTCATAAGAATATTATTAATGAAACATGAAGATATCGATTTTCAAAATTTTTTTATTTAAAACCTTTTCAAAATTCAATTTTTTCTAAAAATTACAATTATTTGTAACTTTTACAATATTCAATTATTTTCACTATAATTTTTAACTAAAATTCTTCTCTAAATCAATTATTTTTAATAATTAATTGAATATATTTTTAAAAAAATTGCCAACTTTCAAAAGAATTATAGAATTAAAATTTTTTAAAATAATTAATTCGACAGAATTGTAAATTGAAGGTAATAAAAATTTAGATTTTCAAAGATCTTAATTTGAATCCTTTTCAAAATTCAATTATTTCTAAAAATTGCGATTAGTTGTAACTTCTCAAAAATTAAATTGTTTTTTTTTTTTTGAAGTTATAAACCTAAATTCTTCTCTAAATAAAATATTTTAATAAAATTAATTTAAATATGTATATTAAAAAAATGAAGATAATTTCAAAAGAATTCGAATATTATTAAAATTTTTCAAAAAGACTAAGTTTTTTATTTAAAAATTAAATTTTCTACAATTTCAAATGGAAACTTTTTAAAATTCAATTATTTCTCAAAATTTACGCTATAACGCTTTTAATATTCAATTATTATCTTAAATCTTATCTGAAATTCATTTTTAAATCAATTTGTATTAGAAAATTTGACAAGAATTTAATTATTTAAAAAATAAAATAAATTATTTTGTTGAATAATTAAATATTTCTTAAAATTAAATTCTTATAAAGAATTATATCAACAAATTTTTAAATTTTTAAATTCTTTTGACCAATTTTAATAAAATTTTAAAGAATATTTACATTTGTCGACGAATTCGATTAAAATTGTATAAAAAATAATTGTAATTCTGCAAAGAATTTTACTATTTCTAAAAATAATTGAATTTTTTTCGAAGGATTTTATTTACGAAAATAATTGAATCTCTGTAAAAAAAATTTATTAATGTATCAAAATAATTGCAAAATATTGCGAAGAAATTTATAAAAAATTTGTAAATAATTAAATTCTTTCGACGAATTTTAATAAAATTTTAAGGAACAATTACATTTTTTGAGATATTTAATTAAAATTGTACTAAAAATAATTGAAATTCTGCAATAAGTTTTATTATTTATGAAAAATGATTAAATGTTTGCATAAGATTTTATTTAATTTTTTTTTACATCACTGAATTCTTTTGGAAAATTGTATTAAAATCATTGAATTGGAGAAAAAATTTGAAAATAATTGAATTTCGGTGAAGAATTTTATTATTTTTAAAGAAAATTGAAATTTTTACAAAATTTTTTAAAAATTTTTTTGAATTTTTTTAGTAAAATTATTCATTAAGTAATTTATAAGAATTTTATGATAATAATTCTTCGAGAAATTCTTTTGAAAATGTTTTAAAAATAATTGAAATCATGCGAAGAATTAATTATTATTTTTGCAAATAATTGAATTCTTGTAACGAATTTTACTAAATTTTCAAAAAATTTATTAAATTCCTGGAAAATGTTTTATCATTTATGAAAGTAATTGAATTCGTACGAATAATTTAATTAAAATTTTTAAGAATAAGTGAATTCTTATAAAGAATTTAGTTTTTAAAAATTGTTTAATTCTTTTAAAGAATTTTATTACAACTATAAAGAATAATTCAATTTTGTGGAGAAATTTTATTAAATTTTTTAAAAATAATTGCATTCTTTAGGAAATGTTTTATTATTTATAAAAGTAATTGAATATTTGCGAAGTATTTAATTGAAATTTTTTGAAATAATTGAATTCTTATATAAAGAATTTATTTCTTAAAAATAATTTTATTTTTTTGAAAAATTTCATTACAATTTTAAAAAATAATTAATTTTTCTAGAGAAATTTTATAATAATTGAGTCTTCGGGAAAAAATTTATAATATTATATTAAAGTAATTGAAGTCTTGACAAAAATTTCATTAACATTTTTTGGAAATAATTGAATTATTCTATTAAAGAATTTTGTTAATGTTTTTAAATAATTTAGTTCCTGTGAAAAATTTTATTATCTATGATAGTAATTTAATTTTTGCGAAGAATTTTATTAAAAAAATTTTCAAATAATTGAATTCAATTAAGAAAGTTTATAAAAATAGTAGATATTTAAAATAATTGAATTTTCAGCAAAGAATTTCATTATTTGTGGAAATAATTGAATTCTTGCAAAAAAAATTTCTTCAAGAAATAAATTATTTTAAATAAATTATTGTCAGAAATAGAAAGAATTGAAGGTTTTCTATTAGAATTCGTGGTAATTTGACAAAAAAGACACAAAAATTCAGAACTTTTTTATGAATTTCAAAAATTTAATTTTTTCCTTCACTTTTAAAATAAAAATCCCTGAATTCCATGACTTTTCTGATCTGTGGCAACTTTGTCTTTTTGAATTGAGTAAATTATTCAAGTTTCTAGCATTTAATTTCTTAAATTCGAAATCGAAAGAAATGGCGAAACTTTTTTTTTCTCTCTCTCCAAAAAAGTGCCATTAAATCTAATTTTTACGTTTAGACATTGAACTCTTAAGACTATTTTATCGTTTCTCTTTGTAACTTGAAAGATAATTTCGATCTTATAATGTCACTATACTTGAGGTTTGCTCTGAAATTTTCATTATAGATTTTGATAATGAAGAAACTAATTACGTGTAAGATAAGAATATCTTTTATACCTGATCAGTTATAAGTTATGGATAACGAGTAGCATTCGACAGTTTTATTCGAAATTTTCTTTCTCTCTTTATCTCTCTCTCTCTCTTGGAATTATATTCGAAATCATCATACATGCATATATGTGTTATTTCTATCAAAAAACCTGTTCAATATTTGTTGTAACTATTTTTAATACATATTTGTATAGGAATAACGTATCACGAGTTGCAAATATTTAAATTACATAAAATGTATCCGAGACAGAGATTGCCTGGTGATAACGAGTCGTGTGCATGACTAGTAAATTCGTAAAGATAGATATTTGCCGGTTCAACTGTATTTTCTTTATATAGACCGGGGAGAAATTTAAAACAGCAGGTAGCCAATCAATTCGATATTGTGTTTTCTTATTTAATAGCCAAATGTCCCTAATAAAGTAATTAGCAATTTATAAATTGGTTCGAGGAAAATTAAGCCAATAATTCAATTAATAAAATTAATTTAAGCTAATAATTTATAACATATAAAGGTTATTCCATTTTTTATTTAAATGTGATGCGCTCCCAAGAAAGGCAGTTAGGAAGCAAATAATTTTTGGTTATGTTTCATTTTTTTTCGAGTAAATATTTTTGGAGTCACATATTTTATAATTTCTTTAATTAGTAATTTATAATTTTTATATTTTATAATTTTTATACTTTATAATTTTTATACTTTATAACTTATATACTTTATAATTTTTATATTTTATAATTTTTATACTTTGTAATTTTTCTAATTTCTAATTTTCATACTTTATAATTTTTGTACTTTGTAATTTTTACACTTTATATTTTTTATACTTTATATTTTTTATACTTTATATTTTATTAATTTCATTTATATAGTAAAACTTTTCCCTTTTTCTATTTTGCGGGTTTAATTTTCATTTCTCTTTTTCCTTTTACTTTCTCTGCCTTTTTCATGAGCGAGGGAATTTTTTATTTTATTTATTTTCTTTTTCCTTTTTTTGGCTTTTAATTTGAGTTTTAAGGTGCACTGTCCATCTCTTTTAATATACAGTATACGCTTATATATATATATATATATATGAAATTGGTATGAAAGTTTTGAAAAATAAAGCAAATGTCTTCTCTTAATCAAGCCCCGACGGCGCGGCAATGGCAATTTTCTTCTTTTTTTTTAAAAGCTTTCGCACAACTCGCGATAATTTCTTGGTAAACGAGTTGAACTTATTTGGTTCGAACATTAAATGACCAGGCAAGTTAATGTCAAGACATAAAGCTGCATCGAGAACGCTTTTAATTAAACTGTCGTTCCTATTAATTTTTGGTGCCCTTCAATTTTCTTGTCCATTAATATATATATATTTATAATTTGATAAAAAAAATTTACAAATTATTTGGAAAAAGGAATTCTTTCGATAATTTTGAATTTAATGAGAAATTAAATTTAATTGTGATTAATGTGGACTTTCTATTTTTATGTAATTTTTATCAGAAGGTATATTTTTATTTACTATTATTTATTACTAATTATTTATTTTTATTTATTGTTTCAATTTATTTTTTTTAATTATTTAATTGATCTTTTCAATTTATTACTGCCTTCGCACTCATCTATTTCTGTTTTTTTTTTTTTTTAGAATTTCCACTGCTTTAAATTCGCTAATACTAGAAATTAAAAAAACTATTTTTAAAAATTATAATCAAATTCTTTAAAACAATTCAATTATTTTCAAAAAAATATTCGAAATTCAATTATTTTCAATATCTAGTAATTTCAGAAAATTTCGCAAATGAATTTATTATTTAAAACACAAAATTGATAAAATTCATCCAAAATTCAATTATTTTTATAAATAATATTATTTATCGGAGAATTTCAATTATTTTTAATACTATTTTAAATTAATTAAACGAAAAATTCAATTATTTCCCCAAAAAAATCTTCGCAAAAATTCAATTATGTTCAAAAATTTTAAGAAAATTCACAGAAATTCAATTCTTTTTAAACATTTTAATGAAATTTTTCGCAATAATTAAATTACTTTCATAAATAATAAAATTCTTCTGATGAATTCAATTATTTTTGAAAATTTTAATAATATTCTTTGAAACAATTCAATTATTTTCATAAATAACAAAA
This sequence comes from Leptopilina syphax, assembly GCA_032872505.1. Lineage (NCBI taxonomy): Eukaryota > Metazoa > Arthropoda > Insecta > Hymenoptera > Figitidae > Leptopilina > Leptopilina syphax. The sequence goes on from CM065469.1 coordinate 35,663,723, forward strand.
TTCATGGCGGGATTTCAATTATTTTTAATTCAATTTTTCAGGAATTGATCGAAAAATGTAATTATTCTTAAAAATTTAATTTCAATTCCTCGAAAAAATCAATTATTTAAAAAAAAGTTTTTTTAAATTCTTTGCAAGGATTCAATTATTTACAAAAATATTATAATTTTCACAGGAATTCAATTATTTTCAAATATTTGAATAAAATTGTTGGAAAGAAATCAAATATTTGGAATGCAATTTTAATTAAATTTTTTTTTTATATAATTCAATTATTCTTTAGATTTTAATACAAATTCTTCCCAAAATTTCAATTATTTACATAAATAATTCTCCGAAAGAATTCAATTATTAAAGATAAATAACAAAATTATTTCCGAAAATCCAATTATTTTGAGGCATTTTAATAAAATTCTTTGCAAAATTCAATTATTTTCACAAATAACAATATTCATGATAAAAATTGAATTATTTTTAAAAGTAATAAATTTTTTCTTGGAAAATTTAATTACTTTAAAAAATTCTTATAAAATCATTCGCAAGAATGTGAAAATTCGTTTGAAAAATTTTTAAAAAGTTCAGATGGTTGAAAATTTGATAGAATTAAACCTTTCGTTAACGAAATAATATTTTTTTTCTTATTTCTATTATTTTTTAGGGGAAAATTTTTTTTTTTTTTTATAATCTACACACAAGAGCTCAGGGAATAATTGTAAATTTTTTTTTTTTAAATTGAAGAAAAGGGAACAATAGAACTACATCGAAATAGTTGTATATATCGATCAGTTATTCCCGCGATGCGATTTCTTCGTTTTTTGTCTGATTCCTTGCCCTGGGGCTTCCTGCGTCAGACGATGAGAGAAAGAGAAGGAGGAGAGAGATTCTCTGATCGTCCTCAGAGATCCTCGCGCACGGTATGGACCGGACACTCCAGACAGAAAAAACGGACGAACAGACGAATAGGGAAGTAGACTCGGCTAGAGGAGATATTCCGGACGTGTCTCGCTGAGACAGGCTCGTGCAATCACTGCTTGAACCACTGCCAATAATGTTCTTTTCCTCTCATGCAGCTTTCCTCTCAGGAACTCGAATATATTCTCCTTCTCTCTCTCCTTTTCTCTCTTTCTTTCTTTTTTTCTCTCTCTTTCTTTCTCTTTCTCTCTTTTTCTTTCCCTTTCTCTATTTTCTCTCTCTCTCTCTCTCTCTTTCTCTCCTTTACCCTCTTTTTCTCTCTCAGGGTTTCTACTAACCGGGAAATTCGGGAAATAGCCGGGAATTTAATTTGACCGGGAAAAACCGGGAATAAACCAGGAATTTTATACCAAACCGGAAATTTTTCCACCAAATTAAAAATAGTTTTATTATTTTAATTTGTTTTCAAAAAATCGCTTTTTATTTCAATTTTTATAGAAATTTATACTGTTCTCTAAATTTGAATTAGTTAAAAATAATTAATTTGCTAGTAAAAAGTCAGTCACTGATTCAAATATATAAATTTAAATAAAATTATCGAATTGATAGAAATTTTGTGAAATTCAATTGAAAATAATTAAATTTGTTAAGGAATTTCATTAAAAACTATTTTAACAAATCGAATTTTCAAAGCATTTTAATTTAATAATTGATAAATAATTTAATTTTATAAAGATTCATATTCTAAGATATTCTTGTTTCTTAGTGCGAAGATTAATAATTAATAGTTTTATTAGTCAACTTAAAAAGAAATGTACACTTAAATTTTTTTTTAAATTAAATTTTCGCAATTTTTTTAAAAATTCTGAAAAATAAGATTTTTAAAATTATTTAATTGTATTGTTTCAAGATAATTGAATTTTTATAAACAAATAATTGAAAATTTTTTATGCAACTGAAATTTTTTTTGCATGTTATTAAAAATATTTAAGAATTTTATTTACATTTTTCGAAAATAATCAAGAGATGACTTCTTTTGATTCTCAGTCATCGTAATTATAATTTTATTTTTAAAAATTTCTTCGCAATGTATTCAATTATTTTCATTAATAGTACAACTTATTGCAGAATTTCAATTATTTTTAATACAATAATTTTAATCGAATTCCTCGAAAAATGTAATTATTCTCAAAAATTTTATTAAAATTCGTCGAAAGAATTCAATTATTTCTAGAAACTGTAAAAAAATTCTTTTCAAGAATTCAATTATTTCCATAAATATAGCAAAATTCTTCAGATTTACTAAATTCTTTGGAATATTATTTTTCAAAAATATCCTTCACAAGAATTCAATTATTTTCATAAATTTCCATAAAATTCTAAAAAAAAACAATTCAATTATTTTTTAAAAGTAATAAAATTCTTCGCAGAAATTCAATTATTTAAAACAAATTTTGTATAATTTCCTTAAAATTTCAATTATCTTTATAAATAATTAAATTGTTTTCCACAATTCAATTAATTAACTATAATAATTTGAATGTTCTTTCATTTTTTTTTTTTTTTTTTTTTTTTTGAAAATAATTAAATTTCTGCAATTATTTATAATTTCTCCAAAATTGAATTTTTTTTAGTGTTTTCAACAAAAATTTAAATTAGAAAATTTTTAAATTCAATTATTTCTAAATTTGCTGATTTTATTTAAAAAAAGGTAGCAAGATTTTACTATAGTTATTTTCAAAAATTTTAATAAAATTCTACGCAAACATTTATAATTATTTCCATAAATTTGTAATAAAATTCTTTGGAGGGATTCAATTAATAAAATAGTAAAATTTTTTGCAGACATTCAATTAGTATAAATGGGCAATTCCACGTGAGATTTAAGTCGACCTCTTAAAATCGGACAAAAATATTTTTTTTCTATTCTGTATCGAAAAAAAACAGATACGTATTTTTTTATTTATGTTTAATTGTCCAAATTTTCGAGTTATGAATTTTCGAAAATTTGGACTTTTAATTGTAGACCTATATTCAGTAGCTTACAAGTCCGAAAATATTGAGTTTAGGAAAAAGTTGTCAAAGAATGAAAGTTTTAGTTTTCTTTCGACTTTTAAAAAATGTAAACAAAAAAATTTTTTTTAAAATTTTTTTTAATAAAAAAAAATTTTTTTTATAAACAAATTAATTTTTTTTAACTTTGGGCCGGATTTTTTTTATTTTTTTTTTATTTTTTTGTACCTTATAATAGAGAGAAAATTTTCCAAAAAGTCCCGAAATGGGCCTGATGTGTTAAATGAGTTTTAAAATATTTTCAAAAATCACTTGCAAGCATCGCTGTGGGATTTTTTTTACAATTATGTTTCTAAAACTGTCTACAAGGTATAATTTTTAATATATTTGAGTGTTCTTTGTTTTAATTTTCGAAAATTCATAACTCGAAAATTTGGACAATTAAACATAAGTAAAAAAATACGTATCTGTTTTTTTTCGATACAGAATAGAAAAAAAATATTTTTGTCCGATTTTAAAAGGTCGACTTAAATCTCACGTGGAATTGTCCAAATACATTTCAATAAAATTAAATTAATCAAATTTTCAACTATAATTATAAACAGGCAAGATTATTTTAAAACATTGAAAAAATCCTTTGTTTAATTCAATTATTTTCCAAATTTTTAATTAAAATTTAATAAAAACATTTTCAAAAAATTTAAAGAAACTCATCAAAACAATTTAATTATTCATAAAAACTCTAATAAAAATTTTGGAAGCCATTTGTAGATTTATTTATGTTCGAAATCAAATAAATTAAAATTTTTATGAGAAAAAAAAAACGGGGAAAAATTAGGACAAAGCCGGGAATTTTGTTGAACGAAAATAGTAGACACCCTGTCTCTTCTTCCCTCCTTTGCTCTCTCTCTCGCTCTCGTTTTCTCTCTTATTTTGAAATGCGTGGCACCTCTCGGCGCAACTCGCGCTGATTTTCCATCTCTTGAAATTTAAGCTTGTCCTCTGTTTACTGCCCTTTTCCACTGAGAGTTTTCCTAAATACGAAACAATTTCGCAGGACGTATTGCCGACGTAATCACCGATTTCATTTGACGAATATTCTTTTCTATCCGGTCTAGACGACATTAAGGGACATAAAGTACAAATACGAGACAAAATCTCTCATATTTTGGAATATAGATCCTCTATTTGATGTACTTGGAATTTTTTCATTTTTCCACTTTTCAATTGTCATTTGCTCTTCTTCTCTTTCTTTTTTTTTTCTTCTTCTTTTATCGAGTAACAGTTTTTTTCTTTTCAAACTGGATATTTCAAATTCTTTTCTTGTTATTTAATAATTGTTTAAATTTTTTTTCTTATTATTTTAAATAATTAAATATTAAAAAAAATTAAAATTAATATTTTTTTTTAAATTTCAATTTAAAATTTCATTATTTGTGTCAGATAAATTTTTTCTGTTAATTAAATATTATTTTCTACAAATAAATTTTATTTATTATTTATAAAACAAGAAGATAAGGATCACTCCGAGTCTTTGACTCGGAGAGATCCTTATCTTCTTGTTTTATAATAAATAAAAATGGCCGAGAGATAAAATCATTACTTTTTTTATTTATGTTAATTAAAATTTTTAATAAACTGTTAATAATTGAAAAAAAACATGTAATTATTAAATTTTATTACAATTATTTAAAATAATTGAATTCATTTAAGGAATTTTATTAAAATATTGGAAGAATTCAATTATTTCCATAAATAATAAAATTCTTTACAGGATTTAAATTATTTTTAAAAAAATGTAATAAAAATTCCGTGCAAGAATTCAATTATTTTCATAAATGATAAATTTTTTTACAGGCTTTCAATTGTTTAAAAAAATTGTAATAAAAATTCATTCCAAGATTCAATAATTATTTGAAGAAAATATTATTTAATTGACTTAAAATAAAAATTAGTGGTTTCAAGCAAATATTTATTTAATAATAGTGGACAAATAATCGGATATTTGAATTAAATTAATTTTTTCCAGTAAGTAATATTATTGTCCCGTCTATAAATAAATAAATAAATAAATAAATAAATAAATTTCTTCAACGACTATCATTGTGGAGAAAAAGAAATTTTTTTTTTCCTCCTCCTCGAAAGCTTGCAACATTTCCAAATGAATAGCTTTTCGATTATAACACACACCTGATATATAATCTGAGAGAGAATCCATATTGCAAAAAATTGGAATAAGTCTTTCGATATAATATGTAAAACTTGAGTCGTGTTTCAAGTGTTCATTTATATATTGTATACCGTTAACAGATGAGAAGAGTTGAAGCGGTATTTATATTACATATACGAATAAGTATACATATATATATTATAATATAAAACCGCAAGCGTATATATCGTACATTTTGTTCAGTTCAGTATCAGTATTACGCGTCAGGTGACCGAGAAAAAGCCACAAACTAAAAAAAAAGCTTTCTCAAATTCTGTAATTTTTTTTCTTTGCGAAAATTGAATTATTGATACATATTTAATGAATAAAAAAAAAATTTACTCATACGCGTGAGAAACGTTACATTTTCATTAGATAATTCTCTCTGTCAAGTAAAATTATTAAAAAAAAATCCCCCCCCCCACCCAGTTAATTTTAAACTAGAAAATATTTTTTCTAGAAAATATGTTTTTTAGAAAATAATTTTTTATAGAAAATGATTTTTTATAGAAAATACTTTTTTTTCTAATTTATACATTCTTATTTTTTTTTTTTTTTGTAATTTTTCGCATAAATTTATCACTTGTATAATTCCCACTTTGTCCAATTTAGATACACTTTAATCAAAATTCTTTATAAATTCGCTTCTCTTTGGCGAAGTGTTATTTTAAGAAAGTTTAGAGATAAAAAATTGGGTCGAATTGACAAAAAAAAAAAAAGAACCGAACTTGTTTCTTCTGACATTATATTCAGTAAATAAGGAAAAGTAAACACTCTTTTAAATGTTTAAAAAGTACACGTGCAATGGATTTTATCGTCTTTATAACATAATCAATATAAAATTCTCACATTTTCCTCTGTTTAGAAAGAGCATTAACAAAAAAAAAAAAAAAAAATTGTAAATAAATATCTCTCTATGAAAACTATTTTTTTTTTTCCTCCTCGAATATAGAGAAAATTTAATCACGGAAATTAAAAATAAAAAATAAAAAAAAATAAAATAAAATAATAAATTAAATAAAAACCATTAGGGGGAATTTAAATAAATAAAAACTGAACACTCTCTATAATTTTTTTCAATTCTAAAGGAATTTTTTCTATACTGAAAATATTAGGGGGGGGAATCTCTAAAAATTGCGTGACATCATTTTTGAACGCTCCCTCATAGTTAATTATTATTGTTTACTATTTTTAAAAATTTAAATAAAATTCTTCGTAAAAATTCAATTATTTTCATAAGTAATAAAATTTTTCGAAAGAATTCAATTATTTTTATATAGAAAATAACATTCTGCGCAGAAATTCAATTTTTTGTATAGAAAATAACATTATTCGTAGGAATTCAATTATTTTTATGGAAAATAACATTTTTCGCAGGAATTCAATTATTTGTATAAATAGTAAATTTTTTTGCGCGAAAATTCAATTATTTTTATAGAAAATAACATTCTTCGTGGGAATTCAATTATTTTTATAGAAAATAACATTCTTCGTAGAAATTCAATTTTTTGTATAGAAAATAACATTATTCGTAGGAATTCAATTATTTTTATAGAAAATAACATTTTTCGCAGGAATTCAATTATTTTTATAAATAGTAAATTTTTTTGCGCAAAAATTCAATTATTTTTATAGAAAATAACATTCTTTGTATGAATTCAATTATTTTTGTAGAAAATAACATTCATCGTAGGAATTCAATTATTTTTATAGAAAATAACATTCTTCGTAGAAATTCAATTATTTTTATAAATAGTAAAATTTTTTGCGCAAAAATTCAATTATTTTTATAGAAAATAACATTCTTTGTATGAATTCAATTATTTTTATAGAAAATAACATTCATCGTAGGAATTCAATTATTTTTATAGAAAATAACATTCTTCGTAGGAATTCAATTATTTTTATAGAAAATAACATTTTTCGCAGGAATTCAATTATTTTTATATAAACAATTATATTTAATTTCTTCACCATAATATGGTGAAAAAATTGAATATAATTGTTTTTCAAAATTTATTATTTTCATAGAAAATAATAAATTTTTTCTCTTTGGGACGAAAATTAAAATTTGCAGAAAATATAATTTTTATTTTAAATAATTCAATTTTACTTGAAAATTTCAAAAATGGTATTGAATTTTCTAAAGTTGTTTTTAAAATTTTTTATTACAAATAAATAATTGAATTTTCGAAGGTTTTAAATTAAAAATTTTTTTAATATCTCAATTCTTGTGGAAAAATAATAATAATATTAATTATTGAGTTAATAAAAAAAAATTATTTTACCCCTAATAGTTTCAAACGTTTCAATGAAAGAAAATTTTTTGCAAATTAAAAAAAATTAATTCGTAGTAAAATAAACGTTTAATTGTTTTTTATTTCTTTATTAAAAAGTCAGATTAAAAAAAAAAATGTAAATTCTAAATTGAATCGAAAGTTAATAAATTATAAAATTGCATCTCAAAATATTCTTTAGAGTTAGGGAAAAAGATTTCGATCTTGAAATTAGGGAAAAGTCTGGAAAAACCGAAATCAAATTATTGTGTCAATTCTGTTAGCGGTGGAAATAAAATTTGATTTAAATAAAAATTATTTGATTCAAGTAAGTGTTTATTTGATAATAGACAAGTAATCGTTTACTTTAATCAAATACATTTTTTTTTCAAATTACGTTTATTGATATTGGTATCAAGTTAATTTACAATAAGAACTCAATTTAGACAGAAAAGTACTCGCAACACTTGTTTCAGGTCAATATATACGAATAGATAAATTTATTATCTTTAAACATCCCATATTTTAGTGATTTTTAATAAACAATTTTGCCTTTCACTCGCATATATATTCCGAAGTTTAAAATTTTACATCGATATACGAGAATGAAATGTTTTTTTTATCTTCTAAAAATTAAAATAAATTTTCACAATTTTATTTTCAATAAAATATTCTAAATTTATTTTATTCCTTTGGAAATTATTTAGTTAAGCTTGTAGGAAGTTTGTTGTGCGATGGTTTCTAATAATTTTGCCTCCATCCTATTTTATTCGTTATGATAAAATAAATTTCCGATCATTAGTAATGATTTAATGAAGAAACATTTTCTTTTTGAAATAAAAAATTATGATGATTCCAGTTTGAATGAGAATGTCATAAGTCTCGTCGGTTGGATTCTTTTTTTTTTTTTTTTTTTTCAAGCGAGAGAAAGAGGCGATGAAAATTAGTCTGTCGCTAAGAGCAATATTTTTCTCGAGGGTGGCCCAGAGATATTTTTATCAAAATGGTTAATGCGTGGGTGAGAGGGGGTGGGGGTTTTGGGGTCCCACGTGTAAACGGAGTCTCGTTCAACTGTAACCGAGTTTGATAACCCATAGTCATGAGAGGAGTTGGGGTTAGTGACAGGGAAAGTCTTTGGGAGCAATTAAGTTCTTCGCGCACAAACTAAAAGACCTTTTCTGTGAGTTCAAATTTCACGAAACACTCTCTTTTGAATGTCATATACTTCCTCTCAAACAAGACGATAAAAATTCTGATTCATGGGATATGGAAAAGGCGAATTTAGAATTTCTATTTTTAATTTGCAATATGACATCCTCTATTGGCAGGTGTGAATTTAAAAGAAATTTTTTCTGCAGTTTTTTTTTTTGCTATTCACCTTCTGTTGACGAGATTAGTTTTATTAATATTATTTATTGTCAATAGTTGTTAATTAATTATTGTTAAATTGTTAATTTATTTTATTCATTACTATTCAATTATTAATTTATTTTATTGAGGAAGTCTCTCTTTATGATTCATTTCACCGTTTGTGAGAGAACTTTCATGATATCTAGGCGGCAATTTGCTGAACTAAATGGCGCGAAATTCAAAAAAAGAAAAATTTGATAATTAATTCTAATATTAACAGTTATTATTTTTTAAATATTTATCATAAATAATAAATTTATTGATATTGAATAAACTTTTACGTCTTTTTTTTTATTTTTATTAAATATTTATTAAATAAATAGTTTATAATAAGCAAATAGTCAGGGAAATCAGGAAAGTCAGGGATTTTTATTAAAGTCCTTGAAAAAATTGAATTTTTAAAAAGTAAAGTTACAAATGATTACAGAAATTTAATTATTTTCAAAAAACAATCAAATTCTTCGCAAAAATTCAATTATGTTCAAAATTTTTTTTTTAAATTCTCGTCAAAATTTCAATTATTTTAAAAAATAATATAATTCTTGTCCAAATTTCAATTATTTTCAAAAGTTTTCCCCAATTCAATGATTTTCAATATCTACTATTTTAATAAAATTTTCCAAAAGAATTTAATTATTTGAGAAAAATTTTAATAAAATTCTTCGCAAATATTTAATTATTTTCATAAATAATTAACATTTTACAGAAATTCAATAATTATTTTTAAAAGTAACAAAATACTTCTTAGAAATTCAATTCTGTTCAAAACTTTTTTTTTAAAATTCTCGTCAAAATTACATTATCTTTATAAATAAAAAATTCTTCTACGAAATTCAATTATTTTTAAAAATATCTATAAAATTCTTCTCCCAAACTCAATTATTTTCAAGAATATTAATAAAGTTATTGGCAAAATTTCAATTATTTTCAAAAATATTCCTCAATTCATTGGTTTTCAATATCTACTATTTTTAATTAAATTTTTCAAAATAATTCCATTGCTTAAAAAAAATTTCGATAAAATTCTATAAAGACATTTAATTATTTTAATAATATTATATTATATAATATAATATTATTATAATATTATAATATTATAATATTATATTATAATATAATATTATATTTTTTTTAAATAATTAAAATCCTGTGAAGAATTTTAGTATTTATGAAAATAATTGAATTCTTGCAACGCATTTATTACATTTTTTTTAAATAATTAAAATCTTGTAAAGAATTTTATTATTTATGAATATAATTGAATTCTTGCAACGAATTTTATTACATTTATTTTTAAATTGTATTCTGTTGAGAAATTTTATTAAAATAGTAAATTTTAAAAATATTTGAATTTTAGCCAAGAATTTCATTAGTTCTGAAATGTAATTGGATTCTTTGAAAAAAATTTTGAAAATAATTACATTTTTCGAGAAATTTATTTAAAATTTTATTAAAGATAATTGAAATCTTGTGAAAAATTTCGTAATTTATGAACATAATGGAATTCTTACAACGAATTTTATTACATTTTTTAAAATAATTGAATTCTCGCCAAGGATTTTATATTAGAATTTTTGTAAATAATTAAATTGTTTAAAAAAAATTTTATGCTGATTTAAATTAGTATAAAATGTTTTATAATAATATCCTTATATAAGTCATTGAATTTCATAAAGGTTCAAATTTAAAATTTTTGGAAATCTTAATTTCTCTAGAAAAATAATAATGATTAAATATTCATTTAAAAAAACTATTGACGTTTTTGAATAATTTTACAAATAAGAAATGCGTAATTAAATGTAGTAGAAAATTTTTTTGAGTATCTAATTATTTTTTTTAGAGTGAATCAGAATATTTTTAGGGTCAGGGAAAAAGTCAAAACTTTGTCTGGTAATCAAAATTTGTTGTGGCAACCCTGCACAGTAATAGAACAATAATAGTAAAAATACAAAGTTGAATCCATTAATACAGATTAGTCTGCATGCTAAACAAAAATTGACGAATTTAAAAATAAAATTCCCTCTCTAAACTCAATGATAAGAAATTCTTTTCTTTCTTCTCCTATTTTTAAATGAAATCACCTGCGTATGGCAATCTGTCCAAACGGTAATTACTGAATAGCCGGATTGTTATGGAATTTATCTATATACACACAGGTACACGCCCTGCCCAGAAAATATTACGCAACAGTGAACCACGCGGTTCCTTATATTTATATACATATACGAAACACTTAAGGTGTTAATGTCAGATTCGCATGATCGCACGTGCATTACTTTCGCCATTCTCCCCCAAGAGAGACAAATCACTTTCTTCTCAAAGATAAACTCGTTTATTGCGTCATCATAAATCAAGCAATATATTTTTTATCCCCCAAATAAGAGAAAAAAATAATATATTTATGATAATTCAATTTTATTCCCCAGCATCCCTTTTCTATTCTTCTTCTTCTTCTTCTTCTTTTTGTTTTTCTCTCTTTTGAGGAAGGAAAGAAATTGCTCTGTGTGACCCCTCTTACCAATCGACCGTTAATAAAACAATTGAGTAATAAAATGTTCCCTTGTATTCTCACTTTGCATACATGATGGAACATTTTTTTTTTAATCAAATACATCATTTTCGAAAAGGGGAAAAATCAAATTTTTTTCCGGGGAGAATTATTATAAACAGGAGAAATATTTTCTTGTTTATAATAATATAGAAAAACTATAATTATTTCCATTTTTTCATTATCTTAGCTACCTGATATTCTTTATAAATTAAGGCAAATAAATAATAATTAGTTACTACTAACTATTTCATTAGTAGAATATTACCATTTGACTAGTTTGTGGAAAAATACGAAATTTTGATACAAAAAATATAAACTTTAATGGTCTACAAGCTTTGAATGTTCAAATAAACGATTTTTTTTTATTGTCAACATTTTCGTAAATTACTGATTAAGCAACAAAAATTAAATACTTAAATTTAACATTTAGAAACTTTTTTAATTAATTTTCTTGATAATGAAGCAAGAATTGTTGTAATAAGAATTTAATTTCAAGATGAAATATATAAATTTCGTTCATTTGAACGTTCAGAACTTTTAGGAACATTTTAAAAAATCTTATTTGAATAATGTCGCATTTTCTCTCTGAATTGTGTAAATTTGACATTTCAGGGTTGCCACGCAACCTGGAAAACCTGGAAATGTCAGGGAATTTTTATAAACCTTGAAAAAACCTGGAAAAGTCAGGGAATTTTAATTGAAATCCTGGAAAATTATTGTTTTCTAAAGTTATTTTGCTTATTCTTGAAATATAATTTTTCTTTAATTCAATTTCCTTATTCAATTTTAAAAGAGTTGCCTTTACAATTTTCCTTCGCAATAATTCAATTATTTTCATAAATAATAAAACTCATCGCAAAATTTCACTTATTTTTAATACAATTTTAATGGAATTTCTCGAAAAATGTATAATTATTCTTAAAAATTTTATTAAAATTCATCAAAGAAATTCAATTATTTTCAAAAGTAATAAAATCCTTCGCAGAAATTCAATTATGGTCAAAAGTTTAAAAAAATTTATCGTCAAAATTCCAATTATCTTTATAAATATTAAATTTTTTCTCCAAAATTCAATTATTTTCAAAAATTTTAATGAAATTCTTTTTAACAAATTCAATTTTTTTTCAAAAATTCTCCTCCAGTCAGTGATTTTCAATATCTACTATTTTAATAAAATTTTCCAAAAGAAATGAATTATTTTAAACATTTTTTATAAATTTCTTCGCAATAAATCTATTATTTTCAAAAATATTCAATTTATGTTTACAGAGATTCAATTATTTTTATAAATATGTAATACAATTTTTTACAGGGATTCAATTATTATTTTCATAGATAATAAAACTCATTGCAGAATTTCAATTATTTTTTATACAATTTTAATCAAATTCATCTAAAAATGTAATTATTCTTAAAATTTTATTAAAATTCGTCAAAATAATGCAATTATTTAAAAATTTGTTAATAAAATTCTTTATGAGAATTCAATTTTGAGAAACATTCAATTATTTAATAAATTATTTATTTTTGCATTAAAACTAATTAGATATTTAAAAAGAAATATTATTAAAAAATTCGTCTCAAAAATTTAATTATTTTCAAAAGTAATAAAATTCTTAGCAGAAATTTAATTATGGTAAAAAGTTTAAAAAAAGTTATAGTCAAAATTTCAATTATTTTCATAAATATTAAAATTTTTCTCTAAAATTCAATTATTTTCAAAAATTTTAATAAAATTCTTGGCAATATTTCCATTATTTAAAAAAATTTTAATAAAATTCTTGACAAAATTTCAATTATTTTCAAAAACTTTTCTTAATTCAATGAAATTTTTTTCAGAGAGTCAATTATTTTGAATACATTTTTAATCTAATTTCTCGAAAAATGAAATTATTCTTAAAAATTTTATTGAAATTCGTGAAAAGAATTTTAATTACCTATTTAAAAATTTGTTGCTAAAATTCTTTAAATGAGAGTTCAATTTTAAAAAACATTCAATTCTTCAATAAATTATTTTTTTTTTGTATTTAAATCATTGAATTGTCGTAGAATTTTCTAATAATAATTGATTCAAATATGAATTTCAGTTAAAACTTTAGATAATAATTGAGTTTTGAAAAGCAGGTCTCAAATTATAATCTTTGAATGTTTGAATTTTTCATACTTCTTAAAATTGTGTAGATTTAATTTTTTTTTGTAAAAGTTAAATTGAATTTTTTTGAAGTTATTTAAAGTTTTTATTTTCTAATATATAGTTAATTGAAGAATTTCCAAATACCTGAATAATCGATGAAATTTCGTAAAATTGAATTGTAAACAAAAGGATTTGAAAATGTTAAAAGAAATTTTTTAGAAATTATTAATAATAATTAATTTAAAGAAGAATTTTAGTTAAAAATTGTGGAAAACAATAATTGAATTAAAATAATAAAAGTAATTTTGAATAAGTTACAGTAACAATATTCTTATAATAGGTATAAAATGATTATTTTATCAGTCCAACATTTTTAATTATTATAAAACATGAAGATGTCGATTGCTCCGAGTCGAAGACTCGGAGTGATCGATATTTTCATGTTTTATAACAATTTTTTATAAGATGTTTAATTTCAAAAAGGTTTGAATTAAAAATTTTGTAAAATATAAATGTAGTTTTAAAAACCTGGAAAAATTCCGTTTTTTAACCTGGAAAACCTGGAAAAGTCAGGGAATTTGAAATGAGCAAAAGCGTGGCAACCCTGTCATTTATTTTTTCCTCCCCTGACAAAAAAGTGAATATTTGAGAATTCATTTGAACGGAAAATAAATATTATATTAGTTTAAAATGAAAGTTTCGAAAATTGACGTTATACATAATATGTGCAGAGTGAAGATTAACATTTAGAACTGGAATTTTACTCCACTTTCTAGCTTTAGGAAACCTTTGCCCTGGCTTCAGTTTCCACTTTTAGATGTTTGACAAAAATAAGACTTTAGAAAATACATTGACTGTAAGTCTAATGTTATATAGACCTGGAATTCGTCCTACTTACTGACTTTAGGATACCTTTGCCCTAGCTTTAGTTTCAAGTTTTGGTACATTGCCAAAAATTCCTATGGTGTCTCTGAAAACTTCTCTCTGGACTATGTTTAGTTTTGTCTTTTTATTTTAATTCTAACGAAACGCTCATATATAGTCTACTTACATATCTTTACGTATACGCTTATACATTTAGTGTATAATTTATGCTGTACATATAAATTTTTGTGCGAAATTTTTGCTAAAAATTTGGCTAAAATCTTGGATTAAAATTTTGATCAAAACGTTGCTTAAATCTTTGATCCAAATTTTTGATCAAAACGTTGCTAAAAACTTTGATTAAAATTTTGATCAAAATATTAAAAACGCTGTTAAGAAAATGGTAAAAATAGATTTTTTTGTTTCTTCCTTTTGTAATGAAGAAAATGAATTTTTTATTTCATCTTCCGGTGTTTGTGAAATTTTCTTTTTGTTTTTCTCCTTTTTATTCTCCATACACTTTCTTCTTGCGCTTGGATGCTAATGTAAATGCACTTTGACGCAGTTGAGAGCAAATGGATCGTTTATTTGCTTGAAACGATGGACGTGCCGTTTCAAAACCCGTCATTCGATGCTGTTAAGACTCAAGCACTGTATGCAATATGTATACGAATATATATCTGTATATACGTATATACAGTACTTTCTTCATTGAGGGCAATATCTGTAGCAAACACCTGTTCCAAAGTAAGCATTATAAACTCGGCAATTTCGATATCATATATATATACGTGTGTAGTCACACCCAGAATTTTATGTTTCTTAATTATAGAGAAAATATTTGCAATTCGTATAAGGAGAAATTTTCAAAATTAATTTTTAGAAATTTTTTTTTCCGACGTTTTCTGCTTTTAATGGAATAACTTTTTCTTGAGTTGAATAATTCTTTTTTTACATCTTTTCGAATAATTTTTTTATTCACCTCTAGATTTTTGCGGAAAAGAAGATTTTCTTTTCCAAAAAAAAAAAAAAACTAGAGGAGAATGATAATAATAGATGATTTGAAATTCACTTTCGTTTTTAGATTTTTAATAGAAAGGAACATGAAGAAAAATTGTTGTGTGATAAATCAATCAAAGGGGAAAAATTTGAATAATGTATCTAATTTAAACTTGACCAGTTATAATGTTTATGATTGATAGCGCGCTTGCCAGTAACGGTTTAAAGCTGTTAACCTTTCATGGAAATTACTCTTAAGGAAATGTAACATTCAATTAGAGTAGTCGTTTTCAATATAAATCATTATTCGATTATGAAGTCATTGATAATCAAATTGTTTGTTTAAAATAAAAATTAGACGAGTAAAATTTTTGTCACGTCTTCTTTATTTTTGAGTTGTTAGAATTATTGTATTAGTAGTGATGGAATAATGACAAGTTGTCAGATAATGGTGGTACCTGTTAGTGCTGAATTGGTACCCTTTGGTACCAGGTAGTTATACTTATATTTTTAGAGTTGGATGTGCATAGAGATTCTTCTTTTAGTGTTGATAGGCATTGGTACGGTTGGTACCGCTTAATACCAGCTGGTACCAGTGTTAAAATCTTTGGTAGCAATTAAAATCGGATGAAATTTTTGGTAGCATCTGGTACCACTGTTGATATTTTTGGTAGCAATTAAAATGAGCTGAGATTTTTGAATATTAACAGAGGTACCAGTTGGTACCGAAAATATTAACAGCTGTTCTTGTTAGTGCCAAAAATTTCTGACAATTCCAATTGCTACGAAAGATATTAACACTGGTACCAGCTGATACCAAAAATATTCGCAGTGATTTTTGAAAAACCTTAGCTTATTTTAATTACTATTACAAATTTTAGCTGATTTTAATTGCTACCAAATATATTAATGATGGTGATATCAGCTGGAACCACTATTAATATTTTTGGAACAAGCTGGTACCACTATTAATATATCTGGTAGCAATTGAAATAAACTAATTTTTTGTATAATCTTTGATAGCAATTAAAATCGGCTAACATTTTTTATAGCAATTAAAATATCAGCTGGTACCAGTGTTAATATCTTTCGTAGCAATTTGAATTGTCAAAAATTGTTGACACTATCTAGAACCGCTGTTAATATTTTCGGTACCAACTGGTGCCTCTATTAGTATCTTTGGTAGCAATTGAAATCGGCTAAAAATAATTGGTAGCAGCTGGTATCACTGTTAATATTTTTAGCAACAATTAAAGTCAGCTGAGATTTTTAGTATCGGCTGGTACCACTGTTAATATTGTTAGCAGCAATAAAAATACGCTGAAACTTGTGGTACCAGTTACTTCGAAAGTATCGGTAATTACAGTGCATAATTTTTTTTAACATTAATAAACTTTTTATTGAAATGGTACAAGCAGATACCATGGTATCAATAGTTTTTACAGACACCGTGGTGTTTGCTGGTACGCACAATATTAACTGGTACTAATAATATTAACAAGTACTATGCTGTTTACTGTTACCAATAATATTAGTTGGTACCCTAGTAGCAACTGGTACCAATAATATTTGCTGGTACCATAGTATCAACTGGTACCAATAATATTAGTTGCTACCATAGTATAAACTGGTACCAATAATAATTGCTGGTACCATAATAGTAACTGGTACCAATAATATTTGATTGTACCATAGTATTAACTGGTACCAATAATATTAGTTGCACCATCGTATCAACTGGTACCAAGAATAATTGCTGGTACTATAGTATCAACTGGTACCAATCATATTAGCTGGTACCCTAGTAGCAACTGGTACCAATAATATTTGCTGATACCATAGTATCAACTGTTACCAATAATATTAGTTGGTACCATCGTATCAACTGGTACCAATAATAATTGTTAGTTCCACAGTATCAACTGGTATTAAGTATTTTAGCTGGTACAATACTATCAAATGGTACCAATAATATTGGCTGGTACCATCGTATCAACTGGTACCAATAATAATTGCTGCTACCATAGTATCAATTGGTACCAATAATATTAGCTGGTACCATCGTATCAACTGGTACCAATAATATTTGCTATTTCCACAGTATCAACTGGTATTAAGTATTTTAGCTAGTACCATACTATTAAATGGTATTATCAATTTGAATTGGTACCATAGTACCGGTTTTAATTATTGGTACCAGTTAATACTACAGTACCAATTATTAATACTACTACCAGTTGATTATTTATCAGATTGGTATGATACCAGATGATACCAGATTTGTGTGGTACCAGATGGTACCAGATTTTGTATGGCATCAAACTCTATTGGTATTGGTACCAGTTGATATCACGCAACCTGTACTAAAAAAATAACCACAAATCAATGAAATTCTTATACCAAAAAAAAATCTCCTAATGAATTTAGTTCTTTTGAAACACTTCGTTACTGCCATATAGCTAAAATTAGAATGAATTCCAGAGATTTTTCTCATTAACAACTTGCTGTCTATATGGTTTTTTTTCATGTCTAGCGGCAATTAAACGATATATTGCTTTAAGGCAGTTTGCGGCCTGTTTTGAATATTCAATCACAATCATGGACCTTTTACCACCCGGATTTCCATCTTCAGTATTCAGTACATGACCCAGATCTTGATAATCTTTTTGCTAGGTGAAAATGATTAATTATTCGATTGGCCGATATGATGATTGAATACACTCGATACACACAGATACACCTACGCCGCATATACACTATATATACACTCAGCTGTTAAGGAATAAATTTTATTTAAGACGGTTTATAACCTCGTCTAGAATTCCACTCACTGCGAAATATATATTAAATATCTTTTTTCTTTCTTCTTCTCGAATAATCTCTTGAGCCTTGAAATTATTGCTATGTTCTTGGACAATTTTATCATTGATAGACAAAGCTCTGGTCTATTTCTAACTTTATTTTTTGCATCTTCTTTGGAGAAAATTTAAAAATAGGAGAGAGAAACTTGAAATTTTGTCTATAATATTTTTTTATTATTAGTGGGTTATAAATTGTGTTTTTAAATCTATTAAATAGTTGAGAATAATTCGAACCTGGTAAAGTTTCGAAATAGAAATTTTTGGAACTTCTTTGAGCAAAATTAAAAGCGGTTTTTTGAAAATCTGTTTAATTCTTCTTCCTTATGAGAGATTTCTGTTGTATGATGTTAGACTATACATGGAAAGTCACAGGTTCTCTCAGCAACTCTCTCTGCGCGCAACTCTCTTACATTTACTATATAACCTCAGCATCATCTAAGAATTCAAAGATCTGGGCTCCTAGGACTTGCACTAGGTACAAGAAGTGCCAGCATTGCGCTTTAAGTGTAAGAGTTGTGTGTTGTGCCTTCACTTGACTTCGGAATGCGGGAATACCTGCCTGGTGAAGGTGCAGTGTCCAAGGTTGCTAAAGCAGGAAGGAAGACTTGGGGGAAAACCTATCATTTGAAGAGAGGTCTTGGCGCGATGCCAAAGAAACCTGCGCACACACAGTCTCTCATCTTATATAGAATTTGGTTTTTAAGAGACTGAGAGAGATAGAGAATTTAGTCTGCGGGTGGCTAATAAACGACGCCCGAAATGTTATTCCACCCGCGTGCCAATAATAAAAGCCGACGATTTAATAGCGGTTTCGCTCATTGCTAATGACTTGTCGATCCAAACGATCGTGAAATAACTTTTGTCTTCAATGACCTTTTTACTCTTCATTTTCTATAGCCATCTTCTTCATCTTTTTTTCTTCATCATCATCATCATCATCATCATACGATTTGATCATCATTGGCAATCATCACTATTTAATTAGTAGATTCCAATCATAATTACTTCTCTCAATGTTGTTCTTTTTTTCTGATTCGAAATTATTCGAAGTTTTCAGATTCTTTTCATAAATGAATTTGGTAGTTGTTTTTTTTCCTGTTCCTTGTAAAAATATTTACAGTTCCGCAAAAAAAGATTTTTTGATTTTTTGTTAGTTTTGTTTTGTTCGTTCGAACATGAGAATAATGGTCACGTTCCTAATCACATATTTGACGTTTGGAATATTTTACCCGTTTTGTTTAGATCATGATTTCCTTGTATGCAAAGATTGGAGAACACGTTTTAGAAACAGTTTTGTATATATAGTATTGTAGTACCTTAAAGAAAGGTCGTTATTTCGTCAGAATCCTACAATATCAACTCTCACAATTTCAGTATTGAAACGCATTCCCCATTTAGTTATATATATATTTATACACGTGACTCGAAAGTTCCTTGAATAACACTTTTTTTTCTTCGTCGTTCTTAAATTCAGAGTTGAAAATAGTTTTAAGGAATTGATGCTTAAGATTTATTGTCTTAATAGGGTTTTCGAGAGTTAAAAGGAAATAGTTGATGAAATCTTTCTGTACTTCTCACTTGGCCTTTATTCGCACGATTCAAATGAAACATTATTGTGACCCAGTGGGAAATATTGCCAAGGCTGAAGATTTGCTGATTATTCAACAAGAGTTTTTATCGCTAATAATTTGTCGATATGCCAATTGACGAGTTTTATGTTCAAAGAATTGTAATACTTGATCCAATTTTACTGAATCGCTGAGATTTTCAAGCAAGAATAAATTTTTGGTAGCAAAATTTTTTATTAAAATTCATCATCACATTCTTTATTAACGGAAATGTAAAATAATTGCACGGAAAAGAAAAAAAAAATTAAATTTTACCAAACTTTTTAATTATTTCTAAATCAAATTTTTTTTTCTTTAAATAACTAAAAATTTTGGTTCCAAAATTTTTTTTAATAATAATTATTAACGGAATCGTAAAGTAATTACACGGAAAAGAAGCTTAATCTGCATAAATAACCAAAGACTTTGTCAGCAATAAATTTTTATTAAAATTCATCATCATTTTCATTATTTAACGGAATTGTAAAATAATTAGGTTTCTTTTCTAAAAATTTGGTCTATTTTTACGTTCGTCTTTGGCAAATTATGACAAAAAAAAAAAAAAAAAATAGAAAAATATTGTTCTAACTCTCGACATTTTCTTGTTGCGTGTGCAGTTACTTAGAATATCCTGCATTGGAATTCCAGGCATTTTCCCGTTCTCCACACAGCAAATGATCATTATCAATTGTCCTATACGTGAGTGAATGTGCTTATCTTTCATTGAATTGCATTTCATTGAGATTTTTCTGCTTGTCTTTTATTTTTTCGTTGGAATTTTTTTAGGTTAAGAAATTTTTAGGTTAAAACAATGTTTATTTATAGCATTCGGTGGCGCCTCTATATATATATGAAACTAAATCCACCCCGTTGACCTACTATCTAATAAGGTTCTTCTGTGCCTTAGAATTCGTGTACTAACACAAATAATGTAAATTTATTTTGTGCAACTATTAATATTATTAATAATAATTAATATAAAATTTATATTTATATTTCATTATAAAAAATTATATTACTTATAAATATAATTAAAATTTTGAAGAGAATTTTCTTAAAATTTTTGAACATAATTGAATTTTTGCAAAGATTTATTTGTGAAAATAATTGAATTTTTCGATTATTTCATTTAAAATAGTATTAGAAATAATTGAAATTCTGCCTATTATTATTATTATATTATATATAGATATTATATTATATTTTATGAAAATAATTGAATTCCTAAAAAGAATTTTATTATTTACGAAAATTATTGAATCCCTGTAAAAAATGTTATTATTTATGAAAAAAATTAAATAAATGCGAAGAAATATATAAAAAAAAATTGTAAATAATTGAATTCTTTCGACAAATTTTAATAAAATTTTTAAGAACAATTGCATTTTTCGAGATATTTAATTAAAATTGTACTAAAAACAATTGAAATTCTGCGATGAGTTTTATTATTTATGAAAATGATTATGTTTGCGTAAGATTTTATTAAAATTTCTTTTACAAAACTGAATTCTTTTGGAAACTTCTATTAAAATAGTAGATATATTGAAAATCATTGAATTGAAGAAAAATTTGAAATTACTTGAATTTTGGTGAATAATTTTATTATTTTTAAAGAAAATTGACATTTTGACGAATTTTTTTTTTTAAATATTTGAAAATAATATTGAATTTCTGCGAAGAATTTTATTAATTCATGAAAATAATTTAATTTTTACAATCATTTGTAACTTCTGAAAAATTTAATTATTTTTGACATTTTTAAGTAAAATTATTCATTAAGTAATTTACAGGAATTTTATCATAAAATTATTCTTCGAGGAATTGTTTTGAAAATTTTTTAAAAATAATTGAAATCATGCAAAGAATTTTATTATTTTTGCAAATAATTGAATTCTCGCAACGAATTTTACTAAATTGAAAATTATTAAATTTCTGGAAAATGTTTTATCATTTATGAAAGTAATTGAATTCTTACGAAGAATTTAATTAAAATTTAAAATTTTTTTAAAAAAGTTGAATTCTTATAAAGTATTTAGTTTTCAAAAATTGTTTAATTCTTTCGAAGAATTTTATTACAACTATAAAAAATAATTGAATTTTGTGGAGAATTTATATTACATTTTTTGAAAATAATTGAATTTTTCGGAAATTTTTTATTATTTATGAATGTAAAATTGAATTCTTGCGAAGAATTTAATTAAAATTTTTGAAAATAATTGAATTTTTATTTTTTATACATAATTCAGTTTTAAAATAATTGAATTCTTTTGAAGAATTTATTTACAATTTTAGAAAATAATTATATTAAATTAAAATAATTGCAGAAATTCAATTATCTTTCAAATTAAAAAAAAATTCAATTATTCTTAAATCAATTTTAGATTCTCAAAAATAGTACACAAACATTTAATTATTTTCATAAATAATTAAAATTTCTCAAGAATTCAATTATTTACAAATTTTTTATAAATTCCTTGCGCAATAATTCAATTATTTTTATAAATAATAAAATTTTTTCAATTATTTTCATAAAAAATTATTAAAAATTGTAGAAAATAATAATTGATTTGAAATGATGAAAATAATTTTGAAATAGTTACTGTAATAATTTTCAATGATTTTATCACTCGGCCATCTTTAATTATTATAAAACATGAAGAAATCGATCACTCCGAGTCTTCGACTCGGAGCAATCGCTATCTTCATGTTTTATAAAAATATTCTTAAAAGTTATTGAATTTAGAAAAGATTTGAATTTGAATGTTTTGAAAAATTTTAATTCCTGCGGAAAAATAATATTCAAATATTTATTTAAAAAAGAGTTATTGATGTTTTCGAATAATTTTACAATTAAAGAAATTCGTAAATAAATGTAACAGAACATTTTTTTTAAGTAGAATTTTTTTAATTTAACCATAATTGTTAATAATATTGATATAAATAAAGATAATTAAAACCGTAATTGTTAATAATATTAATATAAATAAAAATAATTAAAAATATAATTAAAATCGTAATTGTTAATAATATTAATTAATTATAACCGTTTTTGTTAATAATATTAATATAATTAATTATTAATATTAATTATCAATTAATGTTAATAATATTAATATAAATAGTTATTAATATTAATTATCAATTAATATTAATAATGCATTTATAATGTTAATAATAATGAATAATTAACTTCGAAAATAGTAAAATTTACTCATCCGGAAATATTGAGTAAAAAATTGATAGAAACTCTCGAGGAAATTTCTGACAGTCTATATATATTTCACCGTGAAAGTAGTAAAAGTTACTCTACTCGTTTTTTTCTCCCTGGTAATATTTAATAATTTAATAATTCTTAATTAATAAGAATGTTAATAAAATTAATTACATAGAAGTGTATATATTTCTAAGTGAGTTTGTCTGTCTCTGTGTGTGTGTGTGTGTGAGTGTATGAGGAACGAGCACTCGAGTCCAAGGCGATTGAGGGTGGCGAGGTTACGATTGACTCGTTTGAGAGAAAGTGAATTTCCCATTCAAGTTGCCCTCTCCCGTCTCTCTCCCCCATCATCAATAGCTCTCTACGTTTGTTCTTCCCTTGATCTCTCGCTCTTTTGCTCCATCGCATTTTCTTGGTTCTTGCAAACCACATAAACATAAATATACATATAGATATATATATTTGTAGTTACGCGCTCGTTGCGCAATTTTAGTGATCTCGTTCAATGCTCTTTTAAAACAAGAGAGTTTCATATAGGATTCATTAAAATTCACTTCTTTACGCTTCTTAAAATATACATATTATGGAGAATCGAATTTTTGATAATTCTTATATTTATAATGACTTACCAGAAAAAAAGAAAAAAAAGAAGAGTGATATATATGTTGTTTCTACGTGATGATAAGATAAGAGATGAATTTTTTTTCTAAATGAACGTCAATTAGTTATGATAATTATGAGGATTATTGAGATTATACGAATTAGAATTTATATATATACGTACGTGATACTCGAATTTATTTAAACAGCAGAAAAAATACTTTCTCGTGTGGATGAGAATTTACACAAATAAATTTTTGATTGAAAAAATTATTTTTTAATTTATTAGTTTAAGTCTAAAGTTTTGAACATTTAAGTAAATTATTATTTCGATAGTTTCTACAAATTTTAATTATAGTAGAAAATATTTTTTTGTGATTTATAAAACTATTTTTTCTGTTGATTAAAAAAATATATTTTTGAAATTTAAAAGAATATTTTTTTGGAATTTAAAAGAATATTTTTTTGGAATTTAAAAGAATATTTTTTTGGAGTTTAAAAGAATATTTTTTTGGAGTTTAAAAGCATCTTTTTTTTTGTAATTTAAAAGAATATTTTTTTCTAATTTAAAAGAATATTTTTTTTTGTAATTTAAAAGAATATTTTTAATTTAAGTGAATATTTTTAATAGAAAAAGTAAATTTCGTTTTTGCAGATAAGTATATTTACCATCTTCTTTCAAGATTATTTTTCAGTGATTTAAAAAAATTAATCTTCACCAAACTAAATGTTTAATTTATTAGATTTTTCATTTTTTGGGTCAATTATTTTTGAAATTATTTAAACAGTAAAAATTTCGTTTATTTGAACGTTAAAAAATTATTTGGAAAAGTTAAGAATATGGTAGATTTTATTTTAGTTTTTTATTTATAGAATTTGATCAAATTTTAAAAATATAAAAATAATTATAATTAAACATTTACTTAGTTAAGAATTAATTTTTTTTACAAAAAAATTTTAATAATAATAATAACAATAATTTATATTAATAATCGTATTCCGGGTAATATGTTCGCAGTTTGAAGTTAGTTTCTGTTTGCTTTTTTGTTTCTTAACATTTTTAATGATTTATCTTTTTAAATATTTTCATTTTTAAAATTAATATATATTGAAAATCATCGAATTGTTGCAAAGAATTTTATTAAAAAATTTCATAATAATAGAATTCCTCTAAAGAATTTTATTATTTAGAAAAATAATTGAATTCTCGCGAAGAATTTTGTTAAAATTTTGGAGAATTTCTTTGAATTTTTTTTTTTTTTGAAAAGAATGTAGTTTCTTTAATAATTTTGATTTAAAATTTTGAAAATAATTGAATTTTATGAACAATTTCTTTAAAATTTTTTAAAATGATCGTGTTTGTTAATAATTAAATTTGGACATTTAATTATTGATATTCTTTGACAATTTTAGAAAAAAATTGAATTCTTTTGAAAAATTTTATAACGAATTAAAAAAGAATCGAATTCTTTCTTAAAATGTTATTAAAATTGTATTAAAAATAATTTAATTTTTGCAAATAATTTTACTATTTATAAATAAATAGTAAATATTTGTTTATAAATAATATTTATAAATATAAATAAATTTTTTCAAAAGATTTATTAAAATTTTAGAAAATAATTGAATTTTTTTGAAAAATATTATAAAAAATTTAAAAAAAAATTGAATTCTTTCCAGAAATTTTATTAAAATTGTATTAAAAATAATTAAATTTTTGCAAAGAATTTTACTATCTATAAATATAATTGAATTTTTTTGGTAAAATTTATTAAAATTTTAGAAAATAATTTAATTCTATTGTCAATTTTTATTACGAATTAAAAAAAATTAAATTCTTTTGTAAAATTGTTTTGAAAATAATTGAATTTTTGGAAACATTTGATTATTTATAAATATAAATGAATTGTTTTGGAGGATTTATCAAAATTTTAGAAAATAATTGAATTTTTTCGAAAAATATTATAAAAATTTTTTTAAAAAATTGAATTTTTTCCAGAAATTATATTAAAATTGTATTAAAAATAATTGAATTTTTGCAAATAATTTTACTATTTATAAATAAATAGTAAATATTTGTTTATAAATAATATTTATAAATATGAATAAATTTTTTCAAAAGATTTATTAAAATTTTAGAAAATAATTGAATTTTTTTGAAAAATATTATTAAAAATTTTTTTAAAATTGAATTCTTTCCTGAAATTTTATTAAAATTGTATTAAAAATAATTGAATTTTTAGAAAAAATTTTATTATTTATAAATATAAATGAATTGTTTCGAAAAATTTATTAAAATTTTAGAAAATAAGTTAATTCTATTGTAATTTTTTATAACGAATTAAAAGAAATTGAATTCTTTCGTAAAATCGTTTTAAATATAAATGAATTTTTGCAAAAAAAATGTACTATTTATAAATATAAATGAATTGTTTCAAAGGATTTATTAAAATTTTAGAAAATAATTGAATTCTTTCGAAAAATATTATTAAAAATTTTTTTTAAATTGAATTCTTTCCTAAAATGTTATTAAAATTGTTTAAAAAATAATTGAATTTTTGCAAACAATTTTACTAATTATAAATAAATAATAAATATTTATTTATAAATAAATTGAATTGTTTCGAAGGATTTATTAAAATTTAAAAAAAATAATTGAATTTTTTCGATATATTTTATAACGAATTAAGAGAAAAATTGAATTCGTTGATAAAATTTTATTCATTTATTTATATCATTCATACGGGCAGTGAAAGAAATTTTATTAAAATTTTGCTTAATAATAATTGAATTTTTGCAAAAAATTTTACTATATTTCTAAAAATTATTGAATTCTTACGAAGAATGTTATTATTTATATGAAGATAATATTGAATTCTTGCGAAGAATTTTTTTAAATTCTATAATTTAATAAACAAGAATAAATATAATTAGTAAATTATTTAATAATTGAATTTTTTTAAATTTTGAATCTGACATTATTCAAAAATTAATAGTTGGAAATAAAAATTTTTGTAATTTGCATAATAATAATAAATTGAATATAACGTTTCGCGCGCATAACATTTTGCTAGTAATGATAATAAAGTAAAAAAATTTTATTGTAAAATCAATAATTAATATTTCTGAAATAATTATTATTATAAATAATAATTACAATGTACAAAAAATAATTATTGTTTAAGGAATTATTGTTATTTTGTAAAGTCCATAGAATACTATCGTCGATATGGGTCAAAGTGAGGGATAAGAGGGTTTAAGGACCTAATGCGATAACAAAGTTTGGACCATGTGCCAATTGCATGTAAGCAATGAGTGTCGCAATTTTTGCCATATTATAATAGTGATACCCCTTTAACTTAATTATTCATATCAGCGTCTCTTTTTTTTATCAAATTCTATATAGTCGTCTTCTAAAGTGTCTCTGCTGAACTTGCTGACCTATGCGGCAATTTGATTAACGAGATCTCGGTTAATTATAATGCCAACTAATCAACACGTAATATTTCTATTCACATACTTATATGTAATTTTATTAGTACTCTCGAATTTTTCCAAATTTTTTTCCAATCATCGTCTTATATGGGCTGAAATAGTTATTATCGTATCAAGGGCGCAAAATAGGTGATCTCGCCAAAGTCGTAATCACCTTTGCGCCCATGTTGCGAACATAATTTTTTGTCCTAACTGCATGAAAAGTATGGCATTGAGGGCACGAGCGAAGCGGGCGCAAAAGTACAGCAAGCGGGCGTAAAAGTACTTTTGCGCCCGCTTGTGTGACGTCAGCGGGCGTAAAAGAACTTTTGCGCTTGCTTCCCCGGCCCCGGGCGAGAATCAGTTACTTTGCGCCCACTTTAAGTGCCCGAAATGACATACTTTTCGTGCAGCGAGGACAAAAAATATTTTTTTTTATTAATTCATTTATCTTTTCTATTAAGTACAAACAAAGTTATGAACAAAATTTTCATGATTTGAGGTAAAACAAAATTTACAAACAGAAGCAAAAATTTTAATTCCTTTTGACCTGAAAAATATTTTTTTTTTTTCTTTAATCTTTTTCTTTAAGTGCATAAACTGAAAGGTTTTCGAACTACAAATTGATCAACTATATTTCGGTAAAAAAAAATTACAAACAGAAAGAAAAATTCTAATTTCTTTTGGCCTGAAAAATATTTCTTTCTCTTTAAATCGTTTTCTTTCATTTAATTATAGACGTTACGAAGTTAGGCTAGTTTTATGTATTATAAATAATGTTTAGATCTTGAAAATGTCCCCCAATAAATAATTCTGAATTTTTTTTTTTAATAATAAATATTCTGAATAAACATAATCCGGGAGATGTATGTATGTATATGTGTAAAATGTATAAAATGTTGATCGTGATGTTGGATTATACAATAAGACATACTGATGATTTAAGTCTATTTCGATCCATGTTCACAAGGCATTTTATTACCTATCTAGATTTATTTTTGGACTAGTTTTCATATAGAGTTGGTTTTAGAAAATTGTTTGGCAATAAATCTAGACAGATGTGTTTGCCCGTTAAACGAAACATTGTTCATGTGCGCGGATTATATTACATAGAAATAAAAATTGTATATTACTCTATGTAAAGCATTTAAATGTGTGTATGATGGAAAGTAGAGAGTAATTTTCTTCGTTCTTTAGTCAATTGCTGAAAGCTTTTTTTGTTTTTTAGTGATCCAATTTCTATAATTATTGCTAATTATTATTTATTATTTATTATTTAATACTTATTTTATTATTATTGGATTATTAATATAAATTTTAATAAGTAATATTAATACATTAATTTTAATTAGAAATAGAGAAAATTTTAATTTAAAAACGAAATATACAAGTTTTGTTCATTTGAAAGTTCAGACTTTTGAATTTCGTGTCAATACGGTTCTTTATTTGAAATAATTTAATTCTTGAAGAAAATTTTTTTTAAAGAATTCAACTATTTTCATAAATAATGAAATTCTTGGCTGATTTTCAATTATTTTCCATATCTACTATTTTCATAAATTTTCTCAAATGAATCCAATTATTTAAAAAAATAAATAAATAAAATACTTCGCAAGAATTCAATTACTTCTATAGATAATAAAATTTTTCACAGAATCTAAATTATTCAAAAAAATTAATAACATTCTTTAAAAGAATTCAATTTATTTCCGAAAAATTTTAATGTAACTTTTTTGTTAAGAATTCAATTACATTCATAAATAATAAAACATTTCCGAAAAATTCAATTATTTTCAAAAAATTTAATATAATTTCTCTACAAAATTGAATTATTTTTTATAGTTGTAATAAAATTCTTCAAAAGAATTAAACAATTTTTAAAAACTAAATTCTTTATAAGAATTCACTTATTTTTAAAAATTTTTAATTTTAATTAAATTCTTCGTAAGAATTCAATTACTTTCATAAATAATAAATCATTCCCTTGGAATTTAATAATTTTCAAAAATTCAGTAAAATTCGTTACAGGAATTAAATTATTTTCAAAATTAATAAAATTCTTCGCAGAAATTCAATTATTTTCAAATATTTAAAAAAAATATTCGTCAAAATTTCAATTTTCTTTAAAAATAATAAAATTATTCACCGAAATTCAAATATTTTCAAATTTTTTTTCAATTCAATAAAGTTCTTAAAAATTTTATTAAAATTCGTCGAAAGAATTCAATTATTTACAATTTTTTTTATAAATTTCTTCGCATTAATTCAATTATTTTCAAAAATAATAACATTTTTTTACAGGGATTCAATAATTTTCGTAAATAATAAAATTCTTTTTAGGAATTCAATTATTTTCATAAATAATAAAACTCATCGCAGAATTTCAATTATTTTTAATACTATTTTAAATTAAATAATCGAAAAATTCAATTATTTTCCCAAATAAATCTTCACAAAAATTCAATTATGTTCAAAAATTTTAAGAAAATTCTCTTTAAAAATTCGATTATATTTATAAATAATATAATTTTTCTCTGAAATTGAATTATTTTTAAAAATTTTAATAAAATTTTTGGACAAAATTTCAATTATTTTCATAAATTATAAAAATTTCATTGAAATTCAATTCAATAAATTTTTAAATTTAAATGATTGAATTCTCGTTTAATTTTCTAATAAAAATTGATTTAAAAATGAAATGTAGTTTATATTTTAGATAATAATTGAATATTAAAAGCATTATAGCGTAAATTTTTAGAAATAATTGAATTTTAAAGGGTTTTCAATTTGAAATTTTAGAAAATTTTATTTTTTAATAAATTTTATTAGAAATTTTAAAAAACTTATTTTTCTGAAAAATTTTAATAATTTTCGAATTCTTTTGAAATTAGCTTTTAATTTTTAAATATACGTTAAATTAATTATTAAAATATTTTATTTAGAGAAGGATTTTCGTTTATAACTCTGAAAAAATAATTGAATTTTCGTGAAGTTACAACTAATTCGAATTTTTAGAAATAATTGAATTTTGAAAAGAATTCAAATTAAAATCTTTGAAAATCTGAATTTTTTTAACTTTTAATTTACAATTCTGTCAAATTAATTATTTTAAAACATTTTAATTCTAATTCTTTTGAAATTTGGCAATTTTTTACACTGAAAAAAAATTTATTTAATTCAAATAAGCGATTAATTGACTATTATCAATTAAATATTTAATTTTGAAAATAATAATATTTATTTTAGTCAATTAAATGGTTCAATTCATATTTGCTTCAAATAAATATTGAATTGATAATAGTCAATTAATCGGTTATTTGAATCAATTAAATTTTTTTTTCAGTGTAGAAATATATTTCATTAATTATTAAAAACAATTCATATTTAGAGAAGAATTTTAGTTAAAAATTTTAATGAAAATAATTAAATATTGAAAAAGTTACAAACAATTGTAATTTTTTTGAAATAATTGAATTTTGAAAAGGTTTCAAATTAAAATATTTGAAAATCTGAATTTTTCATACTCTGTATAGATCTAATTTTTTTTTTGAAAAAGTTTAATTAAATTTAAAAAACAAATTATTTGAAGTTTTTTTTTATTTAATTGAAGAATTTCCGAATAATCGAAATTTCGTTTGTTTTTGTTATTTATAAAGATAATTGGAATTTTGATTAAAATTTTTTTTTAATTTGAAAGATAATTGAATTTCTGCAATATTATTTGTAATTTTTCCAAAACTGAATTTTTTTAGTGTTTTCAACAAAAATTTGAATTGTTGCTAGTTCATGATTAGTTTTTATGAAATTAATTTTCATAAAATTTCTCAAATGAATTTAATTATTTAAAAAAAAATTAAATAAAATACTTCGCAAGAATTCAAATACTTCTATAGATAATAAAATTTTTCCAAGAAACTCAATTATTCAAAAAAAATTAATAACATTCTTTAAAAGAATTCAATTATTTCCGAAAAATTTTAATGTAACTTTTTTGTCAAGAATTTAATTACTTTTATAAATAATAAATTTTTCCCCAGGAAATTTTTTAAAATTTCTCCACAAAATTTAATCAATTTTTAAAATTTGTAATTAAATTCTTCAAAAGAATTCAATTATTTTTAAACTAAATTCTGTATAAGAATTTAATTATTTCTAAAAATTTTAATTAAATTCTTCGCAAGAATTCAATTACATTCATAAATAATAAAACATTTCCGAAAAATTCAATTATTTACAAAAAATTTAATATAATTTTTCCACAAAATTGAATTATTTTTTATGGTTTTAATAAAATTCTCCAAAAGAATTAAACAATTTTTAAAAACTAAATTCTATATAAGAATTCATTTATTTTTAAAAATAAAATTGGTTAGTTCAACTGTTTGGTTCAGTGAAGTAAATCCAACAGTTCAGTTCAGTGAAATTTATTTTACAGAACCAAACTGTTAAATTAACAACCTATTTTATATTTTTCCTCCTCAGTGGGTTAATTCTTAAATTCTCAACTTTTTAGTATTGCTTCCTTAATTTGATAAGTGTTTTTTTCATTTCTTTCTTTTTCTCAGTTTGCACGTATATATCCGACTTTGACCGTGATATGTGCTGGTAAAATCAGAGCGCGCAGGATAAGCTAATGAGCGTATATGCAATTAGCGATGCTTCGTCAATTCTCTTGTTGTGTAGATGGGAAGGAAAAGAAAATTAGTAAAGGGATGCATCAGAATGGATTCGTCATAAAAAAATAATGTTCTACCGGGATATATACTATATATATATATATATATATATAGATTCAGAAAGGAAGTTGTCTGATTGACTTCCACGGAATAAGCGATAGGACCTTATTTCTCGTTCCTTTTCATCAATGAAATCGCGCCTACATACAAAAAATATAGTACGCCTACGATTTTATATAGACTCGACAAACTTGAATCAATGACACTAACGGGATGTATATAATGATTATGCTTCAGTTGATGTTGCACAATGTGCAATTTCATACATGTGCCAATTTCTAAAAGTACGTAGGAATTGAAACCATTTTTTCTTCTTTAAGATTAATATTGCAGTTTGACAATTTATACAAATTTTTACACCTTTGTAAACTTTAGAAAGCTGTGACATGTCAGGGAATCAAAAAACACCTTTTGTGGTAAATTTGTAGAAAAATTATTTGTTTCAAAAAGATGCTTATTTTATATTGTATACAAATGGTAATTGATCTAACCAGTAACTGTGAATAATTGATTAACTGGAAAAGTGATATATTTGAGAAAAAATATTGGTATAAAAAATCAGAACAAGCAAAATGTTGTTTCTTACGCAATTTTGTGATAATAATCTCTAAATATTATTCTTACCCAACAAGTAATCATTTTTCATTAATAATAATTTCCGTGAACATTTATTCGTATACAACTTTTGATACATGTTTATTGATATAATCACTTGATAAATTGGCAATAAAAGCCATTCGGAGATTAACTCAGGAGAGAGAAAAGCTACCGAGTTGCGTCTTATCTTTATTGGGACCATCAAAAATTTTACAAAGATTTTTTCTCAAAAAATATCTACGTTATATATATTACGATCAGATTGAAAGATTTAACATATTACAGGAATTTAACAACAGTTTAACAAGTAATTTCATACACAAAACGGAAAAATTTTTGAGAAAAAACTTTAAACTGTAATAAATTTTATGACAAATAGTCGACAGAGTGAAGGTGAAAAATCATATTCGTGAGATTGTAATTTATTGTTGATATTTATCGTTTAGTTCCCTTATTTCTGATATCTACATCAGATGATATACATTCCCTCATAATCAACTTTTTCTGCATTTCTAATTTTAATCGAAAAAAGACTTTTTTTCTGCCTTAAAGTCAATCCGACTCCTGGGAATTGATTTCTTTCTTTTTTTTCATTTTTGAAATAATGAAAGGCCATTAATTTTCGTCAGTTCTTTTTGCGGAAAGAGATGATCGCAGGGGTGTGACAGTTTTTCCCTTGGGGGAAATCTTGATTTTCGATGGTGTGTGCAATTTTGTAACAGATGCTGTGCAAGTTGTGCGCGTTTGCCTTGAGCGCTTTTTGCATATAACGAGACACATCACGAGAGATGATTTCCGTTATGTCGTTGAGAGGAATTCTACCGCTCACGTATATATGAGAAATTCAGGGCCAATCAGTCACGTGCTGTTGTTGTTGTTGTTGTTTTTTTTTTGAAAATTTTCTAACTTACGCCAATGAATTTTTTTTTCCAGTCTTTTATTTTGTGCTTCATGGCCATTATAGATGTTTCTTTTCCTCTATAGGTCATTTACCTCGTTCCCTTTCGGTCAGACACCTCCCGACTGCATCACGCTAATTTTAATGTTTTCTTCTTGACATTCGAAATAGACTTGCGTGTCACACATCCAATGTGAAGTTAAGTATAGTTGTCTACGGAAGCAAGTCGCGTCTACTAGACAATCATTGGTACGCCCACGTATCATGTTCCTTTAATCCATTTGTGGAGGGAAAATTATTTTCCTCCCGAAGTGTAATTAATTTTTTCCTTTTTCAATTTTGCTTCGTTGGAGCATCGAAAATATTTGCAGGCTTCGCACTCATCTACTAAAACCTACTATTTACTATTTTTTTTTACGTTATGCTACTATTTGGGTACTTTTTTTAGTCTTTAGCCACTAAATGCTACTATTTCTGTTATTTTTTGAGAATTTCCACTACTTTAAATTCGCTAATACTAGAAATCAAAAGACTATTCTCAAAAATTATTGATGACTCAGATAATTATTGGAATTGTTTTAGCAATAGTTTGGCACCAGGAAACAATTTTTGTGCTAACAATTGTTAGTAAACAAAGGATAAAGTTCGCTCAAAAAACAATTTTTCATCTTCTGCTGATTATCGGCTGTGGTTGATGAAAAATTTTTGGTTTGTAATTCTTATTAAGTTTTTTGGTATTTGGAAGTTTGAAGTAATTTTTAGAGCTGAAGATGTGTAATTGGACCAGATATTTTTTTAATTTTCGACTGGAATTTCATAAGTATTGACCTGGAAAATTCTGAAAAGGGCCTGGAATTTTATATTTATCATTTTGTGGCAACCATGCTAATAGTAACAAATTGTAAAAATAGTGCAAATAGTATAAATAGTAGATTTTAGTAGGCGAATGCGAAGGCTGAATTTTAATAAAAAAAAAGTATTCATTACATAAATACAGTAAACTGCAATTAAAAAAATATTCCCTCTGTATACTAGTTTTATTTTTCTCCATGTCAATTTACAGATAGCAAGAATGTTGAGGAAAAATAATAAAATTGAGGAAAAATAAAAGGAAAACTAGATTAGTATTTAAAAGAAAAATTTTTTAAAATGAAAAATACAGTTTTTAAACTAAAATTACAGTTTTTACTTTTAAAAAATTACAATTTAACTGCAACAATATTTATCACCTATACTGTCCACTGTATTTTATTAGGACCAGATTTTACTAGAACGATATTCTCCTAAACCTAAAATATCCCTTTCGTCTAGACTGAGAAAAAAAAAGAACGAATGAAGAAAAAGAAAAACGCCAAAAAACATACACGGAAAGCATCTAAATTCTATCTATACATTTATCTAAAATAGAATACCAGGTTCAAGTTTAGACTGATGATTCAAAATGAAATTGGACGATCTGAAATTATTTGAAGCGAGTAATGAAATTTTATGACTTCACCACTCCCACACATGCAGGAGAAAAGATGAGAATTTCCTGATATCATTTCCGCATGTAAATTCGTATTACAAAAAAAAATTTTTTTTCTTTTAAATATTTCGAAGAAAGTTGAGGAAAATTATTTTACGAATTTTTGCCTTTGGATATTTTTGTATTGTTTGAGAAAACATTTAGTAAAATAAATTTTTATTGAATTTTTCTTCAACTGAATTCCCATTCAGGTAAATTTCCATATTCAACAGAATTTCTATTCAGGCAAATTTCTATTTATCAATTTTTATTTAACCAAAATCTTTATTCATACATTTTTTTATTTATCTCAATTTTTATTTAACCGAAATTCTATTTCACCGAAATTCTATTTCACCGAATTTCTATTTAACCGAAATTTTTATCAAGACACATTTGTATTTAAAATTTAACTGAGATTCTATTCAATTGAATTTTAATTTTAGCTCATTTCTATTTAACCGAATAGCCATTCAGACAAATTTTCATTTAACCGTCTTATTCGCATAAATTTCCAAACAGTAAATTTTCATTTAATCGAAATTCTATTATAAACCAAATTTCTATTTAGCCAACTTTTTATTTAATTGATTTTATATTTATCAAGGATTTTCTTTCAGACAAATTTCTGTTTATATAAGTTTCTATTTAACCGAAATTCAATTATTTAAAAAAAATTATTAACATTCTTTACAAGAATTCAATTAAATATTATTTTTTAAAATTTTAATAATATTTTTGTCAAGAATTCAATTATTTACACAAATAATTGGATTCTTCTCAGGTTTTCAATTATTTTCAATACAATGAATTAAAATTTTTTGAAAAAATTCAATTATTTTCAAAAATTTTAATAAAAAATGTTTAACAAAAAATTTATTTATTTTCAAAAATTCCATTTCTTTCATTTTTCCAGGAATTCAAGAATTTAAATAAAATTCGATGCAGGATTTCAATTATTTTCAAAAATTGTAATAAAATTCTTTGCAAGAATTCAATTATTTTTAAAATAATTTCGAATGAATTTTTCGAACAATATAAATGTTATCAAAAATTAAACTAAAATTCTTCAAATTATTTTTTTTGTTATTTTCAAAAAATTTTTGTAATATTCTTCATGTAAATTCAATTTTTCAGAAATAATCAATTATTCTTTCAATTATTTATTTTTTTCTTTAATTTAAAACTAAATTTCAGCTAATATTTTAGTTAATAATTGAATATTAAGAGCGTTACAGTATAAATTTTTAGAAATCGATTAATTTTCAAAATATTTTTAAATTAAAATCTTTGTAATAATATTTAAATATTTATCTTAAATAGTTATAAGTTTTTATTTTCCTAAAAAAATTCTTAAAGTTATGAATCATTTTATTTAAAAATTCGTAAAAAATAAAATTGCATTTTGAAAGAATTGCATTTGTAATTTTCAGGAATAATTCAATTTTAAAAAGTTCAAATACTGAAGTTATTAAAAATTTTAATTCCTGGGGAAAAGTAAATAAGAAATGTTAATTAAATTAATGTTAATTAAATTAATATTTAAATGTTTATTTAACAAAAATTATT
Organism: Leptopilina syphax; assembly: GCA_032872505.1. NCBI lineage: Eukaryota > Metazoa > Arthropoda > Insecta > Hymenoptera > Figitidae > Leptopilina > Leptopilina syphax. The sequence continues at coordinate 35,700,154 of CM065469.1, forward strand.
CAATTTTTAAAAAATATTAAAAAAATATTTTAAAATATTTTTAAATATTTAAAAATTTAATTTAGAAATTATAAATAAAAAATTAGTCTTTTGAAATTGAAATATATTTGATATTTTAAAGAATTTTATTTTTTTCATTTAAAAATTATCTATCGAATCATTTTAAAAAAATTTTAAGAAACGATATAACAAAAAATTTGGATTATATTTAATGTAAATTGTATAAAGAAATAAATTTTTTGATTGTCAATTTTTTTTTTGAGAATTAATATTTTTGCTTTTTCTAGAAAATACTATTAATACTAAAGTTTTTTTATTATTTAATTGTCAATTAATTCTTTTTTTTTTTAAAATCTGTATCAGTTGGAAAAACTTTTTTTCTTTCTTTTTGAAGAATTCTAAAGAAAAATTGAAAAAATATTTGGATTTTAGAAAAATTTAGGATTGAAGTTATTACCAGAATAAGAAACAAAGTGAATATTGTTAATAAAAATAACATTTATTGGAATCAAATAATTTTTATTTGAGTCAATTAAATAGTTCAGTTCATATTTGCTTTAAATACTGAAATTATTGGTTCACATACCATTTATCAAATAATTTTTATTTAGGTAAGTTAATTAACTTAAATAAAAATTATTTGATTCAAGTAAATATTTAAATAAATAAATGGTATATAATAATAATAATAATAATAATAATAATAATAATAATAATAATAATAATAATAATAATAATAATAATAATAATAATAATAATAAAATAAGTAAATGGTTCAGTTCATATTTGCTTCAAATACTGAAATTATTGGTTTGAATACCATTTAATTAACTTAAATAAAAATTATTTGATTTAAGTAAATATTTAATTGATAACAGACAAGCAGTCAGTTATTTGAATCAAATAAATTTTTTTAATGCACCTACTTAATTTTGATAAATATTTTTGAAGAAGCAATAACTATCACCATAAGTACACATTTATTTTTTCAAAACTTGATGTTGTTGATCAAAAAATATTTAATTTTCAAAATTAAGTCGACGCTTCAGCTTTTTTTTTACTACTTTTGAAAATTAATTATAGTGCTAAGACTGTAAAATTAAAAATATTTTTTCCGTTTGTTTTCAGATCACTGGAAATTTACGAAAAATTCGGAAGACAGCATTCGGAATTACTGAAATTGCAAAGAACTGGAGGCGGTTGTGGTGTTGGCGGTCCACTTCGTTACAAGGATTTAATAATCTTGTGGCTACGTTGTGATCAGGTATGATGACAAATTATCGAAATTTTATTCTTTTCCCCCGCCACTTTTTTTTTCCTCTTTTGCCAATTTGATACAGTACTCCATGTGTACAAAATGATTTATGTAAACAAGGAACTTGTTTGAGACATTAATAATTCAAGAAACATGAAAGTGAATGTTTATTCGCTTTAAGGAAATTGAGTTACTTCTTGTTTATGGAGAAGGGGAAAAACTGTGTGATGTTAATTGTGGAACAAACGAGTTTTTTTTTTATTTTTTTTTTTATTGTAGAGACTTTTTTTTTGTCTTCTCAAACTATACAATTAGCTTTGGCGAATAAATACCAAGACTATATTTGTAATGGTATGTATAGTAGTTTTAAATTTCCAGAACGTCCTTGACGTCTAACGGATTTCGACTATATCGCCAAGGCTGTTTGCAAACATTTTATTATCGATAGATAGACACACACACACACACACGGACAGACATTTTCTTACGAAATTTTTGCCTAAGGCTTTTATTATTTCGTAAACAAGAAAATTTGACTCGTAACTTTCTTTCTAAATGAAAATATTTTCTGTACTGAATTTTTCTCTTTTCCTTTTGGCTGCGAAAATTAATTAACGGATCAAAGAAAAAGGGGGAAGATATTTACAAAGAGGAATGTTAATTTCTTGTTGCGGGAGTAATTTCATGTTGCGGTTTTTTCTTTTCTTTTTTTTTTCTTTTTGGAAATGTGTTGTGGATAATATAGGTGAATTTAGTGTGCATATGACGACGGTGTTGCAAACTTTCTCAGAAATGCGTTAAGTAACTGCTCTCATTTGCCTCCCGAGTGAGTAAATATGCTTGGATCGGTGCTTAACCGTCGTGTTGAGTATGGCGAACAGCCAGCTGGAATTTGAATTTTTCCGCTTTATCCGCTTCGGTCAAGAGTGAGAGGCGATCCGATTTACTTTTCCCGTTATTACGGCCCACCGCCGACGAGCCCACTCGCTTCAACTTTATATCGATTCTATACGCGAACTGAATCGATATTTAAACTTAAAAGTCGATCATTTTCAGATTAGGAGCATTATTATTTCTCTGTAATTTACTTTATATATATTGTTCATTTTTGTATTTACGTATTTTAATAGTTTAAGTGAAAGAATACAGAACTGTTCTGTAGTTTTCTTGTACTGCAATATTTTAACCGAATATTTTATTCATTTTCTACTTAACTGAATTTTAATTTCTATGGAACTTCAATAGAGTCGATTCTCTAGTTTATTAGACTTTGAGTTTTACTGAACTTTTTACACTTTTTACTTTTTTTATTTAATAATTTCTACGAATTTGTATAATTTTTTTTTTAAAGATCACAAAACTGTTCTGTAGTTTTTTTTTACTGCAATTTTAATAGATTTTTTATTCATGTTTTATTTAACGGGATTTTTGTTTTCATTGAACTTACATAGAGAGTAAAATTTTAATTTTACTGAACTTTTTACTTTTTTTATTTAATAAATTCTTCGTATTTGTATTTTTTTACTGAAATTTATACATATTGAACTTTTTTATTCAATAATTTCTTCATCTTTGTATGCTTTCCAAAAATACAGAACTGTTCTTTAGTTCTTTTTTGCTTCAAATTTTAATCGAATTTATATTCATTTTTTATTTAATAGAATTTCCATTTCTATTGAATTCCAATAAAGTTGATTCTCTAGTTTATTAAAAATTTGAATTTTATTGAAATTTTTACATTTTATACATTTTAATTTAATAATTCTTACTTCTTTGTATAATATAAAAACTACAGAACTGTTCTGTGTAGTTTTCTTTTCTTTACTATAATTTTATTAAATCTTTTATTTACTTTTTATTTAACATAATTTTAGTTTCTATTTATTTTTCACAAAATAGATTCTCGAGTTTATTGAGATTTGAATTTTACTGAACATTTTACATTTTTAAATTTTTAATAAAAATTCTACTATTTTTATGAAATAATTTTTATATTATTAACATTTTTTATTGCACAGATTGTTTTAATTAATCGTTGAAATAAAATTTTGTCTAGTTCGTTAAAATTTTATTTTAACTAACTGTTCTTTAAACTTCTACTTTTTGAAGTCACTTAACAGAATTTGTTTTATAAAATTTTTATTTATTCTTTTTTTCTTTAATCTAGTCAAATATTTTTTTATTTTACAGAATTTTAATTTCTTTTAAATTTTCATTAGGTTTATTAAAATTTGAATTTTAGTGGACTTTTTCCATTTTACACGTTTTTATTTAATGATTTTCACTTATTTTTATTTATTTAAAAGAATATAAAGAACTGTTCTGTGTAGATCTCTTTTGTACTGTACTTTGAAACGAATTTTTATTTATTGTTTAGATAATAGAATTTTTATTTCTATTTAATTTCAATATAGTCGATTTCCCGGTTTATTGAAATTGAATTTTACTGAACTTGTTACATTTTTTACTTTTTAATCAAATTTCTATTTTTTTCTTGACTTAATTTTTATTTTATTACTATTTCGTATTGCACAGAGTGTTTTAATTAATGGTTTAAATAAAATTCTGTCTAATTTATTGAAATTTGATTTTAATGAACTGTTCTTTAATTTAACTTCTATTTTCGGAATAACTTGACTAATTTTTTGTATTGAAAATTATCCAACCAAATTTTTATTTTTTATTTTTTAATAGTATTTCTTTTTTATTATTAAAAATCAAAATATCAAATTTTTTTAGTTCAGTAAAATATTATTACACAGAACTATTCTTTAATTAATCTTTCATTTTTTAGGGACAGAATTTTTTTTATAAAATATTTATTTGTCTGAATTTTTATCGAGAGAATTTTTTCATTATTTAATAGAATTTTTGTTGTAACTGAAAATTAAATAATTGCAATTGCAATAAATAAAATTGGAATTCAAATTAAAAAAATTGCAATAATTGAAATTGAAATTAAAATTAAAATTAAAACATTCCAATAATTGAAATAAAAATTAAATAATTGCAATTGCAATAATTAAAATTGAAATTAAAAATTGAAAAGCTTGCAACAATAAAAATTGAAAAATGTCAATTTTAATGATTGTATAAAATGAAATTAAAACACATGAGGAGAATTTCACAAGTAAATAGAACTTGTACATTTTATTTTTTTGTTTTGACATAAAAGAATCCTTAGCTTCGATATTGAATAAATTCAACCCACAACTAAAGTGTGTTTGAAGTGCTGGATCGAATGGGATTTTTTTCTTTCTTTTTTTTTTGCTCAAATGATAAAGAAGTGAATAATGTGGAACAGCGAGTAACCTATTGTTTCAACTTCATAACTTAAGCAGCTTTTATTTAGTCATTATCTAAGCCATATTTTATTTAATCCACTCCCTATTTATAAACCGTATCTCATTCGCTTTCTCGAAACATTTCCTTAATATGTCGATCCATTCTACTTTACCTTATGAATTTTCTCCTCTCATCGCTTCACTTTTTTTTTCCTCTTCCTTTTTTTTATTCTTGCATTACGATATCCAATATGCAAATCCCTAAACAATGGAGTAGTTTAGACAATTTTTCTTTTCATTAAATCCATGCCATGAGGAGGAAGATTTTCAACAGTGGAAAGTGTCAATGTGAAAAAAAATTATTCAATAGAGAAAATTTACTGGTAATTAATTAGTAATCATTCTGATTAATTTTTAGTTAGAAATTCGGTTGAATAAATATTCGGTTCAGTAGAAATTTGATTAAATCAATTTTCTGTTCAATAAAAAATCTATTGAATAAATTTTCCGTTAATTAAAATTCGGTTTAGTAAATATTCGGTTATTTAGAAATTCGGTTGAATAAATATTCCATTAAATTATTCTGATGAATAAATATTCGAATAAATAAAAATTCAGTTATTTTAGAAATTTGGTTAAATAAATTTTCTGTTCAATAAAAAAACTGTTGAATAAATTTTCTGTTAATTAAAAATTCAGTTAATCACGAGGTTAATCAGAAATTCGGTTGAATAAATATTCGGTTAAATTATTCTGATGAATAAATATTCGAATAAATAAAAATTCGGTGATTTTAAAAATTTGGTTTAATAAATTTTCTGTTAAATAAAAAATCTATCGAATAAATATACGGTTAATTAAAAATTCGGTTTAATAAATATTCGGTTCAATAGAAATTCGGTTAAATAAATATTCGGTACAATAGAAATTCTGTTGAATTACTTATTCGATTAAATGAAAATTCGGTTATTTTAGAAATTTAAATAAATGTTAAATAAATGTTCTGTTTCATAAAGAATCTGTTTAATAAATTCTCGGTCAATTAAAAATTCGGTTGAATAAATATTCGGATTATTAAAAATATGGTTGAATAATTATTCGGTTGTTTTAGAAATTTGCTTGAATAAATATTCGGTTGAATAAAAAATCAGTCGAATAAATATTCAGTTAATTGAAAAATCGGTTTAATAAATATTCGGTTCAATAGAAATTCGATTAAATAAATATTCGGTTCAGTAGAAGATTAATTAAATAAATTTTCTGTTCAATAAAAATATGTTGAATAAATTTTCCGTTAATTAAAATTCGGTTCAGTAAATATTCGGTTATTCAGAAATTCGGTTGAATATTCGGTTAAATTATTCTGTTCAATAAATATTCGATCAAATGAAAATTCGGTTATTTTGGAAATTACGTCACATAAATTTTTAGTTCAATAAAAAATCTGTTGAATAAATTTTCCATTAATTGAAAATTCGGTTGAATAAATATTCGGTTAATCAGAAATTTGATTGAATAAATAATCGGTTCAATAGAAAATCAGTCGAATAAATATTCGGTTTAATAAATATTCGGTTCAATAGAAATTCGGTTAAATAAACATTAGTTTAAATAGAAATTCCTGTTGAAATAAATATTCGATTAAATGAAAATTTGGTTGAATAAATATTCGGTTCCATAGAAAATCCGTGGAATAAATATTCCGTTAATTAAAATTCGGTTTAATAAATATTTTTTTTTTTCAATATAAATTTAGTTGAATAAATATTCGTTTAAGTAAAACTAAGGTTCAATAAATATTCAGTTGATTGTAAATTCGGTTAATTAGTTAAATTAATTTCAAGAACAAAATGGTCATAATTTCATTATTTAAAATTTTTCCAATGTTCATTACTAAATAATTTTATTTTCTCCAATATAAAAAAAAATTTCTTGTTAAAATCCCATATATTATTTTCTTCTATTCTATTTTTATTTACACTATTAATAGTTTATTTATGAGTGAAATTCGTTTTTTGCACATATATACACTATGTGTTGTCTATAGTTTTTTTTTTATTTTTTGGGTAAACATATAGAGACACAATTATTTGAGTGTTTGAATTTATGAGACATGTTTGTACTAGTTATCATATGAGACTCATGAATCGACCAGGATGCTCAGCCGTTCGGCAATAAATTCGCATGTTCGCGGAAGCGATTTGCGGGCGTCCAGACGAGCGTCGTCGCGCGACGAAGGAAATGGGTCGAGTTTAAATAAATGCCTGCGTAATTTCCACCCACGCCAGTGGTGTACTTTGAAGTGTGGCACAAAAAAAAGGAACCACGTGCAAAAAAAAACACACTAGACACGACATTATCACGAAATTTTTTTTTTTACCTAAAATATATCTTATATTTTAATTCATAGCGTATCATATTTTAATTCCTAGCATATTTTAATTAAAATCCATTTTTAATTAATATATTTCAATTCCTTTTTAAGAAAAATGTAAACAGCTTTTTTTTAATTTGAATTCTCTTTTTCAATTTTAAATTTCCTTCTTTTAGTCTGAGTCCATTTTTTAAAAATTTCGAATCTTTTTTTAATTTGAATCCCCTTTTAAAAAAATTAAAATCCTTTTATTTGCTTATCCTTTTTATTTAATCTCCTTTTTACCTAATATTGCATAAAAAAATCACTTTGATCCTAGTAATTAACTAATTTGGGAAATTTTGGTACTTCGATTATTTTTCTACGAAATATTGAACTAATATTGATTGCGGCTTAGTTATAGAAATGGTAAATTGAAGAAACTATGTTTAAAGTTGTATTTAGAATTCTTTAACCGGTTTACAATATAAGAATGCACTTGAGTTGAATTCTGTTACGCGTTTATACCAGCTATTATTTGCTTCTTTATATAGTTTCTTAGAATAAGTAGTGAAGTTATCCCAGTGGCAATTTACCGCCAGTAAACATTATATAGAATTTTATTTTCATTTTTGAATATTTATTTTTATTGTTATGTATACAAGAGACTAGCAGAAAAGAGGGATTTGCTATAGACAAGATTTCAATTACCGCTCTAAAAACTCTCTCTTCTACAAAAAAAAAAAAATAAATATGTGACACCCTTGAATGAAAGGTACCTAAAAAGGGATTTTTTTTATCTTTTTTTTTATCTGTTATTATTTACTACTTTTTTACGTTATGCTACTATTTGGGTACTATTTTTAGATTTCAGCCAGTAAAAGCTACTATTTCTGTCTTTTTTTGAGAATTTCCATTACTTTAAGTTTTTCGCAAAAATTCAATTGTGGTAAAATTTTTTTAAAAATTTCCTGTTAAAATTTCACTTGTCTTTATAAATAATAAAATTCTTCTCAAAAATTCAATTATTTTCAAAAATTTTTTGCAAAATTCTTGGCAAAATTTCAATTATTTTCAAAAAATATTCGAAATTCAATTATTTTCAATATCTAGTATTTTCATAAAATTTCGCAAAAGAATTCAATTATTTAAAAGAAAATTGATAAAATTCATCCATAATTCAATTTATTACTTTCACCAATAATAACATTTTTCATAAAAATTCAATTTTTAACAAAATTATTGATAAAATTCTAAGCAATAATTCAATTATTTTCATATATAATAAAACTCATCGAAGAATTTCAATTATTTTTAATACTATTTTAAATTAATTAATCGAAAAATCCAATTATCTTCACAAATATAGTTTTCCACAAGAATTCAATTATTTAAAATAAAATTTTGATAATATTTATTAAATTTCAAAAAAATTAATTATTTAAAACAAGGTTTATAAAATTCTTATGAAGAATTCAATTATTTTCAAAAATAACAACATTTTTCGCAATAATTCAATTATTTTTATAAATAATAAAATTCTTGTCAGGAATTTAATTATTTTTGAAAATTTTAATAAAATTCTTTTAAACTTAAAAGATGGAATTATTTTTGAAAATTCAATTTCAATTCCTCGAAAAAATTAATTATTTAAAAAAATGTTTTTTACAATTCTTTGGAAGAATTCAATTATTTACAAAAATATTAAAATTTTTTACAGGATTTCAATTATTTTCACATATTTTAATAAAATTGTTCAAAAAAATCAATTATTTGGAAATTTTAATTAATTTTTTTTGAAATAGGTCAATTATTTTTTCGATTTTAATACAAATTCTTCCCAAGAATTCAATTATTTACATAAATAATTCTTTGAAAGAATTCAATTATAAAAGATAAATAACAAAATTATTCAAGAAAAGTCAATTATTTTGAGGCATTTTAATAAAATTCTTTTTGCAAAATTCAATTATTTTCATAAATAACAATATTTATCACAAGAATTCAATTATTTTTAAAAGTTCTAATAAAATTGTCCGCAAAAATTCAATAAATTTTCATAAATAATAAAATCATGCTTTTTAGGAATTCAATTACATTCAAAAAAATTTAATAAAATGCCACACAGTCATTCAATTATTCTCAAAAATTTTAATAGAATTCTTTATAAAATTTAATTATTTTTAAAAACTTCGCAATTTAATGACTTTCAATATTTACTATTTTCATAAAATTTCCAAACAGAATTCAATTATTAAAATTTTTTTTTTTTTTTTTTGTAAAAATCTTCGTAAGAATTCAATTCTTTTCATGAATAATAAAAATTTCTCAGAAATTCAAATAGTTAAATTAAAATTTGCATAAAATTAATTGAAATAAATCAATTATTTAAACCTTTTTTTTAATTTTTCTCAAGAATTATTTATTTTTATAAATATTTTAATTTTCTACATGAATAATAAAATTCGTTGCAGAAATTCAATATTTATTAGCTAGATAAAGAAAGAAGTAAATATTTTTTATGAAAATTAGGTAAAAGGTCAGGAAAATGAAATACAGAATGGAATTTTTGTCAGTTTTGTGAAGTTTCTAAAACGAGTTTCTTTTTGTCTTCAAGTTTAATTTTTCGATAGCTACTTTTTTACTCCTTTTTTTTAGTTTGAAAGCTACTATTTGTTATTTTTTAAAAATAAATTATCGAGTGCGAAGTCTTCAACTGCTATTTCTTAAGACGAGATTTTAAATATCAATTTTCTAGTGAAGAAATTAATTCCAAAAGTAAAAAAAAAAAATAGGAGTGAATGGAAATATAGAAAAGGAAAGTAAATTAAAAATCGAAAGACTATATTAATTGCCAACTTCTCTAAATTTGATTATAAATAATTGTAGAATTACGAATATTGACGAACATCTTGAGATTCAATATGGAGACGTTGCTCTCCACCTGCGAACGCCAAGGTCACCGCTAGATGGCAGTTCGGTTGATAAAATCCGATTCATCGCCATCTAGTGACGATCTCGGCGTTCTCAAGTGGAGAAATTCATTTTATCCCTCAAAAATTTGTTTATAATTAAAATTTTAATTCCAAAAATGAAGTAAATAAACATCTTTCATTCGAAAGTTGAAAATTGAACATAAAATTAAAAAAAATTTAAATTAAATTAAATTAAAATTAAAAAATAATATTAAACAAAAATAAATAAACAATTCATTGTTTTCAAAATATTCTAAAGACATATATATATATATATATATATACGAACAACTCAGGTGACTATTGCACAATATTTCAGTTTAGTATTTTACAACAATTTCCAATATACCTGTGCGAAACAATTTTCCTCAGCAATTATTTATTTCAATGTTACTTTTATACATATATAATTTGCTTTTGTTAAATTATGTGGCTTTGAATGTTTCCTGATATTGCGAAAAGAAAAAAAAAATGTCTAGACAGTTTTCCTCATGAGAGACGGAAAATCGATTATGGCAAAAGGTGGGAAGGAGAGAGAGAGAGAGGGGGGGGGGGAGTGATGGAAAACGATATCGCGAAAGGAATTTTATAAAGGTATATATTATAGTTGATAAAATAATATCGCAATTTTTCTCTCGTGCGCCGGTTACCAGACAAAATCACTAGCATGGTTTCGTCTAGAGATCAAGGCGCTTCCTGTTCTTGGCGTTTAAAAAGATCTTAATCGTCTTTCTCTCTCTCTCTCTCTCTTTCTATCTTTCTCTTTCTCGACCGCCGTGACGGTCGAGAATGGTCAAATGATTCTTGGGAGGCAGACCTTACTCGATCCGTCTGGCTGAGGATGAAAGAAAATCTCATCGTACCGGCTAATTCGCGGAACTTATACTAACAAAAGCGATATATATTGTGGGTGAGTGTATACGATGGCGCTTTTAGTGCTAGGCATTTCACATATTATAAACGCACACGCGATTATATTTTCTATATGTGTGTTTTAATAATATATGTGTATACATATATACTCAGAAGCGATTATCATGTAGGTTGAAAATGACGATAGATCGTGTGACCCAGACTGCTCTAAAATATACATTATTATATGTATATATATATATATGCTAGAACGATCAAATAATTTACATTCAAATAGCAGAAAATAATTAATAAATAACTTTAAATGTTTATTTATAAGCTAGAAAAAATTTTTTAATAATTTTATTAATAGTTCTTAATATTTTACTAATATTTTTTTTAATACTTCACTGATATTTTTTAATACTTTATTCATATTTTTTAATATTAACTTAGTATTTTATTACTATTTTATTACTATTTTATTACTATTTTATTATTATTAATAATTTTAATTATTTTAGACCATTTTTTTGTTTCGGCAATTTGAATTTCGCGCTCTTGTAATTCACTAACTGACCAACAGGTGGCGAAAGCATTTTTTGCTCACAAACGATGTAGAAAGGAAATAATAGCCATTGACTCGTTAATCTTCATAATTTTATCAAATTTAATTATGTAGGATAAATAATTGTGTTATTAATGAAATCATAATTTTAGTTATTAACTCTCTAAATCTGAATTAGTAGAAAGTTACTAATGAAATGAGGAAAAATCTTCCACCAAATGATTTAGTAATAATTTTACTAATAAATAGTGAAATTTTACTAATTATTAGTAAATTTTACTAATTGCTTAGTAGAATTCTACTAACAATTAGTAAAACTGTTATATTAATTGTCGATATAACAGTTTCACTAATTCATTTAGTGAAATAAGTGACAAATTAGTGGAATCCCACTAAAACATTGGTAAAAGTTTACTAAAAATTAGTATTACTTAACGAATAATTTTACTTAAAAATTTCAAAAATAATTGAATTTTAACAGTTGCGTTTACAATTTTTATAAATAGATGAACTTCAAAAAGGTTTTATTTTGCAATTTTATAAAATTTCAATTTTACATGAATTTAATTCAAAATGTTAAAGAACTTAGATTTTTGAAAAATTCTAATTAAATTCAAATTCTTCTGAAATTATTAGTTAAATTTTTTAATTTATTAAAAATAATGGATTTATCGAAGAATTTTAGTTATAGAAGACTAAAAAAATTGAATTTTGGAGAAGTTAGAAATTATTGGAAAAAATCAATTTTTTTCAAATGTAATAAAATTCTTCACAAAAATTCAATTATGATAAAAAATTTTTTTAAATTTTAGTCAAAATTTCAATTGCCTTTATAAATAATAAAATTCTTCTCCAAAATTCAATTATTTTCAAAAATTTTAATAAAATTCTTGGCAAAATCTCAATTATTTTCTCGAATTCAATGATTTTCAATATCTACTATTTTAATACAATTTTCTAAAAGAATTTGATTATTTAAAAAAAAAAAATTTAATAAAATTCTACGCAAACATTTAATTTTTAATTATTTTCATAAATAATAAAAATTTCACAGTTATTCAATGATTTACAGATTTTTTTTTTATAAATGTTTTTAAAAATACAATTATTTTCAAAAGTAATAAAATTCTTCGTAGAAATTCAATTATGTTCAAAAATTTAAAAAAAAAGTCTCATCAAAATTTCAATTATCTTTATTATTAATAAACATAATTGAAATTTTGATGAGAAATTTTGATTCTTCTCCGAAATTAAATTATTTTCAAAAATTTTAATAAAATTCTTGGTAAAAGTTCAATTTTTTTTCAAAAACTTTTCTCAATTCAATGATTTTCAATATCTACTATTTTTAATTAAAATTTTCAAAAAGAATTCAATTATTTAAAAAAAAGAATTTACTTACTTTTCAAAATTTTAATGAAATATTTGTCATGAATTAAAATATTTGCATTAATAATAGAATTCTTCGCAGGAATTAAATTATTTGCAATACAATTAATTAAAGAATGGGAAAAAATCTAATTATTTTCCAAATTTTTAAATTATTTTCTAAAATAATCATATTTTTTGCAAGAATTCAATTATTTTTAATTCAATAAATTATTTTTATAAATAATACAATTTTTCACAGGGATTCAATTATTTTAATAATTAATAAAATTCTTATTAGAAATTAAATTATTTTCATAAATAATAAAACTCATCGCAGAATTTCAATTATTTTTCGTACAATTCTAATCGAGTTAATCGAAAAATATAATTATTCTTAAAAATTTTATTAAAATTCATCGAAATAATTTAATTAATTTAAACATTTTTCGATAAATAAATTCCTTATGAGAATTCTCGTGGAATTTTCTAATAAAAATTGATTTAAAAATGAATTGCAGTTAAAATTTTAGATAATAATTGAACTTTAAAAGCATTATAGCATGAATTTTTAAAAATAATCGAATTTTGAAACTGGTTAACTGTTATCAACTCCAATTGGAGTTGGTAACAGTTTAACAGTTTTTTATCAGTTAAAAATTTTTTTTGTGTAAAATTATTTAAAAAAAAAATTAAAAAATATTATAAGGAAATATTAAAAAGTATAAAAAAAACTGTTACCAACTGCAATTGGTGTTGGTAGCAGTTTAACAGATTTTTATCTGCTAAGGATTTTTTTTCGTGTAAAATTAATAAAAAAAAAAGAATTTAACATTAAAAAAATATAATAGTAAGGAAATAATATTAAAAAGTATAAAAAAAAACTGTTACCAACTCCAATTGGAGTAAAAAAAAGTATAAAAAAAACTGTTACCAACTCCAATTGAAGTTGGTAACAGTTTTTTTTAATACTTTTTAATATTATTTCCTTACTATTATATTTTTTGATCTTTTTTTATCAACAATTTTTTAAAAGTTATCGAAAACTCTACAAAAATATACAATGCGGAATATATGCAGAAATTCCGTAAGGAAATTCTTTACGGAATTCTTTTCGGAATTTCCAACGGAATTTCCGTAGAATCGTTTCATGTGGGATTGTTTTTAATTAATTAATTAATAATACCTAACATTTTTTTTTGAGTATCTAATAATTTTTAGAGTAAATCAGAATATTCTTTAGGGTCAGGGAATAAAATGAAAATTTAGTCTGAAAATCAGGGAAAAACAAAATTTTTGTGACAACCCTGCTGAATGTTTAAAAACATTAAGAGAAATAAAATAAAAATATTTATTTAAATTCCAGTACAAATAAAAATATTTCAACACTCTCACTTATAGTGCAGGACCAATATTTTGCATTCACTTTAATGAAAATGATATTCATTATATACGTATATATGTGAGATTGTTTTTTGATTTATTGTATGCGCGAAGAAAATGAAGTGCTTTCAATTTGCAGAGTTGAGTTTTAATAAAGAAAGAAAGGAAAAAAAAACATTGAGCGTGTAAGTACTTTATATAGTGCACTCGTGCATTCAGTTCATAAAAGATTATATTATACGTTCCCGCGCACATGAAAGCGTGGGGGTCGGAGTCATTCATAAAAATATCGTTCTAGTGCAGACGAATCCTGATACTACGAGTCTATATAAACGCGTAATACGATGCACGTACGATATGCACACACATTTTACATATAGTCACACGTGCCAATGTTGCACTTTATATAGAGGTATGTGTGTACATACATATATAAACATTATTATGCACACACTGCGTTTATATATATACATGTCAAAGAGACCAACGCCAAGCGGAAAGTTGAAGTTGATTACGCTCATAATCAGACATTAAGGGTTTGCTTTCGATAGCATTTAATTCTACACGTGCACTATATGATTTTATTATTGCAATCCTACACGAGAATTCAATTCATAAAATGTATAAACATTCTCATGTTTTTTCTTCTTCTTTTTATTAACTTTATGGAAGTTTATTGTTGCGGGAATAATTGTTTATTGCTAATTATTTGTTGGTAGTTTACTGCTAATTAGTTAATAATTTATTGCTAATTATTTGTTAATAGTTTATTGCAGGCTTCGCACTCATCTACTAAAACCTACCATTTACTACTTTTTTTACGTTATGTTACTATTTAGGTACTTTTTTTTAGATTTCAGCCACTAAAAGCTACTATTTAACTGTTATTTTTGAAAATTTCCATTACTTTAAATTCGCTAATACCGAAAATCAAAAAACAGTTCTCAAAAATTATAATCAAATTCTTTAAAAAGATTCAATTATTTTCAAAAAATATTCGAAATTCTATTTTTAATATCTAGTACTTTCATAAAATTTCGCAAAACAATTCAATTATTTTTAAAAAAAATGATAAAATTCAATTATTTAAAAAAACATTGATAAAATTCAATTATTTTAATAAATAATAAAATTTCCACAGAAATTCAATTAATTTAGAAAAGCATTTTCAAAAAAATTTCTAAAAAATCAATTATTTAACCAAATTTTTATACAATTAGACAAAATAATTCAATTACATTCACTAATAATGACATTTTTCATGGAAATTCAATTTTTTAAAACAATTTTTGATAAAATTCTATAAGCAAGAATTCAATTATTTTCAAAAATAATAAAAACTCATCGAAGAATTTCAATTATTTTCAAAAATAATAAAACTCATTGAAAAATTTCAATTATTTTTTAATTAATTAATCGAAAAATTCAATTATTTTCACAAATAAAGTTTTTCGCAAGAATTCAATTATTTAAAATAAAATTTTCATAATATTTATTACATTTCAACAAAAAATTAATTATTTAAAACAATGTTAATAAAATTCTTATGAATAATTCAATTATTTTCAAAAATAACAAAATTTTTCACCGAAATTCAATTCTCTTTAAACATTTAAATGAAATTTTTCGCAATAATTCAATTATTTTTATAAATAATAAAATTCTTCTCAGATATTCAATTATTTTTAAAAATTTTAATAAAATTCTTTGCAAGTATTCAATTATTTTCATAAATAATAAAATTTCTTGCAGGATTTCAATTATTTTTGATACAATTTTACAGGAATTGCTAAAAAAATGTAATTATTTTAAAAAATTGATTTTCAATTCCTTGAAAAAATCAATTATTTAAAAAAAATGTTGTTTTAAATTCTTTGGAAGAATTCAATTATTAAAAAAAAAAATATAAAAATTTTTCACAGGATTTCAATTATTTTTAAATATTTTAATAAAATTATTCAAAAGAAATCAATTCTTTTTAAATACAATTTTAATTAAAATTTTTTTGAAATAATTCAATTACTCTTTTAGATTTTAATACAAATTCTTCCCAAGAATTCAATTATTTACATAAATAATTCTTCGAAAGTATTTAGTTAAATAATCGATAAATAACAAAACTATTCTTGAAAAATCAATTATTTTGAGGCATTTTAATAAACTTTTTCGCAATAATTAAATTATTTTCATAATAAGTAATAAAATTCTTCTCAGGAATTTAATTATTTTTGAAAATTTTAATAAACTTCTTTGCAACTATTCAATTATTTTCATAAATAATAAAATTCATACCAGGATTTCAATTATTTATTTATTTTTAATCAAATTTTACAGAAATTGATTAAAAAATGTAATTATTCTTAAAAATTTGATTTCATTTCCTTTAAGAAATAAATTATTTAAAAAAAATGTATTTTTTGAAATTCTTTGGAAGAATTCAATTATTTACAAAAATATTAGAATTTTTCACAGGAATTGAATTACTTTCAAATATTTTTAAAAAATTGTTTGAAAGAAATCAATTATTTTAAATACAACTTTATTTTTTTTTAATTTTAATAAAATAACGAAGTTATTCCTGAAAATTCAATTATTTTGAGGCATTTTAATAAAAATTTTTGCAAAATTCAATTATTTTCATAAATAACAATATTCATCAGAAGATTTCAATTATTTTTAAAAGTAATAAATTTTTTTTGGAAATTCAATTATTTTAAAAAATTCTAATAAAATCGTTCGAAAGAATTCAATTATCTCGATAAATAACGAAGTTATTCCTGAAAATTCAATTATTTTGAGGCATTTTAATAACATTTTTTTTCAAAATTCAATTATTTTCATAAATAACAATATTCATCAAAAGATTTCAATTATTTTTAAAAGTAATAAATTTTTTTGGAAATTCAATTATTTTAAAAAATTTTAATAAAATCGTTCGAAAGAATTCAATTATCTCGATAAATAACGAAGTTATTCCTGAAAATTCAATTATTTTCATAAATAACAATATTCATCAGAAGATTTCAATTATTTTTAAAAGTAATACATTTCTTTTGGAAATTCAATTATTTTAAAAAATTATAATGAAATCGTTCAAAAGAATTCAATTATCTCGATAAATAACGAAGTTATTCCTAAAAATTTAATTATTTTGAGGCATTTTAATAAAAATTTTTGCAAAATTCAATTATTTTCATAAATAACAATATTCATCAAAAAAATTCAATTATTTTTAAAAGTAATCAATTTTTTCTTGGAAATTCAATTATTTAAAAAAAATTTCAATAAAATCGTTCGCAAGAATTCAATAAATTTCCATAAATAATAATAAAATGCTTTTTAGGAATTCAATTATTTTCAAAAAAAAATTTAATAAAATGCCACACAGACATTCAATTATTCCCAAAAATTTTAAAAGAATACTTGTGAAATTGAATTATTTTTAAAAACTTTTTGCAAATCAATGATTTTCAATATCTTCTATTTTCATAAAGTTTTCAAACAGAATTGAATTATTTAAAAAAAATGTTGTAAAAATCTTCGCAAGAATTCAATTCTTTTCATATGAATAATAAAAATTTCTCAAGAATTCAACTATTTAAATTAGAATTTGCATAAAACTAGTCGAAAGAAATCAGTTATTGAAAAATTTAAATAAAATTTTTTGCAAGAATCAAATTATTTTTATAAATATTTAAATTCTTTGATAAATAATAAAATTTGTTGCAGGAATTCAATTTATTAACCGGATAAGAAAGAAGTAAATATAATAGAACTTTTTTTAGTTTTAAAGCTACTTTTTACAACTTTTTTAAAATTAATTATCGAGTGCGAAGTCTGTTATTTCTAATTATTTGTCACTAATTCATTGCTAATTATTAGTTACTGATTTATTGCTAATTATTAGTTACTGATTTATTGCTAATTATTTGTTATTAATTTATCACTATTTGTTATTTATTTATTATTAACTATTTGTTACTAATTTACTGCTAATTATTTGTTGTAAATTTATTACCAACTATTTGTTATCAATTCATTACTTATTCTATGTTGTTAATTAATATTATTAACTATTTGTTGCCTAACTTATTGCTAATTATATGTTATAAATTTATTGCCATTTGTTATAAGTAGTTTGTTAAATTATTATTTAATGTTAATTAATAGAAAATATTTAGAATTATTGAATAGAAATTATTATTTGTTTTAATTTTCTTTTAATAATTCTAATATGAAGTATTTTCTCTTCTTTTTGTTTCAGGTTAGTTAAACAATAGCATATGTTTCCTGTGGTGTTTATTTCGTAAGTAAATATACATAATTATATATTATAAGTTAATTATAATTGTCAAAGGAATAATTAAAAATATCCGATCAAGAATGCCGAATTCAGATTTAGAGAGTAATAATAAAATCACTATTACCAAAATAGAAAAATGAAAATATAATCCCTTTTTAGTCACAGATATTTGAACACTCCACTGAAAGTATTAATTTTCCCCAAATAAATAAATAAGAACTAAAAAATTTTATTTATTTACCCAACTTTCATCTTAATAATATGTCTTTATTTTGATGTTTTCCCTTCTCGAATCGAAAGAAAAATGTATAAGTTACATAAACGCAACTTTCATGTTACTGAAAATCACACATGTCGATTAGAAATTATTATTATTTATTGTATAATTCAGTTAGTGTGTATATAATACCCAGTAAAATGCAGTGGAATGTGTCTTGTCTTGGACTAATAGAGGGTTGTTGAAATGAAATTGAAGGTGTTTTATAAAGATTATTTTCTTTAATGTATACTACTTTTCCAATATTCCAATATTGGAATAAGTATACATGGTACACATAATACATACAAGTATGTATATATGTAAGAAATAATGTATCACTGCACTTTGAAAAAAAAAGAAGTCTCTCGTGTGGTTTTTAAAGTTCCAACAGCGTGTTACTGTTAAATATTTTACTCTAATTCTAACATTGAAGAATGTATACTAACCTATGTTTAAGTGGCAATAATCCTTGGGGATAATAGTTTCCTACTTAAACATATACTATATATTTCAACTCGATTTTCTAAGTAATGCGAATTACCTTCTCTCTCTCAACGAACAATTTGATTATTTATTTCTATTATTATTTTTTTTTAAATGTCCATTGCTCACTCAAACTTCAGTGATTATTCTCTAAATCTGAATTTAAAAAAAAAACTATGCGCGGTTGCTACAAAAATTTAATCAGGGTTTTTACAAGTCACGAAAAAACCTGGAAATCATGGAATTGTCATGGGATTTTATTTTGATTCGTGGAATCATGGAAATCTCATGGAATTTTTTTAGTTTTTGTTGTAAACCCGTGTGAGTGAAATTCGCGCTCCCTTTATATTACTCAGGGTGGTCACAAGTTTGAATTTATCAATTTCCCTGTCAATTTACTGACATTAAAATTACTTTCCCTAATGATCCACAAATTTTGAACGTTCAAATGAACGAAACACTTTTTATTAGAAATATTTTTTTAAATTACTGTTCGCAATAAAAATTAAAAACTTAAATTTTACATTTAGAAACTTTATAATTCCATTTTCTTCATATCAACAAAAAATTATTGTAATAAATATTTAAATTAAAGAAGAAATAAATAAATTTCGTTCATTTGAACGTTCAGAACTTTAGGATCATTTTCCCTAACAAAATTCTTTTTGCAGTAGGAAAATAAATAAATTATTTTTCATGAAAATAATAATTGAATTCCTTGAAAAAAATGTATTATTTATATGAAAATAATGGAATTCCTGTGAAATATTTATTATTTATTAAAATAATTAAATGTTTGCATACAATTTTATTAAAAAATTTTGTAAATAATTGAATTCTTTTTGGGAAATTTTATTAAAATAGTAGATATATTGAAAATCTTTGAAATTAGAAAATTTTTTGAAAATAATTGAAATTAGGACAAGAATTTTTTTGACATTTATAAAAATAATTGAACTTTAGTGAATTTTGTTATTTATAAAGATAATTGAGATTTTTACGAGAATTTTTTTTCAAAATTTTGAACATATAGTTAAATTTTATAAAAAGAATTTTATTTTTTTTTAAACAATTGAATTTCTGCAATTATTTCTAATTTTTCCAAAATTGAATTTTTTTAGTGTTTTCAACAAAAATTCAAATTAGAAAATTTTTAAATTCTATTATTTTTAAAATTGCTAATTTTATTTAAAAAAGATAGTAAGAAGTTAGCCGCGTGCTTTAGCGCGCGAATTATTGATAGTTTTAATTATAAACAGGAGCATGATTTCTCAACAATTTTAATAAATCCAAAATGTAAATTTTGAATCTTAAAAAATTATTACAAAATGATTTTAATAATTAGTTTTTAAAAATGTTTGATTAATGTAATTTTTCGAAAATAATATTGTATTTCTTGAAAAAAATTTTGTATAATTGATTTTATAATTGATTGAGAAAAGGACGAAAAGTTCATAAATAGTACGATATAATTTGGAGAATTTTAGAGAAATTACAAATTATTCCAGAAATTCAATAATTTTCAAAATTAATAAAAATTCTTCGCAGAAATTCAATTATGCCAAAAAATTTTTTAAAAATTCTCGTCAAAATTTCAATTATTTTTAGAAATAATAAAATTCTTCTCCGAAATTCAATTACATTCAAAAAGTTTTAATAAAACTCCTGTCAAACATTTAATTATTTTCATAAAAAAATTAAAAATTTCACAGGAATTCAATTATTTACAAATTTTCTATAAATTTATTCGCAATAATTCAATTATTTTCATAAATAATAAAATTTTTACAGGGATTCAATTATTTTCGTAAATTAAAAAATGCTTTTTAGGAATTCAATTATTTTCATAAATAATAAAACTCATTGTAGAATTTCAATTATTTTTAATACATATATACAATTTTAATCAAATTCCTCGAAAAATGTAATTAATCTTAAAAATTTTATTAAAATTCGTCGAAGGTTTCAATTATTTAAAAATTTGTTGATAAAATTATTTATGAGATTTGAATTTTAAGAAATATTCAATTATTTAATAAATTTTTTTTTGCATTACAAATTATTGCAAAAAATTTAATTATGTTCAAAAATAATAAAATTCTTCTTTGAAATTCAATTATTCTCACAAATATTAAAACCTTTCGCTGAATTTCAATTATTTTTAATAATTTGGCAAAATTTTAACTATTTTCAAAAATTTTCTACAATTCAATGATTTTCAATATCTACTATTTTAATAAAATTTTCTAATAGAATTCAATTATTTAAAATAAATTTAATAATTACTTTCATAAATAATAAAAATTTCACAGGAATTCAATTATTTAGAAATTTTTTATAAATTTCTTCATATACAATAATTCAATTCTCTTCATGAATAATAACATTTTTACAGGGATTCAATTATTTTCAGAAATAATGAAACTCATCGCGGAATTTCAATTATTTTTAAAACAATTTTAATAGAATTTCTCAAAAAATATAATTATTCTTAAAAATTTTACTGAAATTCGTCAAAAGAATTCAGTTATTTAAAAATTTGTAAATAAAATTCTTTATGAGAATTCAATTTTAATAAACAAGCAATTATTCAATAAATTATTTATTTCTGTATTTAAATAATTGAATTCCAGTAGAATTTTCTAATAAAAATTTATTTTCATTTCATAAAAATGAATTTCAGTTAAAATTTTAGATAATAATTGAATATTAAAAGCAATATAGCGTGAATTTTTACAAATAATTGAATTTTGAAGTAAATTTTTTTTCAAAAATTGAATTTTATTAAATTAAATTAAATTTTTTTTTAATATTATTTGAAGTTTTTATTTTCTAAGGTATATTTAATTGAAGAATTGGCGAATAATTGAAATTCGTAAAATTGAATATTGTAAACAAAAAATGGATTTGAAAATTGTCAAAGAACTTTTTCGAAAATCAATTGCTTTAAAGAAGAGTTTTAGTTAAAAATTCTTAAAAATAATGACTGAATTTTTTCGGTTTGAAATTAATTACTGATTTTTATATTTTGGTTTATTTATTTTTTAATAACTTTATTACTGAATAACACAATTTTTTTTCATTCATTCATACAGTAAAAATGCGAAACAATACAATTTTTTTATGAGTTTCGAAGAATTTGGATAATTATTTCTAAACTTTCAGTTGTATGAAAAAATTTTTTTTTTATTTTTACTGTCAATTAACTGATTAGCTACGTAATTTTTCAAACTTCTTGAGTACTCTTATTTGACTCGGACTGGTTAAATTTTTTATAGAAATTGGTCCGTAATTTTTCATTTTTGGTCCGTAAAGTCCGTATTTTTAAATACTTTCACTGGTTCGAGCCCTGAATAATAGGATAATAGTAATAACAAGGATAGTATTAGGAATAAAAGGATAATAGTAATAACAGGAATAATAGGGTAAATAGGAATAACAGAAAATAGGGTAAATAGTAATAACATGATAAATAGGGTAAATAGGAATAACATGAATAATAGGATAAATAGGAATAACAGAAAATAGGGTAAATAGGAATAACAACAAATAAGGTAAATAGAAATAACAAAAAAATAGGGTAAATAGGGATAACAAAAAATATGGTAAATAGGAATAACAAAAAATAGGGTAAATAGGAATAACAGGAATAATAGGGTAAATAGGAATAACAGAAAATAGGGTAAATAGTAATAACATGATAAATAGGGTAAATAGGAATAACATGAATAATAGGATAAATAGGAATAACAGAAAATAGGGTAAATAGGAATAACAGAAAATAGGGTAAATAGGGTAAATAGGGTAAATAGGAATAACAACAAATAAGGTAAATAGAAATAACAAAAAAATAGGGTAAATAGGGATAACAAAAAATATGGTAAATAGGAATAACAAAAAATAGGGTAAATAGGAATAACATGAATAATAGGATAAATAGGAATAACAAAAAATAGGGTAAATAGGAATAACATGAATAATAGGATAAATAGGAATAACAGAAAATAGGGTAAATAGGAATAACAACAAATAAGGTAAATAGAAATAACAACAAATAGGGTAAATAGGAATAAAAAAAAAATATGGTAAATAGGAATAATAGGGGTTAAAAGAAATAACAGAAATAATAGTGAGCATTAGTAATAACAAGAATAACGGGAATAATGATAATAATAGTGAATACAGTAAGGAACAGTGTTTTGTATACTCATTATAAATTCAATTGTCCCGCTCTGTTTACCAAATTGTATGTCACTTAATTATTCGTAATCAGAGATTTGAATTATTAAAATCAAACAATAATTGTCGAATTTTTTTTTGTGTGTGTCTGAAGGGGAGAGAAAGGAAAATCGTCAATTGTATCCTTTAACAACCCTTGGATTGTTTAAAGAGGTGAATTATCTTAAGAAAAGCAGGTCATTGGATTTGCACGTGAATGTGTATGTATATATATATATGTATACACAGGGTCATTCTCTTCGTCTCGGAGGATGTCTGCTTGTCCATTGAAATGTGTTTCGCATCTGTTGGTTGCCTCCCCTAGTCTTGCATTTCAGTTTCTTGTCGATATACTACTTACATTAGAATAGATGGGATGGAGGGGGGGGGGGGTAAAAGAGAG
Source organism: Leptopilina syphax (assembly GCA_032872505.1). Taxonomy (NCBI): domain Eukaryota; kingdom Metazoa; phylum Arthropoda; class Insecta; order Hymenoptera; family Figitidae; genus Leptopilina; species Leptopilina syphax. The sequence continues at coordinate 35,723,858 of CM065469.1, forward strand.
AGAGAGAGAGAAAAAGAGTAAGAGAGGGGAACTCTATAAGCATCGCGAATTGCAGAGAAAGCATGAGAAGTTGCCTTTACGATTCAAGTGCCACTTGGTAGACAGCTGCCAAGCCAGTACACAATATCAATGTGTGACCATGGTGGCAAGTCGATGTCGTCACTTCCTGTCCCGTTTCTGACCACAAAGCTCCTCCCTTTCTTTCCGGACTCGGTTATCATCTTCTTTATTAATTCGCATTTGTTTTCATTCGTTTCTTTTTCTTTTCTCTTTCTTTTATTTTTTTCATTTCTTTTTTTTTTTTTTTTTTTTTTTTTTTGCTTTTTACTCTTTCGTCACACTCGATAGATTTTCCATTCAAGTCACGATTAATTTTTAATCTCGGAATACTATTATGTGTAATCAAAAGTTTTATAATATATATTAAAGGAGGTATAATTTTCGTGTGTAATTCGAAATCGTATTGTTTCGTTTTCTGTGGGAGATTTATTTGTATTTTTTTGTTAATTTTTTCAGTTAATACATTTTTTTAAAGGTAATATAGATAATATAGAAAAGGAAAGTAAATTAAAAATCGAAAGTCGTTTTTATTAATTGCCAACATTTCGAAATTTGATTATAACTTGCAGAATTACGAATATTGACAAATCTTGAGATTCAATATATGGAGACGCTGTTCTCCACCTGAGAACGCCAAGGTCACCGCAAGATGGCACTTTAGTTCCTTCTTGGAATTTCTCTTGCCATCTGGTGGTGACCTTGGCGTTCTCAAGTGGAGAAATTGAACCACCATTTTCTCCCTTGAAAATTTTGTTATCCCTCAATTTTTATAATTAAAAAAGAATCGTGAGAGTAATTTAAATTGTGCCTTTAGTGCACATTTAGATTTTTTGTTAAAATAAAAAACCTTTTTTTCATTTAAAGACAAAACGAAAAAGAATTTAAACAAAAAAAAAAAACAAAATGAATAAAAATAAACAAAATAAAACTTTTTATTCTACTATTTTTAATTTTTAAATTCAGTAAATCGGTTTTTAGAATCAGATAAATTTTTTTTATGTGTGATATTCAATACATGTGGTGTATGAGAAAGTATTTTTTCTCTAAATATATTATTTCGTTACAATTAGATCATTCGGATCTATATCGAATGTGTGGTTATTCTTGGAAAATTCTTTTCGAGTCAACCACTCCGGAAACTTGTGGTCGCCATTTATATATTTATATTATTCTGATGCCGGAAATCTATGGATTGTTTCGAACCTTGTAGCACTATACAATAAATATAAACATAACTTCCTTCCTGAATCTACACTTTTCTTAAACAATTTTTTTTTCATCTGCATATTTTTTACTTTTCAACATTTTATTATTATTATTATTATTATTATTATCATCATTATTATTATTATCATTATTATTATTAAATATTTTTTTATTACTATTTTCGTTATTGCTATTTTTTTTTATTGAAAAGCAAAAAGATTTATTATATGAATAATATTAAATATCATCATCTATTTAATTTTTCGATTAAACACACTTTGTATTATAACAATATTACTAACTAAGAATGAAAATAAAAAGTATAGTAAAAAGATACTAAGGATCCCAAGTATAAAAACTAATATAAAATAGTGATTTAATGATGATTTGATGATTGGATATTAAATCAAAAGATCATAAAATATAAATCATCTTGCTAGTTTGTAAGCATATTCCTAGAAGGAGAGACGATAAAAATTGATTTGATATTAATATTTTATATATACGTTTCAGTTATGTTAATGTAAAAAAAAGGAATTTTTTTATTTGATTTTGCAAAAATAATGAAGAACTCCAATAAACATAAAGAACATAAAGATACAAATTTAAAATGAAAAAAAATTCAACATATACAATTTAAAGAGTTGTTGAACTAATTAAAATATTATGAATGCGTTAGTGGGGGGAGAAAATTAAACAGGTGTACATTATATTGAGATTAATATATAAGAGAGCGCATAATCATCCAGGAAATGATAAGGATTTATTCATTATAATTAAAAAGACAAAACAATTATTGCACACACATGTATATCGAAAATTTAAACTCTTTATATTATGTAACTTTTATATCTTTGCTGTTCGATAAATTTATAACAGTGGAGAAAAATTTGTTATTTAAATTATGTTTGAATTGAATAATTTTTTTTTATTTTGAAAAATTTACCTGTTTCGAATTTTTCTTTATTATTACAAATTTTGACTAAATCTTCATATATTTTCATAAATTTTCATAAACAATTGAAATTTATTCGAATTGTAATGTAAAATTTAATGCTAATCTGTAAATATTTATACAAATTTTTTATCTTTTTTTTTGTATTATTTTCAACTCTGGATTTGAAGAGGGAAGCGAATTTTTTTTCGTACAAATAAATTATTTGGCTACTATTTTTATTAATAAATTTTTAGTGACACTCATTTCGATGAGAGAAGCCACTAAATTATTTCTTGAGACGGGATTTTAAATATCAATTTTATAGTGAAGAAACGTGAAGAAATTAATTCCAAGAGTCTAAAAAAATTCAAGGGGATAAAAATAACGAAAGGGAAAGTAAATTAAAAATTAAAAGTCGTAAAATTAATGGTCAAACTCTAAATTTGATTATAAATAATTGTACAATTATGAATATTGACGAACATCTTGAGATTCAATATATGGAGACGCTGTTCTCCACCTGAGAACGCCAAGGTCACCGCTAGATGGCAGTGCAGTTCCTTCTTGGAATTTCTCTCGACACCTGGTGGTGACCTTGGCGTTCTCAAGTGGAGAAATTGAACCACCATTTTCTCCCTCGAAAATTTGTTTATCCCTCAATTTTTATAAATAAAAAAAGATAGTGAGAATATCTAAATTTAAATTTTACTTTTAGTTCACATTTATATTTTTTGTTAAAATAAAAAGTCTTTTTTTTTTATTTAAAGACAAAACGAAAAAGAATTTAAACACAAAAAAGAGCAAAATGAATAAAAATAAATAAAATAAAACTATTTATTCTATTTTTAATTTTAAAATTCAGTCCGGAACCTGAAATATGTACAAAAAATAATTTTTTTAGTTTGTTGCTCTAATTATTTTTTTTTCGAAAAGAAACGTTAATTTGTCGAAATATGTAAGTGTATAATTTTTTGATATAAATTGATATTATTCGGATGTTAAAAATGAATTAAAAGTCTCCCTTCGTATTCTCAGACGTTATTTATTTTTTTGTCAAACAATTTTTTACTCGTGACTTCCTGTTCTTAAATCAATCGTAATCCGGTAACATTCTGCAAGCAACGAACACGTAATTTCCCTCCTTCTCTCCTTCTCTCTCACTCCTTCTTTTTAAATTCAGTTTGCGATGTTACGCTCGGTCTATAAATGCCCCTACCAAGAATAAAATGAGGCGCACCCTTCAAAAATAAATTTTTTGAAGTCATGTTTTTCCGTTTATGATTTCTTTCTTTATTTTATTTATTTATTTCCTTCTTCTTCTTCTTCTTTTTTTCCATCCTTGTTTCCCTTCATTCGTAATATTTTGCGTGCGAACTTACTCAGCGTGGTTTTAGTCACTGGCACGCACGGCATTTCCGGTAACGCGACTCCAGTAAAAGAGCGAGAAAAGGAACAAGTGTTTAAACAGAGATATGAGATTATATACACGTGTATGCGTGTATATATATATGTATGTGTGTGTGTATTTATACATAGTGTGTAAAACTTTGTATGGGAGGAGAGAGAGAGAGAGAGAGAGAGAGTGAGAGAGTGAAGAAACTTTATAATATACAGGCGCGAAACTTTTTCGGCCCAAGAGATTATTCTCGCGATGTTTTGCGCCCTTCTTGGAAATTTACACCACACAAGCCTCCGCTGAGAAGATCAGGTCGAATTTAAATTTTTGGGCCTTTATTTCGGTTATTTGCTTTGATAAAATTCTTATTTAAATTTAAATTCGATTTCACGCTGTTTTATTCTCTAATTTTTTTATTTCGTTAATTAACACGGAAAGAAAATTTATTTTATTCAAATAACTGATTATTTGACTATTATCAATTAAATACTTACTTGAATCAAATAAATATTTACTTGAATCAAATAAATTTTATTTAAGTCAAATAAATTGACTATTATCAATTAAATTTTTACTTGAACCAAATAAATTTTATTTAAGTCAAAAAAATTGAATATTATCAATTAAATATTTACTTGAATCAATTAAATGTTTACTTAAACCAAATAAATATTTACTTGAACCAAATAAATTTTATTTAAGTCAAATATTTACTTGAAACAAATAAATATTTACTTGAATCAAATAAATTTTATTTTAGTCAAATAAATTGACTATTATCAATTAAATTTTTACTTGAACCAAATAAATTTTATTTAAGTCAAAAAAATTGAATATTATCAATTAAATGTTTACTTGAGCCAAATAAATATTTACTTCAACCAAATAAATATTTACTTGAACAAAATAAATTTTATTTAAGTTAAATAAATTGACTATTATCAATTAAATATTTACTTGAATCAACTAAATTTTATTCAATTCAAATAAATTGACTATTATCAATTAAATATTTACTTGAACCAAATAAATTTTATTTAATTCAAATAAATGGTATTTTAACCAATAATTTAAGTATTTGAAGCAAATATAAATTGTACCATTTAATTGACTCAAATAAAAATTATTCGATTCAATTCAATATTGAATTGATAATAGTCAAGTAATCGATTATTTGAATCAAATAAATATTTTCCTCACTGTAGTTGTGTTAAATTTTTTTTCGATGACTTTTTTATGAATTCAATATTGTTTGCGACAATTCAGGAAAATTAGGAAAATGTTAGGGAATTTTATCAAAATTCTTGAAAAAATATCAAAATTCTAGAATAACTTTTTTTTTAAATTTTAATTAACTTGAAAGAAATTTACTTAAAAACAGTTGCAATTTTTGAAAACAATTAAATTTCAAAAGGCTTAGAACCAAAATTTTAAAATTCTTCAATTAAATTGATTTTAGAAATTTTAATTAATAATTAAATACTTATTTTACAAAAAGTGTAATTTTTATTTAATTTTATTTAACAATTTTGAAAATTATTAGACTTTCTAAAAAAAATTTAATTTCATTATTTAAAGATTACTTAAAGTTTTAAGAAAATTTTTATTTAAGAATTTAATTGAAGAAAAAAATTAGTACAGAGTCTAGATTACGTCTAAAATATATTTAATTACGAAAAAGTTCTAATTAGACTTGTTTTTAATTAGTTAATTTAAAAAAAATTCTAATTAAATTTTTTTTAAGTAGAAGTTTTGTAAAATTTTATTTTAAATTCTGAAAAATTTAGTTTTTTCATTATTTTAGTTGCTTTTCGATAAGATAATTAAATTTTCATAAAAAAAATAATTGCAAAATCAAACAATTGATTTTTTTAAAAGAATTTTATTGAAATTTTTTAAACATGTTTTTCTGCATTTTGACAATTTTTTAATTTGGAATTAATTACTGATTTTTGTATTTTATTATTTATTTTTTATTTTAATTTCATTATTAAGGTTTAATAGACATTTTTTTCTTATAATGAAAAAGCGAAAAACAATTTTTTTTTTATTAATTTTGAAATATTTCGATTTATAGTCAATCACTTATGAATAACAATGAAAGTATCTATGAAGTCTCTTTGTATCTGTTCACGTTTTTCATTTTGTTCTTTTGCACAATTTTGTTTGACATTGTCTGATGTGCAATCCAAAAATTTTACGTAATTTCTGCAATGAAGATACAAACGCATAATGTATAATTATTAAACAGTAATTAAAAAACTAAAATATTTAACAAGTGTTTAAAAATTAAAATATTTAACAAGTATTTAAAAAATTAAAATATTTAACAAGTGTTCAAAAATTAAAACATTTAACTTGTGTTTAAAAATTAAAATATTTAACAAGTATTCAAAAAATTACAACATTTAACAAATATTAAAAGAAATATAATATATATTTAACAAATATTTTAATTAATTAAAAAAAATATTAATTAAAAAAAGGATCGATTTAACAATAATAATTATAATTTTTTTATATTAAGCTCTTACGTGAGTCCTTCTTCAGTGAATGACAATCCTAAATTAGTAAATTCTTTAAAGTTCTCCAGCTTCATTTTGAAAATTTCTGCTTGGCAAGGTAAATTAATTGTGTAATTAAGACAACCAGTATCTTCAAGATATCGATCATAGCAAGCTAAAATAGAAATTTTTCAATTGATTTATTTTCACTTTGAAAATGAAGTAAAGGAGAAAATTTTAACTATATTGATAGAATATTTTTATACAAATTCAAAAATAATTATTTAACTAACAAGTTTTTTTTACAAAAATTCAGAAATAAATATTTGACTAAAATTTTTTTTATAAATTCAAAAATAAATACTTGAATAGAATATTTTTTTACAAATTCAGAAAAATATATTAAAGTTACAAATTTTTTTTACAAATTCAGAAATAAATATTTAAATAAAAAAATTCGTCTTATGTTTCATAGAATTAGAATTCTTTATATAATATTCAAAAAAATAATTTTTTCACATTATACCAAGTCGATAGAGACCGCAAAATTTTCTCTCGCTTTCATCAATAAGTTGTTGAATGTCACTTTCATCTAATTCAATACTTCCTTGAATGCATTTTTTTACTATATTATTCATATTATCCTGAAGTTTGTCTCGTAAAGTACTATTCACACAATTTTCCATTTTATCAGGATTTTCATCGGCTTTAAGATAAGCAAAAATTAATTTTGCAAATTCTAAATAGTCGTTCTTTGCTGTAAGGTTTACATTATTTTTTGCACACAATTCTGCAAAATCATCATTTGACAAATTTTTGTATTTCACTAGTTGTGCGTTGATCCACAAGATGAAAACTGTTGGAAAAAATTTTTAGTACTCAATTAATTAATATTTCATATAAAATATTAAATATTAAAATATGAATATTTATTAATTTAATGTTAATTAAAATATATTTATGAAAATAAAATATTTACAGAAAAATATGTTCTAAAAATTTATATTCTTACAGGAAGAAATCGCTATAAACAGTAGTGATTTAAAGAAAGACATTTTCTTAAAAAAAAATTAATATTTCGTTACAGAATATTTTTTTAATTTCTAACTTTTTTCTATTAAAACTATTGGTTCTTATATTTATACCCACTTAATTATTCAGTGTGTTCCTTAATTTTTATCAGGCGACGCTTAAACAAACAACATATAAATTTTTATCCCAGGGTTAAATGCTTCTTCTTGTATTTATTCTTTTAAAAAATGCCTGGCATTATATGTACTATATGAGTTTTATCTGATAAATTAACATTTTTTTGTTTTTTCTCTTCTTTTTCTAACTTTAAAAATTTTATTTTAGAGGTAAACTATTATATAAATAGGCTCTTTGAAAAGAAAATGTTAAAATTATGTGAACGGACAACGTTTAATTAAGAAATTTGTTTAAAGAAATAAAATGAAGTAAAGTTATTAGTAATAATTGTAAATATATAATTAATGATTATATAAATTGTCAGGATTATATTAAAATATAATTATAATTGTATTAAAACTATATTCGAATATTAATAATAAATTAATTATATATTAAAATGCAGGGCTCGAATTAGGTCCGCAAATTCCGTAAATTTGCTTCAAGTCCGTAAAAGTCCGTTTTAAAAAAAAAAAAAGGTCCTTAAAGTCCGTAATTTAATATTTCGATTCAGAAAAGGACGAAAAGTACGTAAATAGTACGATATAATTTGGAGAATTTTAGAGAAATTACAAATTATTCCAGGAATTCAATAATTTCCAAAAGTAATAAAATACTTCGCAGAAATTAAATTAGTATGTTTAAAAATTTTTTTAAATCTTCGTCAAAATTTCAATTATTTCTACAAATTAAAAAATTCTTCTCCGAAATTCAATTATATTTAAAAATTTTAATCAAATTTTTGGCAAACATTTAATTATTTTCATAAAATAATAAAAATTTCACAGGAATTCAATTGTTTACAAAATCTTCTATAAATTTATTCGCAATAATTCAAATTATTCAATAAATAATAAAATTCTTACAGGGATTCAATTATTTTCGTAAATTAAAAAATGCTTTTTAGGAATTCAATTATTTTCATAAATAATAAAACTCATTGTAGAATTTCAATTATTTTTAATATACAATTTTAATGAAATTCCACGAAAAATGTAATTAATATCAAAAATTTTATTAAAATTCATCGAGGAAAAATTTCATTTTTTTTCAATTATTTAAAAATTTGTTGATAAAAATTATTTATGAGATTTGAATTTTAAGAAACATTCAATTATTCAATAAATTATTTTTTTTGCATTACAAACTATTGCAGAAATTTAATTATGTTCAAAAATAATAAAATTCTTCTTTTGAAATTCAATTATTTTCACAAATAATAAAACTTTTCGGAGAATTTCAATTAGTTTTAATAAATTGGCAATATTTTAACTATTTTTAAAAATTTTCTACAATTAAATGATTTCCAATATCTACTATTTTAATAAAATTTTATTTAGAAATTTTTTATAAATTTCTTCATACAATAATTCAATGCTTTTCATAAATAATAACATTTTAACAGGGATTCAATTATTTTTACAAATAATGCAACTCATCCAAGTATTTAAATTATTTTTTAAAAAAATTTTAGATAATAATTGAATTTTGACATTTATTTTTTTAAAAAAGTATAGTACAGTATAGTAATGATTGCAATACTGTATAGTAACGATTGCTATACTGTATAGTAATGATTGCTATACTGTATAGTAATGATTGCCGTACTGTATAGTAATGATTGCCATACTGTATAGTAATGATTGCCATACTGTATAGTAATGATTGCTATATTTATTAAAATTGTCCTTAAATATTGAAAATAATTGAATTTTTGCAAAGAATTTTACTATTTATCAAAAACAATTGAATTTTTCCGAAGAATATTATTTGTATGAAAATAATTGAGTTCTTTGCAAGGAATTTTATTAAAATTTTCCAAAATAATAAACATTAATAATTAATTATGTACTTATAATAAGTGGATTTTTAAAATTTCGAATCTGAAATTAATAATCAAATTTTGAAAAAGCATTTATTTTTAGAGATATTGAAAAATAATTGACTGAAAAAATAGATTTTTTCGATTACTGATGTTCTCGAAAAGAATGCTTCGAAAAATTTAGATAAAAGGGAATTAAATGAATTGTAGACTGAGACGATATACTGTATAGTAATATTGATGTATTTCTTCATGTTTTATAGTTCTGATAAAATTGAATTTATAGTTTTAAGTATTAGTAAATTGAATGTTATTCAATTTCAAATTTTGACTGAATTTTTTCGGTTTGAAATTAATTACTAATTTTTATATTTTGGTTTATTTATTTTTTAATAACATTATTACTGAATAACACAATTTCTTTTTTTATACAGCAAAAATGCGAAACAATACAATTTTTTTTTTAAGAATTTGGAAGAATTTGGATAATTATTTCCAAAATTTTAGTTGCATGAAAAAAATTTTTTTTTGCTAATTGTTACTATCAATTAACTGATTAGCTACGTAATTTTTCAAACTTCTTGAGGAAAAAATTTCATAATCGCGATCACTAATGAATCACATTTAAAGTATCAATGTAATCTTTATAAATCTGCTCACGCTTTGCATATTGTTCTTTTTTACAATTATGTTTGGCATCAGTTAAAAAACATTCGAAAATTTGAACGAAATTTCTGTAAAGAAAAAAACAAACACTTAAAACACATAAAAATAGATAACTTCTAAATTTTATAAAAGTATTTTCAAATTTGGGTACAAAAGGCGAAAATTTTGATGTAGAAACTAGAAAACAAAAAAAAAATCTTCTGTAAATTTAGAAGTTATTTATTTTCTTTCCGTGTATTTACCAATAAGTATTTAAAAATAATTGAAATTAAATATTTTAAAAAGCATTTAAAGAAATAAAAAAAAAGAATTTAAAGAATTATTAAACAAAGCGTTAAAAAAATATTTAAAGAAAGTAACTAGAAATTGTATTTAAAAATACTAATTTTAAAATTAAATGGGACAAATATTATAATTTTTGTATATATTAAAATAAATATAATTTTTGTATACTTAAATCTTACTTGAATCCATTTGGAGTAAATGATAATCCTAAATTAGCTAATTCGTTAATGTTCTCCTGTTTTCGGTTGAAAAATTCAGTTTCGCAAGTGTCAGTAAAATTATAAAGACAACCAATTTCTTCACCAAGATATCGATCATAGCAAACTGCAAAGAAAATTTTTCATTTTCAAATTTATTCTCATTTCCTTTGAAAATAAAGTAAATAAAAAGAAAATTTTAACTCAATTAGTAAAAACTAATTTTTAACTATAACGTTTAAATTCAAAAATTGTGAAAATTTTTATTGAAGTGTCTTTTTTTTCAGTAAACAGTTTTTAATTCGTCTGATATTTTATATATAGAATCATTATACTTTATAAAATGTTTAAAAATTAATTTCTTCACATTACCAAGTCGATAGAAACCGCAATATTTTCTCTCGCTTTCGTCAATAAGTTGTTGAATGTCACTTTCATCTAATTCAATACTTCCTTGAATGCATTTTTTTACTATATTATTCATATTATACTGAAGTTCATCTCGTACAGTACTATTCATACAGTTTTGCATTTTTTCAGGATTTTCATCCGCTTTTTCATAGGCAAAAAATAAATCCATCAATCTGGTGTGGTTTTTAAATTCTGTAAGATTTACATTATTTTTTGCACACAATGCTACAAAATCATCATTTGTCAAACTTTTGTATTTCAATAGTTGTGCGTTTATCCACACGATGAATACTGTCAGAAAAAATTTTTAGTACTTTATTAATATATTTATTTTATACATTTATGTTATATTCTTTTTTATATTATATTATAATAATCAATTTATAATTTATATTTAATAAAATTTAATTAATAATTCAATTAATTATAAATTATTACAAATTTATTATAAATTATATTATTAAGGCCACAATTAACAAACTGTATTTGACAATAATTAAGGTCATTGAAAAAATATCAAAATTATTAAGGTAAGAAAGTGTAGAAATATATATTCTAAAAAATCATATACTCACTGGAAGAAATCGCAATAAAAAATAGTGATTTAAAGAAAGACATTTTTTTACAAAAATAGAAATTTGGATCTTAATATTTCGTTACAGAATATTTTTTTTAGTTTCTAACTTTTTTCTATCTGAAATATTGGTTCTTATATTTATACCCACTAAATTATTCAGTGTGTTCCTTAATTTTTATCAGGTGACGCTAAAACAAACAACAAATAAATTTTTGTCCAAAAATAATAAAAATAAAATGTCTGTTCTTTTACGTATTCTTCTGAAAAAATTCAAGTCATTTTTTGTACTATATTTGTTTTATCTGGTAAATTTACAATTTTTTTATTTATTATATACTTTTCTTCTAACGTCACGAATTTGTAATAAAAAAAATCTATTATTATATATAAGCATTTTTAATGAATAGTAACAATTATGGCAATTTATTGTATTATAAATTATTCATTTGTTCATATTATTTATATTTATTTATTTATTTACTAGCTGTAAAATTTTATTTAAATTTTAAAATTTTTATTTTAAAATTCTGAAAAATTTGGTTTTTGTTAAATATTTTTGTGCTTTTTTAAAGACAATTGGATTTTTATAAACAAGTAATTGAAACTTTTGTGACCTAATTGAAATTTACAAAAACAATTAATTTTTTCTATTAAAAACAATTGAAATTTCTAAATTTGTATTAAAAATAATTAAAGTTTATCAGCATTTCATTCAAGATTTATCAAATTAATCTTGAAATTTTGTGAAATTTAATTAAAAATAATTAAATTTGTTCAAGAATTTTGTTAGAGATTTAAAAAATTCGAATTTACAAAAATTTTTAGTTAATAATTAATAAATAATTGAGTTTTACAAGAGTCACAATCGAATGTAATTATTTGCTTCTTAAAATAAAAAATCAACATTAAAGTGTCTTAATTGCATCTGAAATAATTTAATTACGAATAAGTTACAATTAAAAAAATTTTTAATTTGTTAATTTTTAAAAGTTTTAAATTTAAACTATTTTTCAAAGTACCAGTCTCGAAATATTTTTATTAAAAGTTTGAAAAATTTGGTTTTTAAAATATTCCAGTTTGGTTTAATAAAGATAATTAAATTTTTATAAACAAGTAATTGAAAAATTGAAATTTGCAAAAATTCTGTTTAAAATAACTGAATTTTTTAAAGAATTTGAAGAAAATTTTTCAAAATAGTTGAAAAACGGTCGCCACAGTAATAAGAAATTTTATTTTCAAAATAGATAGATAGAAGTTTTAAATTGAATTTTTACTTCTGAAAATTATTTTTATTAAATTTTTTTTTTATAATTGCACTACTCTTGTATTTTTTTTTTATAGTTATTAGGGAAAAAGTTGAAATTCAATTTTTAACCCAAGAAAAATTAAGGGAAAAACAGGGGAATTTTTATTTCAACCCTGTTGAACTCTGTCTAAATTTTGAATGTTATTCAATTTCAAATTTTGACTTAATTTTTTCGGTTTGAAATTAATTACTGATTTTTATATTTTGGTTTATTTATTTTTTAATAACATTATTACTGAATAACACAATTTTTTTTCATACAGTAAAAAAGCGAAACAATACAATTTTTTCTATTAATTTCGAAGCATTTGAATAATTATATTTCAGAACTTATGATTGTATGAAAAATTTTTTTTTTATTGTTACTGTCAATTAACTGATTAGCTAAGTAATTTTTTAAACTTCTTGAGGAAAACATTTCATAGTCGCCATCACTTGGGAATCACAGTTAAAGTATCGACGTATTCTTTATTTAACTGCTCACGCTTTGCATATTGTTCTTTATTACAATTTTGTTTAACATCGGTTGCTGTGCATTCGAGAAGTTCAACGAAATTTCTGTAAAGAATAAAAAACAATTAATGTAAAATTACAGGAAAAGAAAATGAATTTTATAAAAGAATTTTCAAATTTGGGGATAAAAGGCGAGAAAGCAAAATTATTTTTGATATAAAAAATACTAAACAAAAAAAAACTCTTGTAAAATTTAGAAGTTATTTATTTTTTTTCCGTGTATTTAACAAGTATTTAAAAATAATTGAAATTAAATATTTTAAAAAGCATTTAAAAAAATATAAAAAAAAGAATTTAAAGAATTATTAAACAAAGCGTTAAAAAAATATTTAAAGAAAGTAACTAGAAAATGTATTTAAAAATACTAATTTTAAAATAAAATGGGACAAATTTTATAATAATTTTTGTTATATATTAAGATAAATATAATTTTATATAAATAAATCTTACTTGAATCCGTTTGGAGTGAATGATAATCCTAAATTAGCAAATTCGTTAATGTTCTCCAGTTTTCGTTTGAAAACTTCAGTTTCGCAAATTTCAGTCAAATTATAATCAAGACAACCATTTTTTTCAAGATATCGATCATAGGAAGCTGGAAAAAAAATTTTTCATTTTATTCATTTTCACACGAAAATGAAAGTAGAAAAGCAAATTTGAACTGAAATAGTAAAAATAAATTTTTAACAAATTCAAAACTTGAAATTTTTTATTCAAATATTTAATATTTATTACTTGAATAAGTTTTTAATTTTTATTTGTTTCAAAGAATTCGTAAACTTTATAAAAATTTTTAAAAAATATATTTTTTTCACGTTACCAATTCGATAGAGACCACAATAGTTTCTCTCGGTTTCGTCAATAAGTTGTTTAATGTCACTTTCATCTAATTCAATACTTCCTTGAATGCATTTTTTTACTATATTATTCATATTATACTGAAGTTCATCTCGTAGAGTACTATTCATACAGTTTTGAATTTTTCCAGGATTTTCATTTGCTTTAAGATAAGCAAAAAATAATTTTCCCAATCTGGTTTCTTTTTTGAATTCTGCGAGATTAATATTATTTTTTGCACACAATTCGGCAAAATCATCATTTGACAAATTTTTGTATTTTAAAAGTTGTGCGTTTATCCACAAGATGAAAACTGTTGGAAAAAATTTTTAGTACTCAATTAATTAATATTTTATATAAATATTCTTTCTTTATTAATTAAACGTTAATTACAGTATATCCATGAAAATAAAATATTTTCATCAAAATGTTCATAAAAATGTCATTTAAAAATTCATATACTCACAGGAAGAAATCCCAATAAAAAGTAGTGATTTAAAGAAAGACATTTTTCTCAAAAAAAAAAAAATAAAAAATTTGTAACTTAATATTTTGTTACAGAATATTTTTTTAGTTTCTAACTTTTTTCTATTGAAAATATTGGTTCTTATATTTATACCCACTTAATTATTCAGTGTGTTCCCTAATTTTTATCAGGTGACGCTAAAACAAACAACAAATAATAATTTTATCTCAGGGTGAAATTTTTGTTCTCTTACGTATTCTTTTTAAAAAAATTCCTTGCATATAACGTACTTTATTAGTTTTATCTGGTAAATTAACATTTTTTTGTTCATTATTTACATTTTTTCTAACGTCACGAATTTGTTTTAAAGAAAAACTATTATTCTATACAAGCATTTTAAATTTAAAGTCAAAATTATTTGACGACAACGTTTAATAAAATTATATGTTTTAGGAAATAAAATGAAATATTAATATTAACAATAACTGTAAATATTTCATTAATGATTCAGAAAATTAATATCAAAAAAATATTAATCTCAAGAAAATATTAATATAAAAAAAATAATCTCAAGAAAATATTATTACAAAAAAAACTAATATAAAAATATGATAATTGATTAAAAAAAAGTTACAATTAAATTTTTTCAATTAGTTAATTTGAAAAATATTTTAATTAATTTTTTTTTAAACCCAATTTTTGTAAAATTTTATTTAAAATTACGAAACATTTGGTTTTTGTAAAATATTTATGTGCTTTTTTGAAAATAATTGGATTTTTATAAACAAGTAATTGGAAATTTGTGAACTAATTGAATTTTATAAAATTCTGTTAAAAATAATTAAATTTGTTACAGAATTTTGTTAGTCATAAAAAATTTCAAAATTTCCAAAATTTTGAATTGAATTTTCTAAAGAGTCACATTCTAATGTATTCATGTTTCTAAGTGCGAAGATTAATAATTAAAATTTTTATTACTTAAATTAAAAAAAGATGCACACTTAAAATTTTTTAATAAAATTGAATTTTCACAAAGTTTTTTTTGAATATTCTGAAAAATAAGATTTTTGAAATTTTTGAAATTTATTATATTCAAGATAATTGAATTTTTATAGACAAATAATTGAAAATTTTTGAAGTAATTGAAATTTCTTTACATTCTAGTAAAAATAATTAAATTCATTTAAAGAATTTTATTTAAATTTTTCGAAAATAATTAAGGGAAGTTAGTCACCGTAATTATAATTTTATTTTTAAAAATTTCTTCGCAATACATTCAATTATTTCCATAAATAGTAAAACTCATTGCAGATTTTCAATTATTTTTAATACAATTTTTATCAAATTCCTCGAAAAATGAAATTATTTTAAAAAATTGAAAAAATTCTAAAATTGTATTAAAAATCTAAAAATAATTAAATTTGTTAAAGACTTTTATTAGAGTTTTAAAAAATTCAAATTTACAAAAAATTTTAATTAATAAATGATTGAATTTTACGAAAAGTCGCAATCAAATGTAATCATCTGTTACTTAAATTAAAAAGTCAACATTAAAGTGTCTTAATTGCATTTGAAATAATTTAATTACGACTAAGTTACAATTAAAATTGTTTTTAATTAGTTAATTTTTTAAAGATTTAAATTGATAGACGTCTTTAAAGAATTCGATGAAATTTTTACTTCTACAATTTTTTTTTATAATTGCATTTCTCTGGAATTTTTTTTATTAGGAAATAAGTCGAAATTTTTTTTCAAAACCAAGAAAAGTGGGAAAATCTTTATTAATTTATTAATTTTTAATTTTATTAATTTTTTTTGTTATTAATTTTAAAGCATTTGAATCATTATTTTATGAAAAAGTTTTTTTGCCTTTATCGTTTTTTGTAATTAATTTTTATAATTATGTGATTAGCTACGTAGTTTTTCAAATTTCTTAAAAATTAAATTTCATAGTCGATCATTTACGAATCACAGCAAAAGTATCAATGAATTCATTTTGTAATTGTTTTCGTCTTGCAGTTTGTTGTTCATTACAATTTTGTTCAGCATTGGTTGCTTTGCAATCGAGAATTTGAACAAAATTTCTGTAAGTAAAAAAGCACATATAATATGCAATTATTTAACAAGAATTAAACAAATTAAAATATTTAACAAATATTTAAAAAAAATTTAATATTTAACAATTATTTATTTAAAAAATTAAAATATTTATTAAGTGTCTAAAGAATTAAAATATTTAACTGGTTTTAAAAAAATTAAAATATTTAACAAGTGTTTAAAAAATTAAAGTATTTAAAAAAGTGTTTAAAAATTAAAGTATTTAAAAAAGTGTTTAAAAAATTAAAGTATTTAACAAGTTTAGCAAATATTTAAAAAATTTTAGATTTTAATATTAAAAAATATCAAATCAAAAAAAAAAACCAAGTTAACAAATAATTATAATTTTTGTATTTTACGTGAGTCCTTTTGGAGTGAATGATAATCCTAAATTAGCAAATTCGTCAACGTTCTCCACTTTTTTTTCGAACATTTCATCCTCACAATTTCTATAAATTGTATAATTAAGACAACCAATAGTATCTTCAAGATACCAATCATAGCAAGCTAAAAAAGAAATTTTTCATTTAATTCATTTTCACTTGAGAAATAAAGTAAAAAAGAAAATTTTATCTAAAATAAGAACTAATTTTTTTAAAAATTCAAAAATTGGAATTTTTCATTCAAATCTTTATTATTTTCAATAAAAAGTTTTTAATTTATCTTGTTTTATAGAATTCGTAAACTTTATAAAAATGTTTAACAAAAATATTTTTTTTTTTCACTTTACCAATTCGATGGAGACCACAATATCTTTTTTCACTTTCGTCAATGAGTTGTTGAATGTCACTTTCATCTAATTCAATACTTCCTTGAATGCATTTTTTTACTATATTATTCATATTATATTGAAGTTCCTCTCGTAGAGTACTATTCATACAGTTTTGCATTTTTTCAGGATTTTCATTTGGTTCAATATAAGCGACAAGTAATTTTCCCAATTTTCTAATGTCATTAGATTTTGTAAGATTCACATTATTTTGTGCGCATAATTTTGCAAAATCGTCATTTGACAAATTTTTGAATTTTGATAGTTGTGCATTTATCCATAAGATGAAAACTGTCAGAACAAAATTTTAGTACTTTAATTATTATAGGCTATAGCAAAATAGAAACTTGAATCGTAACCGCAAACTCAATAATAAAAAAATAATAATTTAATTATTAAAATTATTAAAAAAAAATATATACAAATATGTTCTAAAATTTCATGTACTCACAGGAAGAAATTACAATCAACAGCAGTGATTTAGAGAAAGACATTTTCTTCAAAAAAAAAAAAATTAATACCTCCTTACAGAATATATTTTAGTTTCTAATTTTTTTCTATCAGAAATATTTTTTCTTATATTTATACCCACAAAATTATTTACAGTGTTCTTTAATTTTTATCAGTTGATAAAACAAACATGTAAATTATTATCACAGGATTCAAGATTTTTTCTTTTATTTATTCTTTAAAAAAATGCGTGACTTTTTATGAAATAATGAATTTTATCTGTCAAATTAACATTTTTTTTGCTTATTTTTTTCTTAATGTTATGAATTTTATTTTATAGGCAAACTATTATTATAATATAGTCATTTTGAAAAAGAAGTTAAAATTATGTGTATACGAACAACGTTTAATAAAAAATATCTTTAGGTAAAGAAATAAAATAAATTGTAACTTTTTTTCAATTTATTTATTAGACAAGTCCAATTTTTGTTATGGTTAGAAAAAAAAATTCAAGACTAAATTTTTTGCTTTTGAAGTATCATAAACTATATTTTGAAGAAAGATAAGTTACACTTAAGATTGTTTTAATTAGTTCATTTTCTAAAGTATTAAATTTAAGTTTTTAATAATTTATTTTTTAGAATATCCCAGTTCTGTTTATTAAACATAATTGAATTTTTATAAGCAATTAATCGGAAAAAATGAGAAATAAATTATTTGCTAAAATTTTATGAAAAATGAATGAATTTTGTATAAAGAATTTCTTTGAATATTTTAAAAATAGTCAAGAGAAGTACATTACAGTAATTAATTTTATTTTGAACAAACATAGATCCAAATTCTTTAACTTTGGAATAAATGACTAATTTTTAAATTTTTGTTTACTTCTTTCTAATAATTATATTGCAGTTTAATACACAATTTTTTTTTTTTTTTAATACAATGAAAATGTGAAACAAAACAATTCTTTTTATTAATTTTGAAGTTTTTGGATTCATAGTTGATCACTTATGAATCACAGTAAAAGTATCAATGAAGTCTTTTTGTATCTTTTCACGTTTTGCACTCAGTTCTTCTTTACAATTCTGTTTGACATCGGTTGATGTGCAATTCAGAAGTTTTAGGTAATTTCTGTAAGGATGATACTAACGTATAATGTACAATTATTAAACAGTAATTAAAAAAAATATATTTTTGTCAGCACTTAAAAAATTGAAATATTTGACAAGTGTTTAAAAAATTAAAATATTTGACAAGTATTAAAAAAATTACAATATTTAACAAATATTTAAAAAATTATAATACTAAGCAAATATTTTTAAAAATTAAGATATTAATTTTTAAAAAGTATTATATTAAACAAGTATCAATTTTAAAATGATTAAAATTTTTTTCATAAAAAGTGCTTACGAAAATCCTTGTTCAGTGAACGATAATCCCAAATTAGCAAATTCATCAACGTTCTCCAGTTTCATTTTGAATATTTGATTTTGACAAGCTAAATTAATTGTGTGATTAAGACAACCAGTAGTATCATGAAGATATCGATCATAGCAAGCTGAAAAAAAAATTTTTCATTTGATTTTTGTTCACTTAAAAATAAAGTAAAAAGGAAAATTTTATCTAAAATAGAAAAATTCAATTGTTTATTTATTCAAAAATAAATATCTAATATAAACTTTTTAATTTGTCTTATTATTAGAATTAAATTGCATAAAAATTTAAAAAATATTTTTTTCACATTACCAAGTCGGTAGATACTGCAAAATGTTCTCTCGCTTTCGTCAATAAGTTGTTGAATGTCACTTTCATCTAATTCAATACTTCCTCGAATGCAATTTTTCACTACATTATCCATATTATATCGAAGTTTTTCTCGTAAAGTACTGTTCACACAGTTTTGCATTTCTTCAGGATTTCCATCGGTTTTAAGATGAGCAAAAATTATTTTTGCAAATTCCCAATTGTCGTTCAATTTTGTAAGATTTACATTATTTTTTGCACACAATTCGGCAAAATCATCATTTGACAAATTTTTGTATTTCAATAGTTGTGCGTTTGTCCACAAGATGAAAACTGTCAGAAAAAAATTTTAGTACTCAATTAATATTTTATATAAATATGTACTTTATTAATTATATGTTAATTGAAGTATATTTATGAAAATAAAATGTTTATAGAAAAAATATATTGTAAAAATTCATGTACTCACAGGAAGAAATCGCAATAAGCAGTAGTGATTTAAAGATAGACATTTTTCTTAAGTATATATTATTCGAAAGAAAAGGTTTTTTGGAACTTAATATTTCGTTACAGAATATTTTTTAGAATCTAATTTTTTTCTATTAGAAATTTATTGGTTCTTATATTTATACCCACTCACTAAACTATTCGCAGTGTTTATCTTATTATCAGGTGGTATTAAAACAAATAATATAAAAATTATTTTCTCAAGGTAAAATATAGAAATAAATAAAAGCACAAAAGTTCTTTTATTTATTCTTTTTAAAAAAAATGTATGGAATTTTATGTACAATATGAGTTTTATCTGTCAAAAATTATCATTTTTTTCATAATTTTCCACACACGAATTTTATTTTATAGGCAAATTATTATTATAAATATAGGCATTTTGGAAAACAGTCAAAATTATATGTGGATGATAAAAAAATATGTTTAAAAAATTTAAACGTACGTTTAAATTTTTTGATTTTATTTATTAGACAAAAAAGTACAATTTTTGTCGTAATAGTACCAGAACAAGATTATGAATAGGAAGGGATAAAACTAATTTATATTTTTTTTTTAAATTAGTTATTAATTCGTTCACTTTTTAATAATTCCACAACTGATTTTGTTTTTTTAAAAAATTATTGAAGTATAAATTTTAACTGTTTCTTAAATTTCTGTATTTTACCAGTTGTGCTCTTGAAAGAGAGACTATGAAAAAATATTCAGATAAATTGAAAATGTATAAGCTGATTAATTTTAAATAATTTTTTTCTTCTTTCTTTTTATTTCATTTTAAACGGGCAGAAAAATTATCTTTTATTTTTTTAATCTCAATTAATTTAACATTATTTTAATAAATAAACAGATTGTATTCATAGATTTCAAATTGATTTATTCGTAAATTAGTACTTATTAAAATTATTATGATTCATAAAATTTTTATAAAAAAGGAAATGTGGGAATTTAGAAAAAAATTTAAACTTGAAAAAAAAGATTGTACTTACAGAGAGTAAAAGTTATAAATATAGTTTTCAAAAAATTCATATTTTTATTCTTATAATTCAAAGACCTGTCGAATTTTTTAAAAAATTTGCAACTTAATTATTAGAAACATTTACTTTTATTTGCAACCCCTTAATTAAATTAATACATTCAATTTCTTTTTTTGGAGAATTTTTATTAGCGTCTGAGAAAATAGTAACAATTTTTAACAGCTGCGAAATCAAACAGTTCTATTCGAATTATGAAAATTTGAATTTTAATCGCTCTTTTATAATCATTTTTTCGCCAATTTATTTGATGAAGATTTTAATTTATGCAAATTTCCTTTTTTTAAATTCAAGTTTTTTTTTAGTCGAGTCTAAACTAAGTCGATCGAATTTTTAGATAATTTTAATGCTAATTTTCCTAATATAAAAAATATTTTTTATTAATAGAAAAAAGTTAAAAATAGAGATTTTGTCAGAATTTTATTTCTTTTTCTTTCGTAAAATTATTTATTTTCAAAATATTTGCAAAATCATGTATTTTTTATTTGATTTATTTTTTTTCCACGTATATTTTAATAATTGAAAATTTTACAAGGTTGATACTTTTAGGGTAGCAATGTATTCTTTCATTAGACTTTCACGTTTGGCATTTTGATCTTTATCATTGCTCTTTTTGATACCAAGTGATACACAGTTGAAAATATTTTCGTAAAGTCTAGAAAAAAGAGAGAAATAAATAATTAATTATTACTTATTAATGTGTTATAAAAAATAATTATTAACATAAAAATAGTTCGATTTAGTTAATTAATTTAATTACTTATTAATTAGTTTAATTTAAATTAATTTCAATAAATTAAAATCAATTAGTTTAATTAATTGTACTCACTTGACTCCTTCTGGGGAATAGGATAATCCTAAATTATCAAACTCTCTAAAGTTTTCCATTGGTCTTTTGTCCATTATGTTACTGCATTCTTGAATATTTGAAGCATTAGAATCAAGTTCTAAATTTTTGTTAACATCATTAAGGTACAGCTCATAGGAAGCTAAAATAAATATAATTATTACGTTATTTTCATTTTCAATATTTTCATAGTTTTTTTTTTTTTTTTTTTTTGATAATTCGTTTATTAAAATAAACGACTTTTCTAAAATTTATTTAGAACTGTTTTTATTTTTAAGCATAATAATAATTTGTTTTAAATGAAAATTTGTTTCTATACTTTTATTTGAACCAAATTTTGTTAAATTATTAAAATGGAAGAAAATTAACTGAAAGAAGAAAATTAAATTAAGAAATTAATTTAAAAGTTTGAAAAAATGATGAAAAAAACTAAAAAAAGGAAAATTAAAATATTTAAATATAAAAATTGAAGGAAAAATTAAATTAAACTTTTGAGGATTATTACCGAGTCGATAGAGGGCACACAATCTTTCTTCACTTTCGTCGACAAGTTGTTTAATACTATCATCGTCTAATTTAATACTTCCTTGAACGCATTTTTTTGCTGCTTGCATATTATTTTGAAGCAATTCATGAAGAGAATTGCCCAGACAGTGTTGAATTTTTTTAGGATTTTCAATTGCAACGATATTTTTAGAAAATAAATCTTCCACTTTACTTTCTTTGTATAATTTTTTTAAATCCACATTATTTTTCTCACATAATTTTCCAAATTCATTGTTCGTTAACTTCTTGTATTCTGATAGTTGTGCGCTTGTCCATGAGATAGAAACTGAAAAAAAATGTTTTATTATTTTTATTAGTTTTTTAATTTAAAAAAATTTTTTTTTATAATTTTTTTATTTAATTAATTAATTTATTTAATTAATTATTTATTAGTATTTTAAGTCCCTGTAGTTTCAACGTAACTTGAAAAAATTAATAATTTATTCTATTTATTTAATAATTTTTTTATTATTTACTAGTTAGGAGATTAAATTTAACTCGGAAGTTTATTTATTTAATAATTTTTTTATTATTTACTAATTAGGAGATTAAATTTAACTCAGGAGTTTATTTATTTAATAATTTTTTTTTTATTTTTCAGTTAGGAAATTATAAATTTACCACAGAAGCAAAGTGCAAGTAATTTAAAATAAAAATAATACTTACTGACAAGAAACGCTGCTAACAAAAATGATTTAAAGAAATACATTTTCTTTTTTCTATTATAGTAGACTTGATAGAATTTTTGGAGAATCTAACTTGACTGATGGAAAAATCGCCTACTATTTATACTCCATTAATTATTCACTATTTTCGTATATAAACAATATTTAATCAGTTGTGTAAAAGCAAAGAATATTAATTTTTTATCTATTCTGAAATAAATTCTTTTTCCTTGAATTTTTTTTTTAGTTACGAACGGTACACTGAATTGTTATAAAAAATTGTAATTAAATTTCCAAAAAATTAATAATAAAAATAATAATGATAATATTTTTTATTGTAAATATACACTAAACTTTAACAAGAAATTATAATTGAATTTTTAAAAATTAATAAAAATTAATAGTAATAAATTTTTAATTTCAAATAAACTGAATCTTTATAAAAAAAATTGTAATTTAATTTAGAAAAAAAGAATAATAATAACACTAATTCTATACCTAATTAAATTATATATTTTAAAATATAATTAAAAACAATTTTTAATTAATTATTTAATTAAATATAAAATGTTTCAAAAATACATTAAATAATGGTTTTGATTATAAATTATTTTCGATTAATTTTTAAACAAATTTTTTTTCTAATTGAGAAATATCGTAGTAGCAGTAAAGTTTAATTTCGTAATACAGTTGACTAAAATTACTGTGATTTTTTAGTTTTAAGATTTTTTAAAATAAATACTGAACTATTATAAGAAGTTCTATTATTCTGTTTTTTCTGTATTTCAAACACCTGTATAAATATTGTAATCAATATTGTATGCAAAATGACGAAATAAATCATTTTTTTATTAAAAAATATTTCATGTAAAATTAAAAATATTATAGTAGAAAAAAATATGTATTAGATATAATTGAGAATGAAAAAAAATGTTGCAAACGTTTCGATATATTTTTTAAATTTATTTCAAATATTGCTTTTATAATATTTTAGTCATTATTTGATATTTATTTTTATTTTATTGTTTTTTAGTTTTATTGATATTAATCGTCACTGCTGTGGTTTTTTGATTTTTAATATAATTTGTAATTAACTTCGTAGTTTTGCGACATCAGAAGGAGTAAGTTTCATAGTTTGACGCAAACGATTTATTTTTAAATTATCAATAAATTCTTTTGTTAGTTGTGCATGTTTTTTTTGTTGACCCTTAGTACAAGTTTTATTCACTTCAGCAGTTGCACAATCAAAAAGTTCTATATAATCTCTGAAAATTAAAAAATTTTTAATTTTATTTATTTATTGTTTTTCAAGAAAGGAAATATTTTTTTTTAAGTAAAAAAATAAAAATTATAGTCAAAACTTACTTTCGTCCTTTATCAGTGTATGCTAATCCTAAATTTGCGAATTCATTTGTATTTTCCAATTTATGTTTTTTCATTACATTTAGTTGACATTTTTCCGATCTTTCAGAATTAAGACAAACTTCTGAAAGATATTCTTCATAGGAGGCTGAAAAAAAATTTTTTTTTATGTATAATGAATTCATTTTTTTAAGAATAATTTTTATAAAAATACTTTTATAAAAATGGTTTTATAAAAATTCTTTTCTAAAAATACTTTTGATAAAAATATTGATAGAAAAATCATAGGAAAAATGTTTACTAAGTAGAAAAGTATTTTTTTTTAATATCATTTAATTAATTATTATTAAAAAACTATTTTGAATTTTACCAAGTCGACTGAGGGCACACAATTTTCTTTCGCTTTCGTCAATGAAAATTTGAACGCTGCTGTTGTCTAGTTGAATACTTCCATTAAGACATCGTTTTACAAAACACATTTCTTTTCTCAGTAGACCTTGCAAAGAATCGCCCAAACAATGTTTATTCTTCTTCAAAGCATCAGGATTTTTAGTTGGTGTGATACTTTCGAATAATAAATTTTCCACATGACTATGAATATTTTCCAGCTCCGTTAAATTTACTTCATTTTTTCTACATGAATTTTTTAAATCGTCTACTGTCAATTGTTTATATTTAAATGTCTGCGCCACTGTCAACACGACACAAGCTGTAATAAAGTAATTTATTAATTTTTTTTATTTCCCTAAAGATCCTAAAGAAATTTGAATTTTTCTTTCTTTTTGATAATACAAAAAATTAATTTCTTTCTGTAAGTGTTGAATTAATTTTATTTTTAATGTTTTTATCTAGTAATTTTTAAAAATATTCAAGTAGAAAAATTCGAGTTCATTTGAATATTCAAAATTTTAGGAATTTTTTTTTTAAACCTAATTTAAATTTATGACAAAAATTAAATAATTTTTTTTCTATGGTCTAATAGTGTTAATTGCAGAGGGGAAAAAATTTGTGGTTTAAACCAATTTTTCTAATTCAAACAACTTCATTTGATTAGAATAAATTTTTCTGATTTAAACAAATATTTTTGGTATAAACAAAGTTTTCTGATTCAAACAAATTTTTTTTCTTTAAATAAACTTTTTTTTTAATTATTAAAATAATTGACTATAAAAATTTGATGTTAAATAAATTAATTACATCCAACAAGCACTGTCAAAAATATTAGATTGAAGATTGACATTTTTAGAAATATAATTTTTGAATACTGAACTTCCTTCTCGTGTAGATTTTTTGGTAAAACTAACTCGACAATTAGAAAAAAAAATTTTATATTTATACACCACAAATTATTCCGTGTATTGTGAGTTTTTTCCTGATATTTTTTCAATGTCACGTAAAGATAAAAAATTGAAAAAAAATTTTGCTTTTCTATAGAAGGATTTTTCTTTTCTTTCATTTCTTTTTTTCATGTTTATCTATCTTCAATTATTAAGAATGTTAATTAATGCATTCCCCTTTATTCTTTGTTTATATTAATTTTAAAAGTCACGATCAGTCGTGAAATTAATTTTTTTTTTACTTTGTAAATGCTTTATTGAATTCTTTTTTGTTTAAATTTAAGAAAAACAAAAAATGAATTAATGAAAAAAGAATTTTCAAACATTTTCATTATAGGAAAAATTTTCTGCATTGATTAGTTTTTAAATTTAAATTTTTTTACATAACACAAATTTCTTATTTCTTAAAACAAATGTTAAATTTGCATATTTTTAAAAGATTTTTATCTTTTAAAAATTAAAATTGTTAAAAATTAAAAATGTTTATTTATTTTTGCCGATAAATGTCAATAGTACATTGCATTTGTTTATTCTATTTGTTTACAAAACAAATGTAATTGTTTGCCTTAGAAAACATTTTTAAAATTAAATTAATTAGATTTAATCTTTGTAAATAAAAAATTATTTTAATTTTTTAATTTTTTTTATTAATAAATTAACTAATTTATTAAACTAATTTTTGTTATATTAACTTCTTTTTACTAGTCTGCTTTTTCTTGGCAAAAAGTTTAATTTGCAATAATTTATAAAAAATTTTTGCAATACAATACGTATATGATTTTTTTATAAGATTGAAATTAATCGGAAGAATATTTATTTTGTCATAAGAATTCAATTATTTTCGTAAATAATAAAACTCATCAAAGAATTTCAATTATTTTAAATATTATTTTTAATTAATCGAAAAATTCAATTATTTTCACAAATTAAATTTTCCACAAAGAATTCAATTATATTTAAAATAAAATTTTTATAATATTTTTTAGGTATATTTCGAAAAAATTAATTATTTTTTATTTAAAACAATTTTTATAAAATTCTTACGAAGAATTCAATTATTTTCATATAATTAATAAATTTCTTTCCCGAAATTCAATTATTTTTGAAACTTTTAATAAAATTCTTAGCAACCATTCAATTATTTTTATAAATAATAAAATTTATCGCACGGATTTCAATTATTTTTAATACAATTTTACAGGTATTGCTCAAAAAATGTAATTATTCTTAAAAATTTAATTTCAATTACTCGAAGAAATCAATTATTTAAAAAAAAAATGTTTTTTTAAAATTGTTTGGAAGAATTAAATTATTTTCCAAAATAACAAAAATTTTCACAGAAATTCAATTCTTTTTAAACATTTTAATTAAATTTTTCGCAATAATTCATCAATTATTTTAAATAAAATTTTAATTAAATTTTTTTGAAATAATTCAATTATTCTTTTAAATTTTAATAAAATTCTTCCCAAGAATTCAATTATGTCAATAAATAACAAAATTATTCCCAAAAATTCAATTATTTAGAGGCATTTTAATAAAATTAATTGCAAAATTCAATTATTTTCATAAATAACAATATTCAGCACAAGAATTCAATTATTTTAAAAAATTCAAATAAAATCTTTCGCAAGAATTCAATTATTTTCAGAAACAATAAAATGCTTTTTAGGAATTAAATTATTTTCAAAAAAAGTGTAATAAAATACCATACAGAGATTCAATTATTGTCAAAAATTTTAATTGTAAAATTTAATTATTTTTACTTTTCTACTATTTTCATAAAATTTCCAAACAGAATTCAATTATTTAAAAAAAATTTTGTAAAAATCTTCGTAAGAATTGAATTATTTTCATGAATAATAAAAATTTCTTAAGAAATTATTTAAATTTGCATAAAAATTAATTAGAATTTGCATAAAATTAGTCGAAGGAAATCAATCATTAAAAAATTTTTTTTTTTTGAATTATTTAATTATAAATATTTAAATTCTTTCATGAATAATAATGCCTTAATATCTTTATTGCTTCAAAAATCGGATCAATTTTGAAAAATTTGATTTTTCTTCTTCATGAGAATGCTTTGTGTTTAAATTAAAAATTTATTAAATTAAATTATTATAAGTAGTTTGGTTTTTTTGATTAATTAAGAAAAACCAACTCTGTTTTAATTTAGAGAGAATTAATTCCCTCGAAGTCAGAATTAGTTAAAATTATTTAATTGGTAGTAAAATGTTGTCTGACCTTTTCTATTAGCAATTAGTAGAAAAGGACTATTTTTTAGTAGAAAATAACTAATTGGTCTCTGTTAATAATTGTAATTAATTTATTTGGATATTTTTTAATAATTTCATTGTAAAATTTGAAGATTTTGTAAATTTCTAAAATGTGTTTCACATAGTAGAGTTTATAACATCTGCTTTTATAATGTCATAAAATTCAGTAAACATTTGACTGATTTTTTCAGTTTCTTCATTGCTCGATACTTTTCTAATTATTTTAACTAAGCATCTAAAAAGATGTGTTATCTCTCTGAAAAAAAGAATAATGAATTATTTTGCAAAATTTTTTTTTTTAATTACCTAATTACGAAAGTAGTTTTATTATATAATTTAATTAATTAATTTAATAATTAGGATTGCTATTTAGTACAAACCTTAGTCCTTTTTCAGTATATGATAATCCTAAATTTTTAAATTCACCACTATTTTCGAAAGTTGTTTGCAATATAGTGTGACATTCTTTGGGAAATTGTTCAAGAAATGAATCAGAAGGTACTTCAACTTTTTCCATGTGACTTGCAAGCTCCTCGGAATAGGAATCTAAAAAAATGTTAACTACCTTATAGTTTACTATACAATTAATGGATATTTTTGGAATTATAATTTTTTCTGCTAAATTAAACTTTACGATATTTGAAAAAATTTATAAGAATTGTTAATTAAAATACCAATTTTCATTAGAGCACAAAATTTGTGTTTTGTTTCGTAAGTGAGTTGTTGAATGCTAGTTTCGTCCAATTCGATATTTCCTTGAATGCATTTTTTAATTATCGTCGTATTAAGGAGAAATTGTTCCGGTAGTGGATTGTCCACACAGTCTTTAATACTTATGGAATTGTTTATAAATTTCCTGTATGATTGGTACATTTGATCGTATCCACTTTGTTGGTGTAGTTCTTCTAAATCTTCATTATTTTTTACACATAGTTTTTTAAAATCCTCGTTTGTCAAATTTTTGTATTTCGATAGCTGTGCTCCTATCGATTTAATGCAAACTGAAAAAAAATAGTTAATTACACACAGTAAGATTAAAAAATAAAAAAAATAAAAATAAAAAAAAAATAATAATAATAAAATCAGAATGTAAAATATTTCATTTTCATTATATATTAAAATACAAAATATTAAAATACAAAATATTGAAATAAAAGATATTAAAATAAAAAATATTAAAATAAAAGATATTAATAAAAAATATTAAAATAAAAGATGATAAAATAACAGATATTAAAATAAAAATTATTAAAATGGAAAAATTATCTAAAACAAATTATACTTACAAGCGGAAGAAGATATAAAGAATAATAATTTTAAGAAATACATTTTCTTCAGATTTAATCCTTCTCTTCGTCGACTTTTTTCTAAACTAACTGAACTATTCGAAATATTTCTCCTTTTTTATACTCCCTTAATTATTCAGTGTATTTGTATTTTTTTTTTATTTGCAATTATTTTTTTATTTTTTCGAGTGACGTAAAAACAAATAATGAAAGTGTCACAAGTTTTACTAAAATCAACAGATGTGAATTAAAAAAATTTCTATTCAATTTATGAGAATTTTTGCATATTCCAATATTAACGAAAATTTAAAATTTGCATATTGAGTGTTGCCTTATTGTAAGTTTTGACTAAAAAACTTTCGATGGAATTTTTCTTTTTAAATTGTTAGAATATTTTCTATAAGTCCTATTTTTTGGGAATTTGAAAATAATAATTTTATGTTTGGCAAAATATCAGTGACACATTTTTATTGTCATTCTCTCAGTACCTGTAATAAAATAATGAGAAAAAATTTTAAAAAATAATTTTTAACCGTTTTGCTATTTTTTTTTTTTTTATTAAAAAATGAATTGTTGAAAAAATTGAAATTTGGAAAAATCGAAGTGATCAATTGTAAACAATTGAAAAGAATTCATAACAATTTTTTTCTTTATTTCTAAAAAAAACTTCTTTTTTTTAAAAGAGAAAATTTTTTTTTCATAATTTCTCTTTATTGATGATATTAATTGATAATTGATAATTAGTTTTTACCTAATTGCAGATGAGCACAAATATTTTGCTTTGCCTCGTGACTTAGTTGTCGAATACTACTTTCGTCTAATTCAATACTTCCTTTAATGCATTTCTGCACTATATTTTTATAAAAACAAAGTTTTCTCGACAGGGTATTTTACTATTTTTCATACAGTCGTTAAAGTCTATAAAAGATTGCTTTCTCTCAACCAAATTATTCATTTCTCTTAATCCGGCTTCCGATTGTAATTCCCTTAAATTTTCGTTATTTTTCTCACACAATTTTTGAAAATCACTGTTTGTTAAATTTCTGTATTTTGCCGATTGTGCTCTTGAAAGAGAGACTATGAGAAAATATTCAGATAAATTAAAAATGTATGCTGATTAATTTAAAAAAATTTTTTTTGTTCTTTTTTTTAATTTCAATTTAAACGGTTTTAAATTTATCTTTTATTCTCAATTAATTTTAGTTTTTACATTATTTTAATAAATAAACGGATTGTATTAATAGATTTCGAATTGTATTCGTAGATTAGTATTTATTAGAATTATTATGATTCATAACACTTATCAAAAAAAAAGAAAAGTGGGAATTTAGAAAAAAAAATTTGAAACTTGAAAAAAAGAAATTGTACTTACAGATAGTAAAAGTTATAAATATAGTTTTCAAGAAATTCATATTTTTATTCTTGTAATTCAAAGACCTGTCGAATTTTTTCAAAAATTTTAACTTAATGATTAGAAACGTCTGCTTTTACTTAAAACTCCTTAATTAAATCAATACATTCAGTTTCTGTTTTAGAAGAATTTTTATTCAGTGTCTTAGAAAATAATATAAAAACAAAAATTTTACAGTAATTTTTAACAGCTGCGAAATTAAACAGTTCTATTCGAATTATAAAAATTTTAATTTTAATCGCTCTCTTGTATTTATTTTTTCCCCATTTATTTGACGGAGATTTTAATTTACGCAAATTTCCTCTTTTTATATTCACATTTTTGTTTAGTCAAGTCTAAATTAAGTCGATCGATTTTTTAGATAATTTTAATGGTAATTTTTCTAATATAAAAAATATTTTTTATCGACAGAGTATACAATTTTTTTTATTGATAGAAAAAAATTAAAAATAGAGATTTTGTCAGAATTTTATTTATTTTTCTTTCGTAAAATTATTTATTTTCAAAATATTTGCAAAATCATGTATTTTTTATTTGATTTATTTTTTTTCCACGTATATTTTAATAATTGAAAATTTTACAAGGTTGATACTTTTAGGGTAGCAATGTATTCTTTCATTAGACTTTCACGTTTGGCATTTTGATCTTTATCATTGCTCTTTTTGATACCAAGTGATACACAGTTGAAAATATTTTCGTAAAGTCTAGAAAAAAGAGAGAAATAAATATTAATTATTACTTATTAATGTGTTATAAAAAATAATTATTAACATAAAAATAGTTCGATTTAGTTAATTAATTTAATTACTTATTAATTAGTTTAATTTAAATTAATTTCAATAAATTAAAATCAATTAGTTTAATTAATTGTACTCACTTGACTCCTTCTGGGGAATAGGATAATCCTAAATTATCAAACTCTCTAAAGTTTTCCATTGGTCTTTTGTCCATTATGTTACTGCATTCTTGAATATTTGAAGCATTAGAATCAAGTTCTAAATTTTTGTTAACATCATTAAGGTACAGCTCATAGGAAGCTAAAATAAATATAATTATTACGTTATTTTCATTTTCAATATTTTCATAGTTTCTTTTTTTGATAATTCGTTTATTAAAATAAACGACTTTTCTAAAATTTATTTAGAACTGTTTTTATTTTTAAGCATAATAATAATTTGTTTTAAATGAAAATTTGTTTCTATATTTTTATTTGAACCACATTTTGTTAAATTATTAAAATGGAAGAAAATTAACTGAAAGAAGAAAATTAAATTAAGAAATTAATTTAAAAGTTTGAAAAAATGATGAAAAAAACTAAAAAAAGAAAAAATTAAAATATTTAAATATAAAAATTGAAGGAAAAATTAAATTAAACTTTTGAGGATTATTACCGAGTCGATAGAGGGCACACAATCTTTCTTCACTTTCCTCGACAAGTTGTTTAATACTATCATCGTCTAATTTAATACTTCCTTGAACGCATTTTTTTGCTGCTTGCATATTATTTTGAAGCAATTCATGAAGAGAATTGCCCAGACAGTGTTGAATTTTTTTAGGATTTTCAATTGCAACGATATTTTTAGAAAATAAATCTTCCACTTTACTTTCTTTGTATAATTTTTTTAAATCCACATTATTTTTCTCACATAATTTTCCAAATTCATTGTTCGTTAACTTCTTGTATTCTGATAGTTGTGCGCTTGTCCATGAGATAGAAACTGAAAAAAATATTTTAGTATTTTTATTAGTTTTTTAATTTAAAAAATTTTTTTTTTATTATTTTTTTATTTAATTAATTAATTTATTTAATTAATTATTTATTAGTATTTTAAGTCCCTGTAGTTTCAACGTAACTTGAAAAAATTAATAATTTATTCTATTTATTTAATAATTTTTTTATTATTTACTAGTTAGGAGATTAAATTTAACTCGGAAGTTTATTTATTTAATAATTTTTTTATTATTTACTAATTAGGAGATTAAATTTAACTCGGGAGTTTATTTATTTAATATTTTTTTTTTTTATTTTTCAGTTAGGAAATTATAAATTTACCACGGAAGCAAAGTGCAAGTAATTTAAAATAAAAATAATACTTACTGACAAGAAACGCTGCTAACAAAAATGGTTTAAAAAAATACATTTTCTTTTTTCTATTATAGTAGACTTGATAGAATTTTTGGAGAATCTAACTTGACTGATGGAAAAATCGCCTACTATTTATACTCCATTAATTATTCACTATTTTCGTATATAAACAATATTTAATCAGTTGTGTAAAAGCAAAGAATATTAATTTTTTATCTATTCTGAAATAAATTCTTTTTCCTTGAATTTTTTTTAGTTACGAACAGTACACTGAATTGTTATAAAAAATTGTAATTAAATTTCCAAAAAATAATAAAAATAGTATTAAATTTTTAATTTCAAATAAACTGAATCTTTATAAAAAAAATTGGAATTTAATTTAGAAAAAAAGAATAATAACAACATTAATTCTATAATTAAATTTATTTTTTAAAATATAATTTAAAAAAATTTTTTAATTAATTATTAATTAAATATAAAATTTTGCAAAAACACATTAAATAATGGTTTTGATTATAAATTATTTTCGATTAATTTTTAATCCATTTTTTTTCTAATTGAGAAAGATCGTAGTAGCAGTAAAGTTTAATTTTGAAATACAGTTGACAATCTGTATTTTTTTAGTTTTAAAAATTTTTTAAATAAATACTTAACTATAGTAAGTTCTATTATTCTTTTTTTCTATATTTCAAACACTTGTATAAATATTGTAATCAATATTCTATGCAAAATGATGAAATTAAATAATTTTTCCATTAAAAAATATTTCATGTAAAATTAAAAATGTTATAGTAGAAAAAAATATGTATTTAGATATAATTGAGAATGAAAAAAATATTGCAAACTTTTCGATATATTTTTAATTTATTTCAAATATTGCTTTTATAATATTTTAGTCATTATTTGATATTTATTTTTATTTTATTGTTTTTTTAGTTTTATTGATATTAATCGTCACTGCTGTGGTTTTTTTGATTTTTAATATAATTTTGTAATTAACTTCGTAGTTTTGCGGCTTGAGCAGAAGTAAGTTTCATAGTTGGACGCAAACGATTTACTTTTAAATTATCAATAAATTCTTTTGTTAGTTGTGCATGTTTTTTCTGTTGATCCTCAGTACAAGTTTTATTCACTTCAACACTTGAACAATTAAAAAGTTCTACCCAAGCTCTGAAAATAAAAAAATTTTTAATTTTATTTATTTATTGTTTTTCAAGAATAAGGAAATATTTTTTTTAAAGTAAAAAAATAAAAATTATAGTCAAAACTTACTTTCGTCCTTTATCAGTGTATGCTAATCCTAAATTTGCGAATTCATTTGTATTTTCCATTTTATGTTTTTTCATTACATTTAGTTGACATTTTTCCGTTCTTTCAGAATTAAGACAAACTTCTGAAAGATATTCTTCATAGCAGGCTGAAAAAAAATTTTTTTACATGTGATGAATTTATTTTTTTATGAATAATTTTTATAAAAATACTTTTCTGAAAATACTTTTCCGAAAATATTTTTCTGAAAATACTTTTCTGAAAATACTTTTCTGAAAATACTTTTCTGAAAATATTTTTCTAAAAATACTTTTATAAAAGTATTTATAGAAATATTAATAAAAATATTTATTAAAAAAAATCACAGGAAAAATGTTTACTAAGTAGAAAAGTATTTTTTTTAATATCATTTAATTAATTATTATTGAAAAACTATTTTGATATTTACCATGTCTACTGAGGGCACACAATTTTCTTTCGCTTTCGGCAATGAGAATTTGAACGGTGCTGTTGTCTAATTGAATACTTCCATTAAGACATCGTCTTACAAACCACATTTCTTTTCTCAGTAGACCTTGCAAAGAATCGCCCAAACAATCTTTATCCTTCTTCAAAGCATCAGGATTTTTAGTTGGTGTGATACTTTCGTATAATAAATTTTCCACATAACTATGAATCTTTTCTAGCTCCGTTAAATTTAATTTATTTTTTTTACATGAATTTTTTAATTCGTCTACTGTCAATTGCTTATATTTAAATGTCTGCGCCACTGTCAACACGACACAAGCTGTAATAAAGTAATTTATTAATTTTTTTTATTTCACTAAAGATCCTAAAGAAATTTAAATCTTTGTAGAAAATGTATTTTTTTTTCTTTTTCTTTTTGATAAAGGAAAAAGTTAATTTTGGTCTGTAAGTGTTGAATTAATTTTATATTGAATTTTATTCTCCAGTAATTTTTGAAAATGTTCGAGTAGAAAAATTTGAGTTTATTTGAATTTTCAAAATTTTAGGAAAAATTTTTTTTTTTTATTTTGAATTATAATTTAAATTTATGACAAAAATTAAATAATTTTTTTTCTATGGTTTATAATAGTGTCAATTGCAAAGGGGAAAAAATGTCTGTTTAACAAAAAATTTTTTTAGTTTAAACCAAATTTTTTTAAATTTAAACAACTTCTTTTGATTGGAATAAATTTTTCTGATTTAAACAAATATTTTTGGTTTAAACAAAGTTTTCTGATTCAAACTAATTTTTTTTTCTTTAAAAAAAATGTTTTCTAATTATTAAATTGACTTGAAACATTTGTTGTTAAATAAATTAATTACATCCAACAAGCACTGTCAAAAATATCAGATTAAAGATTGACATTTTTAGAAATATAATTTTTGAATACTGAACTTCCTTCTCGTGTAGATTTTTTGGTAAAACTAACTCGACAATTAGGATAAAATTTTTATATTAATACACCACAAATTATTCCGTGTATTGTGAGTTTTTTCTTGATATTTTTTCAAAGTCACGTAAAGATAAAACATTGAAAACAAAAATTTGCTTTTCTATAGAAGGATTTTTCTTTTCTTTCATTTATTTTTTTCATGTTTATCTATTTTTAATTATTAAGAATGTTAATTAATGCATTCCCTTTATTCTTTGCTTAAACTAATTTTAAATGTCACGATCAGTCGTGAAATTAATTTTTTTTTTTACTTTGTAAATGTTTTTTAGAATTTTTTTTTGTTTAAATTTAAAAAAACAAAAAATAAATTTGCAAACATTTTCATTATAAAAAAAATTTTTTGCAATGATTAGTATTTATATTTAATTTTTTTTACATAATACAAAATTTCATCTTTCTTAAAACAAATGTTAAATTTGCATATTTTTAAAAGATTTTTATCGTTTAAAAATTAAAATTGTTAGAAATCAAAAATGTTTATTTTTGCCGATAAATATCAATAGTAGATTGCAATTGTTTATTCTATTTGTTTACAAAACGAATGTAATTGTTTGCCTTAAAAAACATTTTTAAAATTAAATTAATTAGCTTTAATTTGTATAGGTATACAAAATTTTTTTTATTTTTTTATTAATAAATTAATAAAAATTTTATTAATAAATTAATTATTTTATTATAAACTATTCATTTATTTATATAGTTATATTAATTTATTTACTATATTTTTTTATTTTAATTTATTTTTTATTTTAATTTATTTCCAGATTTAATATCCGTGTAGTACTAATGTTTACGTAATGTTTATAAGAAAAAATAATAATAATTAATTAATAATTAATAATTAATTTATTAATATTTATTTTTTTAATAATTAATAATTTATAATTTGTTTATAAGAAAAAATGAAATTTATTGAAAAATTAATTTTTAATTCAAAAAGAAAAAATTGTTAATTTGTGTAATAATTCATACAAAAATTTGTTCACAACAATCGTGTTTTGTTACTTAAAAATTATTTATTACAAATTATATTTTTATAATTCTATTATTATATTTTAATAATTAACAATATTATAATAATAATTATAAATTACAGAATAATGAACAAAATATTAAATTAAAAATATTTTATCTAAAGGAATGAAAAATTGTCATTTAAAATTTCAAAGACAGAAAAATTAGTGTTTAAAATCAGAGTTTATTTTTCAAAAATGCACATAAACAGTTGTTGATGTGTAGACAATATTATTTTTTTACAATTAAGAAATTAACAATTTTTTATGTCTCATTATTATTCAGATTTAAATTCGATCTTTGAATACATCCTTCATTCGCATAGTCAGTATTAAATGTGTCTTCTTCTCTTCTTCGCTACAATTCTCAATAGCTTTCGATGAGCAATCAAGCATGTCGGTCCATACTCTGAAAAACGAAAATATTTTAAAAATTTTAATTTTGAAAATTAATTACAATGAAATTTAAATTTAATAATTAATACAGTTGATTATATTAATTATTAAAAGTTAATTAATAAAAGTATAGTTGAAAAAAATAAAATGAATTTAAATCTAATATTAGAATAATAT
This sequence comes from Leptopilina syphax, assembly GCA_032872505.1. Taxonomy (NCBI): domain Eukaryota; kingdom Metazoa; phylum Arthropoda; class Insecta; order Hymenoptera; family Figitidae; genus Leptopilina; species Leptopilina syphax. The sequence continues at coordinate 35,760,957 of CM065469.1, forward strand.
TTTATTGATATAAATTATTAGTTTTAAATTTCATTAATTAGAAAACAATTAATAAGTTAATTATTATTTTCAACAATATTAATAATTAGAATAATGAAAATTATAATTCTGGAAATTCTTACTTTTTTCCTTCAGGGGAAAATGTCAATCCTAAATTAGCGAATTGATCACTATTTTCTAATTCTTCAACTGGCTCCAATACAATAGTTTCACATGCAAGTTGTTCATCAGCGTTAATACAAGTGCTAAGAGATTTTTCAAACGATGCTATAGTGGGGAAACATAATAATTATTTTTCATTTATTTTCAATAAAAATAAAAAAATAATAAATAGGTAATAAATTTATTTTTTATTTAATAAAAAGTAAATTTATTACTAAATAGTAAAAAAATATTATGAATTATAATATAATAAATAAATTTATTATAATAAATTATTTATTATTATAAATTATTATTTATATAAATAATAAATTATTTATTATTGATAAATGTATTTCAATGAAAAATGATATATAAGTTTTATAAATATAAAACTTACAAAGTCGATTGAGAGCACACATTTTTTTCACACTTTGGTCAATTAAAGTTGTAATATCATCATCTGACAGTTCAACTTCGCCCGTCAAGCAATTTTTCACAACTGCCATTTCTTCTTTTAATAAAGTCTTTAGATCGGGACCCAAACAATTGCAGTCAGTCTTAAGTGCTTCTTCAGCTGACATTTCCTTAAGTTTTTCGTTAAAAAGAGCGTCAACTTTTGTATGAATTGTAGCCAGTTGATCAATATCGACGCCATTTTTTTCGCAACTCGCTTGCAAATCCTTTACTGATAAGCTATTATACTTGGCTAATTGTGCCATTGTACATGATGTACCTGCCGAAAATTCATTGTAATTATTATTTAATAATTTAATAATTAACAATTTTTATTGGAAAATTCTACGAGAATTCAATTTTTTGAATTCATTCGACGAATTTTAATGAAATTTTTAAGAATAATTTTTCGAGAAATTCGATTAATATTGTATTAAAAATAATTAAAATTCTACGATGAATATTTATAAAAATAATTAAATGTTTACATAGAATTTTATAAAAATTTTTTTTAAATAATTAAATTCTTTCGGAAAATTTTATTAAAATAGTGAATATTCAAAATCATTGAATTCAGGAATGTTTTTGAAAATAATAAAAATTTTGCCAAGAATTTTATTAAAATTTTTTTTAAAATAATTGATTTTCTGAGAAGAATTATTGTATTACATATTTATATTGATAATTAAATTTTTGACGAAAATTTAAAAAATTATGTTAACATAATTGAATTTTTTGCGAAGAATATTATTCAAATTTTTGAAAATAATCTAAACTTTTTTTAAAAAATAATTTATTTATTAAAATATATTTTTTTTTGAGTCCATATTTTGTCTTAAGTAAATAAATAAAATTTTAATTACAGGCAGCAAATATTATGAGCAATGCTGATTTAGAGAAAAACATTTTTCACTTTAAAAAACTTTTATTTAGCGAACTTGTGTCTCTCTCGTAGAAATTATTGATAATTTGACAAATTTTCGTTAGTATTTATACTGTGAATATTATACAACAAATTTTTTAGTTTTCTTGTAATGTTTTCAAAATCACGTAAAAGAAAAATATAAGACAAAAAAAATTTAGTTTCTTTTATTCTTTTATTTTCAAATTTTTTTCCGTATTTTAAATACTTTTATTTATTAAATTTACTTTTTGTTTATTCCTTTTGAAAAATTAATTTCAAGTCACGATTTTAAATATACAAAATTTTTGTCAAATATTCTTGAGATAAACAATAATTAAGATGATTGTTACCCAATAGTGTATAGAATAAGATAACATTGTTTTTTCTCAATCAATTTTTAATTATTGGATACGAAATAATTATTGTATGAAATGATTATTGTACGAAATAATTATTGTACAAAGTGATTAATTACTTTTACCTTAATCAATGAATTATTTTGTAAAATAGTGAATTATTTATTTTTAATTAATTATATATATTAATTGACTAATTTATTTTTTATTTAATTTAATTAATTGATTTTTTTTTGCAAAATAATAATAAATATGCATTTTTCTATAAATAATTATTATTAATTGAAGACTACAGAAAATTAAGAAATATTATATGATTAGCACTCTATTTTGCATAACACGCTGTTACCGAATTGAAATGATTTTATAATAGCGCACGTGCACAATATACACGCGGTGTACTATCACGCACTTGTATTCGTAACAAGTCATTTCATTGTTGCGTATACAGGTGGTTTAAATTCGTGCATTAACTACAAATTAATTTACAAATTAAAATTTAATTGCGTCCAAACGCGGCAAAAAAAAATATTATCCACCTATTAAACACCTCTGACTGTTGTAATAAACCTTTTTATCATAAATATTGAAATAAATATAGAAATAAATCTTTTATTATAACTGTTTTTTATAAAAAAAAAAGAACCATATATAATCACTATAGCAATTAAAAATATTCCCGCATTCTCAAAACAAACAATTTTAATAAATTTCAACCAATTTTGAATAATTTCTAATCAGTTTAATAAGTTTTTGACGATTTTAATGTTTGTTTGCAAATTCCATTACAATGAATAATTTTTAAGAATTTTAATAAGCTTTAAATAATTCTGAACAATTATTAATTGTTTTTAATAAGTTTTGCCTAATTTTTAATTAGTTTGAATAAGTTTTTAACCTTTTTACAAAATTTTTCATTAGTTTTAATAAGTTTTGAACTATTTTAATTTTTATTAATTAATGTTTATAAATTCCATTACAATTTGTTTTGAACGATTTTAATTTTTGTTTATAAATTCCATTAATATTAGTAATTTTGAACAAATTTAATAAGTTTTAAATAATTATGATTTAATTTTAAATTGGTTTTAATAAGCTTCTACCAACTTTTAATTACATAGACAAATTTTTGTAGAGTTTTTAATCAATTTTAATGAATTTCAACTAATTTTGAACAATTTCTAATCAGTTTTAATAAGTTTAGAAACAATTCTAAACAGTTTTTAATTATCTTTAATAAGTTTCGAACAATTTTAAATAGTTTTTAATTATTTTTAATAAGTTTTTGACGATTTTAATGTTTGTTTGTAAATTCAATTACAATTAATAATTTTTAACAATTTTAATAAATTTTAAATAATACAGAAAATTTTTAATTGATTTCAATAAGTTTAGAACAATTTTTAATTCATTTTAATAAGTTTTGATTCATTACGACCAATTTTGAACAATTTTGAATTAGTTTTAAACAACTCTGAACAATTTTCAAACTGTTTTAAATAATTCTGATCAATTTTTAATAAGTTTTAATAAGTTTTTAACCATTTTACACAATTTTTAATTAGCTTTAATAAGTTTTGAACGATTTTAATTTTTGTTTGCAATTTCCATTAAGAAATTAATAATATTTAACATTTTTAATAAGCTTTAAATAATTTTTAATAATTTTTAATTGGTTTTAACAAATTTTGGTGAATTTTTAATTAGTTTTAAAAAGATTTGAACCATTTTAAACAATTTTTAATCACTTTGAATCAGTTTTAAAGGATTTTAACTTTTGTTTACAAATTCCGTTATAATTAATAATTTTTAACAATTTTAATAAGCTTTAAATAATTCTGAATAATTTTTAATTGGTTTTAACAAGTTTTGACCAATTTTTAATTAGTTTAAAAAAAATTTGAACCATTTTAAACAATTTTTAATTACTTTGAATCAGTTTTGAAGGATTTTAACTTTTGTTTACAAATTCCGTTATAATTAATAATTTTTAACAATTTTAATAAGCTTTAAATAATTCTGAATAATTTTTAATTGGTTTTAACAAATTTTGACCAATTTTTAATTAGTTTTAAAAAGATTTGAACCATTTTAAACAATTTTTAATCACTTTGATTCAGTTTTAAAGGATTTTAACTTTTGTTTGCAAATTACATTCTAATTAATAATTTTTAACAATTTTAATAAGCTTTATATAATTCTGAATAATTTTTAATTGGTTTTAATAAGTTTTAATCCTTTTTGAACCATTTTACGCAATTTTTAATTTGTTTTAATAAGTTTTAAATAATTTTAAACAATTTTTCTTTAATTTTAATAAAAGTTTTGAACTATTTTATTTTTATTTAAACCAAATAAAAGTTGAAACCAAATTAAGTAAATTATTTCTATTTAAATCAAATTAATTATATTTGAACCAATAATTCAGTCTCTGAAGCAAATAAGATGATTTAATTGGTTGAAGGTAAAAATTGTTTGATTCAAGTAAATATTTATTTGTATTTGGTTATTTGGATCAAATAATTTTTTTTTTCAGTGTATTTAGATCTTTCTCACAGTTTTAGAAGCCTGAAGAATTTTCCTTGAGTGGTTTCACGTAATAAGTAAATTTTTTTTTTCATAATCTTATGCTATACTTAGGAATCAGGCCATCGTGAGATTAGGGAATTTCGCAAGTCTCTCTTCTTATCGAATTTTATTTTTTTTAAGTATATATTATGTGTCTGTGAGAAAATGAAAAAAAATGTTTTTTTTTAATTTGCAGGCGGTAATAGAGATGATCGATGTAAAAAGAGAAAAAAAATAAAATTGCACACGCTTTTATTTAGAGAACCTTGACCCGATTATTGTTGAATGGTTTTAAAAACCACGTGTGTGAGAGAGCTTTCTAGTTTCCGCACACGTTATATTGAAAGGGGGGAGATCAATGTTCAAAACGGAAAAAGAAAACGTTGGCGCGACTCACTCACTTGATGAGGTAAAAGAAGTTTTAAATTTCACTCACGAGGCATGAATGAAATATGTGTGTGTGTGTAAAAGTGTTGTAAGGAGTAACACTTGCTGGGGCTCTTTAAATATGTACTAGAAAATGGTCATTGCCGACAAAGTTGAAAAAGGTCGGGCTTTGTTCTTCTTAAACCTTACTCTAACTCCTTCGTGTTCATTCCAATCTGTTTCAAAATTTTACGTCTTTTTTTTAATAAATATTACTATTTGTTTTTTGTAAACATTTTTATTTTTTTTATTAACATTTCTATTTTTTTTCCTTTTTTTCCCTCTTTTCTCACCTAAATTAAAAAAGAGAGCTTATTAAAATTGTTAAAAACTATTAATTATAACGGAAGTAGCAAATAAAAGTTCAAATTCTTCAAAACTTATTAAAATTGATTTAAAATTTTTTAAAATGGTTGCAATCTTTTTGAAACTCATTGAAAATTGTGTAAAATGGTTAAAAACTTATTCAAACTGATTAAAAATTGACCAGAATTATTTAAAACTGTTTAAAATTGTTTAGAATTGTTAACAAAATTATTAAAACCTAGGAAAAAAACATAAGGAAAGAAACCTAGCAAAGAACATTTTAAGAGTACTTTTTTAACCATAAAACTTGGAAAAAAAATTCTGTGATATATTTTTCCGATTCGTGAAAAAAAACATTTTTTATTGCTGAGCATCGATGGCAACTTCAGGGTCCTTCTTTTTAAAATTAATTTAAAATTGGTCAAAGCTTATTAAAGCAATTAAAATTTGTTTAAAATTATTTAAAACTTATTAAAATTGTTAAAAATTATTCAAAACTTATTAAAATTGTTAAAAATTATTGATTGTAATGGAATTTTCAAACAAAATTTAAAATCGTTGTAAACTTATTATAACAAATTAAAAATTGCGTAAAATGGTTAAAAACTTATTAAAACTAATGAAAAATTCATCAGAATTATTTAAAATATATTAAAATTGTTTGAAAATTGTTCAAAATTATTTAAAACTTACTATAACTGATTAGAAAATGTTCAAAATTGGTCAAAAAGGATCAAAACTTATTACAACCAATTAAAAATTATTCAGAATTATTTAAAGCTTATTAAAATTGTTAAAAATTATTAATTATTACGGAATTCGCAAACAAAAGTTAAAATCCTTCAAAACTGATTCAAAGTGATTAAAAATTGTTTAGAATGGTTCAAATTTTTTTTAAACTAATTAAAAATTGGTCAAAACTTGTTAAAACCAATTAAAAATTATTTAGAATTATTTAAAGCTTATTAAAATTGTTAAAAATTATTAATTATAACGGAATTTGTAAACAAAAGTTAAAATCCTTTAAAACTGATTCAAAGTGATTAAAAATTGTTTGAAACGGTTCAAATCTTTTTAAAACTAATTAAAAATTAATCAAAATTTGTTAAAACCAATTAAAAATTATTAAAAATTATTTAAAGCTCATTAAAAATGTTAAATATTATTAATTTCTTAATGGAAATTGCAAACAAAAATTAAAATCGTTCAAAACTTATTAAAGCTATTTAAAAATTGTGTAAAATGGTTAAAAACTTATTAAAACTGATTAAAAATTGATTAGAATTATTTAAAACAGTTTGAAAATTGTTCACAGTTGTTTAAAACTAATTAAAAATCGTTCAAAATTGGTCCAAATAAATCAAACCTTATTAAAATGAATTAAAAATTGTTCTAAACTTATTGAAATCAATTAAAAATTTTCTGTATGATTTGAAACTTATTAAAATTGTTAAAAATTATTAATTGTAATTGAATTTACAAACAAAAGTTAAAATTCTTCAAAACTTATAAAAACTGATTAAAAATTGTTTAAAATTGTTGAAATTTTTTTTGAAACTAATTAAAAATTATTCAAAATTTGTTAAGACCAAATAAAAATTGTTCAAATTTATTTAAAACTTATTGAAATTGTTAAATATTATTAATTATAATAAAAATTTCAAACAAAAATTAAAATCGTTCAAAACTTTATTAAAGCTAATTAAAAATTGTGTAAAATGGTTAAAAACTTATTAAAACTGATTAAAAATTGATCAGAATTATTTAAAACAGTGTGAAAATTGTTCAGAGTCGTTTAAAACTAATTAGAAATCGTTCAAAATTGGTCCAAATAAATTAAAATTGTTTTTATTTGGCAAAATTTATTGAAACCATTGAAAAAATTTTCAGTATATTATTTAAAACTTATTAAAAATGTTAAAAATTTTTAATTGTAATGGAATTTGCAAACAAAAATTAAAATCGCCTAAAACTTATTAAAACTGATTAAAAACTGTTTAAACTAGTTGGAAATCTTTTAATACTAATTAAAAATTATGTAAAATGGTTAAAAACTTATTATGACTAATAAAAAATTGATCAGAATTATTTAAAACTTATTGTAATTGAATAGAAATTTTTTCAAAATTCTTTAAAATAGATGAAAACTTATTAAAACTAATTAAAAATTAGTTGAATTATTAATAAATTAAATTAAATTAAATAATGATCAAAATAAAATTAATTTCAGCAATGAAAATTATCTGAAAATTATTTTAAACTTATCAAATTTGTTAAAAATTATTAATTTTATATTATGATGTATTCCAAAATATATTATTAAAATTCAAGTAAACTATTAAATCACCAACGGTAAAATTCTTTGTCTATATTAATAATATTAAAATTTTTACACCAATGATGAATTTCACGCTTGAATAAAGAGATAAAAAGAAAAAAATTTAATATATCTAATATTTAATACTTCGAAAATCATCATATATATATAAATATATTTAAAAATGAGATTCACATTTCTTTGAAATGTTTGCAGGAGGTCCTTGACAGTAGACTGGATGAAAGAGTTGAGTCGATGGTTGAAGCAGGTCTAATTCAAGAGTTATTGGATTTCCACGAAAGGTACAACGAAGACCGACTCAAAAATAATGCGTAAGTTTCCAATTTCACAATATATAGTATACATATACATACTCGAACCTAATATTTGCATAAATTACCCTTTATGATCTTTGTGCCGCCTCTTTTCACACAATCGGGGTATAATTTCTTTTTTTTTCCTTCTTCTTCTTCTTCTTCTTCTTTTTCATTGGTGTTTCTTTTTTTGTTTCTGTATAACTAGAGGCATTCTTTTCTAGTCGAATTCACACCAATTAATTACACGGAAATTATAAATACAATATTTATATTATAATGTGTGTATAGTTTTAAATTATATACAAAAATGTGACATTCAAATTTTTTATGAGGAAAGTTTTTCCGAAAATCAAATCGAGGCTGGAATTAATTTTTTCTTTCTTTCTTTCTTTTTAATCATTATTATTATAATTGTAATTAATATTATTTATTATTATTATTATTATTATTATTATTATTATTATTATTATTATTATTATTATTTTTTTTTATAATTTTTATTATTTTTATTTTTTTATTATTTTTATTATTTTCTTTTTTAATTATTTTTATTATTTTTCCTTGTTTATCCCCTAAAACACCTACTCCCTTTTTCCCCTATTTAAAAAATTAAAATCCCCTTTTTTAAAACTGAAATCCCTTTTAAAAAATTTAAAAAAAACCTTCTTTACCGAATGAAATATGTTTAATTCATAAAACTGATGGAAATTTTCAGTCGGACTGAAATTGACCTTTTCTACTGAATTTTATATTTTTACGAGAAAGGAAATTGAAAGACCAGTGAAATAGGTTAAAAATTATGGTTAAAATTATATTAATCCCTTTTAAGAATTCTTTTAAGAATGATGGAATATTTATCCTATTGTCTGACTAAAATTTTCTTTTACTACTTATACACTAAAAATTCCTTATTATAAAAAGAATAAAATTAAGTTTGAAAATTTTGAATTTTGAAAAGTTCTCTCATTGAAAAAATTTGTCTTCTACTGCTGGTAATAAAAATTAGAAAATAGAACATTGTCTGACGCAAACGTCTTTTACTACTGATAGTAAAACTAAAATAATTCCTTACGAATAAAAACTTTTTTTATTGATATTAAATCAAGGAATTACTATATTTACTTTTCGTTTTCAGCAACAAATATTTAAAGGAAATAAGTAATAATAATGTAAATAATAAAATAAATAATAATATATAAGTAATAAATAATAATATAAATAATAAATAATAGTAATAATATAAAATAATAGAATGATTGCAGAAATTCAATTATTTTCGTAAATAATAAAATTCTTTTTAGGAATTTAATTATTTTATTAAATAATAAATCTCGTTGCAGAATTTCAATTATTTTTAATAAAATTTTTATCGAATTCCTCGAAAAATGTATTTATTCTTAAAAAATTTTAATTCTAGAATTTTTTTATAGAAATTGATTTAAATGGATTTCATTCAAAATTTTAGATAATAATTGAATATTAAAAGCATTAGAGTGTGAATTTTTAGAAATAATTGAATTTTGAAAATATTTGAAATTGAAATCTGAAAATCTGAAAATCTGAATTTTTCATATTTTTGACTAACAATTCTGTAAAATTATTTATTTCTTTTTAAAAAAGTTTAATTGCGGATTATTTTTTCTTTGAAAATATTTGAAGGTCCCTCATAGACCTTTTTCAAAAATTATCAAAAATAATGCATTTATAGAAGAATTTTAGTTAAAAACACGAAACAAAAATTTTATTTTGGAAAAATTACAAATTATTGGAGAAATTCAATTAATTTCAAGAGTAATAATATTCTTCGCAAAAATTAAATATTGTTCAAAAATAATAAAATTCTTATATTATAACATTTTTCCCAAAGACTCAATTATTTTCAAAAAATTTGATAAAATTTCTCCACAAAATTTAATTATTTTTTAAAATTGCAATCAAATTCTTAAAAAGAATTCAACTATTTTTAAAAACTAAATTCTTTATAAAAATTCAATTATTTTCAAAAATTTCAATTAAATTCTTCTCAAGTATTTAATTACTTTCATAAATAATAAAAACATTTCCGAAAAATTCAATTATTTTCAAAAAATTTAATAAAATTTCTCCACAAAATTGAATTATTTTTTATAGTTGTGTAATCAAATTCTTCAAAAGAATTAAACAATTTTTAAAAACTCAATTCTTTATAAGAATTCAATTATTTAAAAAAAATTTTAATTTTAATTAAATTCTTCGTAAGAATACAATAATTGAAATACTTTCAAAAGTAATAAAATTCTTTGCAGTAATTCAATTATTTTCAAATATTTAAAAAAAATTTTGTCAAAATTTCAAATTTTTAAATTTCAAATTCTTTAAAAATAAAAAAATTCTTCACCGAAATTCAATTATTTTTAAATTTTTCTTCAATTCAATGATTTTTAATATATACTATTTTAATAGAATTTTCCAAAAGAATTCAGGGTATGTAAAAAAAAATTTTTTAATAAAATCTTACGCAAACATTTAATCATTTTCATAAATAATAAAACTCATCGCAAAATTTCAATTATTTTTAGTACAATTTTAAATAAATATCTCGTAAAATGTAATTGTTCTTAGAAATTTTATTAAAATTCTTCGCAATAATTCAATTATTTTGATAAATAATAAAATTCTTTTTAGGAATTCAATTATTTTCATAAATAATAAAACTCATCGCAAATTTTCAATCATTTTTAGTACAATTTTAATCGAATTTCTCGAAAAATGTAATTATTCTTCAAAATTTTATTAAAATTTGTCGAAAAAATTCGATTATTTAAAAATTTGTTGATAAAATTCTTTTTTCGAATTGAATTTTAAGAAACATTGAATTATTTATTTTTGTATTTAAATAATTGAATTCTATAGTTGAATTTTCTAATCAAAAATGATATAAAAATGAATTTCTTTTAAAATTTTAGATAATAATTTATTGAATATTAAAAGCAAGTTAATTTTTACAAGTAATTGAATTTTTTTATATTATTTCAAGTTTTTATATTCTAATATATATTTAATTGAAGAATTTACGAAAAATTGAAATTTCGTAAAATTGAATGTTCGTAAAATAAAATATTGTAAATAAATAGATTTGACAAATTGTCAAAGGAACTTTTTCGAAAATTATTAAAAATAATCGATTTAAAAAAGAATTTTAGTTAAAAATTTTTGAAAATAATGATTGAATTGATAATGATTTTATTACTCGGTTATTTTTCATTATATTATAAAACATGAAATCGTTATCTTCATGTTTTATAATAATTAAAAATTTAATTATTAGAAAATTATTAAATTATTAGTTTTAGGTAAAATGAAAATATTTTTTTTTTTATTTACTTGGACTGCTTATATTTTTGTCAGTATAATAATTGATTCGTAATTTTTCATTTTTAGTCCTAAAGTTCGTATTTTTAAATACTTTTACTAGTTCGAGCTCTGAATAAATAAAGAATAAGGAAAATGAAAGAATGAAAAAAATAATAAAAAGAGGAAAAAAGTTAAAATTTTGTCATGTGTGTACAATAGTGACTCCTTTAACGTAATTCTGCTTAAAATTTTACAATATTTTTCCTTTATTTTATTACAAGACGGCAGAGCAATAATTTTTTTTCCCTCAAATTTATATTACATGTGGAATATAAAAATTTTTGTTTGGAGAATAAAAATTAAACCTCTAGACCTTAATATCTTTTATTTATTATTATTTTTGTTCCTACCGTCATATTCTTCTTTTCTTTTTTTTCTCCTCTCTTTTGTTTATTACGATTGAGAGCATTCACCTGTAGAGTGGTGAAACCCCTTTGCTTTGCATTCCTTTATTTTTTTTCCACTTCTGCCTGCTTCTGCCTGTATCCTTGTACATTATGACTCCTGGCTTATTGCTATGGTCGACAAAATTTTGCTAACGTATGCGTCGTCTCGCTATTGCTTTTGTGAGCACATACGATTGACGAGGTTTCCTCTTATTTGCGTTGCTACTTTGCTAAGCTGAGCACGTATCACGATTTCCAATGCAGATTTTCTAGAGAATATATACGTACAAGTCATAGACTCCTTTCGCAAATTCTCACCGTGTAGACACTTATATTTATATATGTATAAGTAAAACTGAATGAGATTTCACCACCTAGTGGGCATTTTTGCATTTTATTTATTTTATTTTTACCTATTATTTTGTTTAGGGCAAAGAAAAATAATTCCGAGCTTTTAAATTAATATTATATTCATTAGAAACTCGGTATTATTTTTTTTTAGAATTGTCTTAGGTCAGGAAAATCCAGGCATCACAGTTGATCCCCTTTTCCACTTTTGTCCCCTTTTTTTTAATTTTGTCACCTTTTTCTACTTTTTTGGTGATTGTCCCCTTTTCACCTTTTTCTAATCAATAATAAAGTTAGTTTTTTTTATATAATTTTTAATAGTTTTTCTATTTTTAAAATCTTTTTCAAAGTATATTAATCATAAATTTTTAAAGAACTTAGATTTTTACAAAAATTTTCATAATTTAAATTATTATGAAATTAGTTAAATTTTTTAATGTTTATATATTTAATTTATTATTATTATTTACTTATTTGTCTTTAACCTATCGGATATTTAATTAATTATTAAAAATAATTCATTTATATAGAAATTTTAGTTAAAAACACTAAAAAAATTTTAATTTTTGAGAAGTTTCAAATAATTGCAAAAATTCAATTATTTATTTGAAAAGTAATAAAACTCTTCGCAGAAATTCAATTATATTCAAATATTGAAAGAAATTTTCGTCAAAATTTCAATTATCTTTATAAATTACAAAATTCTTCGAAAATTTCAATTATTTTCAAAAAATGTAATAAAATTCTTGTCAAAATTTTAATTATTTTCAAAAAATGTAATAAAATAAAATGTTTAAAGTTTAAACAAATTTAAATATTAAGAAATTGAATTATAATTTCTCAAAAGTCTTAATTTTGAAATTTTGAGTAAAATTATTAACGAATTTAATTATTTTTAATCGAAGTCTGGAAAACTGTAATTATATTTAATAAATTTTTCATTTTTCTTGTTTTAAAAAATTTAAAAATCTTAAATTATTTTCAATTCAATTTCACAGAATTTCAAAAAAATTTTATAGTTTTTTATTAAAAATATTTAATTATTTTTAATTAGAGATTTCAATTATTTAAATACAAATAAAATGCAAATAAATAATTTATTGGATAATTTAATGTTTCTAAAACTTTAATTCTCATAAAGAATTTTATCAACAAATTTTTAAATAATTTCATTCCTTTGACGAATTTTAATAAAATTTTTAAAAATAATTACATTTTCCCACGAGTTTCAATAAAATTCTATTAAAAAAAAAAATTAAAATTCTGCGATCAGTTTTATTTATGAAAATAATTGTTTTTCTAAAAAGAATTTTATTATTTTTGAAAATATTTAAATGTTTGCGTAGAATTTTATTAAAATTGTTTTTAAATAATTACATTTTTTGAAAATAATTGAAATTTCGAAAAATTTTATAATTTATCAAAAAAATTAAATTTTGACGAAAATTTCTTAAAATTCTTAAAAATAATTGAAATTTTGACAAGAATTTGATTACATTTTATAAAAATAATTGAAATTTTCGAAAAATTTTATAATTTATAAAAAGAATTGAAATTTTGACAAGAATTATACAAGTATAAAATTTATAGATATTTTTTGAAATTGAATTGCAAATGATTAAACTTATTTTAAATAATAAAATTCGAGAATAACTTTCTGAAAGTTAGTAATTTTAATTAACTTAAAAGTTTTAGTTAAAAATAGTTTCAAATTTCACAAATATTTAAATTTCAGAAGGTTTTATAATAAAATTTTAATTTTTAATTGAATTTGAAATAAAATTCCAAAAAAATTACATTTCTAATTTTTCCTCTCTTCGAAAATAATTTAATTTTTCAAAGAATTACAATTATAATTTTTGCTGATAAATTAATACCTAAGTTTTGTTAATATACTTAAGTTTAAAAAAAAGTCCAATTTATAATTTTCCCAAAATAAAAATTTCTACAATTATTATTTAAAATTCTAAAAAAATAGTTTTTTTGGAAATATTTCAGTTCAGATTTTTTTTAAATTATTGAATTTTCCGCGAAATTTGAAAAAAATAGTTTTTTTGGAAATATTTCAGTTCAGATTTTTTTTAAATTATTGAATTTTCAGCGAAATTTGAATTGAAGAAAATCCGAATCAAGTAAAAAAAGATGTAATTTCCCGATTTACTTTGTAAATATAGAAAGAATTTTTTTTCTTCTTTGTGGAATTTTTTATAAATTTAATTTTCAACAAAAAATAATAATTTAACTTTATTAATAATTTAACTGTATACTTATTTACTATCTGTATAGTAATAAATAATATCGCATATAATTATTATCTTCTTTTTTTCTTCAATTTTTTTTTTACTGAAAAATCGTAGTGAAATAAATTTTCACTCTTTTTCATATTATTTTATATATTCAAGAAGTCCGTGATAATATTAAATTTAAATAAACTCCTCGCCAGGATTGCGTTTTGTATTTGATACCCATGGTTTATTTACTTCTCACGGTATTGCGGCTACTTAAATGTGGTTTTAAATACCCAACTCATCGAATTCCTTGAGAATCGGATAACTCAAGTGCAGCAAGGCCAGGATGTAATATTACTACTTACAAAACCTTTCCATGAACTTCATTGTTAAGTTGCGAGAAAAAAAAATGATTAAAGATCCTCAATATCTTCTCTTTCATATCTCCCAACGTCTGGACATTTAATTTATCTCCCATTTTTATCGCTTCTATATACACTCACGAAAATATTTTCAAATTATCATCAACAGCAAAAAAAAAACACTGGAAATTTTCGCAAGTTATTATTTTTCCTATTTTTTGTTTAAATATTTTTATTTTTCCTATTTTTGGTCAGAAATAATTATTTCTTTACTAAAAAATAATTTTCAAACCAAAAATTTTATTTTTTTAGTAAAGAAATGATTATTTCTATGTTTAAAATTTATTTTTCAGTAAAGAACTAATTATTTCTATCTTTAAAAATTATTTCTTTACTAAAACACTTGAAATTTTCGCAAATTTTTATAAATAATAAAATTTATCTTCGTGACAATTCAATTATTATCAAAAATCTTAATAAAATTCTTTGCGCAATAATTAAATTTTTTCAAAATAATCTTAATAAAATTCTTCGCAGAAATTCAATTATGTTAAAAAATTTACAAAAATCCTCATCAAAATTTCAATTATCTTTATAAATAATAAAATTTTTCTTTGAAATTCAATTATTTTCAAAACAATTCAATTGATTTTAAAAATAAAATAGTAAAATTGTTTGCAAAAGTTTAATTATTCTTAAAACAATTTTAATAAGATTTCATAAAGAAATTCAATTTATTTTTAAATTTTCAATAATATTTTTCAAAAAAAATCAATTATTTTCTAAAATTGTAATAAATCTTTGGAAACAATTTAATTTTTTTTTAATTTTTAATAAAACTCTTCGAAATAATACAATTATTTTCAAAAATTTTAATAAAATTCTGGGAACAGATTCAATTATTTTCAGTTTTTTTTTTTTATTATTTTCAATTACTTTCAAGAAATTTTACAAAATTTGTAAAAATAATTGAATTTATGCAAAAAATGTTTATTAAAATTAAAACAAAATGAAATTGTTACAAAGAATTTTTTTATTGAATAAAATAATTGAATTCATTAAAAAAATTAATTATTTTCATAAATTAATATAATACTTGGAAATAATTCAATTATTTTCAATAATTTTTATTTAAATTTAGTTCCTCAAAAGAATTTAACTATTTTAACAAATTTTAATTAATTTTTTCTCAAAAGAATTTAATTATTTTCATTCAAAAAATAATTACTTGCTTCCCAAAAATTCAAATTTCTTTTATAAATAATAAAATTTATCTTCGTAACAATTTAATTATTGTCATAAATAATAATATGCTACGAAAAAATTGAATTGTTTTAAAAAATTTAAATGAACTTTTTTGCAATATAATTCAATTATTGTCATAAATAATAAAAAATACTTCGAAAGAATTCAATTTTTTAAAAAAAAATTAAATAAAATTCTTCGCAAGAATGCAATAATTATGTTTATAAATAATAAAATTGTTCGAAAGAATTCAATAATTTTCAAGCATTTTATCAAAATTTATGAAATCAATTGAATTGTTACAAAGAATTTGATTAATATTTTTAAAAAATGATTCAATTCTTTCAAAACTACATTATTAAAAAAAAAACTTTTAAAAAATTCTTCAAAAGAATTTAATTATTAACACTAATTTGACTTTATTCATTTCAAAAAGAAATTAAAAAAAATTTTAGAGACTTTTTTAATCTAAAACTTTTAAACAAATTGTTTACTTTTTTCAAAATTCGTTTGAAAAAATGTTTTTTGACGCTCAGCGTTGACCTCGACATATGGGATCTAAGAAAGTAAAAAAAAATAAAATAAAGAAACTAATAAAAATACTAAAATTATTTTATTTTTTAGTAAAGAAATATTTATTTCTATGCTTTAAAAATTATTTTTCAGTAAAGAACTAATTATTTCTATGTTTAAAATTATTTCTTTACTAAAACACTTGAAATTTTCGCAAATTATCATTTTTTCCTATTTTTGGTTTGAAAATTATTTTTTAGTAAAGAAATAATTATTTCTGACCAAGAAAGTTTGTTTGTTAAACAATTTTTTCTTTTTTCATTCAAGAATTTTTATTTTTTGCAGAAATTTTTATTCCTCGCGTCTTCAATAATAATTATTTCTTTACTAAAAAATAATTTTCAAACCAAAAATAGAGAAAATAATAATTTGCGAAAATTTCAAGTGTTTTAGTAAAGAAATAATTTTTAAACATAGAAATAATTAGTTCTTTACTGAAAAATAATTTTTAAACATAGAAAAAATTATTTCTTTACTAAAAAATAATTTTTTAACATAGAAATAACAATTTCTTTACTAAAAAAAATTTTCAAGCATAGTAGGTAATAATTAGTTCTTTTCTAAAAAATAATTTTTAAACAAAAAATATTGAGAAATAACTAATCAGTATTTAGAAAAAAATTTATACCTTTTTTTATGATTTGAAGACGCAAGGAATAAAAATTTCTGCAAAAAATAAAAATTCTTGAATGAAAAAAGAATAGAATTTGTTTAACAAACAAACTAATAAGCGAACTCTATATACAGACAAAAGATTTGAAATAACAATATACACACGCTTTTGCAATTATATATTTCTGCGTGTATAAATGAGTTTTTTAAAGAATATAATGGAAAACTTTCTATTTCAGAGTGTTGATGAATTACTGTCCTTAAAATTAATGAATTGCTCTTAAAAATAGCTTCACAAATTGCATCGCAATATTATCAATGAATGATCTCGTCTTCTGATCATAAAACCGTCTTGCGAACCCATAATTACTCCCAATAATTATCGTATATTGTTACGAGCATTCTGCGGGTGAGACACGCGACTTTGTGCAATCTGTATGCAAATTGGTTTTTGCCACAAACAACGGCTATATATATATATATACATATATATATATATATATATAGTTGAGAAAAGATTTTTCTGCGCCTATGCGTAAAATTTAAAATAGTCGTTAAATGTGCCCATCTTCTTTGTCTTTATCTTCTTCTTCCTCATCGTTTTATTTCACTTTTTTTCCTTTTTCTTCTCATTCCCCTTGTCCTGAATTTTCTATAAAATTTCCTTTAATGTTCAAAATAATTGACTACTTAAACTCATATTATATTCAGAGAAAAATTTTCAACACATTTTTTATTATTACTGTAATTTTTTTATTTTAAATTTTCCAGAATTAATTTTTAGCAATTTTTTTTTTAGTTTTTAATTCCCCCAAGAATTCAATTATCTTCATAAATAATAACATTCTTCGAAAGAATTCAATTATTTTTGAATATATTAATAAAATTCTTTGAACGAATTCAATTATTTTCAGCTGTATTATTTTTTTCAATTTCAATTAGTTTCAAGAATTTCGAAAATTTTATAAAAATAATTGAATTCATGCAAAAACTTTTATTAAAATTTAAAAAAAAATGGAATCGTTACAAAGAATTTTGTTATTAAATAAAGTAATTAAATTCTTTGAAAAAAATAATTATTTTTCTAAATTAATAACATTCTTGGAAGTAATTAAATTATTCTCAATACAATAATTTTAATATAGTTCCTCAAAAGAATATCATTATTTTCACAAATTTTAATAAATTTTTTTGTAAAAATTTAAATTATTTGAAATAAATAAATAAAATATTTCAAAAGAATTACATTATTTTTAAAAATTTTAATAAAATTCTTTGTGAGAATTTCAATTATTTTCAATAGAATTTTATTGCAATTCTGCGAAAGAATTCAATTACTTTCAATTTTTTTATTGTTTTCAATTACTTTCAAGAATTTCAAAAAATTTATAAAAATAATTGAATTTATACAAAAACTTTTATTAAAATTTTTAAAAAAATTGAATTGTTACAAAGAATTTTGTTATTAAATAAAATAATTAAATTCTCTTTAAAAAAATTTAATTATATTCAAAAATTCATATAATTTTGTTCGTAACTATTCAATTATTTTCGAAATTGAATCAAATTCTTCGAAGTAATTCAATTATTTTCAATAAAATTTTAATGCAATTCTTTGAAAAAATTCAATTATTTTCAATACAATAATATTTTAATTTCGTTCCTCAAAAGAATTTAATTATTTTCACAAATTTTGATAAATTTTATTCATAGAAATTCAACTTATTTTCATAAATAATTAAATATACTTTGAGATAATTAAAAATTATTTTTAAAAATTTAAATAAAATTCTTGGCGAGAATTTCAATTATTTTTAATATAATTTTATTGCAAAATCTTTATAAGAATTCAATTTTTTTCGATACAATAATTTTAATTTAGTTCCTCATCAAAAGAATTTAATTATTATTTTCACAAATTTTAATAAATTTCTTTGTAAGAATTCAAATTATTTGTGATAAATAATAAAATACTTTGAAAGAATTCAATTATTTTCGAAAAATTTTAATAGAATTCTTCGAACGAATTCAATTATTTTCAGTTTTTTAAAAATTATTTTCAATTACTTTCAGTAATTTTAACAAAATTTATAAAAATAATTGAATTCATACAAAAACTTTTATTAAAATTTTTAAAAAAATTGAATTGTTACAAAGAATTTTGTTATTAAATAAAATAATTGAATTCTTTGAAAAAATTCAATTATTTTCAAAAATTTTAGTATAATTCTTCTAACGAATTCAATTATTTTCAATAAAATAATTTTAATTTAGTTTCTCAAAAAAACTGTACTCCTCAATTATTGTCATGAATAAAAAAATATTTCGAAGGATTTCAATTATTTTCAAAAAAAAAATTAAATTCCTCACAAGAATTTTAATTATGTTTATAAATTAATGAAATTGTTCGAAAGAGTTCAATAATTTTCAAGAATTTTATCAAAATTTATGAAAATAATTGAATTGTTGCAAAGAATTTTATTAATATTTCGAAAAATGATTTAATTCTTCCAAAACTTTTCAAAAAAGAACTTTTAAAAAATTCTTTAAATTGAAATTAAACATTTAATTACTTTTGGATTTAATTAAAATTTTAGAAATTTATTATTGAATTCTTTTGAAAAATTTTATAACGAATTTAAAAAAATGAATTCTTTCGTGGAATTTTTTTGAAAATAATTGAATTTTTGCAATTTTACTATATATATAAAAATATAATTGAATTGTTTCAAAAGATTTTTTATTAAAATTTTAGAAAATAATTACATTTTTTCAAAAATATTAAAATTAAAAAAAATGAAATTCTTTTGTGAAATTGTATTAAAAATAATTGAATTTTTGCAAACAAAAATTTAGATAATAATTGAATTCTTTTGAAATATTTTATAAGGAATTTAAAAAAATTGAATTCTTTCGTGAAATTTTCTTGAAAATAAAAATTGAATTTTTTCAAAGAGTGTAATAATATTTAAAAAAAAATAATTGAATATTGTTTCGAAGGATTTATTAAAATTTGAGAAAATAATTGAAATTTTGCAAAAAATTTTACTATATTTATAAAAATAATTGAATTTTTACGAAGAATATTATTAATATTATTAAAAAGTATAAGTATATTTGTCAGCCGAGTACAGTAACATCTAGAATGATTAAATGCCTTAGTATTTAGACTTCCACGTGCCTTATCGTAAAAAAGTGATTGACCGACTATTTTATGAATCGATTGAAATCTCGCCTCTCTATAAAGCATATCTTTAAATCAAATCATTATCTTTTCAAAACGTATCCAATTTTAAGAACAGCTCTGATTTCCGATTCAGTTCGACTTCTACCTGATGTTCTGATTTTCATATTCTGATTGACATTTATCTTTTTTATTTACTTTTTTTTGCAACTCTCATGAAATATATAAATTATAGTTATCATTTTTTTTTTATATACTAATCAAAAATATACCAACCAAAAAAATATAAATTTGAATTAGACATATTTTAGAATTGAATTAAAAGTAATTTTTATTTATTGAATAAAAATTATGTTATTATTACTAATAATTAATAATTAATTAAAGTTTTTATTATTATTATTAATTATTAATATTATTAGCTTGTAAATAATTTTTGGTTGTCTGTATAACAAAGATAATTATGTTTGATTCAAATATATTGTTTTCTCAGAGAAGTTTTATAATAATAAAAATAGTTACTTAATTTTTTTTTATCACATTTAATAATTTCAATGTAAATTTTTTGTTTAGAATAAAAAAAATAGTTACTTAACTTTTTTTTTATCACATTTAATAATTTCAATTTTAAATTTTTTGTTTATTTAAAAAATTCAAAAATTAAAATCCGTTTATTAAAAGAAAATTGTCTTTTTAGTTTCTCGTGAGGAAATTCTCTTTATCAAAATCACGTAACAACATAATGTTTATGAATAAAAAAAAAGAAAAACAAGAGTCTTTATCCTCAGACGATATTTAACCCTGATGAATATTATCTTTTCGTGTCCGCGTCTACTTGTATTTATAAAGTGTATTCGATCAATTTCCATTAATTACGAGAGAGAAAAGAAATAACATAAAACATGAAAGAATCAATAATATGTTTATTTTTGCTCTGCATTTCTCTGATTGTGAATTTAGTATCTATAAAACGTTAGTTTAAATTAGTTTAATCCGATTGAGTATAATTTTTTCATTCATTGTCAACTTTTTTGCAGATAAAATATTCGTTTTTGTAGAAAAATTTTATACTTTTTTTGTAAGAAAATATAATTTGCACCTATTTTTCAATTCTATTTCTTAATTAGAATTTTTTAACAAAATTCCAATTTTTTTTTTTTTCAAAAAGAAGAAAATTTTTTTACAAAATCACAATTTTTGGAAAAATTTAATCACTTTAAAAATTTTTAAAAATTTTTTTGCAAGAATTCAATTATCTTCATGAATTTTTTATAAATTCCTCGAAAATAATTGAATTCTTTTGAACGAACATAATAATTGTATTCTTGTGAGGAATTTAATTTAATTATTTAAAAATAATTGAAATCTTTCGAAATATTTTATTATTTACGACAATAATTGAGGAGTACAGTCTTTTGAGAAACTAAATTTAAATTATTTTATTTGAAAATAATAGAATTGCTACGAACAAAATTATTTAAATATTCGAAAATAATTGAATTTTTTCAAAGAATTCAATTCTTTTATTTAATAACAAAATCCTTTGTAAAAATTCAATTATTTTTTAAATTTTAATTAAAGTTTTAGCATGAATTCAATTATTTTTATAAATTTTGTTAAAATTCCTGAAAGTAATTAAGGGCATTTGAACCATTATGACGTCATAGGTTCTGCAAAGCATGTGTTTTAAGGCTGTGACGTCATCATGGTTCAAATGTCCTTAAAAATAATTTTAAAAAACTGAAAATAATTGAATTCGTTCGAAAAATTCTATTAAAATTTTTGAAAGAAATTGAATTTTTTCAAAGAGTTCAATTATTTTATTTAATAACAAAATCCTTTGTAAAAATTTCTTTTTTTTAAATTTTAATAAATGTTTTGTATGAATTCAATTATTTTTATAAATTTTAATTCTTAAAAGTATAATTAAAACTAATTTTAAAAAAACTGAAAATAATTTAATTACTTTCAAGAAATGTATTAATTTAGGAAAATAATTATTTTTTTCAAAGAATTCAATTACTTTATTTAATAACAAAATGCTTTGTAACAATTCCATTTTTTTTATTTTAATAAATGTTTTTGGATGAATTCAATTATTTTTATAAATTTTGTTAAAATTCCGGAAAGTTATTGAAAATAACTTTTAGAAAACTGAAAATAATTGAATTCGTTCGATGAATTCTATTAAAATTTTTGAAAGTAATTGAATTTTTTCAAAGAATTTAATTATTTTATTTAATAACAAAATCCTGTGTAAAAATTTCATTTTTTTTAAATTTTAATAAAAGTTTTGTATGAATTCAATTATTTTTCTAAATCTTAATTCCTAAAAGTAATTAAAACTAATTTTAAAAAAACTGAAAATAATTTAATTACTTTCAAGAAATGAATACATTTCTCTTAATTTAGGAAAATAATTATTTTATTCAATTATTTTTATAAATTTTGTTAAAATTTCGGAAAGTAATTGAAAATAATTTTTAGACAACTGAAAATAATTGAATTTGTTCGAAGAATTCTATTAAAATTTTTTTAAATAATTGAGTTTTTTCAAAGAATTCAATTATTTTATTTAATAACAAAATTCTTTGTAACAATTCCATTTTTTAAAAATTTTAATAAAAGTTTTTGCATGAAATCAACTACTTTTATAAATTTTGTTAAAATTCCTTAAAGTAATTGAAAATAATAAAAAAAAATTAAGTTAATTTAATTCTTTCAAAGTATTTTATTAATTATGACAAATAATTTGAATTCTTACAAAGAAATTTATTAAAATTTTTGAAAATAATAATTAAATTCTTTTGAGGAACAAAATTAAAATGTTATTGGTATTGAAAAAAATTGAATTCTTATAAAGATTTTGCAATAAAATTTTATTGAAAATAATTGAATTTCTTCCAAGAATTTGATTAATTTATGAAAATATTTGAATTGTTACGAACAAAAATTATTTGAATTTTAGAAAATAATTGAATTTTTTCAAAGAAATCAATTATTTTATTTAACAACAAAATTCTTTCTAACAATTACATTTTTTTTTTTAAATTTTAATAAAAGTTTTGTACGAATTCAATTATTTTGATAAATTTTTTTAAAATTCCTGAAAGTATAATGTATAATTAAAAGTAATTTTAAAAAACTGACAAGAATTGAATTCGTTTATAAAGATTTTGCAATAAAATTGTATTGAAAACAATTGAAATTCTCGCAGAGAATTTTCATTTAAATTTTTAAAAATAATTTAATTTTTTCCAAGTTTTTAATTATTTATGAAAATAAGTTGAATTTTTACGAAGAAATTTATCAAAATTTGTGAAAATAATTAAATTTTTTTCAGGAACTAAATTAAAATGTTATTGGTATTGAAAAAAGAATTGAATTCTTATAAAGATTTTGCAATAAAATTTTATTGAAAATAATTGAATTACATCGAAGAATTTGATTAATTTAGAAAAATAATTATTTTTTTTAATGAATCTATTTATTTTATTCAATAACAAAATTCTTTGTAACAATTCTATTTTTTTTCTAATTTTAATAAAAGTTTTTGCATGAATTCAATTACTTTTATGAATTTTGTTAAAATTCTTAAAAGTAATTGAAAATAATAAAAAATAAAAAACTGAAAATTAACATTTATTAAAAAATTATTTTAATAAAGTTTTAGAAAATAAAAGATATAAATAATAATTGAATGATCTATTAAATTTGTCGAAAAGGAATAAAAAAAATACAGTGGTAAATATTTCTATTCATATGCGCGATAAGGAAACTCGAGAATACAATAAACATATATTTGCAAATCTGAGAGTGAAATTTGTTTGATTTTTTTTTTTTTTTTTTTTTTTTTTTTTTGTAATAAGCGACTTTATGGAAATGCACCCGGGTGTTCGACAACTCTCAAACTGTCAGAGCGTTCGCCTTTTTAACCGGATGTGATGTCGTGCGTAAGAATATTAAAGTTACTACTTGACATTATAATAACGATTATCGTGTACCTTTTGCCCCTCTTATATAAAAAAAAAAAAAAAAATGGAGAAAAAAAGCGAAGACGGCAGCAGCTCCAATATTGCCCGAATACTTATTTAAATGTTGCGCTTAATTATTGCGACCAACTCGGTGGGTCGCATTTTTAATGCGACGACTTGCTAAATTAATTGAATTTTTGCAAAAATTTACTGAAATGCCTATGGTAAATTAAATTTCTCAAAACTGCTAGTCTGAATGTTGACTGGCCTTTATTAAAACATTCTCTTTCGCTTTATTTAATGTCAAAATTATAATGAAGTGAGTATAAATAATAATAAAATAAATTATAAAATGTAAAATAAATAATAAACGAAAAATTGTATAGAGAGAGAAAAGAAATATATATATATGTATATATGTATATAGTTACGTATATATGTATACGTAATGTTGCATTTCGTGTATTTAAAATATATGTCCATGTTATAAATTTCTGACAAGAGATATATATCTGTCTTGCGCTAAAAACGTTTTATTCGCAATAATAACTTTTAACAAGAAATATACTAATGATAAGTAAAAATGTTTTATAAAATGTAAAAGAAATTGGTCCACTTAATAAATTAAGCCAATCAAAGATGGAAACCGGTTTAAAATGGAACTGACCACCCTGTGTATTATGTGTATAATTTTTTTTTTATTTTATTTTATTTTATTTCTTAGTTTATTTTTTATTTTATTTTCTTTTTTGTGAGAGACAACTTGTCTCAGGTGGAAGATCTTTAATGTTGCCGACTTTTCTGTCCCCCATGAAGCGCTTAATCATTTAATCTGGCGAATTCAAAACTTCTTCAGAAGTTCTATTTTATTGAATTTTTAATATTTACGAAATTTCTTCTTTGTATCTTTGCTATTTTTTTAATTTCCTTTTTCTTCTATTCTTTCTTTATTCCTCAATTTTTCTATATTTTACTATTTTTACTTTTCTTTCTTTAATCTCTTATTTTTTATTTTACTTTTCTTTCTTTACTCTCCTACTTTTTTATTTTACTTTTTTACTTTCCCTTTTTTTCTTTTTTCTTTAATTTACTATTTTTACATTCTTTTTTTTCCTTTCTTTACTCTCCTATTTTTTTTATTTTACTTTTTTACTTTCCTTTTTATTCTTTTATACTTTTTCTTGAATTTACTTTTTTTTCTTTCTTTTCGTTTCTTTTTGCCTTTTTTCTTTATTTTTTTTACTCTCCTATTTTTTATTTTATTTTCTTTCTTTACTCTCCTATTTTTTTATTTTATTTTATTTCTTTACTCTTCTATTTTTCTTATTTCACCTTTTTTTCTTTATTTTTTTTTTCTCTTTATTTAATCTTATTTTCTCTAAAATTTTTTTCTAGAAAAATTTTCTGCAAAGAAAAATTCTCCTTTCAGGTTTCAATTAAAAAAAAAATGATAGTCTCTTATTTTTCCCATAATTTATTTTTATTTTATTTACTTATAGATGGAAATTTTTTTCTATTGTGGCAAATTTTAAGCGAGCTGCATCATTGAATCCTACAAAATTAAATTTAAATCTAAAATTTCTCAGAAAAAAGGTAGTAAAGAAGAATTATTATTTTTTCTATGAATAGAAAATTCATAACTAATTGCAGTAATTTTTGTTAATTATTATAATTCGGAAAACAAAATTTTTTCAATTCAAATAAAGAATTTTCAAGAAAATAAATTATTAAATCGAAAAAAATTAAAATTTATTTGAGCTAAACAGGAATTATTTTTCATTCCGAATTATAATAATTAACAAAAATTACTGCAATTAGTTTTGAATTTTTTAAACTAAAAGAAATTTTTTTGAATCACATTTAATTTGTTTGCAAGCAATAAAACATTTTTGAAGCAAATAAGATTTATTTGAACCAAATAAAATTTATTTTCAAGAAA
This sequence comes from Leptopilina syphax, assembly GCA_032872505.1. NCBI lineage: Eukaryota > Metazoa > Arthropoda > Insecta > Hymenoptera > Figitidae > Leptopilina > Leptopilina syphax. Next base: position 35,786,992 of record CM065469.1, read on the forward strand.
TAATATTTATTTGAACCAAATAAAATATATTTTCAAGAAATAATATTTATTTGAACCAAATAAAATATATTTTCAAGAAATAATATTTATTTGAACCAAATAAAATATATTTTCAAGAAATAATATTTATTTAAACAAAATAAAATTTATTTCTCATACAAATAACCGATTACTTGACTATTATTAATTAAATATTTACTTGAATCAATCAATTTTTATTTGAATTAGTTAAATTCTATTTACTTCAAATATCGAAATTATTGGTTCAAATTTATTTTATTTAAATAGAAAAATTATTCGATTCAAGTAAATATTTATTTTATAATTTTTATTTTATAATAGACGAGAAATCGGTTATTTTAATCAAATACATTTTTTTCCTCAGTGTAATTTAATTCAATTATAATAAAAAAAATTTATAATATTTATAATAAAGAAGGGAAGAGAGAATATTATTAAGAAAAGTTTTTTCTCCATATTTTTCTATATTCCTTACTGTATTCTTTTTCATGATTAAAAAATTGATAATAATTTCATAATATACTATATACTTAGAAATTAATTACAATCATTTTTTATCGCGATTTGATAAAATTTTCTCCTTGCTTTTGCAAATTTGGATTTTTGAGTATCCGCATTCCACGAATATGATAAGAATTTTTTTTTTTGCAATAATAATATTCAACATCCTTTTATCATTATCCTTCATTTGACGAAACTTAATTAATTAGGCTAATTATTAAATTTGAAAAACTAGTATAAAAGGAGTACAGAAATAGTTTTAATTATTAGTAAATTATCGAAAGTTTAAATAAATTGATGCTGAAATGGATTTAAATTATTGAGAAATATTATTAATTATAAAATCTGCAATGAGTTTGTAAAATTAAACTAATTAAAATTAATAGCAATTACCTATTAAAATATGATTAATTAATTTTATATAAAATTAGATTTTATTATTTATTTATATGAAACGAATGAATCATTTTAATTAGAAAATGCGGAAAATTTTCTATTTTCCTATTTTTACAATTAAAAAAGACAATCGTAGGTAAAATTTCAAATTTTTTTTTTTATTTTAAAGTTTTTTATTTTTTTTTTTTATTTATTTTATTATTTTTTATATTTTTCTCCTTAATATTATATTGACGATTTAAATAGAATAAACTGATTTAGAATCGCCTTAGATTACACATTATTATCAAGGTCCAATCCGAAACTTAATTATAAACTTTTCATTATTAAACTGATAAAACTGAATTCCAGATTGAAATCTCTATTACAATTTAATGACGCAATTTTCTCAAAATTTGCCACCATAGAAAAAAAGTTTTGTTTAAAAATAAATTAAATTATAAAAAAAAATTATTTTTTATAATCTTTTCATTTTTAATTTAAAACTTGAAGAGAGAATTTTCATTTGCAGAAAATTGTCTTGGCAACAGTACCAAAAAAAGTGTGTGCGTATATAATGAGATAAATTTTCCTCATTTGACACACAACAGAAAATGACAAATTATATTAATTATGTACGAATTTAATTTAATGACGTCGTGTATATTTAAATTTTTATTGACTTAAATTGTTGGGAATATTTTTTTTTTTTTGCAATTAATAATTCATATACTCTTATTTTAATTTCATATTCTTATTTTATTTCATATTATTTCTAATTTAACATTCGTTTATTTTTTAAAAACAAAAAACTTAATTGGAAATTTGAATACGTTGCATATTTAGAGAAATATTAATAATTAAATTCATTATTTTCACGTCGTAAAGTCTAAGATAGAAATTTCATCTCGTTTCCTTCAAAACAATTTGACAATAATAGTCGACGCAGAGACGAGGAGAAAATAATTAATTTCATTTCAAAAGGTGTTGTTCTTGAAATTTTTGTTTGAATTATTCCTGGCTTATTAATTATAATTATTATCACTAATATTATTCATATTAATATTAATAATAATATTAAATATTTAATAATAATATTTAGTAAAACATTGAATTTAACGATCATAGAATATTTTAATAATAATAGTTTAATAATAATAATAATAATAATAATAATAATTTATTGAAATTAATTTAAATAAATTTTACCATAAAAAGAATATTTTTTTCTTTTTCAAATATTTAAAAAATATAACTTTACCAGAACAATTTATTAGACAGAATTTTTTTTTTTATTGAATTTATTTACCGATAATTGAAATAGTTGAAAATTGAGATGTTTCTTGTGAATGTTAATAAATATAGATATAAAAATCTCATGACACTATATATTTTCCCTTGAAAAGCGACCAAACAAAAAAGGATTATTTGTGATTAGCGTTATCGCTTTTATCACAAATTCTGTGTAATGTTATTTACACTGTTGCATTCACTATCGTAAGGAATTTCTAGTTGTCGTAGTCTAGAGACAGACTCAATTTCCTTGAAATTGAAAAAATATATAATATTAATTTTTTTATTTTCAATTTACAAGAAAAATAAATATACGGAAAATAATTTTTTTTCCTTTTGTAAATTAATTGTCTAGAAATTATCTGATAAGAATTATGTTCAATTTTGTTAAATACGAAAATAAAGGAAAGAATATTATTTATTTTTTTCTACGAATGTTTTTAATTTAGCACCTAGAGTTTCAATACGACAATTTAAATAAATAAAAAATATTTTTCTTTATAAATTTTTGTAAATTTTTGCTTAGAAGATGTTTTACATGCTTTCTTGATCAATTATTTACATTAAAAAAAATTTGTAAACATATATTATTATTTTTCGTTTGAAAAATATTTTTTCCTTCATCATTGATTTGATTTTATTATTTTTTTTCATTCATCATTGTAGTTCGAAAATTTCACTGACGTGAATTTTGTAAGAGTTTCGTTTGAAATTTCTATAAATAACTGAATTATACTATTTTTGTAAGAAAAAATTTTGAAATTACTTCATTTTCCATAAATTTGCATTAATAAGTGAATAATAAAATTCTTTGCAAGAATTCAATCATTTTTAATAATTTTAATCAAAATTTATTATTTATAAAAATAATTTTAATTTTTGCAAAAAACTTTATTAAAATTTGTGAAATTAATTAAATTCTATTTTTTTTCTACTTCTAATAAAAGTTCTTCAATGAATTCAATTATTTTTATAAATTTTGTTGGAATTCCTGAAAGTAATTAAAAATAATAAAAAAAACTCAAAGTAATTAAATTCGTTTAAAGAATTTTATTAATATTTTCTGAAAATAATTGAATTCTTTCGAAGAATTTTATTATTTATAAAAATAATAGAATTCTCGCCAAGAATTTTATTTAATTTTTGAAAAATAATTTAATTGTTTCGAAGTACTTTTTATTATTTATCAAAATAATTGAATTATATTGCAAAAAGGTTTATTTCAATTTTTAAAAACAATTCAATTCTTTCGCAGCATTTTAATATTTATGACAATAATTGAATTATTGCAAAAAATTTTATTATTTATGAAAATAATTTGAATTTTTGCAAAAAACTTTATTAAAGTGAAATTAATTAAATTCCATTTTTTCTTAAATTTTAATAAAAGTTTTTCTATGAATTCAATTAGTTTTATAAATTTTGTTGAAATTCTTGAAAGTATTTGAAAATGATAAAAAAAACTAAAAATAATTGAAATATTTCAAAGAATTTTATTTATATTTTTTGAAAACAATTGAATTCTTTCGAAGAATTTTATTATTTGAAAGTAATAGAATTCTCGCCAAGAATTTTTTTGAAATTTTTGATAATAATTGAATTGTTACGAAGATAAATTTTATTATTTATGAAAATAATATGAATTTTTTTTTCAAAGAAATTTATTAAAGTTTGTGAAAATAATTGAAATTCTTTTGAGAAACTAAATTATTATTATTGTATTGAAAATAATTAAATTCATATAAAGAATTTATTTAAAATTGTTTTGGAAAATAATTAAATTATTTCGAAGAATTTGATTAATTTATGCGAAAATAATTGAATTTTTACGAACAATATTATTAAAATTTTTGAAAACAATTAATTTTTTCAAAGAATTCAATTATTTTATTTAATAACAAAATGCTTTGCAAAAAATTCATTTTTTTTAAATTTTAATAAAAATTTTTTTATGAATTCAACTATTTTTATAAATCTTGTTAAAATTCGTGAAAGTAATTGAAAGTAATTTTAAAAAAACTGAAAATAATTGAATTCGTTCAAAGAATTCTTTTCAAATTTTTGAAAATAATTGAATTTTTTCAAAGAATTCAATTACTTTATTTAATGACAAAATTCTTTGTAAGAATTTAATTTTTTTTTTAGAATTTTAATAAAAGTTTTTGTATGAATTCAATTATTTTTATAAATTTTGTTGGAATTCCTGAAAGTAATTAAAAATAATAAAAAAAAACTCAAAGTAATTAAATTCGTTTAAAGAATTTTATTAATATTTTCTGAAAATAATTGAATTCTTTCGAAGAATTTTATTATTTATAAAAATAATAGAATTCTTGCCAAGAATTTTATTTAATTTTCGAAAAATAATTTAATTGTTTCGAAGTACTTTTTATTATTTATCAAAATAATTGAATTATATTGCAAAAAGGTTTATTTCAATTTTTAAAAACAATTCAATTCTTTCGCAGCATTTTAATATTTATGACAATAATTGAATTATTGCAAAAAATTTTATTATTTGTGAAAATAATTTCAATTTTTGCAGAAAACTTGATTAAAATTTGTGAAAATAATTCAAATTCCATTTTTTCTTAAATTTTAATAAAAGTTTTTCTATGAATTCAATTAGTTTTATAAATTTTGTTGAAATTCTTGAAAGTATTTGAAAATGATAAAAAAAACTAAAAATAATTGAAATATTTCAAAGAATTTTATTTATATTTTTTGAAAACAATTGAATTCTTTCGAAGAATTTTATTATTTGAAAGTAATAGAATTCTCGCCAAGAATTTTTTTGAAATTTTTGATAATAATTGAATTGTTACGAAGATAAATTTTATTATTTATGAAAATAATATGAATTTTTTTTTCAAAGAAATTTATTAAAGTTTGTGAAAATAATTGAAATTCTTTTGAGAAACTAAATTATTATTATTGTATTGAAAATAATTAAATTCATATAAAGAATTTATTTAAAATTGTTTTGGAAAATAATTAAATTATTTCGAAGAATTTGATTAATTTATGCGAAAATAATTGAATTTTTACGAACAATATTATTAAAATTTTTGAAAACAATTAATTTTTTCAAAGAATTCAATTATTTTATTTAATAACAAAATGCTTTGCAAGAAATTCATTTTTTTAAATTTACATAAAAATTTTTTTATGAATTCAATTATTTTTATAAATCTTGTTAAAATCCGTGAAAGTAATTGAAAGTAATTTTAAAAAAACTGAAAATAATTGAATTCGTTCGAAGAATTCTTTTCAAATTTTTGAAAATAATTGAATTTTTTCAAAGAATTCAATTACTTTATTTAATGACAAAATTCTTTGTAAGAATTTAATTTTTTTTTTAGAATTTTAATAAAAGTTTTTGTATGAATTCAATTATTTTTATAAATTTTGTTAAAACTCTTGAAAGTAGTTGAAAATAATAAAAAAAAAAATGAAAATAATTGAATTCGTTCGAAGTATTCGTTTCGATGAAAATAATAAATAGTACCTAATAATTAATTAATTACTTAATTTGTAAATTTTTTAAATTTCGAATCTGAAATTTTACTCGAAAATAGAAGTTGATATTCAAAAATAAATTTTTTTGAGGGTAATTTGCACAATAAATTGAATACCGCGATTCGAACATTTGCTAGTTTTTAATAAATTTAATGAGTGAATTAAAAAATTTTCTTTTTAAATAAATGTAATAATTTTAGTTTAATAATAAAATTTTAATAAATTGAATCAATTTTTTTTTTAATTAAATTTTTAATAAATTGTTTTAGTTTCTTATGAACGACAGGAGTTAAATAAGTTTTATTTTTTCTGAACGAAAAAGTGTGATAATTTGATATCATGTCCGGGAAGTTGGCACCGCAAACTAAAAATTTCAAAAAAACGAAACTTGTGCTGAATTGTGCTAGGTTTGTGCTCAATTGTGCCGCAAAAAGTTTTTTGAAAAAATTTATATTTCTTCCAAAAATCGACAAAAACAATTATAAGGCCCAAAACTGTAATCATTAAATTTTTAAAAAACTTCACTTGTGCTGGGTTCCTCTAACAATCCTCAGCATTGTGCTGCAAAAAATTTTTTAAAAAAATTAAAATTTAAGGAAAAAATCCGAAAATTAAAAATCGACTTCAAAAAATGAAACTTAAAATTTTTCAAAAATAAAAATTGTGCTAAATTGTGCTAGACGAGTAAAGTAAAAAAGCCTCAATAAACTTTTTTCTAAAATTAAATTCCTTCGACTTAAACCCAAAAAAACGTTCACGTAAGGCCCAAAATATGAGCAAAATTTTGTGCAACCTGCTATTTAAAGGATTTAAATTTTAAAAACTAGGAAAATTTTAAAAGTTGTACCAGCAGGGAACTTTTTTTAATTTAATATTTAACAAAAATTATTGAATACTCAATAACGAAAATTTTCTCGGGCTACTTTGATCCCGGATTTTCATAAAAATTAAAATTTCGAAAAAATAAAAGTTGTGCTGAGTTGTGCAAGTCTAGCATAATCTATATCAATTAAAGAATTTTTTTTAAATTTAATTTTCCTAAAAAATCAATCAACACTTAATCACGAAAACTTTCTCTGTCAATTTTGGTCCCGGATTTTCATAAAAATTAAAATTTCGAAAAAATAAAATTTGTGCTGAGTTGTGCTAGTCTAGCACAATCTATATCAATTAAAGAATTTTTTTTTAAATTTAATTTTCCTAAAAAATCGATCAACACTTAATCACGAAAACTTTCTCTGTCAATTTTGGTCCATGATTTTCATAAAAATTAAAATTTCGAAAAAATAAAAGTTGTGCTGATTTGTGCTAATCCAGCACAATGTGTATCAATCGAAGAATTTTTTTTTAATTTAATTTTCCTAAAAAATCAATCAACACTTAATCACGAAAACTTTCTCTGTCAATTTTGGTCCCGGATTTTCATAAAAATAAAAATTTCGAAAAAATAAAATTTGTGCTGAGTTGTGCTAGTCTAGCACAATCTATATCAATTAAAGAAATTTTTTTCAAATCTAATTTTCCTAAAAAATCAATCAACACTTAATCACAAAAACTTTCTCTGTCAATTTTGGTCCATTATTTTCATAAAAATTAAAATTTCGAAAAAATAAAAGTTGTGCTGAGTTGTGCTAATCCAGCACAATGTGTATCAATCGAAGAATTTTTTTTTGAAATCTAATTTTCCTAAAAAATCGATCAACACTTAATCACGAAAACTTTCTGTCAATTTTGGTCCCGGATTTTCATAAAAATAAAAATTTCGAAAAAATAAAATTTGTGCTGAGTTGTGCTAGTCTAGAACAATAAAAATCAATCAAAGAAATTTTTTTCAAATCTAATTTTCCTAAAAAATCGATCAACATTAAATCACGAAAACTTTCTCTGTCAATTTTGGTCCCGGATTTTCATAAAAATTAAAATTTCGAAAAAATAAAATTTGTGCTGAGTTGTGCTAGTCTAGCACAATCTATATCAATTAAAGAAATTTTTTTCAAATCTAATTTTCCTAAAAAATCAATCAACACTTAATCACAAAAACTTTCTCTGTCAATTTTGGTCCATTATTTTCATAAAAATTAAAATTTCGAAAAAATAAAAGTTGTGCTGTGTTGTGCTAATCCAGCACAATGTGTATCAATCGGAGAATTTTTTTTTGAAATCTAATTTTCCTAAAAAATCAATCAACACTTAATCACGAAAACTTTCTCTGTCAATTTTGGTCCCGGATTTTCATAAAAATTAAAATTTCGAAAAAATAAAATTTGTGCTGAGTTGTGCTAGTCTAGCACAATCTATATCAATTAAAGAATTTTTTTTTAATTTAATTTTCCTAAAAAATCGATCAACACTTAATCACGAAAACTTTCTCTGTCAATTTTGGTCCCGGATTTTCATAAAAATTAAAATTTCGAAAAAATAAAAGTTGTGCTGAGTTGTGCTAATCCAGCACAATGTGTATCAATCGAAGAATTTTTTTTTTAATTTAATTTTCCTAAAAAATCAATCAACACTTAATCACGAAAACTTTCTCTGTCAATTTTGGTCCCGGATTTTCATAAAAATTAAAATTTCAAAAAAATAAAAGTTGTGCTGAGTTGTGCTAGTCCAGCACAATGTGTACACGGAAAAGTTCTTGGGTGAGTCGCTGTACCTGTTGTGGTGGCGCTGCGTGACCAGTACCTATGGTAAAGTGACAGCCCCATTTTGGTAGCTCATTTCACCCACAAAGACTGCTGCTTTCCTACTGTGAGGCCTCAGAGCTCTCTTTAGAGAGAAAGCAGAAAACCTTTTCTGTGGGAGGCGAGTGAGAGACGTCTGCTCGCCCAAAAACTTTTCCGTGTATCAATCGAAGAATTTTTTTTTTAATTCAATTTTCCTTAAAAAATCAATCAATACTTAACCCCTTCGTTGGCAGAGGCAATTCTACCAAAAGTGCCCAAAATGTTCAGAAAAATTTTTTTTTTCTAAAGGCCGTAGCAGTATAAGCATGTAAAAAGTGCCCCCTCTTGGATTGGGTCTGTATTTAGGGAATAATTTTGACCTATTATGAGACTTATTTTCACCAAGTTTCAACTCGAAAAAAAATTTTGCTTTTAAGTTATACAATTTTTTTGAAAAATTCAAAAAAATTCAAAAATTTTTTTTCCCTCCAAAATGGCTGAACCGATTTTCATGAAAAAAATTTTTTTGTACAATACAATATAAATAGTTGATAAAAAAAATTGTCGACCAAATTCAAACAAAAAAAGTCAGTAAAAAGTCAGTAAACAAAATTTTTTTTTAAAATTTTTTTAAAAAAACATTTTTTTTTATTGAAATTTTTTTTGCATCACCGCCATTTTTTTTCTATAAAATAATAGTCATTTCAAAAGTAACATATATTTTTTGCAAAATGATTGAAAGGGTACTTCATACTTTAAAAAATAAAAAACCAATTTTTGACCCCTATATAGTACATATAAACGAGGGGCCAACATTTTTTAAAGTTAAATTAAAAATTAATTAATACTTAAAGATCGTGCGATCCAAAATACATATATATAGTAAATATCTACTGCTTTGATTCAGAAATAATATTTGTTTGAATAATTGTGTTTAATTTAAATATATTTTTTGTTTTGGTTTAAAAAAAATATGTTTAAAAATGTTATGTTTGATCTAAACTTAAATTTTGATTAGAAATAATTTAAAATCAACCATAAATTATGTTTGAATTGAATATATTATTTCTATAAATAAACAGGCATATATTATTAACTCTTTAGAAATTTAATTTAATTATTAATTAATTTTTAATTTAATTTTAAAAAATGTTGGCCCCTCGCTTATATGTACTATTTAGGGGCCAAAAATTGGTTTTTTATTTTTTAAAGTATGAAGTACCCTTTCAATCATTTTGCAAAAAATATATGTTACTTTTGAAATGACTATTATTTTATAGAAAAAAATGGCGGTGGTGCAAAAAAAATTTCAATAAAAAAAAATGTTTTTTTAAAAAAATTTTTTTACTGACTTTTTACTGACTTTTTTTGTTTGAATTTGGTCGACAATTTTTTTTTATCAACTATTTATATTGTATTGTACAAAAAAAATTGTTTCATGAACATCGGTTCAGCCATTTTGGAGGGAAAAAAAATTTTTGAATTTTTTTTAATTTTTCAGAAAAATTGTATAACTCAAAAGCAAAATTTTTTTTCGAGTTGAAACTTGGTGAAAATAAGTCTCATAATAGGTCAAAATTATTCCCTAAATATAGACCCAATCCAAGAGGGGGCACTTTTTACATGCTTATACTGCTACGGCCTTTGTACCTAGGGGTAATTGGGGTCGCTGATTACGAATCTGAGGTCAAAATTGAAAAATTCAAAATGGCGGATCCAATATGGCGGACATAAAAAATCAAAAATCGACCAAATCAGCTAAAATTTGTTACTTGGGGGTTTTTGGGGTCGCTGATTACGAATCTGATGTTTGTTTTCAAAAATTCAATATAGCGGATCCAATATGGCGGACGTAAAAATTAAAAATCAACCAAATCGGTTCAAATTCGTTACCCGGGGATTCTCGGGGTCGCTGATTACGAATCTGATGTCTGTTTTTATAAATTCGAAATGGCGGATCCAATATGGCGGACATAAAAAATTGAAAATCGACCTGATTGGTTAAAATTCGTTACTTGGGGGTTTTTGAGGTCGCTGATTACGAATCTGGGGTCTGTTTTTCAAAATTCAAAATGACGGATAATATGGCAGACGTAAAAATTAATAATCGATCAAATTGATTGAAACTCGCTACTCAGGAATTTTTAGGGTCGATGATTACAAATCTGACGTCTGTTTTCGTAAATTCGAAATGGTCATACCAGCAGGCAGATATGAAAATATGTATATCTTGGTTTTCGAGGTCGCTAAATAAGAATCTAAGTTGAAAATTAACAAATTCGACGCAGTTGATCCGTAATGGCGGAATGCATTTATACCTATTTTGAATGAAGGGCAAAGCAGAATAGATTCGTAATTGCAACCATAAGCGGAACTGCAATCGTAAGAACGAGTAAGATCGAGTAATAATTTTTAACCGAAAATTCCGTCATATGCCAAATTTCACAAAAATCTAAATGATTTTTCAAATTCCTGTTCGCCATATTGGGACCACCATTCTGAAATTTTCAAATTTGAATTTGGATTTGACATAAGCAACCTGGAAAACTTCAATGTATCGAGTTTAATGAGAATACACCAGTTTTCAAGAAAATCTCTAGAAAACAATCAATTTTCAAAAAATTCAATCGCCATATTGGATCTGACATTTTCAATTTTCAAAAACAGACATCAGATTTGCGATCAGCGACCTCAAGAACTACCGAGTAAGAAATTTTAGCCTATTTGGTGGATTTTTACTTTTTAGGTCCACCATATGGATCAGCCATTTTGAATTTTTGAAAACAAAAATAAGAGTCGTAATCAGCGACCCCAAAAACTCCCGAGTAACAAAGTTTAGCCGATCTAGTCGATTTTTAATTTTTTATGTCCGCCATATTCGATCCGCCATTTCGAATTTATAAAAACAGACATCAGATTCGTAATCAGCGACCCCAAAAACCCCCGAGTGGCGAATTTTAGCCGATTTGGTCAATTTTTAATTTTTCATGTCCGCCATATTGGATCCGCCATTTGGAATTTTACAATTTTGACCTCAGATTCGTAATCAGCGACCCCAATAACCCCTAGGTAAAAATTTAGAAAAAAAAAAATTTTCTTTACATTTTGGGCACTTTTGGTAGAATTGCCTATGCAATTGATTTTTATTGTGCTAGACTAGCACAACTCAGCACAAATTTTATTTTTTCGAAATTTTAATTTTTATGAAAATCAGGGACCAAAATTGACAGAGAAAGTTTTCGTGATTTAATGTTGATCGATTTTTTAGGAAAATTAGATTTAAAAAAAATTTCTTTGATTGATTTTTATTGTTCTAGAGTAGCACAACTCAGCACAAATTTTATTTTTTCGAAATTTTTATTTTTATGAAAATCCGGGACCAAAATTGACAGAGAAAGTTTTCGTGATTTAATGTTGATCGATTTTTTAGGAAAATTAGATTTAAAAAAAATTTCTTTGATTGATTTTTATTGTTCTAGAGTAGCACAACTCAGCACAAATTTTATTTTTTCGAAATTTTTATTTTTATGAAAATCCGGGACCAAAATTGACAGAGAAAGTTTTCGTGATTAAGTGTTGATCGATTTTTTAGGAAAATTAAATTAAAAAAAAAATTCTTTAATTGATATAGATTGTGCTAGACTAGCACAACTCAGCACAAATTTTATTTTTTCGAAATTTTAATTTTTATGAAAATCCGGGACCAAAATTGACAGAGAAAGTTTTCGTGATTAAGTGTTGATTGATTTTTTAGGAAAATTAAATTAAAAAAAAAATTCTTCGATTGATACACATTGTGCTGGATTAGCACAACTCAGCACAACTTTTATTTTTTCGAAATTTTAATTTTTATGAAAATCATGGACCAAAATTGACAGAGAAAGTTTTTGTGATTAAGTGTTGATTGATTTTTTAGGAAAATTAGATTTGAAAAAAATTTCTTTGATTGATATAGATTGTGCTAGACTAGCACAACTCAGCACAAATTTTATTTTTTCGAAATTTTTATTTTTATGAAAATCCGGGACCAAAATTGACAGAGAAAGTTTTCGTGATTTAATGTTGATCGATTTTTTAGGAAAATTAGATTTAAAAAAAATTTCTTTGATTGATTTTTATTGTTCTAGAGTAGCACAACTCAGCACAAATTTTATTTTTTCGAAATTTTTATTTTTATGAAAATCCGGGACCAAAATTGACAGAGAAAGTTTTTGTGATTAAGTGTTGATTGATTTTTTAGGAAAATTAAATTTAAAAAAAAATTCTTCGATTGACACACATTGTGTTGCACTAGCACAACTCAGCACAACTTTTATTTTTTCCAAATTTTAATTTTTATGAAAATCCGGGACCAAAATTGACAGAAAAAGTTTTCGTGATTAAGTGTTGATCGATTTTTTAGGAAAATTAAATTAAAAAAAATTCTTTAATTGATATAGATTGTGCTAGACTAGCACAACTCAGCACAAATTTTATTTTTTCGAAATTTTAATTTTTATGAAAATCCGGGACCAAAATTGACAGAGAAAGTTTTCGTGATTAAGTGTTGATTGATTTTTTAGGAAAATTAAATTAAAAAAAAAAAATTCTTCGATTGATACACATTGTGCTGGATTAGCACAACTCAGCACAACTTTTATTTTTTCGAAATTTTAATTTTTATGAAAATCATGGACCAAAATTGACACAGAAAGTTTTTGTGATTAAGTGTTGATTGATTTTTTAGGAAAATTAGATTTGAAAAAAATTTCTTTAATTGATATAGATTGTGCTAGACTAGCACAACTCAGCACAAATTTTATTTTTTCGAAATTTTAATTTTTATGAAAATCCGGGACCAAAATTGACAGAGAAAGTTTTCGTGATTAAGTGTTGATTGATTTTTTAGGAAAATTAGATTTCAAAAAAAAATTCTCCGATTGATACACATTGTGCTGGATTAGCACAACACAGCACAACTTTTATTTTTTCGAAATTTTAATTTTTATGAAAATAATGGACCAAAATTGACAGAGAAAGTTTTTGTGATTAAGTGTTGATTGATTTTTTAGGAAAATTAGATTTGAAAAAAATTTCTTTAATTGATATAGATTGTGCTAGACTAGCACAACTCAGCACAAATTTTATTTTTTCGAAATTTTAATTTTTATGAAAATCCGGGACCAAAATTGACAGAGAAAGTTTTCGTGATTTAATGTTGATCGATTTTTTAGGAAAATTAGATTTGAAAAAAATTTCTTTGATTGATTTTTATTGTTCTAGACTAGCACAACTCAGCACAAATTTTATTTTTTCGAAATTTTTATTTTTATGAAAATCCGGGACCAAAATTGACAGAAAGTTTTCGTGATTAAGTGTTGATCGATTTTTTAGGAAAATTAGATTTCAAAAAAAAATTCTTCGATTGATACACATTGTGCTGGATTAGCACAACTCAGCACAACTTTTATTTTTTCGAAATTTTAATTTTTATGAAAATAATGGACCAAAATTGACAGAGAAAGTTTTTGTGATTAAGTGTTGATTGATTTTTTAGGAAAATTAGATTTGAAAAAAATTTCTTTAATTGATATAGATTGTGCTAGACTAGCACAACTCAGCACAAATTTTATTTTTTCGAAATTTTTATTTTTATGAAAATCCGGGACCAAAATTGACAGAGAAAGTTTTCGTGATTAAGTGTTGATTGATTTTTTAGGAAAATTAAATTAAAAAAAAATTCTTCGATTGATACACATTGTGCTGGATTAGCACAAATCAGCACAACTTTTATTTTTTCGAAATTTTAATTTTTATGAAAATCATGGACCAAAATTGACAGAGAAAGTTTTCGTGATTAAGTGTTGATCGATTTTTTAGGAAAATTAAATTTAAAAAAAAATTCTTTAATTGATATAGATTGTGCTAGACTAGCACAACTCAGCACAAATTTTATTTTTTCGAAATTTTAATTTTTATGAAAATCCGGGACCAAAATTGACAGAGAAAGTTTTCGTGATTAAGTGTTGATTGATTTTTTAGGAAAATTAAATTTAAAAAAAATTCTTTAATTGATATAGATTATGCTAGACTTGCACAACTCAGCACAACTTTTATTTTTTCGAAATTTTAATTTTTATGAAAATCCGGGATCAAAGTAGCCCGAGAAAATTTTCGTTATTGAGTATTCAATAATTTTTGTTAAATATTAAATTAAAAAAAGTTCCCTGCTGGTACAACTTTTAAAATTTTCCTAGTTTTTAAAATTTAAATCCTTTAAATAGCAGGTTGCACAAAATTTTGCTCATATTTTGGGCCTTACGTGAACGTTTTTTTGGGTTTAAGTCGAAGGAATTTAATTTTAGAAAAAAGTTTATTGAGGCTTTTTTACTTTACTCGTCTAGCACAATTTAGCACAATTTTTATTTTTGAAAAATTTTAAGTTTCATTTTTTGAAGTCGATTTTTAATTTTCGGATTTTTTCCTTAAATTTTAATTTTTTTAAAAAATTTTTTGCAGCACAATGCTGAGGATTGTTAGAGGAACCCAGCACAAGTGAAGTTTTTTAAAAATTTAATGATTACAGTTTTGGGCCTTATAATTGTTTTTGTCGATTTTTGGAAGAAATATAAATTTTTTCAAAAAACTTTTTGCGGCACAATTGAGCACAAACCTAGCACAATTCAGCACAAGTTTCGTTTTTTTGAAATTTTTAGTTTGCGGTGCCAACTTCCCGGACATTTTGATATCTCCTCTATATTAAATTTTTAATTATCAAATATTATTAAATGATAAATGCAAAAAACAGGAAAAAAATTTGGAATAAAATAGAAAAAGACTTGCTGTGTATTTAAAAATAATAATGAGAAAAAAAAATTGTTGACTGTTTCAGAGCACCGGATTACACAAAAGGAATCTTTCAAAGCATCGGCTTTAAGGAGTTTCACAATTACTTGATACTGCCCGAAGAGGAAAGAAACAGCCAGAAGGTATTATATACATATTAAAAGACCAATAGTTGCTTCTACATAATAATATTATAAAGTTCTGCGCCTTAAATCCCGTAACGCACAAACACCGCATGTTGAGAAAAGTGGGTTAGGCATCAGAGTAGTTTGTCAGTGTCACATTGTATTGGAAGATATTGATTCTCGTTTGTAAATTATACACGATTGCAATATACTGATATTGAAAAAAAAAATCGTACACACATTCTACTATATAAAATGCCCCTAGGGCTGTACCTATTCCATAAACATTCAGAACATTTTCAACTGTCAAGAAAACAATTTTATGACCACACACAAGCTTCATAGTATTAGAGAAAAATTTGCCTTTTGTAAATAATAGAAATTCCTCTTTGTCATATGTTTGAACGATAATTTTATTTTTGTTTTCGTTTTTTTAATGATGCGAGAGAAGGTCTTGTTTTCTTTTCTATAAGATTTTATTTCAGGAGAATGATACACTGAAAAAAAATGTATTTAATTCAAATAAACCGATTAACTGTCTATTATAAATTAAATATTTTTTAATAATAATTTTTCTTTTATATACGTCTTCCAAAAATCGAAAAAAAAAATTAATTTATTAATCGGTTGTTTGAATCAAATAAATTTTTCTGTTCAGTGATATAATGATTGCTGGAGAAAAAAATTGTATTTTCTTTATTATTTGCTCTTGATACTTGAGTCGGGAATTTATATACATTTTATTGTAGAGAGAAAAGAATTTATTCGAGATTATATATTTTCATATATACTTTAGATTACATTCTAATATCTTTTTAATTTTAGGGACAGCAGATGTTACAAGAAAGCATTGCGGAATTGAAATTAGTCACAAGGAGATACGCCAGGAAGCAGAGGAAATGGATAATGAATAGAATGATTCGTCGAACTGATAGACAAGTATTAATTAATCTTAATTATACGCAATTAGTTAATGAAATTAAACTTTTTTATTAATTACCTGAATTCAAGACTCTGCGAATTGTAGAAAGGGGAATTTTATGTACGGAAAATTGTAACCTATTTGATTTTTCAATTTTTGTTCTGCTCCAATTTTTTTTCTTTGTTTTTTTTTTGTATAATCGTCTTGAAATGTAAAATTGATTTTTTTCCTTATTATTATTTATTTCTCAGGGATTGAAGTTAGTCCCCCTTTTTATTTCCTTAAATTAATACGAAGAAAAAAAATTATTTGATTTAAATAAGCGATTACTTGACTATTAACAAGCAAATATTTAATTGAATCAAATAATTTTTGCTTGAACCAATTAATTTTTATTTGAATCAAACAACTTTTTTTTAATCAAATAATTTTCATTCGAAACAAATATTTTTTGTTTGAATCAAATAATTTTTATTCGAATCAAATAATTTTTGTTTGAATCAAAGAATTTTTGTTTGAATCAAATAATTTTTACTCGAATCAAATAATTTTGGTTTGAATCAAAAAATTTATACTTAAATCAAATAATTTGCGTTATTTTAACCAATAATTAAAATAATTTCAGTATTTTAAGTAAATACCATTCAAATGATTCAAATAAAAATTATTTGATTGAAGAAAATATTTATTTGATAATTAACAAGTAATCGGCTATTTGAATCAAATAAATTTTTTTCAGTGTAAAATCCCCTGGAACTCCTTCTTCTCTTTTCCCCATTCTTTAAAAAAAATTAACAAAAATTGTCACTTTTCGTTCAACAAAAAAAAAACTTAATAATTTTAAAGAAAAAAATTTTAATTTTTTGAAACTTAAAAATCTTTTTATATCTTCTTAGAGTTTTTAAACTTGGAATTTTTCTTATACACGTTCGAAATGAAGTTTACTAATATTTACAAAAATTTAATTCGAATATAGAAAAATTCATAGAATTTGAAAGTAAAAGTAGCATTAGAATAATTTGTTACTTAATTTGAAAAAATCCCTTTTTTGAATCTGAATCTTCGTTTAAAAAATTAAAATTCCCTTTTTTTAATCTGAATCCTCTTTTTAAAAATTAAAATTCCCTTTTTTAATCTGAATCCCCTTTTTTAATCTAAATCCATTTTTGAGAATAATAAAATCCCCTTTTTTTAATCTAAATCCTCCTTTCAAAAATTAAAATCCCATTTTTTTAATCTGAATCCTCTTTTAAAAAATGAAAATTCCTTTTTTTAACTAAAGTTACACGAAAAAATCACTGTCATCCCTGTTTTTTTTTAATACACAATTTTCAATTTTAAAATCATTTGTAGTTTTGTAAGTTTATTGTATTTTTGCACTTTTTAAAAAAAATTTTTCCACAGTATTGTTAAATTTAAGAAAATTTTGTATATTAACAAACAAAAATATTATCAGGATTAACACAAATAAGGGAAAACGCAATTTTATCAAAAGTACTGTAAAAATATTCAATTTTCAAAATTCATGAGAATATTCTGGACCTTTATTTCTAAATTACCTTTAAAAATATTTTTAAAAAATTTAATTTTGAATTAAATTGAAGAATAAAAATATTCTTCTTGAATTTTTTTGTGTGTACCTTATAAACTTTGAAATCACCACAAGGACTGGAGAAATTTTCAATTTTTGTAAATATTTTGTAAATAAATAAAAATTAAATTTTCTATTTCTGACAATAATTAAACTTAACAGAATTTTGAAATTGAATTTATTTTAAATTTAATTTCATTCTTGAATGAAACTAATTTTTAAATATAATTAAAACTAGCGATGACGTTTTTTTATTGTGACGAAAATTTTGCTGAAAATAGAATTGATTTTTCAATGTATTTCATTAAATTTTTTGAAAGAATCGAATTTTTTCTCGAATTATTATTAAAATTCCAGAGAAATCAATCACATTGAAAATTTTTAATTACAGTTCATCGAAAAAATAAATGAATTTTTAAATTGCGCGAAAATTCTTTTGAGAAATTAAATTATTTTCGAAAAATTACATTACAATATTTTTAAAAAGCTAATTCTTAGAATTTTTTTATCATAAATTTTTAAAATTCAATTATTTTGAATATTTTTGCTTATCTATTTTCAATAGTTCACCTTTAAGTTAAAAAAAAACATTGAAGAGTTACAGTGATAGAATTATTATAAAAAATTGAATTTTTTATTCAAGTGATTGAATTCTCGAAGATCTTTTGGAAAATTATTAAAAATATGTGATTCAAAGAAATTTAGTTAAAAATTTTTATAAATCCTTCAAATTTTCAAGGTTTAAAATTTTGTTTATAATTATTTATGATTATTTATAATTATTTATGATTATTTATAATTATTTATGATTTTTTATAATTATTTATTATTATTTATAATTATTTATGATTTTTTATAATTATTTATGATTATTTATAATTATTTATGATTTTTGAAAATAATTGATTGTCAGAAGATTTGAAATTGAAATTTAGAAAATTTCAATCCCTGTGTAAAAATAATTGGTAAATATTTAAATATTTATTCATTAGGTATTTATTTTCATATTTAAAAATGAATTTTTATTAATTGAAAAAATTTATCAAATGTTGCAGGTTCCATCCATTTATTCTTTGAATTGTACCAATATTGACAAATGGACAAACGACGTGCTTGATCCAGCGATAGAAATCGTTACCTCTGTTATTCGGGGCGAGCAACCAAAACAAATGTCAATGAATGAAAATGTTGAAAAACAAAAGTCAACGGACATTCTTAATGATACGCCTCACTTTTGCGAAGTAAGTTTTGATTAAATATAAATTAATTTCCTCCCAGTTAAAAATATTTGTATACAAAAGCAAAAAATAGAATAATAAAAATAAAAATATGAAATCAAATATTAAAAAGTTTTTGTTTTACAGATTTGCGAAAGACTGTTTGTGGGCGAATTACAATGGAACATCCATCTGAAGAGTATTAAGCATCAAAAAGTTATAGAAAAGAAAAAACGATTAGAAAAAAGTAAAATGGAACAAACAGCGTGAACAAGGTATTAAATAATTAGGTCTGTTTTTTTTCGAAAATTATAATTTTTTTCTCGAAATTTTAATTTTCTTTTCAAATAATAATTTAGACTGGTTTTAATTGTATTGATTTCTTTTGATATTTCTAAAGGAAGTAATGTACAATTGAACAAAAAAATTTTTTTTATTAACATGTATGATTTACATGTTTGTTAATAATAATCACTGTGATGAACGAATTTTTTTTCGTATCCAAAGATAGAAAAAAAGAACTGAATAAATAATCAACTGTTGGAAATGTAGATTTGTTTTTTTGTATTTGTCGTTACATTCGATGAACACAAGATAAATGTGATACGTAGGTAAAGTAGAATTCGTGATTTCAAATTTTAATCGTCAAAAATATTGTTGATAAATCGTTTAAATTATTTTTAAACAAATTTATTTTTTAATCACAATGTACCATTGTTAAGAAAATTTCTTCTTTTTATGGTAATTTTTTTTTCTACCTCAAATTTTGATATTTAGTTTGCAATTTTTTTTCTAACTAAAAATCCTAAAAATTAATGCCACTTGTAGATTTATTTATTTATTTTAAATACTGACAAAGTAGGAGTTGCGTAATTATTATTTTGAAAATTATTTTTAATTTCGAACTAATTTTTCTATTTGACTATCGAATTTTTCTTTGGCCAAAAGAAATGAAATTTTGTCACTTGGAATTCTTGATATCAAGGAATTTAATTAAATGAGAAATTTAATATTTAATTAAAATATTAGAATAAAATATTTAATTAAAATATTAAATTAAAAAATTAAATTTTTCATTCAATCAAATTCTGTAAATACGTTATATTTTTCATTTTAATTAAAATAAATTTCAATCAAATGAAAATTTGTCTTGGGAGATTTAGTGGAATATTGATGCTCCTCTATTAAGATTAAAATTAAATTAAATTTAGAAAATGTGATTTAAAAAAAACAGCTCATAAAGTGTTAGATATTCAAAATTAAAAGAAGAAAATAAATAACACTTTTTTTTGGAAAATTTTAACAAAATGAAATATTTATCTCAATTGTTAAAATAAATTTTAACTACTGTATAATATAATCTTACTCTAATTTAAACACGAATTAATTTAATAAATACATTAATTAATCAACTTTTTGTATTAATTACTTAAATCAATTAATATACCATTAAATAATTTCATGAAGTAATTAAACTAATTAATTTCTCATAAGTTGGAAGACTTGTCGATTGAATAACTTAAATATTAAAAATGTAGTTTTTATTCTCAAAAATAATTTACTGGACAAATTTCTATGGAAATTTGTCTATTAATTTGTATAGAAATTTGTTTAGTAATTTTTATTGAAATTCATCTAAAAATTTGTATTGAAATTTGTCTAGAAATTTGTATACAAATTTGCCAAGAAAATAATTTTTTTGAAAATAAAAACTACAAATTTGAAAGAATTAAAAAGCATCTAAGATATTTAACTTAAAATATACAAAAATTTGTCACGATTCTCAGAATAAAAAACTTCTTAAAAATATTATTTAATGGTAACAATCAAACGTCATTCATTCACATTTACATAAGAATATTTTCACTTGATTCTTGCAATTTTTTTTTCTATGAAAAATTTGATATGTTTAAATAATTATAACTTCGCAAACAAAGAGGTCCTTCAGTTTTCAAGTAAAAAAAAAAAAAAAAATTTGACATTTTTCACAAGAAACATTTTATAATTGTTATTAATGTGATGAGACTTAATATCGTCGGAACTGTGTGACTCGCACTATTACACAAATCACCTTTGCAGAAGCAAATAAAAACTTTTTTATAATCCATTGTTGTATATGCACATCTCTCCTCCCCATCGTCTGGACCTCTTTGGAGGCAAGTTCTTTCTGTCGCTACGTCATGTTCTGAAAAAAAATAATTTGAATCTTATTCATTACGATGATATTTGATAATATATTTAATACTATTGTTTTAATATATTATTTTCAATTGTTATTTTTATTATTATTACTATTATTAATTAATATTTTTATTTTTATTAATTATAGTCAAACAAACTGTATTTGAGCTAATTTTGATTTAAATTTGAATCAATTTGACTCAAATATAGTTTAATTGACTTGAAAAAATTATTGTTCGATTGAACTAAAATAATTATTTGACTAAATCAATGTTTGAGCAAATAATAATTTGATTAAAATAATATTTGCTAAAATAATTATTTGATTAAACTAATATTTTCCCAAATAATTATTTGACTAAAATAATATTTGATGAAATAAATTTGTTTGATTAAAATAATATTTGCTGAACAACTATTTGATTTAAATAATATTTGGCCAAATAAATATTTGATTAAAATAATATTTGAACAAATAATTATTTAATTAAAATAATATTTTCTCAAATAATTATTTGGCTAAAAGAATATTTAATCAAATAGATTTGTTTGATTAAAATAATATTTTCCCAGATGATTATTTGATTAAAATAATATTTTCCCAAATAATTATTTGATTAAAATAATATTTTCCCAGATGATTATTTGATTAAAATAATATTTTCCCAGATGATTATTTGATTAAAATAATATTTTCCCAAATAATTATTTAATTCAAGTATTTGCCCAAAGAAATGTATTTAATTAAATTTAAACAATTATTTGCCCCTAATAATATAAATTATATAATTAATTTCAATGAAATTTATTTTAGTCTTTCTATTCTATAAGAAAACGATATGGTAACTGACATGCAATTTCGAGTAAATTTGAAATCATTGAAGAACATTGAAAGCTGAATATAATTGTATAAATATAGTTAAAACAATATACTACTAGATCTAAATCGGAACAGGAGACTTTAATAAATACTATTCATTCAGAGCGTTACATTATACAGATGAATCATTGAGGACATGATGTGAATGATGAACGCACTTCATGATATACACTGTATATAAAATGCTTTGATAATCGTACATTGATGACCCCCTTAAAGACTGCATTCTTCAGTAATTTTATTATATACAAAATATTGCGAAAATTAATTTTCTCCATTTAATCAATTAATTAAATTTGAAAGGGAATAAAAAATTCAAGTAGAATTGAAAATGAAAATTTTTTAGAAGGTGTTACACGAAGAAAAAAATTTATTTAATTCAAATAAACGATTACTTGTTTATTATCAAATAAATATTTATTTGTATCAAATGATTTTTATTCCAATAAAATAATTTTTATTACAATAAATTAATTTTTTATTCAAGTTAATTCATTTCTATTCAAATCAAATAATTTTTGTTTCAATTAAATAATTTTTATTCAAATTTTTATTCAAATCAATGAATTTCTATTCGAATCAAATAATTTTTGTTTCATTCAAATAACTTTTATTCAAATGAATGAATTTCTACATTGATGGAATCAAATAATTTTTCTTTCAATCAAATAAACTGTATCTGAACCAATAATTTCAGTATATTTGAAGAAAAAGCCATTTAATTGAATTCAATAAAAATTATTTGATTGAAATAAATATTTATATTTATAATAGACAAGTAATCGGTTATTTTAATTAAATAAATATTTTTCTGTTTGTACTAAGGTAATTAATAATATTAAAAAAAAATTTCTGCTGCTGCATTTTTTTTACATGGAAAAACCATTGTGTAGATTTGAAATCAGCAGTGGTGTATGATTAGTCATGGGAATAATTCCATTATTTTTGTAATTACATACCACTATTGATACTTCGACCCTGAATAATTTTTGCACACCATCCTGATGCACATGGATCTGCTTTGACTCCTCTTACATTCTCAATTTGTGTAACATTAAAGGTAAATTCATCCTTACAAGTACCCAACTCTCCTCTCGATCTGCAGACAAAACATCTTCGTAGAAAACCTGTGAAAATTATAAAATATTAAAATCCAATTATTACAATTCTATTATCTAATTATTAATTTGGTTAATTATTTAATTAAACTAATTAAAAGAAATTAAATTAATTTAATTAAAGTAGTTAAATTAATTAAAATTAATAATTACATTAAAATTAATTAATTAATTGATTTATAGTTAAAATTAATTATTTAATGATGGAAAAATAATTGTATTCTCCATTAAAATTAATTAAATTAATTCATTAATTTAATTAAAATCCAATTAATAATAAAAATAATTAAAATTAATATTACAATATTATTAATAAACACTGAAAAAAAATTAATTTGACTCAAATAACCGATTAGTAGTCTATTATCGAATAAATATTTAATTGAATCAAATAATTTTTATTTAACTCAAATAGATTATTTTTATTTTAATTCGTATATTTTTATTTTTATTATTATATTTTGACTGTTTATATTATTATTATTTTTCAATTTCAGTACTTATAGCAAATACCATTAAATTGACTCGAGTAAAAATTATTCAATACAAATAAATATTTATTTGATAATTAATAATTGACAAGTGATTCGTTTATTTGAATCAAATAAATTTTTTTCAGTTTAATTTTAGTACAGTAATTATTAAAATGAATAATATATTTTATTATAATTAATATAATTAGTAAAATAACTAATATAGTATAATTCTGTAAAATATTTCCAATTCTTCAAAAAATGAAAAAGGACAAAGAGTAAAAATACTCGAAAATATAGTAAATAGTGGAGTATTATTAAGTGACAAGAATAATATTTAGCAAATAAAAATAATAATAATTTAATAATATAATTCATCAATAATTAAAAAAATAATATTCAAAAATTGAAAAATTACTTTTTGAAAAATTCTCTTTGATATTAAATCATTTTTTTTGTTTCGCAAATTTTTGTCAAGAAGATTTATTTTAATTTTAATATGTATTAATTTCTTAGTTATGTACCTATATTGTGTTTCTTTTTTTCTTATTCAAAATATTGTTTTCAAAAAAATTGAAATTCTTTATTCCCTGAAATTATTTACATTTCACAGATTGATGAATCTTTAATATTTATGTAGCAATTGCATGGAACATTTAATAATAATTACAGGTTTTATATAATAAAAATGTTAGAAGCATAGCACATAGTCAATATAGGAGAAAGTAAAGTTCATGAGTATGTACGTACCGTTGACTTGAAGTGGAATTTGAATAGCGACAAAGAGGGAAAAGATGGTTAAAAAATTTGATGAATTCATTGCAGTTTTTTTCTTTTTGGATTTTTTTTTCTAAAGAGGGAGGGGGAAATATCTCAATTAGAGATTAACACAATATTTTTTTTATCGATTAGTTGTTTAAAACACAGCCATTTTGGAACGCGATGCTGGAAAAACTGAAAAGAACCGGACAGGCAATGTTTGTGCCCCTTTCACTTCTCCTGTTGACTTCAACATTTTGTTGTGGAGAGTGTAAGAACCTTAGAAGGCCTTTGCTTAATCAGGATTACACTCTTGGATTAAATCCAAGATGACACGCGACATTACATTCCATTTTCTTTCCCCTTCCCTTTTCTATTAAATTTTCAAAATATGTAAAAAAAATTAATTAAGTAAATAAATAAATTCTAGTAAATGAATATCAATTTTTATTTATTTAATTTTTTTTTACTTATTTTTTAAATTAATTTATTGTATTTATTTATTTTTATTATTTTATTTGTTTATTATTTTTATTTATATTTATTATTTTATTTATTTATTGTTTTTATTTATATTTATTTTTTCTTTTCCGAATAATCGAAATATTTCTTCGTTTAAGAAGGGTTAGAATATTAAAAAAAAATAATTTAGGAGCATCAAAAATGTTGTTTTTGAATTTAATTAATTTCTATAAATTAATTAGAAATTATTGAATTAAACAATTTTATTGATAGGTATTATTATTATTATTCTGTTTGTTTAGTATAATAATTATTCATATTTGTTAATTATTATTATTAATATTATTTACATTTGCTAAAATTAATTTTTATATTTGCTAATTATTTTTATTATTATTTACATTTACCAAATAAATATAATTACTAGGTATTATATTTTTTTATTAGAATTTTTTACAATTCAATTATTTGCTATATTTTTAATTAAATATTTCAAAAAATTGAACGAAATAAATTTTTGATAAAATTTTAGTGAAAATAATTGAATTTTTTCTGGTATTTCAATTAAAATTTTCATAAACATTAATTCTAAAGAATTTTAATTCAAAATTGTAAAAATAATTGAATTTTAAAGAACTCAAATTGAAAATTATGAAAATAATTAAATTTTAAAGAATTTTAATTGAAATTTGTTAAAATAATTGAATTTCAAAGAATTTTAATTCAAAATTGTAAAAATAATAGAATTTTAAAGAACTCAAATTGAAAATTATGAAAATAATTGAATTTTAAAGAATTTGAATTGAAAATTATAAAAATAATTGAATTTTAAAGAACTTAAATTGAAAATTATGAAAATAATTAAATTTTGAAGAATTTTAATTGAAATTTGTTAAAATAATTGAATTTCAAAGAATTTTAATTCAAAATTGTAAAAATAATAGAATTTTAAAGAACTCAAATTGAAAATTATGAAAATAATTGAATTTTAAAGAATTTGAATTGAAAATTGTAAAAATAATTGAATTTTAAAGAACTTAAATTGAAAATTACGAAAATTATTGAATTTTTAAAAACTATAATGACAAATCTGGAGATAAAAATTCAAAAATGAAAATTTATTTAATAACATTTTTTTGAAAATAATTGAATTTTTTCTGGTATTTCAATTAAAATTTTCATAAACATTAATTCTAACGAATTTTAATTTAAAATTATGAAAATAATTGAATTTTAAAGAATTTCAATTGAAAATTGTTAAAATAATTGAATTTTAAAGAATTTTAATTGAAATTTGTTAAAATAATTGAATTTCAAAGAATTTTAATTCAAAATTGTGAAAATAATTGAATTTTAAAGAACTCAAATTGAAAATTATGAAAATAATTAAATTTTAAAGAATTTTAATTGAAATTTGTTAAAGTAATTGAATTTCAAAGAATTTTAATTCAAAATTGTAAAAATAATAGAATTTTAAAGAACTCAAATTGAAAATTATGAAAATAATTGAATTTTAAAGAATTTGAATTGAAAATTGTAAAAATAATTGAATTTTAAAGAACTTAAATTGAAAATTATGAAAATAATTAAATTTTAAAGAATTTTAATTGAAATTTGTTAAAATAATTGAATTTCAAAGAATTTTAATTCAAAATTGTAAAAATAATAGAATTTTAAAGAACTCAAATTGAAAATTATGAAAATAATTGAATTTTAAAGAATTTCAATTGAAAATTGTAAAAATAATTGAATTTTAAAGAACTTAAATTGAAAATTACGAAAATTATTGAATTTTTAAAAACTATAATGACAAATCTGGAGATAAAAATTCAAAAATGAAAATTTATTTAATAACATTTTTTTGAAAATAATTGAATTTTTTCTGGTATTTCAATTAAAATTTTCATAAACATTAATTCTAACGAATTTTAATTTAAAATTATGAAAATAATTGAATTTTAAAGAATTTTAATTGAAAATTGTGGAAATAATTGAATTTTAAAGAATTTTAATTGAAAATTATGAAAATAATTAAATTTTAAAGAATTTTAATTGAAAATTGTTAAAGTAATTGAATTTTAAAGAATTTTAATTGAAAATTGTGAAAATAATTGAATTTTAAAGAACTTAAATTGAAAATTATGAAAATAATTGAATTTTCAAAAACTAGAATGATAAATCTGGATATAAAAATTCAAAAATGAAAATTTATTGTAAAAATGATATTAAAATATGTTTTGTTAAATATTATTATTTATATTTGCTAAAAATAATTATTTATATTTTCGAATTATTATTATTATTTATATTTTCTAAAAATAATTATTATTTAAAGTTGATGAATATAATAATTATGATTTATATTTTCTAAGTACTATTGTTATTTGCATTTGCCAAGTACAATTATCATGTTATTTTTATTTATACTTTAATTAATTAATACTTAATAGTTAAAATAAATTAAATCATAAAAATGCCTATTAATAATAATTTTTAAATTATTTAATTTCTTCCAAGTAAATTTTACATAATTTTAATTACGATTTGAAGGAAAGAAAAAGTACCATAATAATTATTCAACAGCCTCGAAAAATGGTTTCTTCTCTCGTTCTCGATTTTTTAATTCCTCGTAATTTGGACTTTCGAATTTATCTCGTCGTTGAAAAGCAGCAACTAATCCAGAGCAATAGCAAAACGACGTGAGTAGTAAAATAAATCCCAAATACATCAAGTGACGAAGAAAAACTGAAAGAATAGAGAAAAAAAAGTTTTCATTAATTTGAAGTACCCGCGCTTTTTTAAATTTTGAATTATTTCTTTTATCGATCGAGCAAAGAGTTTCTGGGTATTTTTCACAGATGGCGCCTTTTTTTTAAAATATGACGGTTCACTAAAGTGCCGATAGATGGCTACTTGACTTGTTTCAATGTGAAAATCTCTCTCACAAGTTGTAAAAGGTATTGTGCGATTACTATATAAGGAATAAATTCACCCCTACCTTTCGTACTTGCTTCGGCAGTACATATACTAAAATTGGAACGATACAGAGAAGATTAGCATGGCCCCTGCGCAAGGATGACACGCAAAATCGTGAAGCGTTCCACATTTTTTGCTAATTTTAAATTTGATGAATAATTAATAATTCACAATTAATTAATTATCATTATGGGGGGAGGTGAATTTAAATTTATTTTCTTTTATAATTATTTACAATTATTACAATTAGGTATTTTTTATTATATACGTGTTGGATATAAGACTAATTTTTATTTTTATTTTTTTATTTTATATTCTCTTTAATGGAATTAAAATCACAAAATTTTTTTTTTAATTACCTTGTGTAAGAATATCCGAAGTAAGTGCGACAATAATTTTTAATTGCATCATTTTTACATTATTAGCATAACAAGTATAATTTCCCTCTTCGTCTTGTGAAACATCTTTTTTATAAAGTGCACGAATTTATATTAAATTATTTATTATTATTAATTATTATTTATTAATTCATTCATTAATAATAAATATTTTAATATAAATTTCAAATTGTATAGTCATTTATTAAATTAATGTTAAATGTAAATTTTAGTAATAATTACATATTTAGTAAGGAAATTAATAATTTATAGTATTCGTATTAGCATTTATAATTTATAATAATTAATTTATTAATTAGTAATTAGTAATAGTATAATAAATTAATTATTAATAAATTATTATTTATTTATAACTATTTAAATATTTTTCTTTATTTTCTTATCCTTATTTCTTCATCTACTATTTTGAATTTATTTATTTATTTATATTTATTATTAATAAATTACTAATATTTGTTTATTAAGATAAATTAATATTAATATCAAAAATATTAATAATTGTTTATTATTGATAATTAATTATTAACATATTTTTTCTTCAAATTAAATTTTTTTTCAATTAAATTTTTATTAATTAATGAAATTAAGAATTCTTTTTTAATTTTTTGCTAATTATTGAAATTAAAAAATATTTTTTTATTGTTTTTGTTTAAAATAATAACTAATTGCCTTTAAGATAAAGGGTTGAGAAGGTATCGATAAAAACTCTTGGTTCTGGATCTTTTTTGCGAAAAGAGTGTCCTTTTCCTTTTTCCAAAAGAAAACCGCCTTTTCTCCAAATTACTTGTGTTTCTAATGTTGATCTAATTTAATAATAATTATTGAATAATTATATAATTAATTTTTAATTATTATTAATTAATTTTTATATAAACCTTTTAATATTATAACAATTGAAATGGTAATTGAAATGATTTTCGTATATTGGCAACTTTTTTCACTAAATTATTTCTTTTTTTAATTAAATTTCTTTAATTAAATTATTATTATTATTGTTGTAAATAATTAAAAAAGATAAATTATATACTCAGGACATGATATTGATAAATGAGCTCCTTCCTTCAAAACATATTTTTTCTTGTATTTAAATTTGTGGGGTTTAATTTTTTTCACTTTTTTACATTTTTTACATTTTTTCTCTAAAACAAATTCAGGTAAATATCTCGTTGCACTAATAATTCCAGGATAATCATTTAATGCAATTGATCTAAACAAACAATTATTTATCATTCAAAATTTTTATTAAAAAAATTATTTAATTAAATTATTATTAATAATAATAATAATTAAAAGAGTAATAAATAAAAAAAAGAACATTAAAAAAATATTTAGTATATTTTTCACCTGCAGGGCAATAATGGAGCTGATCGAAAAAAATTAATTATTGTTTCATTTGATACCTTTGTAATAGTCTGGAATTAAATAATTTTTGAAATTAAAGAAGAATTTTATTTTTTAATATTATTATTGAAAATTATAATATTTAAAATTTTAATATTTAAAAAAATATTTAATTAAAAAATTATGTTTTTTAATTCATTTTTTTTTTTTAATATAGAACTTTTTGTTTTGAAAAATTTTTATTATAAAAATTATTTTCATTTTAATAAATTAATTTTCGTAAAATAAAATAAATAAATTTCTTTTAAAATAAACAAATTAATTTTTTTTGTTACTTCATTAATTTTTGTTTTTATTCTACAAAAGCCTTGTCTAATTTTATATCCTTTTCCAAATTTACAATTTTCACAAGAACTCCAAGGGCCCCATTCCGATATTAATTCCATTGTTATTCCCGCTTTTCTTATTAATGAAATCTCTTTCATTTTCGAAACCTAATAATTTAAAAAAAAACTCTGATAAAATTAAATTAACTAAAAGTATTTTTTACTTTAAAAAAAAATTACTAACTGCAAATCTCATTGTAACTGGAATTAAATAAGTTTCTTGATATTTTTGCCAATCTGATAAATTTCCTCTTGGCAAACTTTCGGTCGATTCAAATTCATAAACAGCTGGAATAATTTTATTTTATTTTTTTATTGATAAATTTTTATTTTTATTTTTTTTATTAATTTATTTTTATTATTTTTTTATCAATGATTTTTCATTATTTTTATTTGTTTGTACTAACGGAGTTTTTGTTATTATTTTTCTATTTATGAATTTTTTAATTTTTTTGTTTATTTTATTTTTTTGTTTACATACTTTCTTATTTTTTCTTATTTATGAATTTTCATTTTATTTTTAGCTTTTTTTATTAATTAATTTATTGTTATTAATAAACAAAAATATTAATAGTTTAACATTAATATATTAATAGGTTCTATAAAATAATTCGTATTATTATTAATAATTTGTTAATATTATAATTACCTTCCAATCTGTAATTAAATTTTTGGTCCATTTCTTCTTTTTGTTTACCATGACAACGATAAATTCCAGAATCGTTTAGACTGAAATCTTTAATTATTAATGTTAATTGAGGACTAACATGAATTCTATTTAATGACATATTATTATCCATTCCAATTTCGACTTCCTTTTCTTCTAATAATTGATAACGATCTTGTACAAACCAAATTTTCGGTTGCTGATTAAATTTTTCCCCACTGGAAATAAAAAAATTATTTATTTACTTATTAAACAATTTTATTGAAAATTTATTAATCTATTAATAAATTATATTAAAAATGAATTTATTTATTAATAAATTTTGTTATTAAATTATTTTTTGTTTATTAATAAATTTTGTTAAAAAATTATTTTTTGTTTATTAATAAATTTTGTTAAAAAATTATTTTTTTGTTTATTAATAAATTCAATTAATAATTAATAATTTAATATTTATTCAAAAAATTATTTTATTCTCCGTTCTTACCAAAAATGACAATAAATTTTTATTGTTGTATTTAATTCACTGTCAACTAATAAATAATCATCAATTTCTTCAGAAACTATTAGTCTATCTCTTTCCCTGCAATATTCTCTAATTTCTTCTTTATCCAAAGAAATTGTATTTCTAATTTTCACCGAGAAAATTATCAATAACATTATCGTGAAACAGATATTTTTCCTAAATTAACAATTAGTTTATTATTAAAAATTTACGTAGTTTATATTTTATTTCATTTTTTACTATTATATAAATAATATTAATTAATTACAAATTTAATATTTTGTTTGAAAAGTATTTCTTTCAAAAATTATAATTTGAAAATTACCGCCCGGAAGTGTTTGTGACCACCAAGTTTTAATAAAAATTAATTAACTACAAAAAGAAACGAATTCACCCCAACTATTAATATTAGAAAATACTTTAGTATATTATTCTCTCAAATAATCAATTTTATTTCAACCCAGTGTATTTGTATTTTATATATAAAATTACATTTAAAAAAATACTTTTATTACCGGAAGTGACAATATTCGTAGTTTCAAGCGGGACGCACGCTAGGCGTTTTGTCGATTCCCAGCATGCATCAGTCAATTTCAACATGGCGGACACGATTGAAAGTAAGTGAGATTCTTATAATTTACGAAACAATTAACTCATAAAAAATTGACATAAACTTGTAATTAACATATTAATTGAAAATAGAACATTGTGACGCGTTTGCCATTCATTTTGTTTATTAATTTCGTGTACAATTAAACTTACAGTTGCATTTTGAATTTACCTTGAGTGGCTGGGGTTTAAAATTTCAAAAATGAACAATGTAGAATTCAAGCGGGACAAAATACATTTTAATACATTTAATTGTTTTCCACGCTCTATTTCCACCGAATAAATCATTTTACATTGATCTTAAGTTTATCGGAATTTTTATCTATTCACGATATTAATGTGTAAACACAAGAAGATCTGTGAAGCTTTTCCCAGAATTCCGTCAAAAAAAGTTTGGTTATGTTTTGCTCCTAACATTCCAGTACAATACCGAATGTCCAAGTGTCGTCAAGTGTTTATTACCTGGGTTATTGATAAATCATCGTGTATTTTAAATGAATTTGAACAATTATGGATTGTATGTATTTCTTTGTATTTACTTTTTTATTGATAATGTTGAGAAAGTTACGAATTTGGGGAAATACGAAGCAGGAGAGTTTTATTTTTAAAACATTGATTGAATTTATTAATTCACGTTGTTATTTTAGTGGAAGAATATTTGTTTTATTTTGTTTTTTTTTTTGTTAATTGGAATTTTGTTTGTTTAGATGAATCAGCTGAGACTTTGCTCTCCATTAAGAATGGAGGTTATCCCACGGTGGATCAAATTAAAACAGAGGTTGCCGACGATTTAATGGATATTGAAGAACATCAAATATCGACAAATTCCTTAGATTCAAGTATGGAAACAGATGACAACGAACCAATGGCAGAATTTGGTCCAGCTGCATTGGGATTACAACGTGTTGGTTCACTGCCTCCACGTAAACCAAAACCACCAACACAGCCAATTCAAGTTTTAAATCGACGTGGAATGCCTGCGAGAATAAGAAAAAAGAATAAACTCTTCTACGATGATATTTTAGTAAATCATCCCCATCATAGGCAAGTAACATTTATTCTTTTAGTATCTATTTTCTTTAGTGTTTTGTTTCACCAGATTTTAACCAGTAATTTTTTTTACAGAATAAAGAAAGAACCGGGAATTATAGACGTGAAACCATCGCCGAAGAAATTACCACGTCCCTCGCCAGCTAAGAAACAATTACGATTAAGTGACACAAAAAAAATTGTCACAGTAGTAAAAGAACCGACTTATCAAACACCGATGAAAGTCGAGAAGGATGTCGATAAATCAATGCAACCATCATCACCAGATAGACGAATTGGACAAAAAATAGGAATGAGACTGAGAAATTTATTGAAATTACCAAAGGCACATAAATGGGTTTGTTACGAGTGGTTCTACAGCAATATTGATAAGTAAGTGACAAGGAAATATTTTCAGAATTGTCACAAGTTTCAGTTCATCAATTTCCCTGACTTTACTGACATGTGGCAATCCTGATTTTATATCAAGTCTAGAAACTTGACAATTTATTAAATTAATTTTTCTTCTTTTCAGAACACTCTTCGATGGCGATAATGATTTTATGATTTGTTTAAAAGAATCATTTCCACAATTAAAAACACGTAAATTAACACGAGTCGAGTGGTGTAAAATTCGACGAATGATGGGAAAACCAAGGCGTTGCTCGCAATCATTTTTCGAGGAAGAGAGACGTGAACTTGAGAGAAAACGACAAAAAATTCGCATGCTTCAACAGAGAAAATGTACGGATATTCATGTTTTCAAAGATTTACCACCTGAAGTTCCAATGCAACTTGTTATTGGAACAAAAGTAACAGCTCGACTACGTAAACCTCAAGATGGATTATTTACTGGCAGTATTGATGCGGTGGATACAAGTAATAATACTTACAGAATTACGTTCGAACGTGCCGGACTTGGTACGCACAGTGTACCCGATTATGAAGTTTTGGTGAGTTTAATTCTTTTTATTACTTCAAAAATGCAATTTGAATATTATTTTCAAATGCAAGAAGCATTTTTTACTATTTACTACTTTTTTTCGATCTACTATTTGGATACTTTCTTTTACATTTAATTATTTAATTCTGTGGAATTTAATTAAAATAAATTTTATATTTAAAAAAATTTAATTTTTTTTACTTTTAAAAATTATTTTTAAATATAATCGTATGTTTAGAGAATTCTAACTCGAAATTAGGAAAATAATTGAATGGAAAAATTTAAAGTTATTATCAGGAGAAGAAAAGAAGTTTTCCTCGAAATCAGGGAAACACATAATGGAAGTTTTGTGATAACCCTGAATAAAATAAAATACCT
Source organism: Leptopilina syphax (assembly GCA_032872505.1). Classification (NCBI taxonomy): domain Eukaryota; kingdom Metazoa; phylum Arthropoda; class Insecta; order Hymenoptera; family Figitidae; genus Leptopilina; species Leptopilina syphax. The sequence goes on from CM065469.1 coordinate 35,821,149, forward strand.
AATAAATTTAATAGAATGAATAAAATTAGTAAATTAATCTTACTTTTTTTCAGGCTAACGAAGAGCCGGAAACAATAAGTGTGGCATCATTTACACACAAATTTAGACCCAGACATGTTCAATATGTGCCTTCGCCTGCTTACATGTCGAAATTAAATTCGCCACGATTAAATCACGATCCTCTGATATCGAATGCTTTGATACCGAAAAAATCGCACATGGGTGGCACAATGAATGGATATCCCGTGAAATTACTCGAAAGCATGGTGAGAGTTAATAAAATACTCGTCGACAAGAAGGTGAAGGTGCAAAAGCTAAAGGAAATGAATACAGACGTTGAAATGAGAAGATCACTCGGCGAACCTTTGCCTGCTGATTTTGAAAGAAAATATGCCGGGTAAATATTCTTTCAAACATTTTTCTTCAATAAATACAGAATCAATTTTTCATCTGTAAACAAATTTGAGAATTATTCTAGGGATCGCAGACTGACCACCTTTTCATCATTTTTTTTTTTTACCTATTTTGTTAAATTTTCAAAAATATTTTTCATCAAAACTAGTTTCTATTAAATGAATATCATTTTAACTCATATTTTAATTTAAAATTTACCCTAATTTTAATTGATTTATTGAAATATTTATTACAGAATTGTCGTGGAGCTAGAAAGAATGAATTTGGCGCTTCAAGAGTTTTTGAATGAAGTTCAGGAAATGTGTGTGGCCATTGCGCCGGAACCGAGTGTCGCGGCAATGCTGGCACCCTCGCATCTCAGAGAAAAATGCAGACAAGAAGCCGCTGAAATGGTGGCCAAAAATAATATGCTCAATGACAAGGAACCAAATAATATGAGTCAACTTGTTACTGATTTAACAGCATTGATACTTCAGGTTAAGGTAATTTCTACTTTTTTTTATCCAATTTTCTCTAATTTATCATATTTTATTCATTGGAATATTACCTTTCATTGGGTATTTTTCAATCAGTAGAATATTTTTTGGTAAAAAATATATTTAACAAAATTTCTACTATTCACATTTTTACGTTTAGAAAAATTCGTAGATTTCATGTACAATATTCTAAAATCTATATTAATAATCGTTGTATTCCGGTAATTTGTTCGCAGTTTGCTTTTTTGTTTCCTCATATTTGCAATAATTTTTCTTTTTAAACATTTTAAATTTTAAAATTAATGTACTGAAAATCATTGAATTCTGGCAAAGTATTTATAAAAAAATTTGAAAATAATTGAATTCACTTCAGGAATTTTATCAACATTTTTTTTAATAATTGAATTCTTTTTAGAAAATGTAATTAAAATTGAACTGAAAATAATTTAAGCATTATCAAGCTTTTATTAAAATTCTTTAAAATAATTGAATTGTTTTGAACAATTTATTTCAATTTAATAAATTTAATAAATTTAATTATTTTAAATACAATTTTAATTGAATTCCAGGGAGAATTACATTATTTTTAAATTCTTCGTAAGAATTCAATTATATCATTAAATAGTAAATTTTTCCCAGATATTCAATTATTTTAAATACAATTTTCATAAAATTATTCTCAAAAATTCACTTATTTTTTTTTAATTTTACAAAAATTCAATTATCTACAGAAATAATAAATTTTTTCGCAGGGATTTAATTATTTAAAAAAGTTTTAATAAAATTCTATTCAAGAATTCAATTATTTTCAGAAATAATTAAATTTTCGATGTACTGAAAATCATTGAACTCTTGTAAAGTATTTATAAAAAAAATTTGAATATAATTGCATTCTTTTTAAGAATTTTATCAATATTTTTTCAAATAATTGAATTTTTTCGAGATAATGTAATTATTAAAATTGTATTGAAAATATAATTTAATTCTTGGAATAAGATTTTTATTAACATTTTTTAAAATAATTAAATTATTTTGAGGAATTTTTTTCAATATTCTTGAAAATAATGAATTTTTTAAATAATGTTTACTGAAAATTTTGAAAATTATTGAATTTTATGAAGAATTTGTTTGAAATTTTTAAAATAACTGTGTTTATTATTAATTGCAATTAACAAATTTCCTATTAAAATATAATAAAATTCATTAGAAAATTTAATTCTTTTAAACAATTTTATTAGAATTTTTGTAAATAATTACATTTTTTTTAAAGAATTTCATTAAATTTCGTAAAAATAATGTAATCTTTAAAAATAATTTTAATTGAAAATTTAAAATATAATTGAAATTTTATTAAAACTCTTGAAAATAATTTAATGTAAATAATATTTATAAAAATAATTGTATTCTTTCGAGAAATTTTATTAAAATTGTATTGAAAGTAATTGAATTCCTCCGAAACATTTTATTATTTTTATGAAAATAATTGAATTTCTTTGAAGTATTTTATTATTTATGAAAATATTTTAATTCTTGCCGAAAATTTTCTTACTTATAAAAATAATTTAATTCTTGCGGAGGATTTTACAATTCATAAAAATAATTGAATTGTTTCGAAGAATTTGATCTGAATTTTTGAAAATAATTAAATTTTTTGAAGGAATTTTATTAACAATTTTAAGAATATACAATTTTTTAATTTACAAAATAATAATAAATGGAAAACGGCGTTCCGCGCGTATCATTTGCTAGTGTATGATATTTAAAGAAAAATTTCGATTCTTGTTGTAAAAATTGATTGTTAAAATTGTTTTTACTAATTCCTAAATAGGAAAATTGTTTTTAATTTGATTTATAATTAATCTTTCTATTTTCTTTTTTCAGTGTCTATCGGATTCTGATAAAAACGCCTATGAATTGCAAGTACTTCAAGGCACAATGGAGCAAGTGAAAACAAAATTAAGTCCCCAAAATCAGCAAGTATTTCAAAATTGTGTTGAAGTTCATATGCAACATATACAACTTGGCTTAGGTCAATTGGGCGCATTGACGCCATTCATCTCGCAAAAAATTTAGCACTGAAAATTCAAGTTTTTCATTCATTACTTTTCATCTCTGAGTACAAGATTCTGATCTATTAAAAGTAATCAATCGGTAAAACAATTTATATTATAATTATAATAGTTCAAATCTCGAGGATAATAGTTTTAAAGAAATTTATACAATTTCAGATTGATTGAATTTTATTTTTTATTTTCAGATTTTTTTTTTCTTTTTTCTTTTCACAATATTATGCTTTTTGAGAAAAGTATCGAGACATGTAAATGTTTGATTCTAGAGAAGAGATTCATTTTTTTTCGTATTTAATACAAAATATCTGTGTAAAGAGAATATTTCTCATATGATACAATTCTATTATAATAGAAATTTAAGTTTAAAAATATATTATGTTTTGTATATATATTAAAAGTGAAAAGAAACATTTGAGGAAATGTTTACATGACTCGAATATAAAAATGAATAATCTTTTTTTTTTTTTTTGAAAGATTTGTGTAACATTCCGATAATGGTTAATTTTCAAAGATTTCTATATATTAACAGTAAATAATGAAAATATTTTTATCTATTTCAATATTTGATGGGTTATTAGAATTTTTTTTTATTTTTTCTGCAAACATAATGGAAAAATTAATTTTTTTTTTAATTTTTAAGAAATGTTTATATTTATATTACGTGTAGAATAAATTATGTATAAAAAATTTATATTTGGAGAAATAATTTCTTGACATGTTCGCAGGAAAAAATAAAGAAAAGTCTCCCTGAAATTTTTGAAAGAAAAAAAAAAGAAATGATAGAACATTGACAATATTTATATATCTACCATTAATTTAAAAAAAAATCTGAATATTGAGAATACTTTGTAAAAAAAATTGTAATTTAATAATTGTCGTGTGAATATTGTCAGTTTTCTATGTTCTTTTAAAATATTTTTTCAAAATAATTATTTATTACTTTTAATTGATGAAAAAGTTGTCAAGACTAACACATTATTAGTATATTGTTATGGTATAATAAATTAAATCAAATTTAACTTTATTTGCGATTTATTTAAAGAGATTGCCTTATTTACAAAATTGCGTAATAATTGAAAGTGGAAAAGAATATTTTCCACGAACATAATAAATCAACTTGAAATTTTTTCATCCTATTTTTAAATTGAATAATAATTCTTTTTAATATCCTAAAGTGATAAAAAAATAAGACGCAGGTACTAAATAACAACGCAAGAATCAATTATTTAACGATGTATGTGTAAAATTATTCTTAAAAACTAGAATTTTTTCTTTTCAATTATTTCACGAATTTAAGTAGACAATTGTTGGTTTAAAAAAAGAAATAAAAAAAAAGTTGGAAATAAAAGATTGTTTTTAAATAGATTTACAAAAATAAGGAATTTTGTTTAGATGTTGAAAATATTTACAATCATTTTTGGAATTGATAAGAGAAAAAAAAGTATGTCTACTTTGTTTTGTAAATAAATGTAAATTTTTTTAGTTATAATATCAAATTTTCATTAGTTAAATATTGTAACTGTAAAAAATATTTCTAATTAAAAGATTAAATGTCTTATACAGTAAATACAATGCATACAAATTGTTTTTCTATATAAATTGCATGTATTCAATAAATTCTAAATTGAGTTTTCTTTATGAAAATTTTGTAAAGAAGTCAAACAAAATTGTTTTACAAATATCTTTGTATCTCGATACGAGTTTTATTTTAAATTCTCCTATTTATTATCAAGTGATTGGAAACTGATTTTTATTAAAAATAATAATAGAATTTCTCATTCTTTAAAAATTGATAAAAAATTCTTTCCCAACACTTAATGAATTCATATTTTGAATTCTGGAAAATTCTTGACTCTTTCTTTTCTGTTTTTGCTGAGAAAAATAAAATGAATGGCACAAGCATTAAATTTTCGTATTAAGTGTAAATAAAAAGAATGTGGAAAAAAATTAAATTAAATTTTTGTATAAGTATAAATAAAAAGAATATGGAAAAAAAAGATTCGTTTAAAGAATAATTGTTAAATGTTGATTGAAAAAAATTATGATAAAGATCGAATTTTTACTTGATTTTGTTTTGCATCGATCCCTGTTTTTTCCATTTCAATTCTCAACATATTTAATGAGACATGATTCTTGATTACATCACAATTATGAATAGACAATATTTCTACTTTCTATTTTTTTCTAGGACCTCCATTAAAGCGTCAGCTTCCTCTGATGTTTTCACCCTCAATAAAACGGGCGTTGGTGGTGGATTTGAATCGGGTGTTGGAAGGCATACCAACATTATGCTGTTTTTATTCATACGCTTCAATGGAATACTCTCGCTTAAGAGTGTATTTAATAGAATATTTCCCAATGAATTGCCGGCACGAACAATTAATTGCATTTTGTCGTTTGGTGTTGGTTTCAAGAATAATGTTCCCACACCTCGATCACCAAAATTTCCGTCTTTCTTCACAAAAACTTTGCATCTGAAATTTAAAAAAAATCATGGTTTTAGAAAAGAAATTTTTCTTTCCGAGCATAGAACAGGCATCGAATAAAATAAAGCCCTTGAAATTTCAATTAAGTTTCTTTGGAATTAGTTGGATTTCTAAATATACAACAAATTGAAAATTTTCTAAATAATCGGAACTTTGTAAAATTCAATTTAAAATAATTGAATTTTAAATTGTATTTAAAGTAAACTTTTTTTATTATAAAGAATTTATTTAGAAAAGAATTTTTATTAAAAATTCTATAAAATAATTAAATTCTTATATTTAAATAATTGAAATATCGAAGAAATTTCTGAATTTTATTAAAAATAATTGATTTTGAGAAGAATTTTAAATACGAATTTTAGAAAATAATTGATTATCGATTTTTGAAAATTTGAAGTTTTGATTAATTGGATTCTCAAGGAACGTTCTTTAAATTATTATAATGAATTAATTTAGACGAGAATTTGAATTAAAAATTTTATAATTTTGAATTTTGAAAAAATTACAGTAGCAAATTTTAAATAAATAAATTTCAGAAATTTTCAAATTGCAATTTTTAAATAATTTTGATTTCTTTAGAAATTTAATAATATTAAAATATTTATTTTACAAAATTATTCAACTTTCCAATAATTTTAGTTGAAAATTCTAGAAAATAATTGAATTCTTGTATTTAGATAATTGAAATATCGAAAAAAATTTCTAAAAATTATTAAAAATAATTGATTTAATTAAATTAAATTTAATTAATTAAAATAATCAATTATCGACTTTTGAAAATTTTGAATTTTTAAATAATTGAATTCTCAATGAACATTATGAATTTTATTAAAAATAATTGATTTAGAGAAGAATTTTAAATACGAATTCTAGAAAATAATTGATTATCAATTTTTGAAAAAATGAATTTTTGATTAATTGGATTCTCAAGGAATTTTTTGAACTTCATTAAAAAAAATTGATTTAGAAAAGAATTTTCAATACAAATTTTCTAGTAAATAATTGATTACTGATTTTTGAAAATTTGAATTTTCGATTAATTTGATTCTCAAGGAACTTTCTTTAAATTATTATAAAGAATTGATTTAGAAAAGAAACTGGATTGAAAATTCTTTAAAATAATTGAGTTTTGAAGAATTTATAGCAGCAATTTTCCAATAAATAAATTTCAGATAGTTTCAAATTGAAATTTTTGAAAATTTGATTTTAGAATAATTTTAATTTCTTTAGAAATTCAATAACATTAAAACATTTATTTTACAAAATTATTAAACTTTTCAATAATTTTAGTTGTAAACTCTAGAAATTAATTGAATTTTTGTATTTAAATAATTGATTTAGAAAAGAATTAAGTAAAAAATTCTAGAAAATAATTAAATTTTGTAAGATTTACAGTTTTAATTTTTAAAAATAATGAAATTTTAGAAATTTAGAAATCTTAACTCCTGTGGAAAAATATGTATAAAACTATTTAAATATTTTAAATTAATTAAATTAAAATTCAAATTAAATTAATTAAAATCTTTTGAAGATAATTGAAGTTCCAAAAGTAATTAGCTAAAAAATTGTCAAAAAATTCTAAATTTCGTCACATTTTATCAAAATAAATTTTATATTTTGAAAAATAATTTTAATAATTTTAAATAATTTTTTTTTTCAGTTTGAACATTATTGAATTTTACAGAAACTTAGAATTGAAGTTTTAAAAATAAGGGAAATGGTGAAAAATAATTTCTGAAAATTAGACTTTTTCGACTTTTTTGATTTTTCTCGTAATTTTGAAAACAACGACTTTTTTGGGGATTTTAAAATCAATCCGAGGCCTGGGAATATTATATTATAGTTACCTTTGATCGAAAATTGATCCCTCCTCTGTTACTACTTTAAATTCGGGTTTTGGAGGTTCATCTTCGTCTTCTTTTTCCTCAGTTTTTTCACTCGTATCCTCTGGTTTTGCAACTTGTGCTCCGAACGTGAAAGGCTTGCTCCTAAAAAAAACCAAATTTTTCTCAATTTCCTTTAAAGTTCTATTTAAATTTATATCTTTAATAACTAAACTTTAAATATTATTGACCAAAGATTATATTTGTCATATTTATATTAATTAAAATATCCAAGTGAAGAAATATTTACCCTCCGAAACTGAAACCAGCACTCGACGGTGTCGATGAACTTTGACCAAAACTAAACGTGGCGGTTGGAATTGTTACGGGTTTTGCCTCCGGTTTGTCCTCTTCCTTATCGTCGGTGTTTGGCTTCGAGAAAGGTGACGCTTTCTCCTGATTGCCAGTCAACGAAGATTTATTGTCCACTTTTGGCTCCATTGAAAAAATAGATTTTGTACTACTTGTAGTGCCAAATAATGATTTTTCTGGTTTCCAAGCGCTCAATGTCGACGATGCACTACTTGTACTGCCAAAAATGGAATTTTCAACTTTCTTTTCTGTGGGTTCTTGAACATTGTCTTGAATTGATGATTTTTTCTCAACAACAACAACATCATCGACGACGACGGTACTTGATTCTTTTTTCACTTCTTGACCGTGCTTTGATTCGATTGCCTGTAAGTGTTTCTCGTAATCATGAAATATTGGCGTTAGAATACAAAATGGATTAGTGTCGACATGTTTTTTGATCCATTGAGTTACACTTTCATTCAAACCTTTCAATTTTGCGTAATACTCTGAAGATTTTTCGTCTGATGTAACAGCACTTGATTTTTCCTTGTCGTCACTTATTGTTTTTAATGGATTTTGCTTTAGGGGCAATTTTGGAGTGGCGCATAGTCCATTTTCAGGAATTGTACCATTACTGCTGGAAATTGTTTTTGTCGTAAGTGGATTATTACTATTTGTCGGGATATTTGTGCTTGTTGTCGGTTTTATATTGGCTAGAAAACTAAAAGGCGACGGTGATGCCGCTGTGCTTGTTGTTTTGAATCCTGCAAACGAACCGAATGCACTTTTCGCCGCTCCCTAAATCAATTACAAAGTATTTATTAGAATTTTTAAAAATTTTAATAAAATTTAATATTTAAAAAGCAAAATTATTAAAAAAGTTACGAAACAAAAAAGCAAACAACAACTAACTTCAAACTGCAAACAAATTACCGGATTACGATTATTAAATAGATTTTCAATAATAAAATAAAAAAGTCAGTTGGAAATATTTCCCAACAACAAAGAGAAAAGGAAATCGAATACTTTTGCTCAAAAACTATTTTAAATAACAGATTAAAAATTTGTAAATAACTTACATCACCGGTGCTTGGAATTCTTCGTTTAGCAGTTTTTATGACCCTCTTTTCAAGGACTTCTTCCGATGCCTTGACAAAAGTTCCCGCGTCTTCTTTTTTCTCCTCTTTATTCCAATTTTCGTGATTTAAATCACTGGTTGCTGTGCGTTTTGCGGCCATTATTTAAAAACATAAATCTACCTGAAAAAAATATATGTTTAAGATTAAAGAGAGAATATGAGAAATTTTGACTTTTGCCATTTTGAGGTTATGTTGTACGAAACATTTCTCTTTTTTCTACACTAATTATATCAGTTATAATATCAAGTAAAACAAATTCTTCTCCAATAAACTTGAAATATTAAATAAGTGCAATAATTTATAAAGTTTGATAAATGAGATTTTTAAATAAATTAAAAAGTAACCTTCAAACAACTGTTTGAAAACCTGTTTGAAAAATTTGTACAACTTCTGTTAGTCTGATTTTAAAAACAGACATAGATGGAACTTGATATTCAAGAAGAAAGGCTAATTTATTTACAAATGAAGATAATTGCTGAGGAATTATTATAAATATTGTATTTAAATTGGAAAAAAAATCACTAAATACACACCAGGCGCGCGGCCGACTATCCAGGTCCAGAATTTTAGAATCAATGCGCATGCGTCATGGAATATCATCCCTGTCACATTAGTAATTTTTTTTTTCAGTTCAATAATAGAAACAAAACTCTTGTTTTATTTATTAATACAAAAATTTAGATAAAAAATTGTATTCATTAAATAAAAAATAAAAAATTGTCTTTTTAATGACAAATACTTCAAAGTTGTTTTTATAGAATTTTAAATTTCGCGCTGACAGTTTCGATATATCGATTCGATATTGACATATCGATGATATCGACCTTTCAAAATTGAGGTTAGAAAGAAAGTTTGTGTAAGCGGGTGTTGACACAAAAATGTTAAATCTGTGCAAAAAAAGTTAGCAAAAGTAGTAAAACATGATATAAATGAAAAAATACACTGACTGAAATGTAACAAAAGTGTCATATTGGAGTTTTATTGAATGAAAGTTTCAAAAGTGAAGTGTTTTTACTAAATATCGATAATAGTTGGAGTAATAGTCACTAGAATCGTGAGGATCGCAATTTTACACACCCTTGCCGCGCTCTTTATTATATTATGGGGAAAAAATCTGCCTAGGTAAATATATATCTTTTAAATGTGTGTGCGTTTTCATAATGAATTGTGCAAGGACACGGGTAATCCATCTTTAAATTTATTTCTAAACTTGGAAACACAATGGATTTCAAGAGTGCATTGTGTTTTAATTTCAATTGATTTCCTTAAGAGATAATGTAATTGAAATAAATTACAAGTTAGAATATCTCTTGTGTTTGTGAAAATTGGGTGGGGTAAAGGAGGGAGTTTCGGGCAACTTGGCAAATCTACATACATGCATAAAGGTTCACGAGAGTTGGCCTTCCCCTATAGGTTAGTTGGTGTTAGTTTCGATTTGTCAGCGTGTGTATATGTTGAGGAACGCTGTTTGTGAACTTAAATATCTAGTGAGGAGTCGTGTTTGTGCTTGTGCGCGCAGTGTATGCGGTGGAGATACGTCTTTTCGGGGGCCGCGCGGCTCCTTTACTTTTTACAATTTTCATGTCGAAAGTGTCTGTAAGTACGAAGCTACTCCGCGGGAAACACACTCCGACAATCCAACGAATTATGGAGATATCGAAGTCCCTGCAGGAGGAGATTTTGTCAGTGCAAAATAAGCTGAAAAATGCTATACGCGATCATCAGGTGAGTGCGCCTTTTTTTATACAGAGAAAAAATGCATTTTTCTATTTTACGTTAGGAAAAAAAATCAACATTTTTTTTTATAATTTAATATCAAATATTCATTTGTTTCAAGTGCCATTGTTATGAAGTTGCTTAGTAGCTTGTTTTTTGTTTCAGATAAATTTTTTTTTTTTATTAGATTTTCTAATTTAATTAAAGGTAAAAAAAAAAGTTCTGAGAGGATCTAATATAACGATCAGTGTTGCCAAATTGGAAGAATTGGGATTTAGGAAAAACAATTTATATTCAGAGTTGCAGAATAAGAATGAAATATTTATATTGAAATGCAGAAAAAATTGTTGTTTTTTATACGTGCTGTTTTTATCAGATGCAAAGTTTTTTTTGACTAAAAAAAATGTTTGATGCTATTTTTTTTTGTTATTGAATCGACAGTATACCTGGCGAAATTAGTTGTCTGTAGGTACATAGTTGAAAACTTTTCAAGGCAAGTTCGATTTAGAAGATCACCTGCGGTCTTCTCGTTTGTGTTCTCTCACAGTATCCAGGAGTGTCGTCAGATTTTATTTTTATGGGATAACGGAAGCTTCCGTCCCCGCGAGTAAATTAATTATTAATTTCTCTTAAAAAGAAACTTTCTAAACTTTTTCAATTATTTTCAAGAAAAGTGGGGGTTTTTATATTAATAATTAGTTAATAATTTTATTCTTTTTCTTAATTTTTAATAAAAGTACATAAATTTAATTTTCTATTTACAGTCGATTAATTAATTAATTAATAAACATGAAACCGAATAGAAAAAAATCTGTTTTTTTAAAAAGAAATTGAATATTAAAATATTTTTATGGAAAATTAGAGAATTTTTTTTAGAAAAAAGTTAATGGTACAAAGTTTGCTTTAAATAGTAAATAATTTTTTTAACTTCCCTGTTAGCAAACTTTACTTTTAGTTCGAAATTGTTTGCGACCTTTTTTATTTACTATGATTATTAATTTCGCACAATAGGAAGAAACATTTATTTAAAAATAAAACTATTTTTGTACAATATATTGTAAAAATATTTTCAATTTTTTTAATTTCGCTAATTTTCAAAATTTCTTTTTAATTTCAAAGTAAATTTTTCATTACTTATTTTGCAAATTATCTACGTTTGATTAAATTAAATTAACATAATATTATGTATTAGAATATACGTAAGCTAATTAAAATTTTATCAAACTAAAAATAAAGTTCATACTTTTTTTTATCTATCTTGGAAAGAAATTCTTTTTTGTCATTTTTATTGGAATTAATGAGTTTTTAAATGAAATTGTAGAATACAAAATCAAATAAGTTTATGAAATTTAATTTGGGATATATTGTTGAAAAGTTAAGAAGGTTACGTGACTGAGCATGATGACATTGTGAACCACTTTCAACCTGAAACTCGTAATCTGTTTAAGAACTTTACTGCTGAATATCGTTATATCATTGTAATAAAAGTATATAACAGCTTTTCAATTAATAACAAAATTTATCGTGCTCATCAAAGAAAATTTCTTGTAATTTTTAAATTTAATTTATTATCAGTTATTTTTAAACTGACGTTTCTTTTCTTGTTTTTACAGATTTGTGTTGAAAAATTGAAAGATGATCCAGATGTGAGTATTTTTATAATTAAAAATTTTTACATTTGAAAAAATGTTTTACATTACAATTTTTTACATTTAAAAAAATATATTTTCAATGGAAAATTTCTTTTTTACTCTAAATTTATTTATTTATTTTTTATACTCTTAGAAATTTTTGGGTTTATTATTTGATTTTCTTTTTTTAGAACACAAATGTCTTGGATCAAATTCAGCAGATTCAAATCTACATTGTTTCCCTGGGAAGGCGACAGGTGAGTTTATCTAAAATAGTTAAATTCAAAAAAAAAGAAGGGAAAATGGAGAAAAATGAGTGAAAATGATAAGAAAAAGATTGTTTTATCAAATACGGAAAAGTTTATTTAATATTGAGGAGAATCGCTTTTCAGTCTGTGGAAGTTATTTTTAGAAACTTTTTCTCTCTAGAAAAAGAGAAATAAACACAAAAGTTGGGACAACTTTTGTTAATATTGAAACGTGATATACATAATTGTAATTATGATAATATTGAGTTTTGTAGTTTTTGCATGCAGAGGTGCATTTGTTATTTAATTTCAATTCCGGAGTCTTCGCGTACCATTATAAAAGTAACAAGGTCAAGCACGCGTTGCATATTTACCTGGATAATTCAGAAAACATTGATGCCGACTTTAAAATTTAGATCTCAGTATATATATATTGAGTTTTATAAATAAATAATTATAAATTATACTCCTCTCGACAGGGCGAAATAGCAATTTGTCAAAAAAATTTTTTTTTCTTGTGGTTTCTATTTTTCTTTTGTATTCTTCTAAAAAGTTTGTCGCATTTAATAAACTCGTTACCTGCAGCATGACGCTTGTCGCAAGACATTGATCGAGACGAACTTTCCGAGAGAGAGAGAAAGAGGAATTTTCCTTCTATTCCTTTTAATAGTCTCTTTGGAAATTTAAATTTTCTCCATCCATATTTTTCTTTCGAAGAATTCGCCTTTTTTCCGAAAAATATTTCAATCTTGGTTATCGAATTTTTCTTCCCATTTCTTGCAATTTTTATTTATTAATAAATAAAAAAATTATAAATAAAAAAAATTACACCTTCTTTATGGGAACTTTTTAATATCTAGTCCTGATTTAATTTTTTTTCCACGCAGATTTATGGAAAGTAATCCATATAATTTTCAATAGAATATTTGGAAAATTAATTCTTTGTCTAATAAATAATAACAGATAATTTTTAAGTTTATAAAGTTTCGTTCGAAATGTGCAAAAATTGCCATATAATTGAGTGTGAATTATTCTGTGCGGGTGTGAAATTTATTTATCACCATTAAAAATAAATTTTTGCGAAAAAAAAATTTTTTGTTTAGAAAGAAATTAACTCGTTTCTCTCCTATTTTTTTTCTCTCTCATTGCGGGTACGTAACACAAATCCAAACTGGAAAGGAAGCTCCATTATTCGAAAAGTTCTGAATAACATCGATACCCAACAAGTTTAGTTGGACTGTGCGCGGCTCAGTGATTCTCAACTTTGGTAAACTTGAATTTCTCCTCGCAGACTTTGTGTGATGGAGGCTGCGTCAATTTACAAATGATTGTTTTACTTTTATTTTCTTTTTTCTTTGCCGTATAACTTGTTGCGCACTATCGGTATATTAATAATAATGGAATAAATTTATTTATCTCGTTTCATTATAGAATTCAAAATTTCATAAATTATTTATTTTTAATTGAATTGAATTAAATTAAATTAAATTAAATTTAATTTAATTTGCTCCTGTTATTATATTTATGAAGCGTTTCTTTAGTTACGATTTGTTCAAATTATTTTTTTAATATTGTATACATTCAGTTTACTTGAAAATTTTCGACTCTGGGAAAATTTCCTAATTCAAAAGTCTGATAATCAATAAAGTTAATTACTCCGGCCGTGACACAAAAGATTTATTTTATTCCGTTTTAGAAACAATAATAAATTTTGTTTTACCTAATTAAATTTGAGTTTAATAAATGCTGAGATAGTTTTTTTCACTTTCGGCAGTTTTTCTTTTTAATGAGGTAGAAATGTTTCTAAAAATCAGTAAAATTGAGAGCGAACTTTGTTAATTGTGTATTAACATTATTTATTATTACTAGTTATAATAATTAATAGAAATAATAATTATTATTAATAATATCTATTATTATTTTTATTTTTATTATTGATTATTATTAGCATCGTTAAATTTTCCCCTATTATTATTGGCACTATTAATTATTTACTCAATTATTTTATTTATTAAAAAAATTAAACAAAAGTAAAATAAATAGAAAGAAATAATAATAGTAATAATAACAATAATAAATAATAATAATAACAATAATAATAAAAGAATAAGTAAATATAATGCTAGGAAAGTTGGAGGAAAATTTAAAAATGTTTTTTCGTTTATTGAAATTATTGAGACAGTCTCGACACTAAAGTTTTTGTGGTTAAAAGAATTGATTCTTGGCATAAAAGTTTTACTTGAAGTTTTTCAGTTTCCGAATTCTGTGGGGGAGGAAGTTACTTTATATACTACATGGCGGGAAAAAGCTGCAACGCTTCTCTCTCTCTTTCTATAGAATTCAGATAGTTTTTGGTTACGAGGACCAAAACCATTAAATCGCATGCGAGAGTAGCAAGGACGGTTCTTATTGATCTTTTACATTCCCGAGTTCGTTCCTCAACATTGAAAACGCTTTCCGAGAATTGCCGAAGTTCAAAGTTAGTCAAAAGATTTTAAAACTTCGCGCCAATACCAGCACAAAAGGGAACAATTGTTTTTACGCTTGGGTGCTGATTCAATTATAAATATTGTAAATTTTAATTTGCAAAACAGAATATTGGAAATATTCCCACAAGTAATGCAGAAAAATTTATTTTAATTTTTAATTTTTATTTTAAATTATTTTATAATTGTTATAATTAATTTATTATAATTATTTTTTTCTATTTTATTATTATTATTTATTTCGTAGCCGGAAGTGGAAATCTGCAAAGAATTTGTAAAGAAAATTTGCAACAAAAATATAAATTTAATGCCTTTGTGAAGTACAAAAGACACAAGTTAACTTACTTTCGCGCTCGCGATTTTTTTGTTTGTTTGAAATAAAAATTAAATAATATTTCGAAATATTTAGTTAAAAAAATTTGTCAAACAATATTATTTTCTTTTAATGAGAATTGCATAAGTAAAATTTCATAATGCGCTCTTTAGGTTCTCGTGCAATTCTCCCTCTATTTTCACTTCCTTTATGCATCGCAAATTACACAGAGGGGCGACTACTTTGCGTTTCCGGGAGTATAAACATACTGATACATTAATTTGATATTTATTATTATTTTTTTTCTTTTTTTTTTGTTATCACAAAATTACAAAAGAGATAGTTTACTCAGGGGGGAAATAATTTTCCTCCACGTATATATGTGGGGAGGTGTATATATGAGAGGGAAAATTTAATTATCCAACAAAATATGAAAAGTTTGAAGTTGAGAAATTTTAGAGATTTATAATCAAGTATTTGAAATTTTTATTTTATAATTATAAAAGCGAATGGTTTATATTTTCATTGGGAATAGTTGAAATTGTTTATCTCTATTTATTTATTTCGTTTATTATTTATTTTATTAATTTATCTCTATTTTATTTATTTATATTTAGAAATTAATTAATTTAAAATAAATTATTCTTTCTCTAAACTTTGATGCAAAAATTGAAAATTTTGTATCTAAAAAAATAATTTTTCCTTTTTTTTAAGTTTCTATTTATGTTTTGTTTAAATTAAAAGAAAATTATTCTCTCTCTCTCTATTCTTTTAGCGAAAATTGAAAATTTTGTAACTGAAAAAATAATTTTTCCCGGTTTTTTTTTGCATATGCAAAGTAGGTATTCGACTAAACGAGAAGAGGAATTCAACTTCGTACATAAAGTTTTCCAAGTCGGTCGAGCACAACTTAAAAGTAACGAAACGATTCTCGTGCCAAATCTTCTCAAATCGTGTTGCACTTTGAATTTACAAAGAATAGAAGAGAAAATATTTTTCCATTTAAAAGAAAGATAATTTTTTTTCTATTTTATTTTAAAACAATATTTTTTATTTTCTATACCAATTTGGCGAAATTGGCCAAATGTATTAATTATCGATATTAATTTGCATCAATTAGAAGAAATTGAAAATATAATTTACGAGAGGAAAATTTGTAAGAAAATAAGTTTTTCTTTTTATTTTGTTTTTTATTTCAATTTTTTATTATCTTTATATATTTTCATTTTTTTTTCTTATTATTTATTGTCGAAAATATTTTAGACTAGATTTTTTTTCTTTTTTTGGAAATTTTTTATTAAAATATGCATTAGAGAAAAAATATTTTCATCTGATGGACATGCGTCTATTGCTTCTTGAATGTATCTTTTGCTCCTCCGGAACGCGGAGAGTCTCGCGGCGGGCTAGCTGGATAGAACGAAAGGGGAAACAGAGATGAATGGGAGGGATGAAAAGAGGGAGTAAGTCCGGGAGAAGAGGAGGTTCAATCAATAAAATATCCCCGCGGAAACATTTTCAGACTCTTGAAAATTACTTTATTTCCTGTTATTAATAAATTTTCATTTCCCCTAAACTTTTATCAATTACAATAATTTTCACATTTTTTTTGGATTGAAAAGAAAATTAAGTAAACACGTTTTGTTTATAGTTTTATGAAATATTTATTTATGAAACAATACATTTTTAAGTGACCTTTGTGAAAAAATTGTTTTTTTTTATGTATTCTTGAAGATAATTTATTTATTTTTTTCTATAAACAATTTTTGTAAACAAACATTTCTCGGTATATTTTAAAATTGTGAGCTATTTTGTTATCAATTTTCTATTTTATTTATTTGTATTATTTTCTTATTATATTATAGAATTAATTACGATAATTATTAATTATTGTCTATTTACTATTAGTAAAAGAAATTATGTTTTTCTTTTTAGTAAAAAATAGAAGAATTTCTAATGGAATTTTCACTGTCGAAGAATTAAACATTATTTTGAAAATTATAAAATTTCATAAATAAAAAAAAAGGTCTGTATATTCGGTTTAGACTTTTTCGCACCCATTAAAAGAGGGAAAACTTTTTAATCCCAAGTTTCACTTCGAGAAACTTTTAACAACCTTGGAAGTTGAGAATTTTCAACAGATTCTTTATGTCATTCTTAATTATCGATTTTCTCCCCTCACTTTCAAATTGAATTTACGATTTTTTGCCCCGAGTTTTCAATATGTAGTTCAATGAACTTTGAATAATTTTTGTTTGAACAAAAAAGGAACAAAATCGAAATTAAATTTTCTTTTTTGTTTTTCTTTAGAGAGTGTACAACATAATGTTGCAACAAATTGGATTTAAAAGTACATTAAATATGATCTTTCTCTCTCTCTCATTATATGAGGAAAATTTCGAACTCGAAAATCCTCTTGGGTTTATATACGAGAAAACTTTTGTAATGTTCTGATGAGTGAAATAGTTTTCAATTTTCTGTACGCAGAAGCAAGTGGTCCAACGGCTGCGCACGGAAGTCGAGACTTTAAAGGCGGAGAGCGCAAATGGGTCGAAAGTTTCTGTGGCATCGCTTTTGGGATTGAATAATAATAATCATATCATCAACAACAATGCGAGAAATGGAGAATCAACTGATTCGAAGGATCACAAAAATATCAATATTTTAGGTGGAATTATAAAGAAGGAGGATTATGAGGAAGAAATTAGAAATGATGATTCGTCACCATCCCAGGAAAATGATTGCTCAAAGTAAAAATTAATTGACAAAATTATTTTCAATTAAATAATAAATGGGAAAATTTATATTTTGGTTTTATTTCTTTTTTTCTAGCCACGAACGTTCGAATTCTGTGGAATCGATTTCCTATGAGGACGATGTCGTTGAAATTTCAGCGGATGAAAATTCAAACGAGAAACAGGATATGGAGGAGGAATGCGGCATTGAATCTTCGATGCAGGTTTCCTTCCTTGGAACTCTTGGTCTCATTACCACGACAATGAGTATTGAGTTGCAGAGCAGAAAAGCGGAAAGGAAGCGCAGAAGGACTGCGAATCATCAATTTGTGTATTCCAATTGGGAACTGTCGACGGTAATGAATATATATCCAAGGCTTTGTGAAGAAATAATAGCTCTCGAATATTGCAGAAAAGCCGCGTTTTCACTGATGCAACGTTTTTCCACTCAAATCCCTTCGTTTTCACTTCGTTTGCAAAAATACAGCTTTTAATAAGCTTCGAGAAACTAAAACTCATTTTCTTCCCCAATTAACATATTTCATTTATAAACTTTACACGTTTTTCTTATAAACTCCCAAAAAGTCTATATTTATTTCAACTAATTAAAACTCGGCGACAAATTTCCAAAAACTATCATTTTTAATATTCCTAAAAATCCAAATGTTCAAATTGAACGAAAGTTAAAAGAATTTTACACATCTATCAAAAGTAATTAGAAAATTTCTAAATGTTAAGTTTAACTTTTTATTACAATCAATAATTTATGAGAATAGTTTCAATGTTTTTCGAATCTTGATCTTAATGTAAGAAAATAATTCAATTTTACCGTAAAAAAAAGGATTCAATTTTCAATCAATTTTTCAGAAACGAAAGAGGTATTCGTACTTGCAATCGGCGGGGAAAGCGCCGCAAACACGACAAAGTGCTGCTAGGTCAATTGGACCGTCACCAACGCCACAACAGTCGGGAAAAATATTAGCCAATAAATCATTACCACCGTCCACGAAAAATTCTTCATCATCAAAGATATTGATCTCAACGCAGAAAGTTAATGCGAAACCAAATATATTGAGAAATGGAGTGGAAAATAAAACTGTGACGAAAAATGGAAATGAAAATAATGCTCAATCGCAAAATAATAAAACACTTGGCAGTAAAGTCGTTCATATTCCGGGATTACCGTCGAGTTTAACGATTGAGAGAATTGAAGCTGATTCGGCAATTTGTATAAGTTGCCGAAATCCAGGTAAATAGAAATAAAAAAATAATCAATGAATGTTTTACGTTAACTCTGAGGATTATTTAAAGTAGATATAAATTAGAATTTATAGTTATTTAATTGAAATTCTTTTTTACACAAAAAATAGTAAAATTAAAAAGGAAGGAATACATTCTTGTTAAATAAGAGATGATTTCAGGCCTGGAAAAATATGACTGGATTTTTACAAACTATTTTCAAATAAAGGCGATTTTTTTTACTTATTTTCAAAAAATGTGCCATTTTCGACTCGTGTTTCAAATATTTGAGATAAAGTACGATTTTTTTTTGGTATAAAATGAAACTTATTTTGATTTTTGTAGAGTGAAAAATAATTTTTGAATAGTTTTCTAAAGTTTCTATAATTTTTTTTCCAGATAATAAAATTTGCTAAATATATAATTAAAAAGTTTTTAAATAATTGAAATTTTGTAAAATTTTATGGAAAATAATTGACTTTTTTAAAACTATTTCATTAAAATTATTTAAAATCAAATTTTTGAGAGTATGAATTGCAGATTTTGAAAAATAATTGAATTCTCATGAATTTAAATGACCAATCTTCAAAGAAGAAATTGAAAATTAATGAAAATTAACTTTCAAAAAGTATATTTGAAATATTTTTTAAAAAAGTAATTCTTAAAATCTTTTTATTAAAATTTTTTAAAATCAAATTTTTGAGAGTTTGAATTGCAGATTTTGAAAAATAATTAAATTCTCATGAATTTTAATGACGAATTTTCAAAAGAAAATTTGAAAATGGAAATTAATGAAAATTTACATTCAAAAATTATATTTGAAATATTTTTTAAAAAAGTTTCCGAAAATTCCAATAATTAAATAATTCTATTAAAAATGTTCGAAAGATTACATTTTTTTGGAAATTATTAAAATTTTGAAAAAAATATTTATTACAAATAGTTTTTAATTTAAAATTCAACGAATAAATTGATTAGTTTTTTAAATTACCCTAAAATTTATTTTAAAAATTCAATTATTTTCAATGATTTTTTTTGCACCTTAAAGTCAATCCGAGGTCTTTTATTTGACAAGAGAATTTATTATTAAGAGTCCCCTTTTATTAAATGTCAAAAGACTTTTTTAAGTGGAAATTCACTTAAAAATTGCCAAAAATAATTAGTAGAATTCGATAATTATTTTGAAAAAGAAAAATAATTTTCTCGTTCTTTTTTTTGCAGGAACTTTGACAATATGTCAACAATGCTCATCGAAGTATCACATTTCATGTCACACAGTTTCACCACCACCTCCGAAAATTTGTCCCGCGTGTGCGCTCAATTTAAAAGACAGTCCGACATTTACCGGAGTAATTTGCAAGAAGGAAAATGAATTAGGTAATTATTCATATTTATTTTCTATATTTTCCAATATTTTTTTCCTATAGAGTAGTTGTTCTCTAATGAGCGACTGATGAAAAAGTTCTTTCATTTTCTTGAAGCTTAAATATTTATTGTTATAATTTACTTGATTGCTTTACGATTTAACTAATTTTGCTCATTATTACAATATTTAAATTTCAATAATTATTAAAATAATAAATTTATTATTATTCATTTAATTGTTACAGTTCAATTCATTGTAATTAATTTACTTCAGTTCATTTTATTATTACAATTGAATTAATAATTATCAAAATTTAGTTAATTCTGTGAATATCCAGGGGAGATAAAGTTTTAATTTTTTTAATTAGAAAAATTGTTTAAAAGAGATTTCATTGAATGTGTCATATGACAGAGAACTTTTTTTGTCTTTCGCGCGTGGTAATAGCGACGTAATGAAGCGCGAAATATCTTACAGAGGAAAAAGAGAGAGAAAGATATGAGCTGCGCGAGCGAAACTCGGAACTGAGATTGCAGGTTTATGAATTGGAAAAACGATCTCAGCTACTCAGCCAATCTCTTCAGGTTCGTTTTGCGACCTGCGTATAAAATAGAATTTGCAAGAATTCAAATTAAAATGTTCAATTTTTATTTGGAATGCTATTGTTTCGTTTTTTTTAACTGTCTTTTTTTAGAGAAAAAAAAAGAATTTCCATTAATTGTTGCCGTGCTTTATGTTTCTATTGTATACACAAGAAAACCTGCAAGTTCCACGCTTTTGCTTTCGTTCGTTCGGTTATAATTTATTTTAGTATTTGTACTATATCTTATATCCTATTTCTAAATCTTAGAAGAGTTTCCCAGTCACTTGTTCAACTTGACTTAAATTCATCTCTGAGACTGAGACTAAAATATATTCTTAGCGAGATACAACATAAGAAATGGATGTAGGTCGAGTAATTTAATATTTTTTTGTCATTTTGAATTTTTATTTAATTTTTCATTGTGAGTGCAATTTGGTAGAAATATTTTTGCTTGATACTTATTATTTCTATGCAGAAGAATTGGAGACTTGATTTAAATTTTACTCAAAAAAAAAGTTGACAATTCTGATGTTCTTCAATCGAGAAAATTGAAGTCTGAACAAAAATTATGTTGAATTTATTTTCAAGTATTTATTTGCAATTTTTTTCACAGCTACAGCGGCGTACACGACAAGAGGTATTAGGAAAACAGGAGAAGACCCAAAAGTCAATAAAACGACTCGTGGATTTCATAAAATTGATGCAACTACAAAAAGAAACGTCGTGCCCACAAATTTTGGAATCAACCAGTTGCCATCGTCCACCTATCTCATCCCCATCTCCACAAGTGCAATGTCCCTCACCAATCACCCAACAATCAAAAATCCCACACAAATCAATCGAACCGACACATCAGAAATCCGATTCATCGATCAATTCACCCACTCGGGGAACATCACCTTCATCAATAACAAAAACAAATTCGATTTGCCAAATTATTCCAACCATCAAGAATCATCAACATCATCCAATTCCGATCAACAGCAATCATACTACGTCGTTAAAAAAATCCCCGAACCAACGAATTACAATGGAGGAGGAGGAGGAAGAAGAAAAAACAATGGAAAAGTTGGAAATCAAAACAACCCAATCCTTAATTATCAATTGTCAAGCCCATGTGGCTACAGTACAACACACGGTCAGCCCGAAATGCCACTCACCCAATCATCAAATTCCATCATCAGCAGCAATAAAGTCGTCGGCGGTCGTCGAACAGAATCAAGTAACGCTTCTTCCAGTAGAAAATCAAACAACACTCGAAGTTTACCCGGTCTCAATAGAATCTATGTGTCCAACAACAGACAACATGGACTCGATAGTTCATCGTCCGACGAAGACAATTCACACGACAAAAACGTATCAGGATTCGGTAACTTACTCAACCCATTGTTCTCAGGTGAGTTGATGTTTATTTAATCGAAAAGGAAAAAAAAAATAATAACTGTACTTGAGATAAATAAGTTCGAGAAATTTTAATTATTCACAGGGTTGCCAAGGGTCGGGAAAATTGGGGAAAAGGCGGAGAAAATAAAACTGATCAGTGTAATGTCCGGAATTTTAGGAAAAATATCAAATTTCTAGAATAACCACAAAAATTCGGGTTTTTGGTGTTCAAAGAAATTTTTCACCTGAAAAATTTATGAAATTTAAACCAGTTCCTTGATTTTTTCTTCTTTCTATAAACAATTTAATTTATTTTAAATAAATTTAAAATAAACTATTAAATTAAATTATTGAAATAAATTAATAATACTAATAAATAATTAAATTCTCGAATCAGTTTTTAAATACGCGATGAATTATAATTAATTTAGAAAAGATCGTAATTGAAAATTCTATTTTCAGAAATAATTGAATTGCAGAAGGTTTTAAAAAATAGAAATTTTGAGAATAATTAAATTTATTTTAAATAATAAAATTCTAGAATATAGAATTTCGGAAATTTATAATTACAATTAACTGAAAAAAGATTTTCTATAATAATTTCAACAAAAAATTTAATTTCAGGTTTTATAATAAAATTTTTCAAAAATTGCTATTTTAAGTTAATAATTACAGTTTCAGAAATAATTGAATATCAGAAGATTTTAGAACAAAATTTTAAGTTTTAAATAATTTTTTCTTTAAAATTCTTTTTTAAAAAATTAGATTTTTGAGAAATTTTTATTCAATTATTTTTAAGTTACTTGAATTTTTGAAAAAATTTTAATAAAAAATTATTAAATTAATAGAGATTTTAGGAAAATAGAATTGAAAATTATTTTTTTTATTATAAAAAAATAAAATTCTAGAGTAAAGTTTTTAAAATTATTTAATTTTAGTTAATTTAGAAAAGACTAGTTAATTTTAATTGCAATTTTTACAAATAATTGAATAACGGGAGCTTTTAAAACAAAATTTGATGTTTCAAATAATTATAATTAGAATTCTGAAAAAATGAGATTTCGGAGAATTTTTAATTCAATTTTCTTAATACTTAAATTTTTTAAAAAATTTTATTAAAGAATTATCGAATTTACAAAAGATTTTAGTAAAAACTAGTTGCAATTTTCACAAATAAATAAATATCAAAAAATTTTCAGTTTTAAATAATTTTTTAATTAAAATTCTGAAAAAATTAAATCTCTACGAAATTTCAATTTAATTTTTTTTCAATTTTATTAAAAAATTATTAAACTAATAGAAATTTTCTGACATTGAAATGCAAATAGTTTTTTAATGTGTTAGAGAGTTTCATTACAGATTTTTAAAAAAATCAAGTTTTCAAGAAATTTTAATCTAATAATTAGTAAATAATTGAATTTTAAAAAGAATCATAATTGAAATTATTCATAAGATTGTTACTGTAAAAGCAGCATCAAAAGATCCAATTCTCATCTTAAATTCTTTATCAATTTCAAAAGAATTACAATTAAAAATTTTAGAAATTAGTTAATTTTAAAGTATTTAAATTTAAAATCTTTTTAAAAAATTATTAAATTTTTGAAAAGTTTTATTTGAAATTCTGAAAAATTAGTCTTCTAAATATTTCAATTCTATTTTCTTAAAAATAATTGAATGTTTATTAACTAGTAATTGAAAATTTGGGAAATAATTGAAATTTTGAAAACTTTTATTTAAAATAATTGAATTTTCAAAGAAATTTATTGAAATTTTTCAAAATAATCTGAAAAATTAGTCTTTTAAAATATTTTAAATCTATTTTTTAAATAATTGAAATTTTCTAAATTTTTATGTAAAATAATTGAATTTTCAAAGAATTTTATTCAAATTTTTTGATAATAATCGAAAGAAATTAACATCATTAATTTTATTTTTAAAATAGGTAGACAGTTTTAAAGTTTTAAATCAGATATTTGCTTTTAAGCATTATTTTTTAATAATTGAACTCCCCTTGAATTTTTTTATAGGGATCAGTAAAAAATTTAAAGTCTAGAAATCAGGGAAAAGCGGAATAAATTTTTTCTGGCAACCCTGATTCAGTAAAATTATTATTTTACTACTAAATTTGATAAAAAATTTATAATAAATTATTAAATTCTCCTAAGTTTTTATTAATTTTTTAAGTTTTCATTAAATTGATTCAATTTGAAACTTTTATCCCTTTTATCGATAATTGTTTTTAAACACTTTTTTTCCTTTTCAAATGCTAATATAAGGATTTGTAAAAAAAAATGCATTTCCTTTTTTTTCCAGTCAATAACAAGTCCAATATCATCGCCAGTGGTTCAAGTGAATCACAAAGAGACACAACAAATCGAACAGACCACGCAAACTTTTGGCAATATTCTCAAATCCAAAACACAAAATTTTATGACCGAGCAGACGAGCCCGCAAATAATATCGAACACGTGAAATTGGAAGAAGCGCATATATCAGCGCCATCTAGAACAAAGTTAAATTTAGATTTCACTGAAAATAAAAAAAAATTAAATCCCATTGAATTAAATGAAAAGCTCAACAATACAAAGACGTATGAAAGAAAAATAAAATCAAATTCGCAAATAATTGAGACAAGGATGAATAATACAATATCCGATGTGAATGATAAAAAAAATGTGATTCAATCTGTGATGGAAGTCACTCTCGACGATGATGATGATGATGATGATGACGACGATGAAGAAATTGTTGATAACGTTAATGATAATAATGATCATGAAAGTGAATCTCCCCAAGAATCCAAAAAAGAGACTGATAAAATTGAAAAGAATGAGGAAATAATATCAAATTCTTTAATAGAACAACAATCAGATCAGGTATCAGATGATAATTTGCAAAATTTTTACGCTTTAATAAAAGGGACATTAGATTTTATTATTGCCGAACGTAAGCACACAAGCAATGAAATTGGTGATTTGAAAAAGAGTGCTTCAAAACAATCCTGCATCGAACAGGATGACTCAATTGAAATTCTTAATGAAGATATTTCAATATCTGATGAAAAGGCTGACAGTGAGAATCAAGACTTATTTAGTGACAATTCTAGGCCATTAATAATCGACGAGGGCAATAATCCAGTCGAGAGAATTAATAATTATGATCAAAGTAACGTTTCGAATTTAGAAATCAAGGAAACAATCATCATTGATTCGGTGTCATCCGATAAAATTGAATTGTTAGAACAATTCGAATCAGAAATTCTCAATATCAATCAAGACATTAACGACTGAAGCTCATTTTTTTAATTAAAAAAAAGGATTTTTTGTACCTTACGTTGAGATGAACTTTAAAAAAAATGGGTCTTAAGGCTGTGTACCTTATTAGTTTTTAAAATAATTTGCAATCCGTAGAATTTTCCAGATTTCATGTGAACGTTACTTGAATTATTTTCTTTTTTTTCTATTTAATCTTTAAATTATTATGATTGTTAAGAATTTATTTAAAAAACTTGCGAATTGTTTCTTATTCAATTCTACGAAAAAAATGGAAATATTTTCTTTATTTTTCTATTTAATTTGATAGTTAAATCTTTAGATGAATATGGTTTAGAAAGGTCCGAAAAATCGTCATAATAATTCAGAATTGGGCTTAAATAAAAAGTTTCCTTTTTTCGATGATTAAGTACTTGGTACTTAATAGTATTAATTGTGATTAAATAATGAAAAGAGGATCTCTGTCTTTAAATTCATGCCAAATAGTTTTTAATAGAAAAATTAACGACCATTATTGCAATCACGTTCTAGATTGTTAGAAATTTATATATAAATATATTATATAAAGAAAAATTTTTAACTATATTTCCAATTAGATTCAATTGTATTTTCTAAAAATTATTGTTACGTTTCATTCAGTAATTTTATAATTTAAAGGATAAACACGCACATATCTTGTGAGAGATAAAAAAGTGAGGTCCATGCCAAAAAAATATATCTAATTGAAAAAATGTGTACATAAAAAATAATTTAATTTAAATAAAAAAAAATCCTGTTGGAAAATTTAATTAAAAAATAAGTTCTTTACAATTTTTTCAATTTTTACTTAAAATTTTTCCATTCAACTATAAAATCGTCAATTAAAAATTAATAATTAATAATTAAAATTTGATTGCTCAAGAATAACAACGAAATTGAAATTTCAAATATAGTCTTTTTTTTGGCACGGACAAAATGAAAAATTTGCGAAAAGTCGAAATTTGATTGTGAAAAAAAATGAAGCCATATTACCATACTGCCTTAATAGTTAAAAATTTATCCTCTTCAGTATTAGTTATTGAAGGAAAAATTGGAATGTAAGAGATATTTCATCAAGTGATGCTAAACTTGAGATAATAAAAAATACGAGTTTATTTAAAAGAATTTTTTTCCAACTACAATCTAATGTATATATAATACGTAGTAGAGGTTCTTAAAAAAAATAATGTAAACAATATTATGATTCATTTGAAAAGGACTTTTTATACTCAATTCGCGATAAAATTTAAGATTTGTGGTATTATTGATTATAAGGATAAGAATTGAGGGGAGGGAAAATTGATGACGATAAGCTTCGTGTAATGTATATTGAATGTAAGAGCGCAAAAATTATGTTCGTTCAATTATTTAATGATTTTTTTTTATTATTATTTTCTCCTTGCTGTGACCAATATATTCTATATTCGAAACCATTTTCCATATAGTATTTAACTTAAAAAAAAATTGTTATTGAGTAGAAATTGAAACGCAAGTCGGATTCGTATTTTTATGAATAAAGTAATTTGAATTTAAATATATAATTTGTGTTAATAATTTAATTAATTACCTCCTTTTGTTTTAATTTATACTGAATCTCCAACAAATTCAAAAAAGATCGAATTTCCAACTCGTGGAAAAATTGATTTAATAAATTTTTTTTTAAATTTTAACTAATTAAAAATCAATTTATTTAATAAATTGATTAAAAAATTACCTTATTCACTATTTCGATAGGAAAATAATAGTTATATTTTTAATTATTTTAATCTTGTTAATCATTAATTAACTATAATAATCGTCGTATTCATTCATTCATTCTGTCCAGTCTGTCCACACCTGAAGTTAGTCATGGTTATTCTTTTGTTTTTTATTCGTTTTGATAAAAAATAGAAATAAAATATGAAATAACGATTTTTTAACAAAATTCATGCTTTTGTTTTTTTATATGTTTTGATAGATAATATTACATTTCTTTATTTTGTTATTATTCTTTTAATTTAATAATATTATTTTTATTTCTTAAATAATTCAAAAATATTTTTATTAATCTAAAAAAATTATTAATTATTATATTATTCATTATTTCCTTTGTTTCTAAAAAATTAGCATTTTGTAACAAACAGTTTAGAAAATTAACAAATGTGAAACCTGTGAAATGTTTTCTTTTTTTTTAATATGAAAAACTTTATTGCTTGACAAAATTTTGACTTCTTCCTTGACTCTAAAGAATATTCTGATTAAATTAGATACTCTAAAAAATGTTCCATTAAATTTATTTACGAATTTCCTTAATTCTAAAATTATTTGAAAACATCAATAATTTCTTTTCTAAATAAATTTTAATCATTATTATTTTCCCACAGGAATAAATTATTTTTAATAATTTTTGAAAAAGTTCTTTGAGAATTTTAAAATCCATTTGTTTACGAAATTTAAATTATTAAGAAATTCTTCAACTAAATACGAATTAAAAAATAAATACTTCAAATAATTTCAGAAAAAAATTCAATTAAACTTTTTTAAAATAATTAATTTTTTATTGAAATTTTGTAAAGATAATCGAATTTCTTTTGAGTAATGATAATAATAAATTAAATACTTTGTTTGGCGGGCGTGACATTTACTACTTATTTATATTATTTATAAAAAAATTTCATAAAATTCAATTATTTTTTTAATTTTTAAATAAAAAATTATTCCAAAATAAAAAAAAAATAATTTTTTCTCGATAGTTTTACAAAAATTAAATTATTTAAGAAAATCAATTTTAAATCTGTAAAGTCTAATAATTGTTAAAAACAGGAAGAGTTTGAAATATATAAAATCTTCTCAATGCTCAAGAATAACATTCAGAATTTTCTTATGAATTCTTGAAATTGAATATTATTCCAGCACTTTTGACAAAATTTTCTGACTTTTTCCTTATTTCCTTGAATAAATTTAGAAAAATAGTGATTTTGTGTAGAATTCTTCTGAATAATTGAATTTTTGAATGTTAATGACATGAAAATAATATTAATTAATTTTGACTAGAAAACTATTAGAAACAAAATAACAAATAAATAATTAATTGTAATTAAATGTAATTTATTTTTGATAATTAATAAGTCAAAAATAATGTAATGAACATATTTTTCATTATCGTCTCATTGGCATTCACGCTTTCATTAATTTTCATGTGACATGTAATGTAAAAATTACATTATTGTTATATATATATATGTTAAAAGTGAAACAAGAAACTTCACGCGCGCTTTAGCGCGCGTTATTTGTGCTAGTAGTTAATAATAATCCGTGTTAATTGGTAATTTTTAAATGTGCGCGGGACGGCAGCAAATAATCGCTAGGGATACCAACCCTCAGATCTAGTTACTTTTCTTCTACTAGTTTTAAATGCTCAACGTTTATTGGTCCAAATTGACGAACGTTCTGAAGTTGTTTTAAAGTTTGAAAAGTCTGTTCCGTCTGTTCGAAGGATCCTAACCTATAAATCACTGTCAACTGTCAATTGTTAATATTATTTATTTAAAGAAAAGAAAAGAAATTTAGTAGGTATTGTTTCAAAGTTAAGCAAATTTTATTGTTTCGCTGCATTTTTTTGACATTATTTTGTAAACATGCTGAAAACAATTCACAAAATTAATTACACTGGAGAAGTAGGAGTTTACAAAACGAGGTAAGTTCAACAATAATATAAATAAACTTTTGTGACTATTATACTTTTTATTCAATATAAAGAAGAAACTAATTGATTTATTCACTTTGTACAAATCTAACGAGTTGATATTAAGTATAAATGAAAGTAAAGATTGTAAATATCTCCAAAAGTATACATTCACAGAATTATCTTTCACACAATTAAACTCTAAAATATAATTTACATTCTATCATCTGTCATTTTTCGTTTTATACGTTTTTATAGAATCTATTTAATCTTCTTGTATATAAATAACAACCTAACTAATAAGTGTAATATTGATAAATACGTTAAGGCGAGAATATTTTCTTCTAGAAAACAATGATCCTATTATTATTAAACTGTTAGTGCAATTATCGTAATTTTAAAATTTTAATTTTGAATATTTTTTCTTTTCAATTTTTCTTTTTGGTAAAAAAAGAAATTGAATTGGTAAATTATTTTTTTTATGAAAAAATAAATGTATAAATTTGTTTTTGATGGAAAAATAAATCGTATAGGAACAAAAGTTGATAATTTTTTTTTTTTTTGCAGGAATTATCGAAAGGCACAAACACACACACACGTTAATGAAAAATAATCGGAAAATTTATCCTAATCTGTAATTTCTGGATCGAGTGCCAACAATTGGATTGCAGGTAACAACGGCATCGCCTCGAGTTCCATCGGGACAGGTGCAGACGGCAATGTGATTTCTTGGTTCGCAGATAGCTGACGATGCGCATTCATGACCTCGGCAAGGATTTTGACAAGAATAGTCAATGCAAGCTCGATTAATTGGACATTCATTATCCGTGAAGCATTCACCTCGTTGACAACTTGTGAGAGCGTTACCAATATATCCCTGAGGGCAAGTGCACACTGGTCTCTCCTTTCCGGTATTATCGTGTCCAGGTGTACATTTTGCGTTCACACCGCAAGGATTTGGTTCACAGAGATCCTCTATTAAATTCAATTTTAATTTAAATATAAATATAAATTTAACGGTAAATATTTTATTCATATTTAACAATTTCAAAAGATTTTACATTGAATGAGGCTGAAGTCCGCTAACGTTTTTTAAAAGCGAATAATGGGAAAGGAATTTTATTTTAAGTTAAATTTATCTCTTATTTTCTTGTTCGCAAATTTTTGAGAAATTTTTTGCTTAATAAAATTGTTACTTAAAAGGCAATTGCTAAAAAATAACATGAATTTGAAGCCAAAAGAAAATAAATTGTTGCATTATTTTTTGTTTTCGTTTTTAAAAACGTTGCTAACTTCAGCCAATGAGGCTGAAACATTGAAATTATTTGAAATTTCAATTATAATAAGGATTGCCACAGATCAGGGAACTCAAGGATTTTTATTATAAGTACTGGAAAAAATTATTTAATTTTTTCCAGTACTTTTAATAAAAATCCTTGAAATAGAATTCATAAGAAAATTCTGAATTTTGGTGTCTTTTTTGTTTGCCTCATAAATTATATGAAATTACCATACGAATTCTTATAAAAAAACCTTCAATTTTTTCTATTTCTCATAATAATTTATTTTTAAATTATGAAATAATTTAATTCTTGAAGAACTATCATAAAATTATTACTTACAAATTATTTATTCTTTAATGAATAATTTTACTTAAATAATATTTCAAAATTAATTGAATTTGAAAAGAGTTGCGTTTACAATTTTCATAAGTAGATGATCTTCAAAAAGTTTTAATTTGAAATTTTAGAAAATTTCAGTTTTTAAATTTAATTAAATTTAACAACTTAGATTTATGAAAAATTTTAATAATTAAAATTCTTTCGTAATTTTGTTCAATTTTTTAATATATATATTTAATTAATTATTAAAAATAATGGATTTATAGACGAATTTTAAATAAAAATACTTTAAAAAATTGAATTTTGGAGAAATTACAAGTAATTGGAGAAATTCAATTATTTTCAAAAGTAATAAAATTCTCGTCAAAAGAATTCAATTATTTAAAAATTTGTTAATAACATTATTTATGAGAATTCATCTTTAAGAAACATTCAATTAATCAATAAATTATTTATTTTTGTATTTAAATAATTGAATTTTCGTAGAATTTTCTAATAGAATTTATAAGTTAGTGTTAATATTTAACAATAATTAAAATTTAATATTCACAATTAATATTTAATATGAAATTATTTTTCTCTAGGAAAATTATTACCTGGTGTGAATGGTCTGCAAGCTGTAAATGGATCTCCCGTCATATCCTTGGGGCAACTACAAACTGGGGTTGTACCTCGCAATTCACAATTGGCATTAACACCACAAGCACCCTCACAAGGATTTACGCATTTTGAGTAATAGCAAACTGGTTTGCCTCTGGAACAATCTGAATCATATGTGCATTCCGCTCGGCACGAGATATAAGGATTTCCTTGCCAATTCTGAAAATCAAAAATAATACTAAAGGTCTCATAATTCTTTTGTATTAATTATTTTACCATCACGTTTATTTAAATTCCTACAAATTTTTTTTTTATTGATAAAATCAATTTACTCCGGTTTATAAAGAATTGAGAATTGAATTTATATTTCTTGATGCTGCAAATTTTCCAGTTTATATAAATAAAATCAATTTATTAATAATTTATCATTAATAATTAATAATTAATAATTTTCGTAAATAGTAAAATCAATTTATTCGAATTTGTGAAAAGCAAATTAATTTATACGAATTTTGGTAAATTTAATCAATTTTTATGAATTTTCAGTTAATAGTAAAATTAATTAATTTTGAATTTACATAATTGTGACGCTCCACGAGAGAAGGGACCTTAAATTAATTCGTAAGGTTTAATTTATGAAAATTAGGAATTAATTGAAACTATGACTCGGCAATATTTTAATTTATTATTAATAAAATTAATTTATTCGAGTCTAAACTCGAATTTGTTTTCATTTAAATCTTTTTATTATTTATATAAATAAAAAAATATTTAAATGAAAAGAAATTTTATAATTTTGTTAATAATTTATATTTTTTTAAATATTTTTTTATTTTGTTTATAATTAAAATTATTAATTTTATAATCTGATTTTTGATGAAGTGATTGTATTAAAAGAAATAACTTACAGGTGGACAGGTGCATTTTGCCTGATGATTGACGACCTCGCAGTTTGCATTATCGCCGCACTTGCATGGATTTTCGCAACGGAATGATGCTGAGCAAGCTTTATTTTGAGGACATTCATTGTCACTTTCGCATTCATGACGACAACCACTCAATGGCTGGCCAATGTAGCCAGGTAAACAGGAGCAAGTTGGCACAGTGTTAATAACTTCACATTTTGTATTTACACCGCACGGGGATTTTTTGCATGGATCTTCGAGTTCGCAGCGCGTGAATGGATCGCCGGCATATCCTGGTGGACAATAACAAACGGGTACGTGATTTCTTGTTTCACATAATGCATTTGTTGCACAAGTACCGGCGCAAGCATCAACACAACGATTATTAATGCAAGCTCTGTTCGATGAACAATCCTCGTTCACTGAAACACAAATATTTCAAAACAATTAAAAGAAATATTCAAAATATACTTTTGAATATATTAAATATATTTTTGAATCTATTAAATATATTTGTGAATATATTGAATATATTTTTGAATATATTTAAATTTGTAATCTTTTTAATTTTGAATTGAAATTGAAACAGAAACCGAAAAAAGAATCGAAGGAAAATTGTCTTTTTTTTGGGAGAGAATTTTACATTGAAATTGAAATAGACATTGAAACTGAAAAAAGAATCGAAGGAGATTTATTGGCATTTTTTTGGGGAGAGAATTTTACAATTTGAATTGAAACTGAAAAAAATTGTTGGAGATTTATTGGCATTCTTTTAGGAAAAAAATTTTTACATTTTGAATTGAAATTGAAATAGAAATCGAAAAAAGAATCAAAGGAGATTTGTTGGCATTCTTTTGGGCAAAAAATTTTACATACCTAAGCATTCAACTTTTGTACATCGCACCAATGGGTCTCCCATGTGTAAATTAATGCAGGAACATACAGGTCGTCCTTCACTTAATGTGCACTTTGCATTGTAACCGCATTTATGAGCATCACATCCACCTACATAAATTTTATAATTATCCGTCTATATTAATTTTCAAGTTCTTTGATAAATAAAACAAATTACATTTTAACACACTTGAAATATTTAAATTTGCAGTTTTATAAATAACTTCACGTTGTAAATGACTTTTACATAATAATTTTGCAGTCTTTCTAAAAGTTCAAAATTGAACCGCAAATTTATTTATTTCTTCTTCAAATTAAATTTATATTGCAATAATTTAAGTTTAATTTAAGTTATTTTATTAATTAAATCAATTTAATTTTTATTGCAATCAGTAATTTTTGAAAATATTTCTAGAAAAAATATTTTGTTCCTTTGAACGTTAAAAATTCGTGGCTCATAATAATTAATTATAATATTAATATTATTAACGATTTATCCTAAATATCTGAATGTTCAAATGGACAAAATTTATTTGTTTCTTCATAATTATCAAATTTTGAAAGTGCAAATGAACGAAATATTTTTTATTTTAAAATTACTGATTGCAATAAAAATGAATTAAATTAACTAATTTCCATTTAAAAGCTTAATAATTAATTACTGATAATTAATTAATAATAACTGATTGCAATAAAAATAATTTTAATTAATTAATTTTCTTTTAAAAGCTTAGTAATAAATTTTTTTATAAAGACGCAAATTTATTGCAATAAAAATTTAATTTTAAGAAAAAAAAACGAATTTCGTTCATTGGAATGTTTAGATCTTTAAATTCTCATTACAATAATTTTGTGTTAAAATAATTTTATATTAAAATCAATTATAGTCATTAAATTTATTTAATTATACTGCAAATTTTAAATACTAAAATACTAAAATTTAACAAATTAAATCAATTAATTAATAATTTACTTAATAATTTACTAAATTAATAATTAATAAAATTAAATTCTAAAATTTAAAATACTAAATTATTTATTTAGTTAAATTCGTGTAAATAATTAAATATCAAAAAAATTTTGTCATTTTGAAAAATTATTTTCAACTATTGAAAAAGAACAGAGAAAATAACGGTCAATATTGCAAATTTACTGAGAAAAAAAATTGAATTAATCAACATAATAGAATATTAATGAATGAATGAATATTAGAATAGAACTGAATATTTATTTTTTATTGCTTTAAAAAAAAATGAAAAAAATTGAAACAAATTGAAACTGAAAAATTTCACTCACCTGTTAGACTTATTCCAAAACCATTTTCAAATAAACTAGAAAACAACACTGCTAACAGCAGAACCGCTGTCTGCTTGATTGTCATCTTTTAAATTCTGCAATTCACACGTGAATTTTATGTTAATTTTTCTTTTTTTCTGTATTAAAATCACAATTTTTAAAATTTTAATCTTTTCTTTTAATTAATACTTTTCAATTATTATTCGATTATTACAAAAATTCGAATTTTTGGAGAAGCAAATTAAAGACTTTTTTCTAAATCAGATGATTTAATTCAAAAAGGAATTAATGTTTCTACTGTAAATTGAAAGAAATTATTTCTTTTGGATTGAAATAGAAATTAAAAATTGAATTAAAGGGAAAAAATTAAAATTAAAGAAAAATTGTCTTCTAAAAATCTCAAAACCGTTTTTTTTTTAAATCAACAGGTTTGTAAATTTTTAGGCGAATATTGTAATTTTTAATTTTTTAATTAATCTCAATATTCTTGGGGAAATATTAAAAAATTAAATATTTCTTATTAAATATTATTTAATTCCTGTTTTATTAAATATCCATAAATTCATTAAATTGCTTCTTTTTCTAGATCTGTCGCTTCTTCTCTTTTATTTACCTCGTTTACCTTAAACGATGAACTAAATAGTGTGGAGGGTCGAAATAAACTGATGTGTTTGCAAAAGCGAACTGAGATGATGATGAAAGCAAAATCAACGCGAGAGAAGTAAAATCCCACCTTTTTCTTTATATAAAGCCTTCGATTCCCTACTTTGGAAATTACCCACGCACAACCTTGATTAATCAGTCAGGAAATTGTAGAATTCGCCTACTTTGATTAAAAAAAAAAAAAAAATAAACAGTAGGGGAATATCTGTTTGTCTTCTACTTGTTCATGATCGCATTTCTAATTTTTTTTTTCTCACCTCTGAAGAACTCTTCGGCGAACAAGGTCAGATAGACAAGTAGGGAGTTTTCGATGCAAGGTCAAGTGTAAGGTTCTTCTTATCCTATCGCGTTCAGTCTCGATTCCTTTTTTTTCAAAATCAAATCCTATTGACGATTTTCTTCCACATTTCATTTTTTTTTTTTTGAAACATTTCTCAAATTTTACCCTTTTGGAAAATTTGACTCATTTTCGTAATAGAACGAAAGTTTGACAGTAAAATTTATTAAATTTATTACAGAACTGGTAATTATGTAACAAATAAATTTACACTGATGTTGTCCTTTCGTCTTTTCCATTTTTAAGTTAATTATTTTGAAGATAATTTTAAATTAATTTCGAATTAGTTTCTTCAAGATTAAAAATAATTAAACATAGTGAATAATTCAGGATAGTAAATTACTATTCAGTTTAGTTACAGGATTAATTTTTTAAAAATCTTTTACTTTTGTGTTAATTCATCTCTTCTCGTTTTCTTTTCTTTAACCAAATATTTATTTTGACTAATATTCCCTCTTTGAATATTCAAATTACTTTTTGCTATTCAAATACTCAGTGTGTCGTCCACCTTGTGTCTAGAATCAAAAAAAGAAGAATTCTGAAATTTTCAGAATTTTTTTTTGTGTGCGAGAGAAACGGTGATTTTATCTGATTTTATTTTTCGTGTTTATCAGAGATATATCATCTAGCCATACTCGCTCATTTAAATATATGTCTCTCGGGCTTATGACATCAGCGACGATGACCTTAATGCACAGGACTTTTGCAATCAATTCTGATATTGATATCACCGTTAAAGAATTTACATTATTTTATTATAATTAATAATAAATTTGAAAATTATTTCTAAAGAATTTTTCCCCAAAAAACTAAATTCATTATTATTTCAAATAATTTTTTCCTCTTCGAAGAAACTAATATTCATTGATTTTATAAACTCAAAACTTTTATTTTAATGTATTCATTAATTAGCTTGAGAAACGACCGCACAAAAAAAAATTTTTTTACTCACATCTATAAAAATAGGAGAAAAAAAGTTTTTTTATCGGAATGCGACAAGTTTTTTTATGACGTCAAAAGAATGCTAATATATTGTATCGATTATAAATATACAAAGTAGAAAAAAATCTTTTCAATAATTAAAATATTTTTCGTTTAATTTTTTTATTCTTGTATATTTTTTTTTTTTTTTGTATTTTTTTCAATTTGGTTTTCAAACTATCAAAAAGATGAGAGTTTCGATTTGTAGAATTACATTAGAATTTCAATTTTTGGCTATTGTATTATTTCTTAATTCTTTATTAATATTAATTTCTTTTTGGAAACGTTAAATGTCAATTTCGTTACATAGAATTTTATTTTACTATTTTTTATTATAATAAATTTTCTTATTTTTGAAAAGAGTGGCAAATGTCAATGATGTTTAGTATTTAAATTGAAAATGTCAACATAAAGTGAAATTTCGCAAAAATTTAAAAATCCGTTTCTTAATTTATAAAAGGAATTTTTATTTATTTAAATTCAACTAATTATTATTTTCAATTTAATTATTATTTTTACTGTTTTTTTTCGATTACTTAAAAATTGCGGTTTCGAAATCGAAGTTCGAGTAAAAATATTAATAAACAAAGTAATTTCTTTAAATCCATCAGATTAGATCAATTTTTTTTTAGATTTTCTAAAATTCTGTAGGAAAAAATAAAAACAAAAAAAATTGTAAAATTCTAGTGAATGCAATTAAGTTGATTCAACAGAATGCGTTATTGAAACTAAGCTCATTCTCAAATGTAGATGACCTTTAACGACAGCTCATCCAAAAATGGATATGTACAAGTTTTAAATAACAAACAAAAAAAACAAACAAAAATAAAAATAAAACATCAAGTCAATGGGATTTACTCGAGAAAGTCATTCGGCCTTTTAGGGAATGCGTGTTATGCAAGGGCATTGTTTCATCCGAATCCTTCAATCAGGTCTGGTCCAATGACGTAGATTTATATTTTTGTTTTTGATTAATAGACGACAGATTATAGAATAATTTTATTATGGAAATTCTAATCAAAATATTAATTTAATCGAATTTTAATATTTTAAAGACAAAAACAATTTTTTAGTTATTTTTCATGCTTTTTGCATTTAAATTTCATAAACAATTTTTTAATTATTTTTTTCTCCTTCCCCCTTTTCCGATAGGGGAAAAAATTAAATCTATAAATAATTTAATAATAAATTTATAGTTAAATTAAATTATATTTATTTTTATATATTTTTATTAATTTCATTTTCTACATTTCTTTATAAGAATTAAAAAAAAACATTAAAAAGAAACAAAGAAAATAAAAAAAGATTTTATTTTTAAATACTAAAGAAAATTCAAATCCAATATTTTTATTTTCAAATCAACTTCTTTAGTACGTCATTTTATTACAAAATAAGCGCCTATTTGCCTAGACCAGATATTTTGAAGTATATTACATCAACATAATGCAAATTAGATTTTGAAAAATGTTAATTTCCGTATTTACTTTGTGAAGAAAAAAATAATAAATTTTACTATTTTCTTCATTTAAATAACTAATTTGATTTAATTTTTTTTTATATTTAACAAAGAAAAATAAATTAAATTCTCTTGAGACATTTTTTTTACACTGAAAAGGATTTTATAAGAATATTTAACTCTTTAAATTCAATTTACAATTCAATATATTTTTTCCATTATTATAACATATATATTTTTGGACAATAAAAATAAATACAGTACTCAATACATTGTATAATATTAAAATCACCAAAAACAAAAATTTCGTTTGTTTTATTTTTTAAAAAAATGCATTTTTAAAGCAATAGTTTTCATTCTGTCGTTAAACATAAAGGAAAAAATAATGTAAATTATTTCGGCAAGATAATCTTTATTACAAAAAAATAAATTAATCTACGTACAAAAATACAACTAACTAATTATTACATAATAATACTCTCTATCAAGGGATGATTTTATTTCGATAGATATAGTATCTAGAGAATTATATTAAGCAATAAGATGTCATACTTTAATATTTATATTAATAAATATTAATAAATAAAATATTTATTTTAATAAATATTAATAAATGAAATATTTACTTTAATAAATATTAATTAATTAAATATTTATTTTAATAAATATTAATAAATGAAATATTTATTTTAATAAATATTAATATTTGTTTTTGTTTTTCCAATACTAAATATGATAAATTTCCCATCTTATTGCTTTATTACTGTAAAAATAAAATAATGATATGAAAAAGAAATTTGAAAGTAAAAGATTTTTTAAATTTACAAAAAAAAAAATGAAAATGATTAATTAAAATACAAAAAATGAAATAACGCTTCTTTTTTTTAAAAAATTCTCAGTGATATTGTAATATAAATATTTTTTGTTCATTTTTAAGTCCATTTTTACTGTCACACATACCTTAGAGAAATACTGCTAATAAGTAAAATTTAAAATGTATACTTTCATTAAATGAAGTGAATTCCTTTTTTGATAGATTCGATAATATAAACGACTTTATACACTATAAATTAAAAGTACAATTTAACGGTCAGAGATCTTAAATATTATACAATTTTCATTCATCCTGCTTTGAATTTTTTTTTTTTTTACGTGAACACATAATTTTTTTTACAGGATAATCGACAATTTTTCATTTTCTGTGATAACATATATATTTTATTTTTATTTTCTATATTCAGAATTGAAGAAACGAAATACATTTTCATCATAATGAGAAACTCTCGTTTTATGATAAAAATTAAATTTAAATGTTTAACACGAAATTAAATTTAAATTTTTTAAATAAAATAAATTTGAAAATAAATTTAAAAATTAATTTGAAAATTAATTTTTAAAACTTTCGAAGATAAAATTTTTTTTTGCGAAAATTTACAGTTTTTTTTTAATAATGTAAATTATAGAAACAAAACGCGTACAATAATAAGAGAGCTTTTTTCTCATTTGTACAATTTTTTTTTGTACGTAAAAATAAAATGCATATACATGTTCATATATTTATATATGTATAGCTTATCGATAGAATTATACTTTGTACAAATTACATAAAATTGTTTTTTTTCGAGTACATGAAATAATTTTCTAAATACTTTGATCACTCGTTCATAGAGAGACTTTTTCTAAATTATAAAAAAAAAATTATTGCAATTAATCGACGAGTTGAATCAAAATATTCAGTTATTCAATTAATTAATACTATATGTCACATCTACTATACTATATAAATCTTCTTGGAATTGGAAGTTCTCTATAAAATTACAGATTAAAACGTGGAATATACTTTGTTTTTAAATGACTGAAATGTATTGAAGTTCTAATATTTACAGAAAAAAAATCCTTTTTTCAATAATCGAAAAAACAAAATAAATTAAGGAAAGCAGCAATAGCGAGTTACTATTTTAAAATTAATCTCTTTTTTTCATTGAAAAATGAAATTGAAAAATTAAATAGAAAAATGAATTTGAAAAATGAATTTAAAAATAGGGTCTTTACCTGAAAATAATTTGTAAAAATTAAAATTACAAAAAATAAATTCTTTACAACTAAACTTAAGGAGAATTAAAATAAATTATGGCATATAAATGATGAGTAATTAAAATCGTAGAGATTTCATTAACTCTCTCTCTTTCTTCAGGTGTAAGTAACAAAAATAAAATTTTGATAAAATTTTCGAAATATAAAATTTTACCTGAAATTAATAGCAACTTAATTAATGACTATATTACATAATTATGCACAACTTTTTTTTTCTTTAAAAATCAATTTAAAAAACACTCGAAATAGACTAAATAATTTCTTGTCAAAGACTTTTGAAAATTCTTAAATTTACAAATGTCCATTGTACAAGGAAAAATTTAGGCAGTTTTTTTTCTTTTAATTTTGGGTAACTCACTATTGGTATTACCTTATTTTATAGAAAAAAATATATAGACACATTTCTTCTTTTTCTCCTTGCTAAAATTTCTTATGTCGAAAATTTTTTTCATCTTCCGAAAATATAAATTTTGTATAATTTTTTTTTCTTTTCTCAACTTTTATTTTCGAGGTAACATTTTTTTTCTTCTTTAAAAGTCTAAAATCTATTTTGTACTTGCTTTACTTTTCTTAAAATCGTCGTAAGTCTTTTTCGTTTTTTTATACACATTTTTAGTGAACAAACATTTAAATTCAAATCTCAAAGATAATTTTAGCAATTATGAGTATTTTCTGCTCTATTTAAATCTTTAAATTAACAAAAAATAATACAAAAATGACTCGAGTATTTGTAGTATTTGTTATGTTTAATTACTGATTAATTAAATTGGAGATTAATCTTGGTGTTTATGGTATTTAATATTATTTCTAGGTATGTCATGTAAAACTATGTATATGTAAAATAAAAAAAGAGATCGAGAGCAACATAATGTTAATAATCTTCTTTTCATTATTAATTAATTCATTAATTAATAATAATCTGCGAAAATAGAAAATACTATTTTTAAACTAATTCGTATATAATTTAAAACATTTTTTTGATTTTTCTTTTAAATAATATATACAAAAAAATAGCCGCGTCAACTCTCTCTCAAAAAAAAAAAAGAAAAAAAATTCTTTAATTTCTACAATAACGCGTTGAGAAAAATTACTTCAAGAGTTCTTCCTCAGATAAATTTCTAATTATACATTAACACCGAGTTTTTTCTATTGGATATTATACAGAAAAACTTGTACATTAAAATCTCACTTTCGATAATACCGGTGATGACTGCTTGGTTTGTTTATTATCTACAAAATTAGAGAGCTTATTGTTTTTTCGCCAGAGTAAAATCGAAAGTATTTTTAAAAAAAATTTTTTTTTTTAATCTTTTGACTCACTGGTCCCATTGAGAATAAAACCGCCTATTTCAAGTGTTGTACAATGAAGTGCTTTAAATTAATAACGTAACTAGCCTCAACAGCCTCTTCTAACTACAATTTACCCTAAACTACAAAAAGCTATATTGCATGCTAATAGTTTTTTTTTCTTTCACTTCTTTCATACATTATTTAACATTTATATTTGTACTTCATTTTAAGTTGCAATTTTTCTACCTCCTCCTCATATTGACTCTCGAGTTCTTTTACTTTTAATGCTACCTGTTCTTTCTGCAATGACACTTCTGCCTCGACTTTTCGGTCCACTTCCTTCATTGCCTTATTGTAGCCCTCCTCCAAACGTCTGCATTCGTCGTGAAAATATTTCTCCTTCTTCGACGCATATTCCTGGAAATGAAATTTCTTTTTTGTAATTTTAATTTACATTTTTATCTGTTTTTGTAGTATTTTTTTCCTCATAAAATGACACATAAAATAAAATAAATTTGACACATAAATTTAATTTTGTTTTTTCATCAATTTCCAGAGAGAATTTTTTAAATTTTTTCATGAAACTAAAAAATATTCTGATTCATACTGAAAAAAAAATTAGATAGACAAGAAAATGTTTCTATTACATTTGTCAATATCTTGAATTGTAAAATTATTCGAAACATAAATAATTTCTTTCTCAATAAATATTTAAATTATTTTTTTTACAGGAAATAAGATTTCCAAAAATTTCAAATCTTTTAAAATTCAATTATTTATAAAAATTGGGAAAGCAAGTCTTCCAAAATATTCTTCTCAGTAAAATTCACAAGGATTGAAAGAAAAAAAGAATTTTTTTACAAACTGAAAATAATAAAATTTTTTCTTTACAAATTGAATTATTTTTGAAATAATAAAATTCTTCACAGAAAATTAATTATTTTGAATGAAAATTGAATAAAATTTCTCAAAAGAATTTAATTATTTTTGAAAATAATAAAATTCTTAGCCAGAAATCCAATTATTTTTGGAAATAATAAAATTCTTCAAAGACATTCAATTATTTTCATAAATAATAAAATACTTCGCAGCAATTTGATTATTTTGAATTAAATTTTAATAAAATTTTCCAAAAGAAGTCAATTACTTCCACAAATAATAAAATTCTTTACCAGGAATTCAATTATTTTCGAAAATTTTAGTAAAATTCTTAAAAGAATTTCAAAAAATAAAATTTTTAGCCAGGAGGTCAATTATTTTCATAATTAATCAAATTTTTTTACAGAAATTCAATTATTTTTGAAAATAATAAACTTCTTCAAAGAAATTCAATTATTTTCGAAATTTAAAAAAATTCTTTATAAGAATTTTAATTATTTTTATAAATAATAAAATTCTTAGATTGGAATTCAATTATTTTTATAAATAATTAAATTCTTTGTAGAAGTTTAATCATTTTGAATGAAATTTGTGTAAAATTTTCCAAAAGAATTCAATTATTTTTATAAATAT
Organism: Leptopilina syphax; assembly: GCA_032872505.1. Taxonomy (NCBI): domain Eukaryota; kingdom Metazoa; phylum Arthropoda; class Insecta; order Hymenoptera; family Figitidae; genus Leptopilina; species Leptopilina syphax. Next base: position 35,864,208 of record CM065469.1, read on the forward strand.
TTAATGATATTCTTCAGATCATTTGTAATTATTTTGAATATAATTGAATATAATTTTAATAAAATTTCTCGCAAAAATTGAAATTATTAAAAAAACTTTTTTTTAATTCTTTGTAATAATTGAATTATTTTTAATACAATTATAATTAAATTTCTCTAAAGCACTGAATCATTTTTCAAAATTTCTCTAAAATTTTTGGAAACAATTCAATTATTTCAAAAAATTTTTAATAAAATTCTCTGCAAGAATTGAATTATTTCAGATTTTAGATTTTATTAAAAATTAGTTTTTTCAAAAATTACAATAAAATTCTATGCAAGAATTAAACTATTTCAGATTCAAAATTAAATTATCATGTTTAATAGAAAACAATTTTGTTGAATTAATTTTTGTTATCATTTAATTTACAAAACATTAAATTCGAATTGCATTAATTTTAAAAATCCAAACATTTAAAAAGAAAAATTATTTAAATCACTTTTCCACAAATATTAAAAATTTAAAACTGCTTAAATTAAATTATTTATAAAAATTGCTAACGTAACTTCTGAAATTCAATTATTTTTGAATTTTTAAGTAAAGTTAAATAAATAAAATTCGCTGAACAATTTATAATTAATAATTCTTTGAAAGTTCTTTAAGAATTGAATTGTTTAAAATAAATTCAATTTTATATTCTGAAAAATTGAAAAAAAATATGAATATTTTCAAAGATTTCACTAAAAACGGAATTTGTTTTATCAATTCTAGAAATTCGATATTTTTTCCAGTATTTTTGATGAATTCCCTGATTAAAAAAGAAAAAATCGAAAAAGTGATAAAAATAATCCCTAAAAAGTTAAATATAGAAAAAGAAAACAAAATAGAAATGAATTGAAAATGGAAAATTTGCAAAAATTTTCCGACATACCTTATAATTATTTGCACTTTCCTTAGCTGACTGATATTTTTTATTCCAATTTTTAACACTCATTTGCAATTCTTTTTCCCTTTCTTTAAGTTCCTTAATTTCTGCACTCAATCGATCATCACGTTCCTTGATTTTTCTCAATTCCTCTGTAGCCTCAACTTCCTTTGCTTTAATTTCACGTATTTCTGCAGCCCATTCAGTCATAACTTGCGCCATTGTATTGCGCTCATCTTCAACATCATTCTCCTTTGATTTCAATTTTTCCTGTAATTCATGAATCTGCCATTTTCGCGATAAAAGTTCTTGATTAAACTTTTCGAGTTTTGCCTCAATCATTTGTGTGACTTTTTGCTCTTGCACTTTAAATGATGTGTGTAATTTCATTTTTTCCGCGTGCATCATTTCACGTAATTGTTCCGCTTCCTTTGTCTTGTCACAAAGTTTCATTCGTAAATCGAGAAGTAAACGATTATATTTATCGTCAATTTCTTTTTGTTTCTGTCGATTTTTCTCCTCAATTTCCTTGAGACTTTGCCGTTGTTTCTTCTCAATTGCCTTCAATTCTTCGGCAACGCGTTGTTCCATTTCTTCACGCACTTCCCTTGTTGTTATCTCCTTGATTTTCTGTATGTCCGTATAATCATTTGAACTACGAGGCGAAAGATTTAATTCTGCCGATACTTGCTTTTGATTTTTGATAAATTGCTCAAATTGTTGAGCTTGATTCTTTAATTTTACTATTAGATAATCTCTGTCCTCTTTTATTTTCTCCAGGTCTTTTAATCGCTGTAATTTTTGTTCTTTTATTTCTAAATTTTTCTCTAAAGATTTTATTCGTTCTTCGAGAATTGTGGAATCGGTTTTTTCGTTTCGAACGACTATGTCTTTATACCTTGATAATTCTTTTTTCAATTCGCTACTTCTTCTCGATTTACTCTCGAGATTTGAAATTGTCTTCTTTGCCTCGGAGAGATCGATTTCTAATTTTGTGATATTCTCCTTGCATACACTCTTTTCACTGGCAAGACTCTCGCATTTTGTTTTTAACGTTTCATTTTCCGTTTGTAACAAACTAGTGAGCATTTTATCATTCGAATCTTCTAGTGTTGAATTTTTTCTCGAATTCGACAAGGCATTTTCTAATTTTGATATTTTTGATCGATATTGACTATGATCGGACACTGCCTTCTCGTATTTTTGTTTCCATGATTCCTGTGAAATTTCCACCTGGGCGAGCTTCAGTCTTATATTCTCCAATTCTGTCTGTAAATCCGTCATTCTCTTTTGCTCCTCCATTGCCGCTGATAATTTCTCCTCCAATCGCTTGCAATCATCTTCGAGCTATTTGAATTAGAATAATAAAATTTTATTAATTTTCTTTGCAGTAAATTTTTTTTTTTTTATCGGAAAAAAATGGAAAATTACAAACCTGTGTTATTTTATCCAAATGTTCGGAACAGTCAGGAAGAAGGAGACTTATCTGATGATCGGGATGTGAATTTCGTAATTCTTTTAATGCCTCTTCTTTTGCTGAAAAATAAGAAATTATTTAAAAATACAATTTTAATTGAATTTTACGAGGAGAATATTAAGAATTAAAAAATTACCGCGTTCAATTTCGACGTGTATTTTTTTAACGTGCTCATCTCTCCTCTTTCTCTCGCACGCCAAATCTTTTTCTAATTCGGTAACTCTGTTTCTAAAGCTTTCACATTCCTTTGTCAATCTTTCGGTAACTTTTGTCTGTGTCTCTAAATCCTTAAATGTCTTTTCGAATTCTTGCTTTCGCGTTTCTATACAACTATATTCCTCTCTGAGGTTTTCTATTTCATTTTTATGATCCGCTATAAGTTGCTCTTTTGTTCCGCAAACATCTATGTACAGTTCTTTGACTCGATCCAATTCCTTTTGGGTCTGTTCCAATTGCACTCTGAAAAAGAAACAAAATACAAAATAAATACAAAACACAAAATAAATATAAAATACAAATTAAATACAAAACACAATAAATAAAAATAAATACAACGCACAATAAATAAGAATAAATAAATAACACGATTCAAAAAATTCTCTTATTAAGTACAAAACAAATTATTGTTTATATTTACAGAAATTTAAATTTATAATTCTTCGCAATAATTCAATTATTTTTATTTAAATAATAACATTCTTCGGAAGAATTCAATTATTTTTATTTAAATAATAACATTCTTCGGAAGAATTCAATTATTTTTATAAATAGTAAAATTTTTTGCAAAAACTCAATTACTTTTAACAAAATTTTAATAAAATTTCACGAAAGAATTCAATTATTTTCTAAAATTTCAATAAATTCTTCTAAACAATTCAATTATTTTTTTAAATAGTACAATCTTTGCAAAAATTCAATTATTTTCAATAAAATTTTGCGAAAGAATTAATGTTTTTTTCTTAATCCGTTATAAAATTTTTCAAAAAAATTCAATTATTTTCTAAAATTTTCATAAATCCTTCGAAACAATTCAATTATTTGTATAAATATTAAAAGAATTTTAACTCTTTGCAGGAATTCAATTATTTTCAAGACAATCCTAGTTGAATTCCTCGGAAGAATTAAATTTTAAAAGAAATTTTTAATACATTTCGAATAAATTTAATTATTTTTATAAATAGTAAAATTCTTTGCAAGAATGAAATTATTTTTATAAATAATAAAATTCTTCTCAGGTATTCAATTATTTGTAATACAATTTTAATAAAATTCTTCTTCATAAAATTCATTTGCTTTCAAAATTTTCAATTAAAATTATTAAAAAAACTCTATTATTTTAAAAAAATGCAAAGAAATTCTTTAAAAGAATTTAATTGGGATTTTTAAAAATTTTAATAAAATCCTTCGCAAGAATTCAATTATTTTGCTGAATAATAAAATTCTTCAATGAAATTCAATTATTTTTATGAATAACAAAATTCTTTGCGGGAATTCAATTATTTTCAATACAATTTTAATTAAATTTATCGAAATAATTCAATTATTTTCAAAATTTTTGATAAATCTTTGCAAGAATTCAATGAATTTCACTAAATTAATTTAAAAATTGAAAACATTTAAAAATAAAAATTCAATAAAAAAAAGAATTCAATTATTTTCAAAATTTTTTATGAATCTTTGCAAGAATTTAATGAATTTTGCTAAATTAATTAAAAAATTGAAAACATTTAAAGAAAAAGATTAGAAAAGTTAAGAAACATAGTGAAAAATCTTACGTTAATTGCACTATTTCACATTGTGCCTCCTGACGAACTCTTTCTACAGCTTTATCGTGAATCTCGAGATATTCCTTATTAAATTCATCGACAGCTTCTTTTTCGCATTGCGCTAAAGTGTCTTGACGAATTTTCGAAATAATCTCCTCATTGTCTTTTAATGCTTCATTTAATCTCATGTCGACCTCATATTTCTCCGCTTTTAATGTTTCATATTGTTTTCTCACTTCACTCAAATGGGTGGACAATTTTTTTATTTCAGTATTTGCCTTTGCTGCTTGATCCGTTAATAATGATTTGAGTTCAATCTCGAGTTCATTGACTCTTTTTGCAAAGCGTGCGGCTTCTTGACGGCATGTTTCCGCGACAGTTGTCGCTCTATCGAGCTCTTTCTCCTTTTGCGATAGAGTATTTTCTAGTCGATTGATCTCCTTTCTTTTCACTGCCTGTCCAGCTAAACATCTGAAAATTTATTTTTATTTTCATCATCCAAATTATGGGCAACGAAATGTTAAATAAAAGAAGAAAAAAACTTTTATTCAATTTTCCAATTGAAATTTACCTTTGTAATTCACTTCTTAGTTTATTTGTCACGTCGTCACTTGGTTTACTCTTCGATTTATTGTGAATTTCGCCTAATTTCAATTGTCGCATTGAATCTGTTTCGTCTTCCATTGTCAAACTGAGTAATGAATCGTATTGCACTGCATCGCTTTTGGCTACTTCTAATTTATGCTGTAAATGAAAAATTGGATTTTTATATTCTTTTGACTTCTAACTATCTCAATGACAATCAAGTGATTTTTATTTCGATAAATTCTTACCTTTAAATCGTCAATTATTTTCTCGAGTTGATCCTTTTGTCGATTTACCAAATTTAATTCGGCTTGCAATTTTAAAGACTCTTGACCCTTATTATTTGCCATTAAATTATGACATTGAGTTTGACTTTCTTCCAATGCTTGCGTCAAACGATTCATTGTGTCTGCTTTGTCAACCATAAGTGCTTCGTGTGCTCTCCTCATGTCCTCCAATTTGTATTCGAACGACTTATAAGCTTCTTCCTGCAACATTATTAAATATTCATTTGAAATTATAAATTGCATTTGCAATCAATGACACATTTAAACGCTCCATAAATATATTTCTTGGACAGTGAAATTTGAATTTGTAATTTCGAAAATTTTCGATTGAATTTAAATGCAAATGATTGAATCCTTAAATGCAAATAATTGAATCCTTAAATGTAAAATGGAAGTATTAAAAATTAAATTACTTAATTGTAGTGTAATTATTATTTAATATTTAGAAATTAAAAATATACCTTCGCTTTCAATTTGTCAGTAAGTACATCAATTTGTGTCTGCATATTTTTCACCTCGATGGCATGTTTCTCTTGAGCCTGCTCCAGAAATTTTGCCTCCGTTTTATCATTTGCTTGAAGTGATTGCACTCTCTCGAGAACGGAGATTTTTTGTTGTAAATCAAAAACCAAATCTCTCGCTTCTGACAATTCATCGGTAAGCTGGAAAATTTTAAATTCATTTAAAAATTGAATTCCCGCGAAGAATTTTATTATTTATGATAATATTCTATTTTATTTTCAAGAATTTTATTAGCATTTTAAAAAATTGTAAATAATAATTAATTTGTTATAAAGTGAATTTTTCAGAATTTTGAATCTGAAATTATTTAAAGATTGAAATTGATATTTGAAAATAAAAGTTATTAAAATATTTTTTAAAACAGTTACTTTTAAAAATTTTCCATTGTATTTTTTTTAAATTCAAATATTTTCATTATAATTTTCTAAAATTCCATTATTTTCATTATATTTTTTTAAAATTCAATTATTTTCAATATTTCCATTATAATTTTTTAAAATTCAATTATTTTCAATATTTCCATTATTATTTTTTAAAATTCAATTATTTTCAATATTTTTACTTTATGCATATTGACAATAATCCAAATAATTACAAAAAATAATTACAATAAAATTTTTTAAAAAGAATTCAATTTTTTAGAATTATTATAAAAATTTTTGAGAAAACAATCATTTTGAAAATTAGTAATTGAAATTTTTTCAAAAATTGTATTTTTAAAAATTTTCCAAAAATACTTTTAAGAAATTCAACTAATTTCAAAAATTTACATTAGAATATTTTTAAAAAACTAATTCATATAATTTTATTATCATAATATTTTAAAATTCAATTATAGAAAAAAATGAATTAAAATTTTGAAAAATCTCCTTTTTTATACTTATTGATAAAACTATTGAGAAAATTATGTATTTTGAAATATATTTATAATAAAAATTCTTCTAAAAGTTGCTTATCCTTTAATATTTCTCAAAAATTTTTAACTTAATTTCAATTATTTGGAATATTTTCAATTATATATAATTCAAAAATCTATTATCTTTCAAAAATTATTTAAAAACGATTTTAAAAATCTAGTTTTAAGAATTTTTTTATTACATTTTTTTAAAATCACAAATTATTTTTAATATTTTTGCTAGTTTTCAATTTTTTAATTTTTAAAAAGGAATTTTTAATAATATTCACTCCTAATACATTTTTTTTTGTTAGAATTATATTTTTCTAAGAAATAGAATTTTTTTATTTGAATAATTGAAATTCTTGAAGAACTTTCGAAGAATAACTAAAAAAAAGAGAAGAAGTTAGAATTTAGAGAAGTTTCGTTAAAAATTGTAGAAACTAATAAATTTTTTGGAAGGGTTACAGTTGTTGCTTTTATAAATAATTAAATAACGAAAGTTTTGAAATTGAAGCTTAAAAAATTGTAATTCCTGAGGAAAAATGAATAGCAAATATTTAAATATTTAACTAAATTATTAGTTTTTAATTTAGAATTTGAATTGAGAAATAAGTGAATGGTTAGGAAAATAAAAAAATATGACAACACTGAATAAAATAAATTACTTTTTCGATTTTCTTTCTATCTTTGGGGTTAAAAGACTAAAGTGACTTATTTTACGTTTTAAAGTCGATCGGTGTATACTTTTTGTAAAAAATTGTAAAAGTCAAATTAAGAGAAAAATTCTCACCTTCTCGTTGGTTTTTTCTAAAATAGTCGTTCTGTCCTTTAAGGATTTCACTTGTCCTTGAAGGCTTGCAATTTCAGCTTTTGCATCCACTAAAAGAAGTAGGAAAAATAAATGTTAAGATAATAATTATTAAAATAAATAAATATAAAAATAAATAAATATTAAAATGAAACTAAAATTTGAAAGAAATATTATTATTTCTTTATTAATAATTATTATAATTATTAAAATTATCACTTACCAAGAGCATTTTGAGCCTGATTTCGTGATAAATTTGATCTCTCAGTTTCAGCTTGCGCAAGGGCTAATCTCCTGCTCAGCTGATTCTTCTCATCTTCCTTCTCCAAGCGTAATTGTTGTAAATCTTCCGTCAATCGTTGAATTTCTCTCATTCTCACCGAATACAAAACCTCCAATTGCTCCTTACTATTATACTCGGCAGTCTTGTATGCACTACGATCGTCCAATGGTCTTCCATTTGGACTTGTTTCATAGCAATGATTAAAATGTTCAGACGCTCTCTCATTATCACCACCGCCGCCGTATTCACTTATTTGATTTGTCTGATGGATTTCATCGTATCCATCGATATAACCATTGTTCGAGAAATTATTGTCCTCGTCATAATGATTTGATGGAGTGTCATAATTGTAGGGATAATTATTGCGATAGGAATAATCGTCATTAATTTGCGCACGACGTTCATGATTGAATCCACCAACATTTGTTGGAAGTGGTAGATCGTATGGTGAATCAGTTTTTGTTGTTGCATTCTTCTCGGTGCTTTTAGTTCGATTATTTTTTACAAATGGTGTTGATGGCGAATCACGTAAGGCAAATTCCTTTTGAATATCGGGGAGATTCTTTCTTAGTATTCCATCGGGTGTTGTCTCGTGGAATGATGATGCTTCATGATTATAGGAATCATCATTGTGAGTATAGACACCGAATTCTTTTTGCAATTGTGAAACGGTTGGTCCTTTCTCATGGGAATTTGGTTGGTACGATGAATTTATCACCGAATTTGTATTATCACTGTAGTGAGAATTGTCATGATAGTGACTACTGTTTATCGAACTGGCGTCGTCTTCCTCCAAATCGTCAAATGCTCCCGTTAAGAGATCCTTTATCTGTTAAATTAAAATTGAAAAATAAAAATCTAGTCGTAAAATAAGAAATAACAGGGCTGCCACAAAAATTTAATTTTCTTTTTCCCTGAATTTTCCTTGATTCATTTTTTTTAAAATGTAATAAAATTCTTTGCAAGAATTCAATTATTTTCATAAATAATACAATTTTCCACAGGATTTCAATTATTTTTATTACAATTTTAAATAAATTCCTGAAAAAATGTAATTACTTTCAAAACGTATGAAAAATTCAGATTTTAAAATATTTTAATTTAATATCTTTACAAAATTCAATTATTTCTAAAAATTCATCCTATAATGCTTGTAATATTCAATTATTATTTAAAATTTTAACTGAAATTAATATTTAAATAAATTTTTATTAGAAAATTCTACGAGAATTCAATTATTTAAATACAAACATAAATAATTTTTATTGAATAATTGAATGTTTCTTAAAATTAAATTCTTATACGTATAATTTTATGAATAAATTTTTAAATAATTAAATTCTTTCGACGAATTTTATTAACATTTTTAAGAACTATCACATTTTTCGAGGAAATCGACTAAAATGGTATTAAAAAAAATTTAAATTCTACAATGAGTTTCATTATTTATGAAAATATTTGAATTACTGCAAAGAATTTAATGCCAAATTTTAAAATATTTGATTTTTTTTTTAATTTATACAAATTTTATTTTTGAAAATAATTGAAATATTGCCCTGAATTTTATTAAAAATTTTCGAAAATAATTGAATTCTTGTGATGAATACTATTATTTATTAAAATAATTGAATTTTACAATAAATTTTATTACAATTCCTGAAAAAATTTCAATTTTATCGAGGAATTTTGCTATTTATTTATAAAAGTAATTGAAATGTTGACAATTTTTTTTTTACATTTTTTGAAAATAATTGAATTTCTGCGAAGATTTTTATTAAAATTTTTGAAAATAATTGAATTCTTGTGATGAATATTGTTATTTATGAAAGTAATTGAATTCTAGTGATGAATATTGTTATTTATGAAAATAATTGAGTTTTGCAATTAATTTTATTAAAATTCCTGAAAATAATTGAATTTTGTCGAAGAATTTTGCTATTCATTTATAAAAATTGAAAAGTTGACAAACTTTTCTTACATTTTTTAAAAATAATTGAATTTTTGCGAAGAATTTTATTAATTTTTAATATAATTGAATTTTAGTGATGAATATTGTTATTTATGAAAATAATTGAATTCTAATGATGAATATTGTTATTTATGAAAATAATTGAATTTTGTAATGAATTTTATTAAAATTACTGAAAATAATTTTTAAAATTGTAACAAAAAGACACAAAAATTCAGAATTTTCTTATAAATTCTAAGCATTTAATTGTTTCTAGTTCTTTTAATAAAAGCCCCTGAGTTTTCTCTGCTTTCCCTGTCCAATTCTACATTCCCTGACTTTTCCCTGAATTCCCTGACCTGTGGCAATCCTGTTTGTGTTACAAATTTTGTGTGTCAAAAAGATAACTTGATAATTATTCAAGTTTTCCGAATCACTTTTTTAAGCGAAAAAAGAAATTGCAAAAGCATACAAAATGCAACTAAAAGTTATTTACAAACATTGCACTAGTTTACATTTACGATACGAGGGAATTAAATAAGATTAGTCTAGGTCTCTGATAACATCTCCCTAGTCTAGATCAATTACTTCAATATTTTAACACAAAAATGTCTATTCTTAATGAAATATTTACCAAACTTTTGAAACCTGTTCAATAGTTTCTTTTAAATACAGGTTTTCGTTAAGACTCAAAATACTTAAGGAAAGTTAAAAAGAAATAAAATAAACATTAACATGTGTGAAATAATAATTAATTTACTTTAAAATATGAATAGAATTAAAAAAATATCAATAGAAGAAAATATTTTTTCTCGCTTACCTCTTCATTACGTCGTTTGAAATCTTCCTGCTCCTCCTCTTCTTCCTGTCCTGGATTAGTATTTGTACCAATTTGTATAATGTCTGAGGCCTGGAAAAGGCTCAATCCAGGTGCCTCCATTCCTTATTTTGATTAAAAAACAAATTTTATGAGATAAAGCGTACTTTTAGAAACATCATAGCTTTGTTTATAACATCATAACCTAAACGCAACAAGTGGGTCATGAAATTGTCTTATTTTATCGTTTCGAATTAAAAAACACATTAGATAATGTGAATTTTTGCATTTTCATTAAATTCAACACAAAAAAACAAACACACAAACAGGCAGGAACCACTAAAATCGTAATTATTTGCTTTACAAACTGCTTGTAAACAATCTGAAAAGTCAAACACCATTTTGCAAAGTTCACATGACGGAAGTAATGCGGAATTGTAATTTCTTCATGAATTCTGATTGGTTAATGAAAACTCGCCTAGCGTCCTCAAAGTGTTTTCAAGCACCAATGAGAGAATTACATTTCTTTTAGGTTAAGTCAGAGGTCAAGCCATACTTTTATGAATTGTTAATTAATCAGTAATCACAATAAGTGAAAGTAATTATTTTTATGATAAAAATAATAAATCACTGTAAGATTTTTAAAGATTTTTAAAAATGAAGGCTATCATTCAACGTGTTGCTAAAGCAAGTGTTTCGGGTAATTGAAATTTATTATAATAAAACAGTTTTTGTTTTTTTTATTTTCATTATAACGATTCCTTGTCACGTGTTATTCAATTTAGTTCGATTAGTATTTAAATTAAATTATATCAGACTAATTAATTAATTTGAGAAAATAATATTAAAAATATGAAAAATAAATTAAAAATACATTAAAACCGTTTTTGAATAATTGAAACAATTTTTGAAAACTACTTAAAGGAATTATTAATTCATAAAAAGAACAATGAATTAACAATTCAATTCCAAAATACAACTTGCACTTTTCTTTTTAACTTTAATCTTATAACTTTTTTAGTAGATTAAAATTATTGACTAGATTTTAAATGGTAAATTTTTAAAAAAGTTCAAAAAATTAAATTGTTAAAAATGTAAAAAAAAATGGTAAAATATTTGTATTGTTTTAGTTAATGGAGAAATTATTAGCAGTATTGAAAATGGCTTGTGTGTTCTAATTGGTATAAAAAGAGACGACACACTGAATGATATGGAATACATGTAATAAAATGATTAAAATAATTGTCTCGACGCTTTAAATTATTCCATTTTTTTTAAAGCCAACTGCATGAGAAATTTATAACAATATTTAAATTTAATTGTTTGCATCACAGTATTTGATGCTAAAATTTATTTGTTTTCTATTTTTTATTTCTATTTTTTTTCAATTTTCTGTTAATATTGAAATAAATAAATTTATTTTAGTTGTATTGCAAATATAAAAAGTATATAAAATCGATAAAATCTTACATATATTTTTCTCTAGTTGTGTTTTTAATGAATTAAATTTTATTTGCAGAGTGAAGAAAATATTGAATACAAAGATTTTTAACAATGAAGATGGAAAAAAGTGGTCGGCCAATGTAAAAGAAAAGAAATACGAAATACTTTGTATAAGTCAATTTACACTTTATCATGTTTTGAAAGGTAATCGACTTGATTTTCACAGAGCAATGCACGCTCATGAGGCGGAAATTTTTTACAATAAATTTCTCACTCAACTTGGTGAAGATTATGAACCAGAAAAAATAAAAGGTATACACTTTTTAATGTTTACTTTTATCAAAAAATTTTTAATTTTGTCTCCACTTTTTTATGTAAAGAATAAATTTCATTTTAGATGGTAAATTTGGAGCAATGATGGAGGTTAATATTCAGAATTCTGGACCGGTAACATTGGAAATAGAATCTTCAGTTCTTTCAGATTGAAAATAAAAAAGAAAATATAGTTTTTATATATTTTTATTAAAAAATATTGCATGCTTCTGGTAATTATAATTAGCTTTTTCACGTATGTTTATAATATTTAAATACATGTTTGTATTTAGAAAAAGAAAACCAAAAATTAGTTACTTACAAATGAATTTTCCTTGAATTATAATTCTTTTAAAAAACTAACAAATTTTTAAAAAAAGATATTAAAAAAATTAATAGGGCCAGGTAGAGTATTAAATTAGAGTAATTAAATAATACATTCTAGAAAAAATGTCCTAAACAATTTATGAAGAATTATAATTAGATTAAGTTCTTAAAAAAAGACCAAAGAAGCAAATTTTCTAAATTTTTGGAACTAAACTATAATTAAAGAAAAAGTAATAATTTGAAAAATAGAAAAAACTTATTTATACTAACAAATTGGTAAAAGTGACGTTGACAGGTATACAGTTTGCGCCATTGACAGATATCAGCTGATGTGATGTCAGAGGTAGAAAAGTTTTTAGGTTATAAATTTCATTTTTTTAATAATTTTTCTCTTTATTTCCATGTAAAATAATTTTAATTCCACAATAACAATGACTTTTCACCGTTGTGAATTTGATCTAATAATTATTTTCTTCACTTACAGGAATTGAATTGTTTAAACAAATTCCCTTATGTTTATAAAAACATTTCATATCTCGTCACTTGTTGTGCCTTATTTTCTTGTGATTTTGTAATATTTATGTAAGTAAATAATAAAAATAAACAAAAGGGTGAAGAATATGAATAACAAAAAGAGCAAGGAAAAAAGTGAAAATTTAAATTGCAACACTAACAATGAAGATACAGGTAAATTTTTGTTTATTTTTTTCTACTAAAAAAGAACACTCTTTCAATAATTTATAATTAATAATTGAAATTCAATTGTTTTTCAGATAATAATTCTAAACAAAGTGAGATGGAGGTGGCAAAAAGGACTGATAAAGAAATTCCGAAAGCAAATTCTAAATCAAAAAGTGCCGTTGAAGATGGGAATTCATCAAAATCATCACCGGTAAATAAACATAATAATAATAAATATTCGCTTTTTTTAAAAACCGTTTTTCAATTATTTTTAATAATAATAAATACGTGAATTTACAAGCAAATATAATTCTATAAATTTTAATTTAATTCTATTTTAATTTTTTAAAAATTGCCTTTTAAAATTTAAATATGTAAATTCGTTTTTGATTATTAGTATTTAATGGATTTTTTTTCGTTTTCAGTTACAAACACGGAAAGAGGAGAGAAAGTCGGAAACAGTGGATGATCTAAAATTACAATTAAATACATTAATGAATTCTTTAGCGACTCTTTCTGCTGAAAAATCAAAAATGGAAGCTCAATTTCAAATTGATAAGAAACAGTTGAGAAGCGATCGAGAAGAAGTAAAGTATTTTTTTCCTTCTTTTTTTTTGAATCAGAGAATTATTTAAATTCTGAATTATCTAATATTTTCTCTCCAATTAACAGCATGAAAAAATAATCAAAGAATTGAAGGATAAATTAAAATATGCGCAAAATAATTCGCATTCGGAAATGGAGCATTTGAAGTATAAACTAATTATGGAGAGACATGAAAGAGAAAGGGAGCACTCTGATCATTCTGCAATAATGAAGTATTATTTCATTTTTATTACAAATTATTACCATAATTGAATTCTTGCAAAGATTTATCAAAAAAATTTTTAAATAATTGAATTTCTTTAAATTTCGTAAAAATAATGTAATTTTTTTACAAATTAGATGATTTTAACTGAAAGTTTTGGAAAATAATTGAAATTTACAAAGAATTTTATAAAAAAAAACTTTTGAGAATAATTGAATTTTTTAGAAAAATTTTATTACAATTTTCTTCAAAATTATGAAAATAATTGAATTTAATCAAAAAAAGTTATTAAAATGTACAAAAATAATAAATTTTTTTAAAAATTTTATAAAAACTGTTAAAAATAGTTGTAATACTTTTAAAAATATAAAATTTTTTAATATGCAAAATAATAATAAATGAAATACTACGTTTTGCGCGTATAATTTACTAGTTATTAAAATAATGTTTAAAGAATGATTTTTTTTATTATAGGGAACTTCAAAAGGTTGTTAACAATGAAAGACGAATTCGTGAACAATTGGAAGGACAAATTAAGGAATTGAAAGGCCACGTGTCCAGTAAATCTCAGAGTAAAGTTTTAGAAGCTGAATTGGAAATAATGAAGAATAAATTGAAGCAAGCAGAAGCTGCTGCTAAGGAGACTCCGCCTTTGCTTCTTTCCCTGCAGGCCGAAATGACTGCAATGAAAAAACAACATCGTTCAGCTATACATGAAGTAAATTTATTAATTTTCAATTTCAATTTTATATTATTATTTTTATATTTAAATTTTAATATTATGTATTTTTTTTAATATTCTCATATTCTACTTTTGTTGTATTTATTTATTTCTTTATACTCAATTTTGACTATTTTTTGCTTCCTCATAGAGGAAGAATTGTTTTTTAAATTTTAATATATTTTTTATTTTTCTGAATTGTAAGGAACAGAAAAAAGCAGCGGCCGCTCAACAGCATGCAAGAGCACTTGCGATGGTTCATGAAAAACGTGTTGCAAGTTTAGAAGCCCGTTTAGCAGAACTTTCAGAAACTGTCGGTGGTTATGACAGAGCAAGACAGCAAGATCAGCAGGCAATACAAAAATTGAAGGATCAATTAAATCATCTTGAATCCACAGATTATGCGGATAATTGCAGTAGTAACGATTTTTCCAAAGATCCAAAGAAACTAACATCAAATATACGTGAACTTTACACTTATTTAATGAATCTCGATAAAGAATATTCTTACGCGAATGTCAAAGATTTGTTAAATAGTTTAAATCTAAGTGATGCCAGTCAGGATTATGGGAATAAATACGAGAGTCTTTTGGAAGAATTCGAAGAGCTCAAGCGACAGAAAACAGTTTCATCTAATAACACAATGAAAAGTGAATTGACAAATATTCAACAACACAGTTCGAAACATTCGCATGAGAATTCAAACGAATGGACTCAGTTGCAACGGATTAAAACGCACAATAAAAATTTAGAAGAAAGAATACGATTGTTAAACGAGGAAATTTTGAAACGCGAACAAGAATTTAAAGTCAAATTAGAAAATCAATACAAAGTGAGCTTTCAAATATTTTAGAACTTTTTTAAATCTTACAAATTTTTAAATTTTCCTTTCTTAATTAATTTTATTAATTTTCTTATTAATTTTTTCTTATTAATTAATTAGTAGAAAATTATTATTTTGAAAAATAAAACTATAAATGAAAATTTTCATAATTGCAAAAAAAAATTTGAAATAAAAATTACTATTTTAACTCATAGAAAATATTGAAAATTTCGGAAAGTGAAACTAAAGAAAAGTCGTAAAAATTTAAAGAAGAATTGTTAGATTTCAGGACAAATTGTAAATAATTATTTTAATTTTTAGATATTGCAAGATGAACGTATGAAATTGGAGAGACTGATGAACCAAAAGGATAATGAATATCGAGGAAAAATTGTAGCCCTGGAGCATCAATTATTACGACAAAGAGAACGTTCTCTAGCCGTTATTGATGAAAAGGATCAGGAAATTTTAACGTTAAAATCATCATTTCAGGCCTTATTACCCAGTAAAGGATCGTCGGAAATTAAAAGTTATCCGTCTGTTGATATGACGAGTGAACCATCAGCTGATCTAGTAACTGGTTTATTAACTGCTGACAATAATCCTCCAATGTTGCATTACGCTCAAGAATTAGCAAGACGAGAAATAGAAGTTTCAAATTTACGAAAACAAAATGTTGAACTCGAAGCGATATTACGTGAAAGACAACGTGATCTTTATCACGAAACAGAAAGACATAAAGACGAATTAAAAAAATTACAGTCGCAAATAACCAGGTAAATTGAAATTCAGTAAATTATTTATTATAAATTTAATGAACTATTATTATTTAGAGTTAAATTTCAAAAATAATAATTATCTTCTATATTTAATAATTGTTGCATTCCGGTAATCTGTTCGCAGTTTGAAGTTAGTTTTTGTTTGTTTGTTTGTTTCTTAACATTTCTAATTTTTCTTTTTAAATGTTTTGAATTTTTAAATTAATGTAGTGAATTCTTTCGATAAATTAAATTAAAATTGTATTGAAAATAATTGAATTCTTTCGAGAAATTTCAATAAAATTGTATTGAAAATAATTGAATTTCAGCAAAGAATTTTATTATTTATGAAAAGAATTAAATTCTTCCAAAGAATGTGATTAAAATTGTAATGAAAATAATTGAACTTTTTTGTGAAGAATTTTATTAAAATGTTTAAAAATAATTAAATTGTTTTGAAGAATTTTATCAGAATTTTTAAAAATAATTAAATTTTTTGATAGAATTTTATGAATAATTTTGAAAAAATAATTAATTTTTAAAGAATTTTATCAAAATTGTTTAAAATAATCGAATTCAATGAATGTTTTTAAAAATAATTTTCTTTTTATAGAAATTTTATTAAAATTGTATTGAAAATAATTTAATTCTTTCAAGGAATTTTGCGTTTTATAAAAATATATGAATTCTTCCAAACAATTAAAAAATTCACTTATTAAGTATATACATAATTAATTATTCTTGCTTATTATTTTCGAAAATTGTATTATTTTGAAAAATTTCACTACCATTTTTTATAATAAGATTTTAAGAATAATTAATTAAATTTTTAAGAAATTCTTACCAAGATTTCCATTTTTTTCATAATTAACAACATTTCCAGAAAGAATTCAATTATTTAAAAAAATTGTAATAAAATTTCTCTCGTATGAATTCTATTATTTAAAAAAATGTTAATTATAAAATTTTTCGCAGTAATTAAATTATTTTAAAAAATTTCGATAAAACTCTTTATAAGAATTCAAATATTTTTAATATTATTTTAATTTAATTTTTCTCAATAAATTTAATTATTTTGAAAAATTTGGATAAATTTCTTCTATAAGAATTTAATTATTTTAGATTGAAAATTATAAAAGAAATAAATAATTAATATTATCAAAGTAATATTTTTAATTGAAATATTTTATAGATTGGAGGCCTGCAAATCGAGGGAAGGAGCAAATTTGGAATATCTTAAGAACGTAATTGTTAATTATTTAATCACCAGCGATCCGTCAAGTAAGCGACACATGTTAAATGCTATTTCGACAGTATTACATTTCACGCCGGAAGAAACGGAAAAAATCCGTCGCGTTAAGTAGCAAAATGAAACCAAAACTTTTAAAAAAAAGAACAGAATTTAATGAAACTTTTTTAAATAAAAATAAATTTTATAAAACAATTTTATCAGAGGGAAAATTGAGAAAAAAAACATAGAAAAGATGATGTCCTCGAACATTGAATATATTTTGCCTCCTTTACATTTTTTTCTTTTTCTTTTTTTTTTTGTAAAATAATTGTATACAGCATACTCGAATACCCATTTCGAATGTACACTTTTTCTTTGAAAACGAAGGAAAAGAAACAATTTTCAAATAACTTTTATTTTTCTCAACCAAATCATTCAGTCAGACACAATGGAAGAATTACGTATTGACTTTCTTTTGTATCCCATGTCGATTATCGATTATATTAAATATTTTCTGTTAAACATTTCTGTTAAACATTGTTTTTTTATACCAAAAATTGTGAGTGCATTCAATCTTTACATACGGGGCAAAAGAAAAACATTTGTTTTTTTTTACATGTTTTCAAGTTGAAAAATACTTTCTTATAATGATTCAAGAAGCAGAATTTTTTTTCTGAAAAACTTATACTTTTAAATTTGTTAACTTTTGTTTACTTTGTTCACATTGTTATTAACTATTTTTTTTCATTCCATTATTAACGCGGAATTAAAAGTAAATTGAATGTAATTAAAAGTTGGCTATTTTTAAAATAAACTTTATTTACAGTAGAATCTTGATGTTATTTAAAAAAAAAGAATTGTTCCCTTCCTTTTATTTTTCATTTATACACTCTTTTTTTTAAAAACATTTCCCATAAAATTCGATTTAACAAGGTTCCACTTTTTTTAGAAAAAACACTTCAGTCCTTTTTTTCCCCCCGAATAAAACAATCATTCTCTCTTAAATTCTACTTCTTGCTAATCATTTTCTTCAAAAAACATGGACACATTTAACATTTTCTTTTATACACTTATTAAATAAAAATTTTCTATAATTTTTTTTTCTACAACTTTTTTTTTTCTCTATAAAATTATAGTGCACTCTTGCCTTCTGTTATACAAAATTGACATCACATGCTTTCTTTTCGAAAGAAAAGATTTTCTTTTTTACTTTTGTTCTTGAGTATTAAAAGAAATTTGTATATTTTATAAATTGTAGGGGACAAATTATTGGATGTTTAACGAAATGTAAATTAAAAAATATTAAATTATTCTATTAGTTAATATTAATTGGGTAATGAAAATTAATTCATGTTTCTATATAATTAATATTAATTAATATAAAATTATTTATATTATTATATCGGTATTAACAAAATTTGTTATTAAATTTTTTTAAACTTGTCAAGAATTTCAGATTTTCTCAAAATATTTTCGAAGACGAAAAAGCATGTGATGCAATTGGATAAAATTGTCACTGATTTAATTTCTCTCCAAGCATACATTTTGACAAGATGTCATAATATTCAAAAACTAGAACATCTGCGTGCGCCAGAAGCAATTTGGTCCGACGAACTGATTTTTTCTCATTTAATTTCTTTTTTATTTTTCATTGTGGGCATTGGAGTTAAAACCTACCAATCACGATTAATTTTTCAAACTAGAGATTTAAATGCGAAAAAGTAATTCTCGAATCCATTTTCTTTTCACTCTCTAAATTCTAATATCTAAATTTAGAACCATTTTTAATATTTCTTTTTTATTTCTTAATACTCATAGAAAATTTATAGTATTCTTGTAATATTAAAAATTAATATTTTATAAAACACTGTAAGGCTTTTCGCATTTTAATCTCTCGTTGAATTAAAGAGAAAAAGAGGCCGGTAGACTTAATTAATTAACAGCGAAGTGGATGAGGAGGAAGCTACAAACTTTTACAATTGAAAGGCGAACGGGTCTCTTTTTTCTTTTATTATTAACAATGCCATTTTCTTTCCAATTTCACGTTCGTTAAGTACAATTTTTAATGAAAGAAAATCTTTAAAATTTTTTCTTTTTTTTTAAGTCAACAAAAGAACGATGTATTTTTTTTCTTTTTGCTTTAAATAAATTGATGGTCCCGTCGAGTTCAATAAATAACAATTTAGGCATTTTTTTGTTTTAAAAGGGGAACTCCAGACTCACAAATTTTAAAAATTCGCAATTTTTGCGAAAAAAATTTTTTAAAATTGATTAAATTTCAATTTAAAATAATAAAATCGATAAAATTGTATTTTAATGTATAAAAATAGGTAAAATTAAATTTGAATGAATCAAAGTTGATAAAATTAAATTCTAATCAATAAAATTGACGAATCGAATAAAAAGTTTATTACAATTTTAAATTGATTGAAAAATTTCAATTTTTTCAAGAAATTTTTGGTAAAATCCCCTTTTAAAATTTCCAAAATTGACTTTTTTTTAGACTTACAATTTTCAGTTTATAATTCCTTTCAATTCCTTCGCGTTAAGTGAAATAAACCCATGCAATTTTTCGAGGAGATAATAAATTGGTGTGTATTTTATGTACATGATCGGATCAATTAAATCATCATCGCTGTTTTTTTTAGTAGCTATCGTACTCAAATTAGAATCTTTTTTTTCTTTTTTTTAACAAATATTTACTCCGAATGAATGGAGATTGTCGTTCGACTGCAATATCAAGCACTTTGTGGCATAATAAGAGGCACGAGATATTATACTTCCGCAAAGAACATCCTGTTCCGAGACAAAGTTTTTTTTTCACTAACTTCTTTTTTTTTAAATTTTTTGTACTTCCAAAAGTAGTTTTCTTTTCTTTTTTTCAACTCTTTCTACATCAAGCGTCAAACTCGTAATATAATCAATAATAATGATTTTTCGTAGCCCAAAAAAACATTTATTTGTACCAAAAACCGGATTTTTTTTATTTCATCATGAAAAAACTCGTTTTTTTTCTTATCGGAGAATTGAATTATTATTTGGGATAATTGAATATTTTTTCTAAATGAAATTAAAATTCATTCGAAAAAATTGAAAATAAAATCTGTTACATTATTATTTTAATATCTTTTTAAAAAAAAAAAAGATTTCAAGAAAGATTTCGAGAAAAATTTTTCAAAATAATGCTTATTTTTAATTTTCCATCTTTGGGAGAATAATTATTTTACTAATTGTGAATCATACTTTTTTGTTTTAATTAAATAAAAATAATCAGTTTTTAGTAGTGCGAAAATCTTGATTCTTTTCAAAAGGTTGAATAACTTTTTTTATTTACACATTATTTACAAACTCGACGAGATTTTCGAAAAAATAACCGGAAACAAAAGAGAATTCTCGAGTTTCCCCCTTATGAAAAATCCGGTTTGTTCTTGAATAGAATTCTAAAAGACAAAAAAATTCTCCAAGTACCTAAATTTAAATTTAAATAAAAGTATGTAAACAAAATTTCGTAGACAAAATTTTGTTTTTACTGACAAAAGTTTAGAATTTATTTTTAATGTACAAAAAAGTTTTCTTTATAACAAAATAAATTTTATTTTTTTTATTTATTCTTTTTCTAATTTTTAAAATTTTTTTCTTCTTTTAGAATTCTATTCGATTGAGCAAAGAAAATGCACATTCTTAAACTTATAATAATAATTATCTATAAAAAATTCGTACTTCGTCGGAAACAATGCGGTCGATTTCACGGAAATTCATCGGATTGGTTAAGATTTTAATACCTCTGCCTGATATTTGTTAAAACGTCAAATATATTTATACATATCGAGGCATCTTTCCATATTGTTTTTTAATATATATATATTTTCAAAAAATTTAATACTCTTAAGGAAAACAGAAAAAGAAGAGTACATTGTGATGTGGAAAAAAAATCCAAGTTGAAAAAACGAGGATTTTTCTTTTCTTTTTTTTTTTCTTTTGAAAAAGAGTGCGTTGAACATTATGGGAAAATAGGCCTTATATGTACATTAAACATGTCGACACATTTTTTTTTTTCAGAGTATCATAGTTTTCGTATTTCTATATAATGATTTATCGTTTACGTATGCGTGTATTACCTGCATAATCGTCAAATATATTATAGTATATACAGATGGATTTTTACTGCACAGATGTATGTTGAATATATAAATATACAATAAGAACGTTTTAACTTCAGTCATCGATAATTTAAACAAATTTTCCATTTTCTCTTGCAGAGAAACAAATTTTCTATTTTTAATAATATTGATACACGATTATTCAAAAGGAACGAGAAGAAAAAATAAAAAGAAAATAAAAAATAATCTTCTGTATAATTGTATATATGTATATATTTATATATTTGTATAATCATGTATCGTGAGATATGATCAATAAAAAGACGTCTTTACTGTATAATATATATTATCTATAGAGAGACTTTTTAGCACTTCTACACGTGACATTATTTTTTTTCGTATGCTTGTTATAATTGCATAACATTATATTCGATCGATATATATAATATTTATATAACAGTTTTTAAAAATATTTCAAAAATTAAACAAGGGACAATAGAATAATAATTGTTACAATCGATAATAGCAACTAATAGTTATCATACAGATATGATAATCCGATTCAGATTCATAAGTTTTTTCTCTCAGAGAACTGATTCTTTTCCTATACAGTTTTTTTTCTTTTATTTCACGGATTTCGTATTTTTAAATTTGTGAGTTGGATTAAAAAATAGCTTGGAAGTCAGCTAGATATACAATAAAGCTCGAAGAAGAAAAAAAAAATTATCAGGACAGGAAGAGAAGTTTTGTGTGTGTGGTGAAAAAATTTGTCAGTGTCATAGCCGCCACTTTACTTTACTTCTGTTTTTTTTTCTAGATCACAGTCACTTTGCATGGCTGCTAAAATCATGAAACACATTTAATCACCTTGTTAAAGAAAAAAAAATAGAAAAAAACAAAATTGAAAAGTATCAAAGCCTTCTCAAAAATCTTATCAATACTGGAAAGTAGCTTACACGCTTACACAAGTACAAAATATAGTAATTTTATCGTTTCTTTGAGCGGGGGCAATCGCGAAGGACGCTTTATCCCTATTTCAGACTCGATTGTTCATCATTAAAATATTTCTCGTCGAAGACAATAGGAGAAAAATTATTTATTTAAATTAAAATCAAAATAAACTTCATTTTGATAGAGATTAAGAGGAAAAAGAAAAAGAGATTAAAAGGAAAAAGAAAAAGAGATGAAAAGGAAAAAGTTAAATAAAAAGAAAAACGAAAAAAAGAGAAAAAGAAAAGAGAAAAAAGAAAATAAAGAAAAAGAAAAAAAGGAAAAAAAATGTTAGAAAAGTCTATAAATAAAATTATTTAAAACAATTTGTTATTCGATAAAATGAAAATCGCTTATTAAAAATCTCGACAAATTAAAATTCCATTCGATAGAAAAATCTTCACTTAAAAACTAATAAAAATTAGAAATTAGTAATCAAAGATAAAAGTACATAAAGTAAAAAATATCCTTTTGAAATATCAAAAAAACTAAAATAATTATCGAGGAAAAACTCGAATTTAGAAGAATAATAAAAATAACGAGTAAAAAATAAAAAAAGTAAAACAAAAAAAGAAAAAAGAAGTAGAAAAAAAGTAACTAATAAAAAATGAAGAAGTAAAATACAAAATAATAATAATAATAATAATAATAATAATAATAAAAGGTAAATAGTAAAAAATTAAAAACTTAAACATGAGAAAAGAAAAAAGTGTAGAAATAGAATAATTGTCTTCTTAAATTAAAAATAAAAAGGTGAGGAATAAGCGTCCCTCCTATAAGAGCAAAAACTTAATTTGTTGCCACCTTTACATTAAACGTCTCACAAAAGAACTATAACATGATGAGTTATCTGAGAATAATATGTAGTATTTTATGTACAATTTTTAAAAGTGATTTATCACTTTTTTTTAAGGAAAAGGGCAACTTTGGAGGAGGATGTGGGGAACCGTCCAGAGCACAAAAGTCCGTCGACGTATCAAGGCCCATTATTCTATCATATATATGAGGCATTCCATTTCAAAACGACCCCCTTCGTAAACAATTGCCAATGTAAGACAATTTTTAAATGAATATTTCTTCCATTCTGTAGAACCAAATTACTTTTTATATTAGTGATTTTGAGAGTAGAATTTCTTAACTTTCTGATAATAAAAAAAAATATTTTTTTAATAATTTAATTTAAATAGAAAATTGAGTTTAAAAGTTAAACTTTGAAAAATCTCAAAACACGTTACCTCCGATTTTAATAAAATTCATATTAAACGAAAGCTTGAATATTCTTCTTTTTATTTATCAAACGACAATAATGGACATTTCAGTGGATTTTGAGAAAATAATTAAATTTCACAAACATTTCGAAGGTTATATTGAGAAAACCATTTATTAAGTATAGGGCGGCATTTGTTTTTCCCAATTTATGCATAATAACCTTCTAAATGTCTGTAAAATTTAGTTATTTTCTCAAAATCCACTGAAATGTCCATTATTGTCGTTTGATAAATAAAAAGAAGAATATTCAAGCTTTCGTTTAATATGAATTTTATTAAAATCGGAGGTAACGTGTTTTGAGATTTTTCAAAGTTTAACTTTTAAACTCAATTTTCTATTTAAATTAAATTATTAAAAAAATATTTTTTTTTATTATCAGAAAGTTTAGAAATTCTACTTTCGAAATCACTAATATAAAAAGTAATTTGGTTCTACAGAATGGAAGAAATATTCATTTAAAAATTTTCTTACATTGGCAATTGTTTACGAAGGGGGTCGTTTTGAAATGGAATGCCTCATATATATTTTTTTTGTAATCTACCCTAATCCTGCCTTTCTTATTATTCATGTCGTTACATTATGGATTGTAACGCTACCATAATTGTCTACTTCAAATTTACAATCTACGATTTTTATAATAATAATAATAATAATAATAATAATAATAATAATAATTCAATTAATGTACTGTACGCATCTATTTACAAAATATATCGAAGAAATCTATCCTAACTATATAAAGGTAATGCGTGCTGTGGCGCGAAACCCTAAAAAAAATTCTTTTAAAGTGCGCTTTCGCCAAGTTCTTGCTAATTTACATCCCCTATTTTACAGCCAAATTCAACAATCCTCGTTCAGGTTCAATGCAATAATTTCAATCACTCGATATATAAAAAGAAAAAAAAGTGGAAAATATGTAAAAATTAAAAAACAACTAAAACATGAAATTTTCCGAATATAAAAATAACGAAATTTTCTTAAAAACATTCGATAGTATGTTTCCCTGCTAGGGAAAAATAATTTTTAGCAATATTTTGCTTAATAGTAAAATAAAAATTACCGAAAAAAGTATTAATTCGAGTAAAAAATGTTAAACAGTAAAAAAAAATAAGTAAAATTCGTTAATGTCAAAAATTTCAAAAACATTTTTTGTTAACATAGTAAAAATAATACTAATAGACACAAAATTAGTAATAACCGTTAGTTACTAAAAATAGAAATTAACAGTAGTAATAATAGCAATATTATTAATATTTAATTTTATAAAACCAAATCATAGAATTAAACTTTGTAAATTCTTCAACAATTTTTTATTTTTTATTGAAACAACAATTATTTCAAAGCAAAACAATTCAATTTTTAAAAGATTTAATAACAACTTTTTGAATAAAACAACAAAAATATTTCTTTGTATAAAAAGCTTCAACAATTTTGTTTCGCATTAAGAAAATTATTCCGAAACAAAAGAAATCAATTTTTAAAAAATAGCAATTTTTTGAACGAAGACAAAAATTTATTATTATTATTTCATTAATTTGATTAATTTGATGAATAAAGTATTATCAAAGTTTATAATTCTTTATTTAATTAAATTAATAAGAGAAAGTTGATTTTTATGAATTCAAGAAAAGCTGAGAAAAAAATCTAGAACACAAAAATGTGTTTAAAAAAGGCAACTAGAAAAAATATTGCCAGGACATAAAATTAATTTTGAAAAATCAAGAAACAAAATTAATACAATCAAGTATTGTAAAAAAAATCAGATCACACAATTATTTTCAAACATCTTGAATTTAAAAATATCTCGAAAAATCGTAAAAGGATTTTGAAAAGATTTTGAAAAGATTTTGAAAAACATTTTGAAAAAACATTTTTTGTAAAAATACGAAAACGTTTTGAGAAAAATTCGGATCATAAAAATATTTTAATTACTCGAATATATAAAAGTTTAAAATTAGAAGTATGATTATTTATTTTTTTTTTGAAAAAGAACATAAAAATGTGTTTTTAAAAAAACCCCCCCAGTTAGTATTTTGAAAAAAAAGAACATAAAAATATGTTGAAAAATCACGTAAAAGTAGTATTAAAAAACAAAAATATAAAAATATCAGATTATAAAAATATTTTGAAAATTCGGACACAAAAATAAAAAAATCAGTGTGTAGAAAAATTAAAAATATAAAAAAATCGAACTTAAAAGAACTTAAAAAATTCATTGTGAAAAAATCGAAACTAAAAAAAACAATAATAATAATAATAATATCGAGATCGTGAAGATGTGCTGAACTTGAACAAGGCTTTAAAAACAGTTGATAAGTACTTTCAAGAAACATTTTACAGTTTAACTATCCCGAGGAGCGTCTAACAGTTAATTTATTACTAACAAGGGAAACGCAACGATTGCATTTCCCATTTTGTCGCCGCACAATGGCACGTTATTTTTCATTATTATTCTTTTTATATATATTTATATATATATAATATACGATATAATCTAGAAATCACCAAAACACACCGTGGTCTCGAGTCATCAAGACCGGGTATAATAATAGACATATTTTTTTTTTTAACTCTTTCGGAAATTTTTTCGTTCTTCCTTTCTTTTATCTCAAGACTTTGCCACAGTGTTTACGATAGCATAAATATGAATTGCGGATACATAACTTTTTTTTGTGCTATGGTTAATGCAGTTTTTTTGTTGTTTTTGTCCTTCAATCCATTATAGAGCTTTCTTTCAACTATAGTATATTATGAAGTATAACTAAAGTATATAAACTCTGATTTCATTTTATAATTTTCTTGTTATATAATTCTAATAGTCTCCGATTACGATTCTTTCTCTCACGCATACATGCACTCTTTGTTTTTCTCTCTCCCTCGTCCCCCCTTAACCCTTTTTTTTATTTTTTTGTCAATCATAGTATTTTCAACAACATTTAACAATGGCTTTTAGGCCTCTCTTTAAAAATCATTCAAAGCGTGCCAATCTACAACGATCAGCTTTTCTATATTTATAATTTTTATTCTAAACAGTCTCATTCGGTACCAAAATAATTGTTCTCTTTATATTTAGAGAAATAGAGGGAGAGAGAGACTGTCTTTGAATTTAGAATAGAGATTCGTGTATTGTCTTCGATTATTTATTTTTTTTTTTGGAGAATAGTGCTCGCACCTATCGAAGGTTATTGAGAGTTCTCTTTCACTTTGTGCTTTATAGTTTGAGAAATCAACTATTTTTTTTTAAATTTGTTCAAAATAAACTGAGACGTCTGTATGTTAGCACGCTGAGAGAGATCTGTACATTTATCTATACAAGACAATTAGGATCAAGATTCAAATTGCACTGAAGTCTTAAGAACAGTTTATCCGCAAGGAAACTGTACATTTAACAAATTTTTTTTCTTTTCTTTGTTTTTTTTTTCTTTGTTTCTAAGCAAGAAAAGAGAAAACAGCAGAATCCTTTTCAGAGGATAATGATGTATTCGTGTTTAGGAGTTAGGGGATGCAAAGTATCACAGTTGACTCGTGGGTGCTAGCTACCACTGCTGCTTACAGGCAGTGATTGGGGAGCTCCCATTGATGTGGGAGGAGCAGTTAAGGGACCTGAAAAATAAAATTTCCCTTTAATCTGAATTCAATTTTTTAAAAATACAAGCAAGTACAACATTATTTCTACAGTGGTTGACGAAATTAAACCAATAACCAAAACTAAAAACCCCAACATTCGAAAACTAGTAATAAAATAAACATTTAAATATTTATCACAATTTTTTTATATAATATATTCTTAATCTTTTTTTTCAATTTATTTTTTACTTTTTTCAATTATTTATTAATAGTTATTCAAAAATATTATTCATTTATTTACTTTTCAATTTTATTTACTCTTCAAAGAATTTTTGAGAATTTAGCCAACCAAAATAGTAATTTAAATTTTAAAATTGAAAGTTGTAATTGCAATTTGTTCGAATTGATCAGTGTAATTGTGTTTAAAGTTTTGTGTGAATCGCATATTTATATGTAAATGAGAAAGTGTTTGAATTATTAAATCATACCTGTTTATAAAGCCTCCATTCTTTGGCGTCAATGGCCAACGTATCAATAATACGAATGTAGTGGCAATATAAATGATATTTGAAAAAATTTTCTTTGAAATTAAAAATAAAAAATAATTTAAAAAGGTAATAAAGAGATTAATAAAAAAAAGTGAAAAAAGCAATACACAAAACTGTAAACAAATACAATAAACTAATAGATAAATTCATAAACAAATATATAAGCAAAATATTGCAAATTAACCATGATAAATAAAGAATAAATAAATAAGAAAAAAGAAATTGATTTATGAAAACAGAAATTTAATTAAGAAAAGAATTCTTTTCCTTAGTATTTCAAATTGATGTGAAAAAAACTGAGCTAGAAAACAGAAATCGATTTAAAAAAGGAAATAAATAGATTAGAAAAAAGAAAAAGAAAGAAATTTTATATAATAAAAAAATAAAATATATAAACGAATAAAATAAATATAACGAAATAAATAATTTATATTTTGAATATAAAATTGGATTAAAAAATTAATAAATAAATCTTAATTATAATGAAATCCTGAATATGAAAAATGAATATAAATAAGTAAAATAGTACTTTTTACTTTCTACGAAAGGACTTGTCCCGATTCGTAAAATAAAATAAAAACAATAATATTAAAAAAAAGTAATATATTCTACATTTAATAATACAGGCCTTGGATCGACTTTAAGGTGCAAAAATTCGTTTCAAAGAAATAAAAAAAAGTCGTTCAGTATTGACACAAAAACTTCATTTTTTATTTCCCTGATCTTTCACTAATTTCAAATTTCAAAATCAAAATTTAAAATTATAAACTCTAAACTTCAATAATTTTTTTAGATAAATATTTAAATCCTACTTGCTATTTATTTTTCCACACGAATTAAAATTTTTGATCTCTCAATTTTAAACCTTTCGTTATTTAATTATTTCTAAAAGCAAATAACTGTAATGTTTCCAAAAATTTAATTATTTCCTAGAACTTTTAACTAAACTAACCTTTTCTTGAAAAGATAATTTAATTTAAAAGATAAATATTCAAAAAAATTCTAAGTATTTGTTTTTTTTAAAATATTGTAGTGTAAATTTTCAAAATAATTGAAATATTCGAAAAGAATTATTGGATAATTTAAAAAAAATAATCAATTTTTTTGAAGAACCTTAACTAAAAATTTTGCAAATAATTGTTTTCTCCAAAATTTTAAACATTCTAAAAAATCCGATTATTTAAAAAATTTTATTTTAATTATTTCTGGTAGAAATTTGAATTTTTGGAAATATTTAACCGAAAATATTTAAAATAATTTAACTTTAAAAAATATAGTGAAAAAACTGTAATAATTACTTATTTAAAAAATATTTTTTAATTTATGTTTTGAAGCTAATTTTCATTATTTTTCATTAAATTTCATTTTTAAATTTTCATTTGAAGATTTTTAATTAAAACTTTTGAGAAATCAATTATTTTCCAAATTTGCAATTAAAATTCTGCAAAATTTGATTATCGAAAATTTTTATGAAATACTCAAAAAAGAAATCATTTATTTTGAATTTTTACAAAATTTCAATTAATTTACAAAGCTTTGAATTATATATTTCAAAAATTTTATAATCTAAAAGAATTATTCAAAAATAATTGTTGAATAATTTATTTCATTAATTTTCATTTTTAAATTTCCATTTTTCGATTTTTTTATTTGATGTTTTTGTTTTTTTTTTATTTCGATTATTTTCAAAATTTGTAATTAAAATTCTTTAAAATTTGATTATAAAAAATTTCAATAAAATAAGAAAAAAATTGAAAAAAAACTAAATTAAAAAATACAATTACTTTGAATAAAATTTTACAAAACTTCAATTATTTACAAAGTTTTCATTATATATTTCAAAAATTTAATTATCTGTAAAAAAATTATTTTAAATACTTTTGAAAGATTTTTTTTTTAAAGTATAAAAATCGAAAGAATTTGTATTTCATACGAAAAAGAAGTGTTATTTTACTGCAATATTTGGAAGAAAACGCAAAAAGTACCTTTTTTGCAATTAGTCGAATAAAGATGCAGTTTTTGAAAATTTTAAAAAAATTCTAAAAGTCATACTATCCGAAGCCTGTAATAAAAATATAAATAATATCAAAGTACCGTAAACAAAAAGAGAATTTCGTAATTAGAAAACGAATTCTTGGAAAAAAGACTAACACCAGTTTGAAAAGGTAAAACTAAAATGAAAAGAAAAACAGCACGCTTTTTATAATACCTTTAGCAGTTATTACTTTCAAGCCACCATTGACGCCAATTGGATGAAGGTGTTCTTGAATCCGTCGAAACTAAATGAAATGACAATGTTGTTAAATTTGGAAAAATAAAAAACAGTTTAATTTAAACAAATCTAATTTCTTCATTATTAATCAAATTCATTTATTGATGAATTCTAATTTCTGTTATCCAACAAATTTGATTCGAGTCGATTTTGTAGAATTGGTGAAAAAAGAAACAAAAAAAAAAAGAAAATGACGAAACAAAAAGAAAGTATAAAAATTCACTCACCAGAAATATTGGGCGATGGTTCAGAAGTGGGCAATGGACTCACAAGACTATTGGCACTCATTGGAGTGGAATTAGATTTAAGTTTTTGTCTAACTTCTCGAATTTTTAACTGCAAACTTGTTTTACTTGGAAAAATGTCCGAGTGCTTCGCCTGAAAAGCAGAGGTAGCTTGCGTTGATGGGAAGTAACCATTTTCTTGAAACAATTGCATAACAAGTTGTCGCCGTTGCTCTAAAATTTTCCTATGACCACGTTCGTTGTCACTTCTATTGACGCCCACCGTATTTCCCACACCGCCACCAGGAGTTTTTGGCGTTCGCGGCGAAGTGGCGTCCACATCTCCCAATATATCCGAATTAGCTCTATACGCATCGACATTAAAGTCCGGTCCAAAGAACGTATTACCAGTTAATTTCACATTTGCCGTTGATTTTGAAGTCGCCGAAAGTGGTACATCAGATTCCATTTCTTCCTCATTAACTAAAATAAATAAAGATAACAAAATTAATTCCTAATTTTTTCCAGAAAAGTATAAATTCTAGTTATAAAATTTTTATTTTCGTTTTTATTTTCCCTTTTTTAAATACAAAAAACAAAGGAAATTACTTGAAGCTCGATGAGATCCTGTTCCAGATTTTTTACGATAACTTTGCAGGGATGAGGCAATATTGGAAGAATGTAAATTAGAACTGACAGGGCCATGGGCTGATGTTCCTGCTGATGCATTTAAACTAATTGCACTAGGACTTTGTATATCCTCCGGTTTGAATTCCGGTAAGGATGAAAATTTTTCTTGAAAATTGACTTGTTCAAGGACCCTAAAATGACAAAATTCCCTAATTATTATACATGAAAACAAATATTTTAATAACAAAAAACAAAAGGGAATTGTGGGGGATAGAAAATTGAAGTAAACATACCTATCCATGCCATCTTCAAAATTTTTCTTAAAGAAAGAACCTTTTTTTGTTGAAGGTGAAGGCGATGCGAGAGATTCTGATAAATTCTGTTGCGAGATTTGCTCTGAATTTTGGGACGAACTATTAATTGATCTGTTGTCTGAACGTTGAGACGTTAGAGGCCCATGATCTCCTGCATTTGATGTGGGAGGCATTGCTAATAATGACAAATTTTTATCATTGAGAAGCAAATTTTTTAAATTTGAATTTTTTTATCTCTATTTCAGGCTTCGCACTCGGTAATTAATTTTTAAAAAACTTAGCAAAAAGTAATTTCAAGACTAACTCGTTTTAGTCCGTATAATGTGCAAAAAAACTTAAAAAGTAACTTATTCTATATTCAAGGTTAACGCAAAACTTTCATTATGTATTTCCCTGATCTCCAGAAAGAATATTAACTTCTTTCCTTATCCTGCGCTAATAACTTCAAGTCTAACTATTTTTAAATTCAATTATTTTCCAAATTTTCAATTAGAATTCTTTAAAAATACGATTATATTTCAAAATATAAAAAAATCAAAATCAAAATATAAAAGTAAAAACAAAAAAATTCTTTAAAATGTAAAAATTATTTTATGTAAATTTGATAAAATTTTCAACTATTTCAATTTTTTATTAACATTATTTTTGGGAGTTTTTAAAATAAATTAATTAAAAACTTCAATCATTTTTGTTAAACAAATATTTAAATATACTTATTGTTATCAGTACTTTTCCAACAGCATTAAAATTCTAAATAATTTCCATGTAAAACCTTTGAAACTTTAATTATTTATAAACCTTACAATATTCAATTTTTCCAAAATCCAATTATTTAAAAAAATTTTTAAATAAAATTATTCAAAACATTATTAATTTTTTACGAAGATAATAAATTATTGTTTTCAAAATAAAAATTTAAATATTATTCTAATTTGACAGCAATAAAAATTTTTAATAATTTGAATGAGAAACGTATTGAAATCAAATTATTTATCAATTAATTAATTTTTAGAAATATCATATCACATTTGCTCCAATTAATTCAAATTTTTTACTAATTCAGATTTAGAGAATAAATTTTGTGATATCATTTTCGGAAACAAAATTAGAAATTATTGTATATTTTGTATAATTTTAAGTTAATAAGAAAATTTTTGAAAAAGATAAAATTAAAATTTCTGGAAATAATTGAATTGATTCGAAAAATTATATTAAAATTCTTGAAAATAATTGAAATTCTGCAAAGAACTTTGTTTAAATTTTACATGTTTTTGCTTTGAAGAATTTTGTTAATTTTTTTTAAAACATTACAATTTCTGCATAGAATTGAATTAAAATTGGAGAGAAAATAATTGAATTGCTTCGAAAATTCAATTAACAATTTTAACAATAATTGAATTCTTTCAAGGAATTGTATTATTTACAAAAATAATTGAATTCTTTGGAAAAATTTTATTAAATTTTTAAAAATAATTTAATTATTTTGAGAAATTTTATTAAAATTAGATTTGAAAAATGAATTCCTGTGAAGAATTTTTTTATTTATAAAAATAATTAAATTGATTTAAAATTTTAAAAAATTTTTTGAAATAATTGAATTACTTCAAAAATATTATTATTTTATAAAAATAATTGAATTCTTATGAAGATTTTTATTTGCATTTTTTGAAAATAATTGAATTCCTGCAAAAAATATTATTTATGACAATAATTGAATTATTGAGAATAATTTCATTAAAATTTTTGAAAATAATTCAAATTCTGTAAAAAATTCAATTATTTTCTAAAATTTTAACTAAGATTCTTATTTTAAACCAATTCTTATAAGTAAGTTATTCGAGAATTTAATTATTTAAATACAAAAATAAATAATTGATAAAATTATTGACTATCTCTAAAAATTGCAACTGTAACTTTTTATGGTGTTAATTTTTTAAGGTGAGAAAGAAAAGTCAAATGTTTTAAACTTTAATAGTTTAAAATCGAGGGTAAATTTAGTAACAAAATCTTTATATATATTAATAAAGCACAATGAATAGGTAATTTTGAAACAAATAAGTATTAATTTTTTTATTTCAACTATTAGCGGGTTTAAAGTAGTGCAAATTTTCAAAAAAAACAGGAAAGTACCTATATTTTAGTGGCGCAAATCGAAAAAAAGTGATCAAAATAGTAGCAAATCGTAAAAAAAGTAGTAAATCGTAGGTTTTAGTAGATGAGTGCGAAGTCTGCTATTCTATTTTAATCGTATTTTTTTTTAATACTAACATAGTAAGTAAGTGACTAAGAAACTGAATTTGATATTTAATTAAAAAAAGGTATAGAGAATTCCTTTTTTTTGCAAAAAATAGTATAGAAATGGTTCAATGGTGATAAAAAATAATGTATGCAGTAATATTTACCCATTGATTGTCTCCTTTGTAAGGGTGCTCGACCAAGTTGTGCAGGTGTGGGCGCTAGCATAAAAGTTCCTTTATTCGCAGCAACATCATTAGTAGAACCCATTGTTTCCTCAACAGTGTATGATTTATTAGACGAATGATCACCACTTCCGGAATTGCTGTGAGGTGTATGGGGTGTATGAGGCGTTGACGGGGGTTTTTGTTTGTCGATAATCATCAAATTATTCACAGAATCCTTCCTTTCTTGTTCTTTAATATTATTTACTGAAACAAATAAATTTTATTACATATTAAACTAAAAAATTTTATTATTACTCAAAATAACATTTTATTATTCACTAAAAATAAAAAAATACTGTTTACTACAAAATAACAAATTTTATTCATCAACATATAAAATCTGTTTAATTTAATTTTATCTCTGTTTAGTTATTTACTAAATTCTATTCTATAAAAAACTATTCATTATTTATTCAGTTCTGTTCACTATTTTTCAGTTACTCCAATCAATTAATTTTCTATTATTAATATTTTGAATTTACATGAATAAAATAAATTTGTTTTTGTATATTATTAAAAATTTCTTTTAAATTGTATTTCTTTTCTTCATTACGCATTTTTTTTATGAAAATATTTCTTTTGTAAATCTTTTGTAAAAAAATAAAAATTACTCACCATACGTTTGATTGTGATTTTCATTCTTTTCAGGTTCTGCGAGTCTAGCGATAGAATGACCTATTCCCCGATAACTTGGAGTACTGGGATTTGATGTCGACACTGGATACGATTTACTAACAATAACACCATGGGATTCTACTTTACCGGGAATTAAATTTTGTACAGATATGTTACGTCCACTGGCATCTGAAATTAAAAAATTAAAAATCTGTTAATTTACTTCTCGAAAAAAGTTGGTGTAGATTATTAAAATCCTCACTTTGTCCGAATTTTTACGTTTTATTATTTTTAACATTTTTTACTACAATTTTAAATCAAGTCGAACGTTAATTAAATATTTATTTTATACTATAAAATTAAATTTTTGCAATTATTTGTAACTTCTCAAAAATTCTTCAAATTATGTCGTTAAATTTACGAACTTTTCTTGCTTTTCAATGAAACTACGGACTTTACGGACTTTTTTTTTTAAACTGTATTTTACGGACTTTAAACAAATTTACGGATTTAGTTCGAGCCCTGTATATTTATGCAATATTAAATAATTTTTGTTTTATAAAATCGTTCTATTAAATAATTTCAATGTTCTAACTTCTAATTGAATAATAAATTAGAAAGAAGTGTATTTACCTGAAATTGGTATTTGAAATCCGCAGTACATTCGCGAATGAGGTCCAGCCGGCCCAATATATTGTGCAGTCTGTTGGGGTTTCGATACAGCAACAAGATCATGATCAACCAATGTCAAAGTGAGTGACGACGGATAAGTTGTTGTTGTAATCGGAGGTCGATGAACAGTGCCTAAAGGTTGTAATGGCTGCTGTTGTTTTAACAGAGCCATCATGGGTTTCGATCCAATCTGTTAGTATCGGTAATCATTTGTTCGTTACTGAGCGAATTTTTTTTTTTTTTTAATTTCTATTTTTTCAATAAAATGTACTGTGCTCAGTTTCAATTTAGTTTCTTTTTTCAAAAATAAATGACCAAAAAGAGAATATTTGAAAACTTAAAAAATTCAAAACGAAAAGTAATCAAATCAAAGAAAAATAATCGATTAAAAAATAATTGTCAAAAAATAAATAGACAAAAGTAGTTAAGAATATTAAAAACACTTACAGAATGTAATACTGGTGCAGCAGTGAATTTGTTTCTTCCATTTTCAGGGTGGACATTGGCAACAAGATTGTTGACAGTGTATTGTGTGCTGTATTGTTGTTCGCTTTTCACGGCTTCCGGCTTGATGACTTTGGGCGATACGGGCATGGTGATGAAAGCACCTCCAGTTGGCTGAAAGCCTGACACTCCTGTGGGATTGACGGGACTGTGATAAGGATACGTGGTCGATAAAACGGAGACCGTACCACCTTTGTCCAAAGAAGCATGATGGTATTTAGCCGTTGTTTCTATACTCGTTGACGGTAGACGTGCTGTAATTATAATCATTTATTTTCTTAAACTTCTGTCTTGAACCATTGAACTTTATCAAATTTTATCAAAAATTCCTTTTTAAGATAACTCTTTCAATTGCTGGCTTCGCACTCGATAATTAATTTTTGGAAAAAAGTAGAGCAAAAGTGAAAAATAACAAATTTTATTGAAATTGAAATACTGTTCTTCATTAATTTCAAGACAGAGAAAAAGTTTCAAAAAATGGACTTATCGAAAAATTAAATTTTACGATTAAAAGAAACTCGCTTTAGTCGATGTTGGAAAAAAATTCATTTATTTTATTCAGGGTTATCACAAAAATTTGATTATGTATTTCCTTGATGTCTAGAATAGAATATCAACTTCCTTCTTTATCCTAGTGATGACTTCAATTCTAAATTCATGTAAAATTGAATTATTTTCTGAATTTTCAGTTAGAATTCTTCGAAAATATGATTATATTTCAAAATAAAACCTTCTGAAATATAATTATTTCTAAAAATTACAACTGCAAATCTTCCAAAATTCAATTATTTTTTTCGATTTTTTTTATATAATATTATAATATAAATATATAATATAAATAAATATTATTAAATAAATAATGTAGGAGATATTATTAAAAATTTTATTCAACTTCAATTCTAAATTTTTGTGCAATTCAATTATTTTTCAATTTTTTAGTTAGAATTCTTCAAAAATAAGATTATATAAAAATAATTTTTAAAAGTAAAAAATGTTTATGTTTTAAAGAACGAATAATATCAAAAATTAAATAAACAACATAGTTTTAAATTAAAATTATATTTTAATTTGTTAATTTAATTTAATATTTTACAACATACAAATTGTATTTAAAAAATTTGTTACATAAAAAGAAAATTTTGTTAATGCAAAATAAAGTTACTTTTGTTATTTATTTTATAAAAAACACAGAATTTTATTTATCTGAACGTCTTCTTCTATGTAGAATTAAAAAATTAAAAAAATTTTGAGAATAATTGAATTATTTCGAAGTATTTCATTAAAATTGTTAAAAATAATTGAATTCTCTGGAGGAACTTTATTAAAATTGTATTAAAAGTAATTGAATTCTTATAAAGAATTTTATCAAAATTTTTGAAAATAAATTGAATTATTTTGAAGAATTTTATTAAATTTATAACGAAAAAAAAATTGAATTGTTAAAAAGAATTTCATTCAAATTATTAAAAATAATTGAATTATTTTGAAGAATTTGACTAAATATGTTTAAAAAATAATTGAATTCTTAAAAAAAATTTTATAAAGAATTTTATTTACATTTTCGAAACCAATTGAATTGAATCCACAAAATTTTATTAAAATTATATTTAAAGTATGTAATTGAATTCTTCTAAAGAATTTTATTAAACATTTTTAGAAACAATTCAATTCTTTCGCCAAAATTTTATTAAAATTATATTGAAAATAATTGAAAACTCCCGCAAAAAATATTATTATTTAGAAAAATAATTGAATTCATGGTAAGAATTGTATTAAACTTTTTTAAAAAAAAATTGAATTTCTTCGAAGAATTTTCAAAAGAAAATAATTGAATGGTTGTTATTAATATTTTAAGCTGAGAAAAAAATTTCAAAAACTTCAAACTTTAATAGTTAAAAATTTTAATCGAGGGTAAACTTAGTATGAAAATCTTTAAATATAAATAAAACAAAAGATTGATAATTAATAAATAAAACAAAGTAATTGCAAAGCCTGTAATTTTAATCAACTCTTCAACTTAAATCTCTAAAAAAAAAATTCTCTGTTAAAATAAAACTCACCTTTAATTGGTTTTGGCCTACAAGTGATGTCAGTTTTAACACCATCAGATTTTTGTCCCGTTGAATAAATTTGCATTTTCTTATCAGGATCATCATCTTGTCCCTCATTGTCACTGTCAATTAATTTATCTTTACATTTGAGATCAATTTCAGGTTGTGGATCTTCGCAAATAACCATTTGATCATCGTCTGAGGCATTACCCTCGTCCTCCTGCTTCGTTTCTAATTCCGTTGTTTCAATATGTGTTGTCGCCTCTGGTATTCGATGAGAACTGTACGACTGTTGAATTTCAACTGTTGGATTTTCGTTGTAAAGAGAATTAACAGGCATTGTGACATCTTCATTGGCTCTTGGTGTTAATGGAACATCGTCAGACGGTGGACCAGCGTCTGTTTCTTCACCGGTACTATTTAATTTTCCCCTTTGATCGCCACCCTTGAAACTTGTTGTCGATGATTTTCGTCTATCTTTACTGCACCATTTCCATTCAGGATGTGCTTTAAAGTGCGCCTCCTTCACTTCCGATGCGAGATTGTGATATTTTTGCTTTTCATCTGGACCCAATGCGTACCACCATTCACCGAGAATCTTCGATACCGTACGATTATCCTGATTCGGATGCCTTTGATGAACAACTGCACGATGACGTTTCGAGAATATCATAAATGCATTCATTGGCCTTCGAATACGATCTTTTGTCTGCAATTTTAAATTCTATCATTATTTCAATATTCTCTTGTTATATTAAAAATGTATTTATGTTCATTAGTGTACTAAACTTGAGTGAATGCAATTTATTCATAACATCTAATGATCATTTCCTCAAATTTCTAAATATAATGATTAAAACATCGACTCTTCAATCTAATTCAACGTGGTTGAAACAAAAATTTGAATTTTTTCCTTAATTATTTCTCCCTGACTTCCAGACAAAATTTTGATTCTTTTTCTGATTTCTATAACTTTTTAATAAATTTCAATTTCAAAATACAATTTTATTTAAAAAAAAAAACATTTAACAGGGTTGCCACAAAAATTAATTTAATTTAATTTAATTTTGTTTTTCCCAGAATTCCAGACTAAATTTTAACTTTTTCCCTGACCTTAAAGAATATTCTGATTCACTCTAAAAATGATTAAATACTCAATAAAATGTTCTATTTCATTTATTTACGACTTTCCTTAATTATAAGGATATTTTATAATAATTAAAGATGACCGAATTATAAAATCATTATTTTATGTCATAAGAATATTGTTACTGTAACTTCTTGAAAATTATTTTCATCATTTCAATTCAATTATTATTTTCTAGAATTTTTAACTAAAATTCTTCTTTAAATCAATTATTTTTAATAATTTTTGATAAAGTTTCTTTTAAGAATTTTCAAATTCATTTGTTTTTCAATTCAATTTTACGAAATTTCGATTATTAGGAAATTCTTTAATTAAATATAAATTAGAAAATAAAAACTTGAAATAATTTTTAAAAAATTCGATTAAGCTTTTTGAAAAAAATTAGTTTTATCGAATTTTTAATTAAAAGTATGAAAAATTCAAATTTTCAAAGATTTTAATTTGAAACTTTTACAAAATTCAATTATTTCAAAAAATTACATTTATTAGTAACTTCTCCAAAATTCAATTATTATCTAATACTTTAACTGAAATTAAATTTTAAATTAATTTTGATTAGAAAATTCTACAAGAATCCAATTATTTAATTACAAACATAGGATAATTTATTGAATAATTGAATGTTTCTTAAAATTGAATTCTTATACTAATAATTTTATTAAAAAATTTTTAAATAATTGAATTTTTTAGACGAATTTTAATAAAATGTTTAAGAATAATTACATTTTTCGAGGAATTCGATTAAAATTGTATGAATGTTGGTGTAGAAAATTATCAAAATTTTTGTTTAATAATTGAATTCTTTTGGGAAATTTTATTAAAATAGTAGAATATTGAAAATCGTTGAATTAAGAAAAATTTTTGAGAATAATTGAAATTGTCCCATGAATTTTATTTAATTTTTCAATTTTAATAAAATTCTTCGAAATAATTCAATTGTTTAAGAAAAATTTTGATAAATTTCATTATATAAATTCAACTATTTTCAAAAATTTTGATAAATTTCTTTAAGAGAATTCAATTAATATTTTTAATACAATTTTCATGACATTCCTCCAAAGAATACATTTAACTTTACAAATTTCAATGAAATTCTTCGAAAAAATTCAATTATTTAAGAAATTTGTTTGTAAAATTCATTATACGATTTCAACTATTTTTAAAAATTTTCATAAATTTCTTTATAAGAATTCAATTATTATTATTATTATTATTATTATTATTATTATTATTATTATTATTATTATTATTATTATTATTATTATTATTATTATTATTATTATTATTAATATTATGTTGACGAGAATTTTTTTAAACATTTCTGAATTAATTAATTATTTTTTAAACTTCAATTATTGAAGTTTTGGAAATAATTTTGATATTTATTAAGATAGTTAAAAATTAAAATTTAAAAAAAAATACTTCATTAAATGATTTACCTACAAGTAATTTTAACTTTATGGCAGTTCTTCAATTGAATTAAGTTATTTAAAATAAATTATTGTCAGAAATAGAAAAAATGACAGCAATTATATTATAATATAATAATTTTAAAACTATAAGCTACAAGCTTAAAAAAAATATTTCAAAACCTGAAATCTACCTTTAGTGGACTTTGCGGTTCTTTATTGTGCAAAGAACTGAGAGATTGACTACGTCGTTTATTGGCATTGGCCTCAATTTCCGATGGTGTTGTAGGCGTTGGCTCAAAGACATCGTCGTCCTCTTCCTCGGCAGGGGTTATTGGTTCTGGTCCAGGACCATCTTCAGGAGGATTGCCAAGGGTCATTGGAATTGGCGGTGCGCTCAGAGGTGGACTCAATGTCGATGGTGGTGGACTCACTTCTGGTTGATCCAATACTGTCTGCCAGGAAAAAGCTGCAATGAAGTTTTGGAGTTAGTTGCAATGAATGTTGTTAGTATTTTTTACAGGGAAATAGCAGCCTATCAAAAAAATCAATTCGCGATTATAATCGACGACACTGCAACAACGCTGCTACAACCCTTAAGAATATAATGAGTTAATGTGCAAAGAGTTTTGTCTCCAATTTATCACTCTCTTCAGTTTTATCTTCCATTTAATTTATTCTCTAGCCGGAGAAACAAATTCATTAATCAATTTTATTTATTTACTGTTTATTGATTTCTCATAGCAATATTATTATTTATTATCATTTCGTATAATTTATTTATTATTCGTTAATTATTTACAAATACTCCTTGACTTTTCTTCTAATAAATTTCTAATAAATTTCTAATAAATTTCTCCTAATAAAATAGTTACGAAAAAAATCCATTTTCTTTAATGAGAATAAAATTTGAATGAAACGGAAATTGCAAGTTGTAGAGAGTGATAATTTGAATTAGTGGTTAGTAAATAGAAACATATAATTTTCAGCAGTCAAAGCGATATTATACATTGCCTTGCTAGAAAAAGGGGGAATGAGATGAGGATTAGATTAAGAGCATACACGAAGAATCAGATGTATAAAATACTTTTTTTTTTGTTGTAACATTAACAATGGTACTTGCTTTGTTTTGATAAGATTTCAAAAAAATAGAAAGTGAGAAAACAAACTCATGCAAAAGTATTTACTTCAAAGTCTTTTTTTTTTGTCAATAAGAATAGAGATGTATTCGTACTGGAAAAAACAAAAAAGAAAAATTTTCTAAAACTACACTCGATACCATTGTACTTTTTTACAACATGCTTTCATGGTCGTATGTTTTCTTTTCATTTGGAATTCCAAACCTTTTTTCCAGTTACGTCCTGCACTGTTGAGAAATGTTGGGGGATGGGTCTGGTATGCTGAAGTAACATCATGGCTGCCATCTGTGAAACCCTTACCATTTAGTTAAACTCGCAAAAAATATGCGGGTTTTTTTTTTGTTTATTTCAAATTAAAATCCCTTCTTTTTTATTTATTCATTTTTCTATATTTAATTATTACTATTCTTATTATTCTTTTTATTCTTCTTATTCTTCTTCTTTTTCATATCATTATTATTATTTTTATAAGTATTATTTAATATTTTATTAATTAATATGTAACATTAATAAGTATTATTATTATTTTTTTTTTGAAAAATATTTTTAATATTTTATTAAGGCTTACTCTCAGCATTATTGTAGATTGTTAATATTACTGTGCACGACACGAGGAATTTTTACGTGATTTTTCACAATGACAAAAAATGATTCTTGTTGATCCACTTGAATATTGTGCACTTATTTTTGCGGTGAGAAAAAAAATGGTTAAAAAGAAAAAAAAATTAAAGCTGTTAATCACTGCATTGTATGAGTGTGTGAATGTTAATCGTTACTTTGTGAAATAAATATCTATTCTAGGTGCACTGTTATTATTACGTTATTACAAACAATAATTGTAAATTAATTATTACGTTGTTTATCCGACAATTGTCAATAATTACGGGGACTTGTCTTCTATTTTTAGATATAAATTTTAGACTAAGATACAAAATAAAAAATATCGAGCAGACTAAAAAATTAAATTTCATTCAAAATACTCTAAAAAAATGATAATATAAACAAACTACATGCTGGCATTACAATTATTAATAAAGTACAAGTTTTTATTCTAGTAAAAATTTAATGAAAAAAAAATGTGAAACTTGCAAATATTCTACACTAATATTGAAGGTTGAATGAAAGTGGGAAAAATTTCGTAAACAACGATCAAACTTTTGAGACAAAATTGCACTATTAAAATGAAATCGAAAAAAACTTACATAAGACTCCGTTATTTTTTGCGCTTTCCTCACGTGGAAGTTGACATACACTTTTCGGCACTTGAATTAAATGAGGCGTTGGTTGTACAATTACTTGTTGATAGACACTCGTTGGGGTGGAAATATTTGTTACAGGCGTCGTTGTTGTTCCTATAACAACACTCGCTGGTGGTGGTTGGATCCTTTGAATGTCCGTATGCACAGGTATGTGAGGAATAACTTTATTTGTCTAAAAAGAAGATAATTAATTAGTAATTACGAATTATTATTAAGTAGCAAAAGTTAAACGCAGTATTCAATTTATTATTATTATGAAAATTACTCAATTTTTTCTTCTCAAATATCAACTTTAATTTTCGAATAATTTAAGTTTAAAATTTTTTTTTACATTCAAATTAATTAATTATTATTTTTTAAATTTTCGGTAAATTTTTTTAAAACAATTAAACTATTTTAGAAAATTTTAATAATATTTTTCGCAAAAATCCAATTATTTTTATTAAAAAAATTCAATTATTTTCATACATAGTAAAACTCTTCGCAGGAATTCAATTATTTTCACATGGTGGCCACTAAAAACAGTAAAAAAATTTCCCTGACTTTTCCCTGACTTTTTCCCGACTTTCCCTGACCAATATTTTGAAAAGATGTTTTTTAGTCAATAAGTCCGTTTAGATGCAAAAATATATAAATAGATCAATCTTGTATAGGACAATTGTTCTCACTAACATTTCATAAAAAAGCTTCTAATATTTTAGCGTGAAATAAATGTTTTGCTCTTTTTTCAAAACATTGATTTTGTAACATTTAACAATTATAAATTTAATAAACTAAAATTTATTTATAAATAAAAAACAAAATTATGGGTTTAATTGTTTTGGGCGGTTTCGTTTTTCGGCCGTGTACTTGCCTAATGACATAAATAGACTGAAAAAAAATTATTTGATTCAATTAATTCAAATTATTTGCAAAATTTTTATTTGATTCAAATAATTTTTATTTGGATCTAATAAATATTTATTTGCTTCAAATAACTTGAATTATTTGAATCACATTTATTTAACTCAAATAAATCTTCATTGAATCAATTAAATAATTAATTGATTCCAATAAACGAATTTATTTAATGCAAATAATTAGTTATTTGAAACAATTAATTTATTTATTTCACTCAATTAATTGGATATTTGATATAAATAAAAATTATTTGATATATTTATATCTAACTATTTCCGTTAAAAAGATAATGCAATTTGACTGTTTTGGCTGTTTAATATTTAG
Source organism: Leptopilina syphax (assembly GCA_032872505.1). Lineage (NCBI taxonomy): Eukaryota > Metazoa > Arthropoda > Insecta > Hymenoptera > Figitidae > Leptopilina > Leptopilina syphax. The sequence goes on from CM065469.1 coordinate 35,908,003, forward strand.
CCCTAGTCTCCCTTACATACATTTTTTTTCTTTTTATAATCTTTACAATTTCCCTGACTAATTAAAAAATTCCCTGACTTTTCCCTGATTTCCCTGACCTATTTATTTTTCCCTGACTTTTCCCTGACTTCCAGGTTTTCCCTGACCAGTGGCCACCATGTTTCAGTACAATTTTAATAAAATTTATCGAAAGAATTCAATTGCTTTCCAAAATTTTGATAACAATTTCAATTTTAAAAGAATTCACTTATTTATAATACAATTTGAATTTAATGAAATTCCTCGCAAAAATTTAATTAATTTAAAAATTAAGCAAATTCTACCCAAGAATTCAATTATTTTCATAAATATTAAAACCTTTTGCTAAAAATCAATCATTTTCAAAAATTTTGATAAAATTCCTAATACAAATTGAATTATTGTTATAAATAATAAATTTCTTGACAGGAATTTAATCATTGTCATAAATAATAAATTTTTTGAAAGGAATACAATTATTTTCAAATTTTTTGATTCATAGACAATAAAATTCTTGGAAGAAATTCAATTATTTTAAAATTTTTTTATAAAATTCTTTGCAATAATTCAATTATTTTCAAAAATAATAACATTTTTCGAAGGAATTCAATTATTTTCAAATTTCTTGATAAAATTCTTTGCAAAAATTCAATAATTTTCAAAAATAATAAAACTCTTCGAAGGAATTCAATCATTTTCATAAGTAATAAATTTCTAGAAAGGAATTCAATTATTTAAAAATTGTTTGACAAAAATTTTGCAAAAATTCAACATTAAATTAGAAATTTATTAATTATTAAACTCAAAACGTGTAAAAAGAAAAAATTATGAAAGAGAATAGTAAACTTTAATAGTAAACTTTAAACTTCATTAAAATCTATTCATAAAAAATAAAATTACAAAATAAAAAGAAAGGAAATTTCCCGAATTTTTGCAAATTTTGCGACTAATAATTAACCAGTATTTTACTTTCAAGTGAATGAGATATTTTTAGAAAAAGAGTAATATATATATATATATATATATATATATATATATATATATATATTTATATTAATCCAGAAACATGTATGAAAATGATTGAAACTGAAAATAGTCGAATTTGGCAATAATCCAATATATTCGAGAGTGTAGAAGAGATAAAAATAAAAGAAGAAAAATCTTTACCTGTTGTACAACTGACAATTTCTCATGAACGGATGATGGTGCCGCTGGCGATTGTGGTGGTTGACACTGGATTTGATGTAACGATGGAAGAGAGCCAATTGGATTAATTAAAGAGTGACGGTACTTTTCATCATGATTGACAACATGTACTGGTGAAGCAACATCCATACTATTTTTTATAACAAGATACTTTTTTTCATTTTGCTGCATTACGTAGAGTGGTTGTGGCTGTTGTTGTTGCTGTTGTTGTTGAGGTTGAGCATAATCCACAGGTTGTTCTTGAGTTTTATGAATATGAGTTAATGTTTGTGGAGGAGGAGCCGTCAATGGAACGTGAGGAGAATGAGGCTGTTTTAATAATTGATTCTGTTCGGAGATGTCGGAATGTGTGGGAAAACCATTATTGGAAGTGAGAGCTTGCTGAAGTATTATGCCTTGTTGTTGTTGGTGTTGCTGCAGTTGTTGTTGATGCTGTTGTTGCTGATGCTGCTGTTGTTGATGCTGCTGTTGATGCTGTTGTTGTTGATGCTGTTGTTGATGCTGCTGTTGTTGTTGATGCTGTTGTTGCTGCTGATGTTGTTGCTGCTGCTGTTGATGTTGCTGCTGCTGATGTTGAGCAATTGAAGTAACAACCGACGGATGTCTAGGAGGTGGACTCTGCTCCGACCAAGAGAGTGATAAATTCTGATTGGGCATTCCACGTCCAACTGGGGAGATTCTTATAACACTGGTTCCTATACTAGCTGGGACGGGAGCAGTCGGTGCCGGTCGATTTGGTCTCACCATTCGATTTGGTTCCGGCTTTATCACCTGTTGCTGGTATTGCACCAAAAAATTTGACTGTGTTGGCGAATGTTTCCATTTTGCACTGGGGGATATTAAGGGGGTGACGTGATGTGCCGGACTTGAAATTGGCATAAATACGTTGTTCTGATTCAGTCCCAGCGCTGGTACCGGGGACTGATTTATGCACGGCGATATCGACGACTGACCAGTTGGCGATGAGAAAGCCGGAGTCGCCGATCTCGAACTTCCCAAAGATACTGCAACAAATTAAGAAAAAAAATACAATAATTTGATATTCATAGAGAAACAAATACAATAATATCAATAAAGAAAATACAATAATATCAATAAAGAAAAAAATACAATAATGATATTAATAAAAAAATACTAATAAAAAACAATAATAATAAAAGAAAGGAATAAAAAAAGGTTCCAAAGAATCTTACCAAGCATATTGGCGGCTTCAGTTTCGTCTTGATCAAATCTGCCAGCTATTCTTCTATCTCCGTAATTTGGCGACGTTTCCGAATCTCTAGACGTCTCTTCTCCGTCAACTCTTCCCCTAAGGATTCAATTTCGATTAGACAATTGCATTTAAAATTTTTAATAATATTAGACTGAAAGAATGAATTGAATTAACGATTCGACTAAATTAATTCCCAAAAAATAGTGTTTTAATAACATTAGTCAGAAATTAGGCTTTTTAAATTCTTACCCAGAAAAGGTATTTATTGGTCCTCTAAGTCCGGACCCCTTTAGACTAAGATGACGAGAGCAGTAACCTCGTCGTTGGCTCTCCTTGGAACATCCTTCTTTTGAACAGAGCCTTCTCCACTGCTTGCCATTGTATTTTTTCTTAATTCCACTTGGAGTAACTACTATATCACCCTTTTTATATTTATGTGGCGTTGCCGCCTGAGATCTGTAACGAAAATAGTTAAATAAACATTCTTCTCTCTCAAAAAAATTGTAAAAAAATGTAAAATTCATTTTAAAAACTACAATTTTGATCTATAGTTTGTATTTTCTTCTTTTATCTTCTGGCTAAGCGAAACGAAAGAGAGTAATGTAATCAAATTTTTATCGTGGAGAAAAAAAATAATACTGACTACTCGTGATCATTAAAAACAAATTTCATTGTCATAATTTAAAATAAATTTGATACTATAATGCTTTTATAAATTGTAATGAGTTACCTGGGTGTAGCAGCTTGAGAACGAGGAGTTATGCTTCGTTGCTCAACAAGACTACTCGTACTACCTCTACTTTGCATGCTACTCCTTTTACTGCTTCCTGACAATTTTGCATCTGTAAATAATTTTATCAATGTAAATAAAAAATCAAAAAATAACTTCTTTATACTTTTCTGATTTTAGAATTTATTCTTTATTTATTCGTTGGATATTTGCAATGGTTTATTTACTATCCGTAAAATATATAATTTCTTTTGTGATCAAAAAGCTTTTTTTTACTTCTTTATACAATTTTTTAGATTTTATTTTTCTACATATTAAAGATGATTTAAATGTATGAAAATCGAAAACATCTGCAGGTCTCGGATATTATGACTATTTTTATTTTTTTTCCACTATTTTAAAAAAATTCGACTTTTTTCGATATATTTATGAAATTTGCGACTTTTCTTCCAAATATTGCAATAAAATAGATACCAAATTCTTAGCATAAAATGAAACTTATTTCGATTTTTATAGTGTAAAAAATAACTGTAGACAAATCTTTCAAAAATTATCTTTGAATAAACTTTGAATAATTTTTCTAATTAAATTTTCTAAATATACAATTAAAAAAATTTTGAATAATTTAAATTTTGTAAAATTTAATTGAAAGTAATTAATTTTTTAAAAGTATTTTATTACAATTTTTGCCAATCAACTTTTACAAAAAATTTTAATTGCAAATTTTGAAAATAATTAAATTTTCAAAAATTTTAATGAAAAATCTTCAAGTGTACATTTAAAAATGAAAATTAGTGAATATAAGAGCTTCCAAAAATTATATTAAAATATTTTTGAAAAAAGTATGTCTTTGCACTGTTTATCATAATTTTTTATGATTCAATTATCTACAAACAAATTGAATTAACATTTTTTTAAATTTACTTTTTTAAAGATATTAAAATTTCCGAGAAATCATGTTCACATTTGAAATTACAATACTTCAACAATTTGATTACTTTTATTTATATTATTCCAAAATTAAAGCAAATTTCAATTATTTGGAAATTTTTCAATTGTATATAAATGAAAAACTATTATTCTTCAAAAATTATTTTAAAATATTTTAAAAAACTAATTTTAAGAATTTTGATATTATATTATTTAATTTACAAAATTATTAAACTTTTCGATAATTTTAGTTAAAAATTGCAGAAAATATTTAAATTCTTATATTCAATTATTATATTATATTATATTTTAATTATTTAATTCTAGAAATTCAGTAACATTTAAATATTTATTTTGAAAATTTATTAATCTTTTGAATTTTAGTTGAAAATTCTGTAAAATAATTGTGTTTTTTCTTAAATAATTGAATTCTTAAGGAACTTTTTGAAAATTATTTAAAAAATAGTTGATTTTTAAGAGAATTTTAGTTAAAAATAATTAAATTTCAAAATACGTCGTACATAATTGAATTTGAGAAAATTTTAAATTGTAATATCTGACAATTGAATTTTAGAAGAGTTCTTTACTAGAAATTTCTAAAAACAATTCAATTTTTCAAAAAGTTGCAATTGATTTTTTTCAAATTAGTTGAATTTTCGGAATATACAATAAATGGAAAATTTTTTTCATCTGATCGAAATTTTGTAAAAATGAATTGAAAAGAATTGAATTTTAATTTTAAGACTTTTTTTAACTTAAATTCTCAAAGAACTTTAAAAAATGTGATAATAATTGATTTAGAAAAGAATTTTAGTTAAAAATTCTGCAAAATAATTGAATTTTGCAAGAATTATTAGTAGAAATTTTTAGAAATAATTAAATATCAAAAGTTTTCAAGTTGAAATTTTTTAAGATTTCAATTTTGAATTTTTTTAGTTAAAAATCAGTTAAAAATTACTTCTTTGGAAAATTTTGAATAATTGAATTCTCAGGGAACTTTCTCAAACATATTAAAAATAATTGATTTAGATATAAAAGAATTTTGGTTTGAAATTCTGGAAAATAATTGGATTTTGGAAAAATTTGAGTTGCAAATTGTAAATGTAATAAAATTTCAGAAGCTTCGAAATTTAATTTTTTTTTTAAATTTTAACTCTTTTGGAAAAGTATGCACAAAAGTAATATATTCATTTAATAAGTTTATTGAACTTTTGAATAATTGAATTTAGAAATCAGTGAAAGGGGTTAAAGAAAAAAATAAAAATTCGTCTCACCTGCATCTGGAAATGCAATATCTTCCCGATCTAAATCGTCTTCACTCTCAATGTCGTCATACGGTCTAGTCCCATTACTGAGTGCTGTAGTTGCCGAATGAACCGGTGTACTCGTCAATGGCATGAGTGGACTTGTAGCAGTAGTTCTGTAATAACTACTCGAGTCGCCATGAGTCGAGACATGAGATGTTTGCTGGTGCGAATGCAGTTGTAAAATCGTCCCTGAAGCGTCCAAGGAATTCCGATAATCTACAAAATAAACAAATCGATTCATTTTCTCTCCTCAATCTACAATTGCAAGAAATTCCCAACGAACAAATGAAAAAAATTCTTTTCTCAATCTATAATTGCCAGAAATTCCCACCCTTTTAAATTCGTAATGAAAATACGACAAAAGTGTAATTAGAGTAAAAAAAATGTGAAATAAAATATTTCTAAAAAAAAGTGACTAAGTGAAATATTAAGTACTGAAAAAAAATCTGATCCAGCGAATTTGAGAAGGAGGAAGAAAAACAAGGAAAATGGAAAAAAAGAATTTAAATAAAGGAATCGAAACGAAACAAATAATAAAAGTTCAGGAAAGTAAAAAAATTTTGCAAATAGAGAATTAAAACTACCGAAAGAAATCGGAACGATTTCGGTTTCGAAAGATTCGGAAACGATTCTTTCGGAACCGGAATCGTTCCGATTTCTTTCGGTAGTTTAATTTTCCTTTTATGTTTAAGAATTGGAATCGATTCTTTCAATAGTTCAATCAAAAAATTAAAAATGAAAGAATTAGAGAATTAAGGAAAAAAGCAAAAGGAGTAAAAGAAAGTAAAAAAGAAAAGTAGAGTAAAAGAGTACCAGTCGAAGATTCGCAGTCTTCCATTCCCTCTTCGAGTTCATCCCACCATGGTGGTTGCACCAATCTTAAATCAGCACGTTTCACAATAAAACTGTCACTTTGATCGTCATCCCTCGGTATCTTAACAACAAAACCCTTTGGCCTTGTTAATATTTTGCACACAGTCCCTTTAACGAACATATTAGTCATTGCGTCAATGTGACTATTTGTAGTTGGACACCTGACGCACACTTTTGTATCTATTTTCACTTGACCCACCGATGGGCTTGCATCGCTTATCACATCGTACTTCCCAACGCCAAACACATCACTGTAATGCACTATTTTTCCCTCGCCATCAAATTCAATTCGTACCTCGCCATGACTCGCGCTACGTATAACACCAGGAAAATATCGAGAATCTCTTAAAGCTAATACACGATGATTGCACCACTCGCTGAGATCAATTCCAACGGGAGGTGGCCGTGGACGTGAACGCGGTGGCGATGATTCATCGCGCAGCGAATAATCCACTGCTGTACTCTGTGGAGGTAAAACAACCACCGACTGGCCTGAGGTTATCTGCAAAAAAAAGACAGAGAATTCTTTAAAATATTTAAATTAATCTTTTAATAAATATTTCAATCAACTTTTTTAATATTTTCATCTAATTTTTAATAAATAATAAATCTATATTAATAATCGTTGTATTCCAAAAGTCTATTCGCAGATTAAATTTAGTTGTTTTTGTAACTTTTCTTTCCAAAATTATTTTTATAACTAGAAAACGTTACGTGCGGAACGTGATATTCAATTTATTATTATTATATAAATTACAACATTTTTTATTTTTAAATAATTTCATAATCAAAATTTACAAAATTAATTTATTAAGTAGATAATTAATTATTATTGTTTATATTTTCAAAAATTTTAATATAATTCTTCGCGAGAATTCAATTATATTCATCTATATTATTAAAATCAGACTTCTGTCTGTACATTGCTCCAAACTTAAAAATTTTTATATATATTTATATTTTTTCGTTGTGAGACATTAGAATTCAAAAAATGAAAAGAAAAAAATTTCTGTCTGTCTGTCTGTATGCAAAACTTTGTTCGCGCATCAATTGAAAACGGTTTAACCAATTAAAGTGAAATTTGCCAGTCTATTAGGTATTAACATAACTTAAAATCATAGCCTTATCCGATTAAAAAATATTAACTTGAACGAAAGTTATGACATTTTTCCAAAAAATTCGAAAAATCAAAAAAATGCAAATTTTTTATTTTTTGTAAAATCAATGCAAAACTATCCTTAGCTAACTTTTTTAGATAAATGCAACCCATTTCTACAATAAAACTTTTTAAAAAAAAGTATTTTTAAATTTTTTTTCGTTTTTTTTGGATCAAATTTTTTCTAAAAAAATAGTGATTTTTAATCTTTAAGCAAGCTTTGAAGGAAAAGTTATTAAAGTTTTTTTAATTAAAGATCAGTATGTAAAGAAAGAAATTTGCTACATTAGACAAAAATAATGAGGCTAAATGCCATAAAAAAGAAGGAAAAATGTTGAATTTCAAGAAATTCGGTTTTTTGAATTTTTGCTAATTTTCCATAATTTTAGATTTTTTACCAAAGAGTGGAGATAACAAATTAGGTAAAGTTTTTTTAAAAAGCACAAAAATAATGAAGCTAAATGCCATAAAAAAGAAGGAAAAATGTTAAATTTTAAGAAATTCAGTTTTTTGAATTTTTGCTAATTTTCCATAATTTTAGATATTTTACCAAAGGGTGGAGACTATTAAATAAGTAAAGTATTTTTAAAAAGCACAAAAATAATGAGGCTGAATGCCATAAAAAAGAAGGAAAAATGTTGAATTTTAAGAAATTCGGTTTTTTGAATTTTTGCTAATTTTCCATAATTTTAGATTTTTTACCAAAGGGTGGAGATAACAAATTAGGTAAAGTTTTTTTGAAGAGCACAAAAATAATGAAGCTAAATGCCATAAAAAAGAAGGAAAAATGTTGAATTTTAAGAAATTCGGTTTTTTGAATTTTTGCTAATTTTCCATAATTTTAGATTTTTTACCAAAGGGTGGAGACTATTAAATAAGTAAAGTATTTTTAAAAAGCACAAAAATAATGAGGCTAAATGCCATAAAAAAGAAGGGAAAATGTTAAATTTTAAGAAATTCAGTTTTTTGAATTTTTGCTAATTTTCCATAATTTTAGATTTTTTACCAAAGAGTGGAGATAACAAATTAGGTAAAGCTTTTTAAAAGCACAAAAATAATGAAGCTTAATGCCATAAAAAAGAAGGAAAAATGTTGAATTTTAAGAAATTTGGTTTTTTGAATTTTTGCTAATTTTCCATAATTTTAGATTTTTTACCAAAGGGTGGAGACTATTAAATAAGTAAAGTATTTTTAAAAAGCACAAAAATAATGAGGCTAAATGCCATAAAAAAGAAGGGAAAATGTTAAATTTTAAGAAATTCAGTTATTTGAATTTTTGCTAATTTTCCATAATTTTAGATTTTTTACCAAAGAGTGGAGATAACAAATTAGGTAAAGTTTTTTTAAAAAGCACAAAAATAATGAAGCTAAATGCCATAAAAAAGAAGGAAAAATGTTGAATTTTAAGAAATTCGGTTTTTTGAATTTTTGCTAATTTTCCATAATTTTAGATTTTTTACCAAAGGATGGAGATAACAAATTAGGTAAAGTTTTTTTAAAAAGCACAAAAATAATGAAGCTAAATGATATAAAAAAGAAGGAAAAATGTTGAATTTTAAGAAATTCGGTTTTTTGAATTTTTGCTAATTTTCCATAATTTTAGATTTTTTACCAAAGAGTGGAGATAACAAATTAGGTAAAGTTTTTTTGAAGAGCACAAAAATAATGAAGCTAAATGCCATAAAAAAGAAGGAAAAATGTTAAATTTTAAGAAATTCAGTTTTTTGAATTGTTGCTAATTTTCCATAATTTTAGATTTTTTACCAAAGGGTGGAGACTATTAAATAAGTAAAGTATTTTTAAAAAGCACAAAAATAATGAGGCTAAATGCCATAAAAAGGAAGGGAAAATGTTAAATTTTAAGAAATTCAGTTTTTTGAATTGTTGCTAATTTTCCATAATTTTAGATTTTTTACCAAAGGGTGGAGACTATTAAATAAGTAAAGTATAAGTATAAAGTATAAGTATAAAGTATAAGTATAAGCACAAAAATAATGAAGCTAAATGCCATAAAAAAGAAGGAAAAATGTTGAATTTTAAGAAATTCAGTTTTTTGAATTTTTGCTAATTTTCCATAATTTTAGATTTTTTACCAAAGGGTGGAGACTATTAAATAAGTAAAGTATTTTTAAAAAGCACAAAAATAATAAGGCTGAATGCCATAAAAAAGAAGGAAAAATGTTGAATTTTAAGAAATTCGGTTTTTTGAATTTTTGCTAATTTTCCATAATTTTAGATTTTTTACCAAAGGGTGGAGATAACAAATTAGGTAAAGTTTTTTTGAAGAGCACAAAAATAATGAAGCTAAATGCCATAAAAAAGAAGGAAAAATGTTGAATTTTAAGAAATTCGGTTTTTTGAATTTTTGCTAATTTTCCATAATTTTAGATTTTTTACCAAAGGATGGAGATAACAAATTAGGTAAAGTTTTTTTAAAAAGCAAAAAAATAATGAAGCTAAATGATATAAAAAAGAAGGAAAAATGTTGAATTTTAAGAAATTCGGTTTTTTGAATTTTTGCTAATTTTACATAATTTTAGATTTTTTACCAAAGGATGGAGATAACAAATTAGGTAAAGTTTTTTTAAAAAGCACAAAAATAATGAAGCTAAATGCCATAAAAAAGAAGGAAAAATGTTGAATTTTAAGAAATTCAGTTTTTTGAATTTTTGCTAATTTTCCATAATTTTAGTTTTTTTACCAAAGGGTGGAGACTATTAAATAAGTAAAGTATTTTTAAAAAGCACAAAAATAATGAGGCTGAATGCCATAAAAAAGAAGGAAAAATGTTGAATTTTAAGAAATTCGGTTTTTTGAATTTTTGCTAATTTTCCATAATTTTAGATTTTTTACCAAAGGGTGGAGACTATTAAATAAGTAAAGTATTTTTAAAAAGCACAAAAATAATGAGGCTAAATGCCATAAAAAGGAAGGGAAAATGTTAAATTTTAAGAAATTCAGTTTTTTGAATTGTTGCTAATTTTCCATAATTTTAGATTTTTTACCAAAGGGTGGAGACTATTAAATAAGTAAAGTATGTTTAAAAAGCACAAAAATAATGAAGCTAAATGCCATAAAAAAGAAGGAAAAATGTTGAATTTTAAGAAATTCAGTTTTTTGAATTTTTGCTAATTTTCCATAATTTTAGATTTTTTACCAAAGGGTGGAGACTATTAAATAAGTAAAGTATTTTTAAAAAGCACAAAAATAATGAGGCTGAATGCCATAAAAAAGAAGGAAAAATGTTGAATTTTAAGAAATTCGGTTTTTTGAATTTTTGCTAATTTTCCATAATTTTAGATTTTTTACCAAAGGGTGGAGATAACAAATTAGGTAAAGTTTTTTTGAAGAGCACAAAAATAATGAAGCTAAATGCCATAAAAAAGAAGGAAAAATGTTGAATTTTAAGAAATTCGGTTTTTTGAATTTTTGCTAATTTTCCATAATTTTAGATTTTTTACCAAAGGATGGAGATAACAAATTAGGTAAAGTTTTTTTAAAAAGCACAAAAATAATGAAGCTAAATGATATAAAAAAGAAGGAAAAATGTTGAATTTTAAGAAATTCGGTTTTTTGAATTTTTGCTAATTTTACATAATTTTAGATTTTTTACCAAAGGATGGAGATAACAAATTAGGTAAAGTTTTTTTAAAAAGCACAAAAATAATGAAGCTAAATGCCATAAAAAAGAAGGAAAAATGTTGAATTTTAAGAAATTCAGTTTTTTGAATTTTTGCTAATTTTCCATAATTTTAGATTTTTTACCAAAGGGTGGAGACTATTAAATAAGTAAAGTATTTTTAAAAAGCACAAAAATAATGAGGCTGAATGCCATAAAAAAGAAGGAAAAATGTTGAATTTTAAGAAATTCGGTTTTTTGAATTTTTGCTAATTTTCCATAATTTTAGATTTTTTACCAAAGGGTGGAGACTATTAAATAAGTAAAGTATTTTTAAAAAGCTCAAAAATAATGAGGCTGAATGCCATAAAAAAGAAGGAAAAATGTTGAATTTTAAGAAATTCGGTTTTTTGAATTTTTGCAAATTTTCCATAATTTTAGATTTTTTACCAAATGGTGGAGATTATTAAATAAGTAAAGTGTTTTTGAAGAGCCCAAAAACAATGAAGCTTAATGATATAAAAGAGAAGAAAAAAATGTTAAATTTTAAGAAATTCTGTTTTTCGAATTTTTGATAATTTTTGATTTTTTGCTGAAGGGTGGAGACTATTCATATAATAATATTATACTACCGAAATAGCTAATGGTATCTAATTATTAATTTGCCGGTCAAATTAAATTCCCGGCTATTTTCTGATTTTCCAGATTGGTAGAAACATTGTTAAATGTATTGGTAGAAACTAAAACCCGTCGAAGACGGGTACGACAGCTAGTAAATAATAACATTCTTCGGAAGAATTCAATTGTTTTTATAAATAGTATAATTTTTTGCAAAAACTTAAATATTTTAATTATTTTCTATAAAATTTCACGAAAGAATTTAATTTTTTAAAGAAAAAAAGAATTTCAATTTTAAATTGAAAAAAATTTTCAAAAGAATTCAATTATTTTATAAAATTGTAATAAATCCTTCGAAATAATTCAATTTTTTTTTTATATGTTGTAAAATTCTTCTTAAGAATTAAATTATTCTTTATAAATAATAAAATTTTACGTAGGAATTTAATTATTTTCAATACAATTTTCATAAACTTCAATAGGTAATCAAATATTTAATTATAATTATTAACAAACACGATTACTTTAAAAAGTTTTTGTTTAATTCATTTTTTGAAATAATTTAATTATCGTCAAAATCCTTAATAAAGCCTATTCTTCGATAGAATTCAATTAGGATTTTTATAAATTTTAATAAAATTCTTCGCAAGAACATAATTATTTTCATAATAATAAAAGTCTTCGAATGAAAAAAAAAAAATAATAAAAAAAAAATATTAATTCAACAAAACTGTTTTCAATTAAAAATCATAATTTAATTTTGAATCTGGAATAATTTAATTCTTGCGTAGAATCTTTATAGGAAAATTGTATTGAAAATAATAATTCAATACTTATAAAGAATTTGATCAAAAGATTAGAAAATAATTGGATTCTTTCGACAAATTTTATTAAAATTGTATTGAAAATAATTGAATTTATCTAAAGTATTTTATTATTTCGAAAATAATTGAATTCCACTGAAGAATTTTATTATTTATACTTGAATAATTTAATTCTTACAAATTTCTTTCGACGAATTTAATTAAAATTTTATTGCAAATAATTCAATTTTTATGTATAGAATTTTAATAAAATTTGTAAAAATAATAATTGAATTTCTGCGAAGAACTGCATTAAAATTTTCAAATAATAATTGAATTCCCGAGAAGAATTTTATAAATTTTTATTTTGACATGAACTTTATTAAAACTTTTGAAAAAATAGAATTCTTTTTGAGAATTTTAATTAAAATTGAATAGAAAATAACAAAAAACTTATAAAGAATTTTATCAGCATTTTTAAAAATAATTAAATTTTTTAGAGAAATTTTATTATTTATGAAAATATAATTGAATTACTGTGAATAATTTTATTAAATTGTTTGAAAATAAATAAATCCCTACGAATAATTTTATAAATTATGAAAGTCATTGAATTCACGTCAATTGTTAAAATAAATTTAATTCTTTCGAGGATTTAAATCAAATTTGCATTGAAAATAATTCAATTCTTATGAAGAATTGTATCAAAAGATTCGAAAATAATTGAATTTTTTCGACAAATTTTATTAAAATTTTATTGAAAATAATTGAATTCCATAGAAGAATTTTATTATTTATGAAAATAATTGAATTTCTAAGAATAATAAAATTTTATTGTTTTTCAAAATAATGGAATTCCTGAAAATAATTTTATAAATCATGAAAATCATTGAATTCATGTCAAGAATTCTATTAAAATTTTTGCAAATAATTGAATTTTTTCGAAAATTTTAATTAAAATTGTATAGAAAATAATTCAATTTGTATAAAGAATTTTATCAAAACATTCAAAAATAATTGAATTGTTTCGAAAAAATTAGTTAAATTTTTGTAAAAATAATTGAATTCTCTAGAGAAATGTTATTATTTTTATGAAAATAATTGAATTATTTTGAAGAAATTTATTAAGTTTTTTGATAGTAATTAAATTCCTACGAATAATTTTATTATTTATGAAAATAATTGAATTCTTGATAATAATTTTATTAAAATTAATAAAAAATAATTGAATTTTTTCGAAGATTTTTATTCAAATTTTTGATAATAATAAAAAATAAATGAAATGAAATTTTATTTTAAAGAAATCTGATTCAACAATAATTTAATATTAATCCAAGTTTTATTTATCAGATTTCTGATTCAACAGATTACTCATTTCAACGGAAATGATTTTTTTAAAATGAAAATACAGTTAAATAAAAGTTTTATATTCGATTTTTTCTTTGTAACTTTTATTATTTTCGGAGTGAATATTGCTGCATTCGAAGTAAATTTAAAAATATGAGTCAAAAATTTACTTCGTGTGGAGAAAAATTTACTCCGAAAATAGTAAAAGTAGCAAAGCAGAAATTCGCACAAATTCCAGACACTTTACGTTTTTCTTTGTAAATAGTAAAAGTTGCTCTATATTTTTTCCGTTTTCGGTGAAATAGAAATTCTGTTAAATAAGAAATCAATTAAGAATATAAAATAAAATCTTAAAATAAAAAATCCCAACAAAAAAATTCGGCTAAGTAGAAATTTGTAAATTTAAATAGAAAGAAAAATTAATTCAAAATTAATAGGTAAATACAGAAAATTCGAACTAATGATTTTTATCAAATTTTCATTCGCTCCATTTTCCAAATAATTTGATCAGAATTTTCGATTGACAATTTCACAAAATTTTCAAATTCTCCTCGTAGAAAATATTGTTTTCCTCGCTCAAAAATAAAAATTTGTTATTCTGATGAACAGATAAGAAGAAAATGTACCTGAAAGCATTCTACTTGTTGGACAGGTACTTGTTGGATTGGCGAGTGTTGGCGTTGCTGTTGATGAGGTAAAGACATATTTGAATGAATTGATGATTGATGACATGTGGTGTAACTAATTGGCTGATTATTGGCGCGAATAATCATATTATTGACATTTGCGGTAACATTGCTTGTCTTATCCATTTCCTCAAGTTCCGATGGATCAAATTTTCTTTTCTTCGGAAGTTTCTTTGCGCTGATCGTTGGATCTGATGGATCACGTTGCGGCGGCGGTGGTGGCGGGGGTGGTTGATCAGCGGTACATTTTTCATTAATCACCATACCACCCCCGCCGGTTCCATATTGCCCCCCGCCAAGGGGGACAATATCCCTCTTCTCATGCATCTCAGGATGCGCAGTCAGCATTTTGCCCGTCTCACACTGCTCTGCAAAAAAGAAAAAAATTAATTTTAATTTCAATAAATGAGTTCTTGCAAATTATTTTTATTTTTAAATTATATTTAAATTAAATTAGAATTCAATTTAATTCTATTTCAATTAAATTATATTAATTTAAAAAAATTAAAATAATTTCAATTAAATTCATACAAAGAATTTCAAAGGATATCAAATTGAGACAAAAAACGAATCAAAAAGATGCTTTGCAACATTTTTGATTCGTTTTTTGTCTCAATTTTACATCCTTAGAAAAATTGTGTACACGTAAAACTTATTTCCTTATAATTTGACAAAAATTCACAATTGTTTGACAAATTTTTCAATTAATTACTTACGGAAATTCAATTATCTTCAAAAAATGTTTTTTGTAATTTTTTTAAAAACTAACTTTTTCTAAATTTCTGAATTCATTTATTAAAAAGTTCAATAAATTTATTACATAAATGTATAAAACTTTTATGCATATTTTCCATAGAAGTTAAAATTTGAAAAAAAAATTCAATTTCAAAACTTCTAAAATTTCAATACATTTAAAATTTGCAACTGCAATTTTTCCAAAATGCAATTATTTTCTGAAATTTCAAACTAAAATTCTTTTAAAAATTCCTAGTAATAGGTAACTCTTACAATATTCAATTATTTTCTACATTTTTTAACTCAAATTCTTTACTAAATCAATTATTATCAATTTCTTTAAAGCTCTTTGAGAATTCAATAAAATAATTCCTAAAATTCAAATTTAATTATTTTTAAATCCTCTTTACAAAATTTCGTTTATTTGAAAAAATTTTCTTCTAGCATTCAATTGTCAGAAATTAAAATTAAACATTTTCTCAAAATCAACATTATGAATTATGTATTTTGAATAATTTTCAAAAATTTCTTTGAGAATTCGCAAATATTTAAATAGAAAAATTCTATTATTTTCTAGAATTTTTAGCTAAAGTTTTTGGAAAATTCAATTATTTTGTAAAATAAATATTTTAATGTTATTGAATTTCTACAGCAACTAAAATAAGTCAAAATTCAAATTATTTAAAAATGTTAATTCAAAACGTTATGAAATTTAATTATTTTTAACTAAAATTCTTTTAAAAATGAAGTATTTGTTAAATAATTTTTCGAATTTTCCTTAAAAATCCAATTATTTAAGTAAAAAATACTATTATTTTACAGAATTATTATTAGAAAGTAGAGCCAAGCACAAGTCGGCTCGATGTATATCGAGTACTCGAAAAATTTGAGTACTCAGGTAAATACGAGTACTCGATTAAATTCGAGCACCCGAGTGAATCAGGAATGGGTAGGGCTCAGTCCCTACTAGAATTCTGGTGATTTTTAGATGATTAGAATAATTAAATTTGGAAGAAATAAATTTTTAATATTTTTTTTACCAAATTTTGATTGTATGATGGCGTTCGGGTGGACCTGCTACTTCTTTAAAATTGAAATAAAATTCTCTTTTCTTCAATAATGGGTAGGGCTCAGTCCCTACTGGAATTCTGGTGATTTTCAGATGATTAGAATAATTAAATTTGGAAGAAATAAATTTTTAATTTTTTTTACCAAATTTTGATTGTCTGATGGCGTTCGGGTGGACCTGCTACTTCTTTAAAATTGAAATAAAATTCTCTTTCCTTCAATAATGGGTAGGGCTCAGTCCCTACTGGAATTCTGGTGATTTTCAGATGATTAGAATAATTATATTTGGAAGAAATAAATTTTTAATTTTTTTTACCAAATTTTGATTGTATGATGGCGTTTGGGTGGACCTGCTACTTCTTTAAAATTGAAATAAAATTCTCTTTCCTTCAATAATGGGTAGGGCTCAGTCCCTACTGGAATTCTGGTGATTTTCAGATGATTAGAATAATTAAATTTGGAAGAAATAAATTTTTAATTTTTTTTTACCAAAGTTTGATTGCCTGATGGCGTTCGGGTGGACCTGCTACTTCCTTAAAATTGAAATAAAATTCTCTTTTCCTTAATAATGGGTAGGGCTCAGTCCCTACTGGAATTCTGGTGATTTTTAGATGATTAGAATAATTAAATTTGGAAGAAATAAATTTTTAATATTTTTTTTACCAAATTTTGATTGTATGATGGCGTTCGGGTGGACCTGCTACTTCTTTAAAATTGAAATAAAATTCTCTTTTCTTCAATAATGGGTAGGGCTCAGTCCCTACTGGAATTCTGGTGATTTTCAGATGATTAGAATAATTAAATTTGGAAGAAATAAATTTTTAATTTTTTTTACCAAATTTTGATTGTCTGATGGCGTTCGGGTGGACCTGCTACTTCTTTAAAATTGAAATAAAATTCTCTTTCCTTCAATAATGGGTAGGGCTCAGTCCCTACTGGAATTCTGGTGATTTTCAGATGATTAGAATAATTAAATTTGGAAGAAATAAATTTTTAATTTTTTTTACCAAATTTTGATTGTATGATGGCGTTTGGGTGGACCTGCTACTTCTTTAAAATTGAAATAAAATTCTCTTTCCTTCAATAATGGGTAGGGCTCAGTCCCTACTGGAATTCTGGTGATTTTCAGATGATTAGAATAATTAAATTTGGAAGAAATAAATTTTTAATTTTTTTTTACCAAAGTTTGATTGCCTGATGGCGTTCGGGTGGACCTGCTACTTCCTTAAAATTGAAATAAAATTCTCTTTCCTTCAATAATGGGTAGGGCTCAGTCCCTACTGGAATTCTGGTGATTTTCAGATGATTAGAATAATTAAATTTGGAAGAAATAAATTTTTAATTTTTTTTTACCAAAGTTTGATTGCCTGATGGCGTTCGGGTGGACCTGCTACTTCCTTAAAATTGAAATAAAATTCTCTTTTCCTTAATAATGGGTAGGGCTCAGTCCCTACTGGAATTCTGGTGATTTTCAGATGATTAGAATAATTAAATTTGCAAGAAATAAATTTTAAATATTTTTTTTACCAAATTTTGATTGTCTGATGGCGTTCGGGTGAGGGTGCTACTACTTAAAAATTAAAATAAAACTGTCTATTCTCCAAGATTGTGTAGAACTCAGTCCCTATTAGAATTCTGGTGATTTTCAGATGATAAGAATAATTAAATTTGCAAGAAATAAATTTTAAATATTTTTTTTACCAAATTTTGATTGTCTGATGGCGTTCGGGTGGACCTGCTACTTCTTGAAAATTAAAATAAAAATCTCTTTTCTTTAAGAATGGGTAGGGCTCAGTCCCTACTGGAATTCTGGTGATTTTCAGATGATTAGAATAATTAAATCTGGAAGAAATAAATTTTTTTTTTCGATTATACCAAATTTTGATTGTCTGATGGCGTTCGGGTGAGAGTGCTACTACTTAAAAATTGAAATAAAAATCTCTTTTCTTCAAGATTGTGTAGAGCTCAGTCCCTACTGGAATTCTGGTGATTTTCAGATGATAAGAATAATTAAATTTGCAAGAAATAAATTTTAAATATTTTTTTTACCAAATTTTGATTGTCTGATGGCGTTCGGGTGGACCTGCTACTTCTTGAAAATTAAAATAAAAATCTCTTTTCTTCAATAATGGGTAGGGCTCAGTCCCTACTGGAATTCTGGTGATTTTCAGATGATTAGAATTATTAAATTTGCAAGAAATAAATTTTTAATATTTTTTTTACCAAATTTTGATTGTCTGATGGCGTTCGGGTGGACATGCTACTTCTTTAAAATTGAAATAAAAATCTCTTTTCTTTAAGAATGGGTAGGGCTCAGTCCCTACTGGAATTCTAGTGATTTTCAGATGATTAGAATAATCAAATTTGGAAGAAAAAAATTTTTAATATTTTTTTTACCAAATTTTGATTGTCTGATGGCGTTCGGGTGAGGGTGCTACTACTTAAAAATTTTAATAAAATTCTCTTTTCTTCAAGATTGTGTAGGGCTCAGTCCCTACTGGAATTCTGGTGATTTTCAGATGATTAGAATTATTAAATTTGCAAGAAATAAATTTTTAATATTTTTTTTACCAAATTTTGATTGTCTGATGGCGTTCGGGTGGACCTGCTACTTCTTTAAAATTGAAATAAAATTCTCTTTTCTTCAATAATGGGTAGGGCTCAGTCCCTACTGGAATTCTGGTGATTTTCAGATGATAAGAATAATTAAATTTGGAAGAGAAAAATTTTAAATATTTTTTTTACCAAATTTTGATTGTCTGATGGCGTTCGGGTGAGGGTGCTACTACTTAAAAATTGAAATAAAATTGTCTATTCTCCAAGATTGTGTAGGGCTCAGTCCCTACTGAAATCCTGGTGATTTTCAGATGATTAGAATAATTAAATTTGGAAGAAATAAATTTTTATTTTCGATTTTACCAAATTTTGATTGTCTGATGGCGTTCGGGTGAGAGTGCTACTACTTAAAAATTAAAATAAAATTGTCTATTCTCCAAGATTGTGTAGAACTCAGTCCCTATTAGAATTCTGGTAATTTTCAGATGATTAGAATTATTAAATTTGGAAGAAATAAATTTTTATTTTCGATTTTACCAAATTTTGATTGTCTGATGGCGTTCGGGTGAGGGTGCTACTACTTAAAAATTGAAATAAAATGGTCTATTCTCCAAGATTGTGTAGAACTCAGTCCCTACTAGAATTCTGGTGATTTTCAGATGATTAGAATAATTAAATTTGGAAGAAATAAATTTTTAATTTTTTTTTACCAAAGTTTGATTGTCTGATGGCGTTCGGGTGGACCTGCTACTTCTTTAAAATTAAAATAAAAATCTCTTTTCTTTAAGAATGGGTAGGGCTCAGTCCCTACTGGAATTCTAGTGATTTTCAGATGATTAGAATAATCAAATTTGGAAGAAATAAATTTTTAATATTTTTTTTACCAAATTTTGATTGTCTGATGGCGTTCGGGTGGACCTGCTACTTCTTTAAAATTGAAATAAAAATCTCTTTTCTTCAATAATGGGTAGGGCTCAGTCCCTACTGGAATTCTGGTGATTTTCAGATGATAAGAATAATTAAATTTGGAAGAAAAAAATTTTAAATATTTTTTTTACCAAATTTTGATTGTCTGATGGCGTTCGGGTGGACCTGCTACTTCTTTAAAATTGAAATAAAAATCTCTTTTCTTCAATAATGGGTAGGGCTCAGTCCCTACTGGAATTCTGGTGATTTTCAGATGATAAGAATAATTAAATTTGGAAGAAAAAAATTTTAAATATTTTTTTTACCAAATTTTGATTGTCTGATGGCGTTCGGGTGGACCTGCTACTTCTTTAAAATTGAAATAAAATTCTCTTTCCTTCAATAATGGGTAGGGCTCAGTCCCTACTAGAATTCTGGTGATTTTCAGATGATTAGAATAATTAAATTTGCAAGAAATAAATGTTTAATATTTTTTTTACCAAATTTTGATTGTCTG
Organism: Leptopilina syphax; assembly: GCA_032872505.1. Taxonomy (NCBI): domain Eukaryota; kingdom Metazoa; phylum Arthropoda; class Insecta; order Hymenoptera; family Figitidae; genus Leptopilina; species Leptopilina syphax. The sequence continues at coordinate 35,928,291 of CM065469.1, forward strand.
ATGGCGTTCGGGTGAGGGTGCTACTACTTAAAAATTGAAATAAAATTGTCTATTCTCCAAGATTGTGTAGGGCTCAGTCCCTACTGAAATCCTGGTGATTTTCAGATGATTAGAATAATTAAATTTGGAAGAAATAAATTTTTAATTTTTTTTTACCAAATTTTGATTGTCTGATGGCGTTCGGGTGGACCTGCTACTTCTTTAAAATTGAAATAAAATTCTCTTTTCTTCAATAATGGGTAGGGCTCAGTCCCTACTGGAATTCTGGTGATTTTCAGATGATTAGAATAATTAAATTTGGAAGAAATAAATTTTTATTTTCGATTTTACCAAATTTTGATTGTCTGATGGCGTACGGGTGGACCTGCTACTTAGAAATGAAAATAAAATTCTCTTTTCTTCAAGATTGTGTAGGGCTCAGTCCCTACTAAAATTCTGGTGATTTTCAGATGATTAGAATAATTAAATTTGCAAGAAATAAATTTTTAATATTTTTTTTACCAAATTTTGTTTGTCTGATAGCGTAAATTAATATTTTAATGTTTTTTGAATGTCTGGAATTAAATAATCGAAATTATTCAATATTCAAGTTTTCAAAAAAGGGATAAACAATCATTTTCTAGAATTTTAAATCTTAAAAGATATTTTTTTTACTTGAAAAAAAGGCCAAGGATAATTTTTTTTTCCTCTTTTAATTTGAGGGGGGAATTTAATTTATTGAAACTAAGAATTGAGAAGAGAGAAGGGGGTGAGGATTGATTTATGACCGATATACTTACAATCGATACAGTTGAGAGGAGGCTGTAGACCGGAGTGCGGTAAGTTGAAGGTGGGAGGATGATGGCAACGGCTGGGTGCATACCTTAGCACCCGGCTGTCGGGGACGGGATGTGTTGTGTCAGGGCTGACACTTCTCAGCTTATCTTGCAAAACGGTTGTTCCCTCTCCCAGCTCCAATTCTTCTTCCCAAACCCAGCTGCCGAGCATCCTCCCCCAAAGATTCACTTCTTAGTCCAACACTTCCGCCTTCTTAATTTGTCTCACTTTTATCAACGGTTTCCTAAAACAATACAAATAAATACTCATCAGTATGGGAAAATTTACATTTAAAAAAAAAGAACAAGTTTCTATACTCTCTAAAATGATGATTCTTTTCCATTCAATTATTTTCACAAAAGAAATCTCATTTTTGCAAAAGAAATAAAATAATTCAATATTCTAATAAAAAAATTTCAATTAAATTTTTTGCTGGACTTTTTCGACAAGATTCAATTTAAAAAAATATTTTTTTATTTTTTCTGAACAATTCAATTATTTTCAATAAAATTGAATTTAAACAATCAAATTTATCCCAAAAATTCAATTACATATTTTCAAAAAAACGTTATTATATAATTTCTCGACAAGATTCAATTACTTGTAAAAATTCTAATGAAATCCGTCGCAGAAAGTCAATTATTTTCAGAAATCTTAATGACTTCTCGAATAATTGAATCTCGAGATTCAATTATTTATAAAATTTTCAAAAACAATAAAATTTGTCCCAAGAATTCAAATATTAATTCAAAAAAAATTTTGATAAATTTAATTTAATTTCTTGACAAAATTCAATTAATTGTAATTATTAAAAATTTTTAATGAGATTTTTCACAAAAAATTCAAATATTTTTTTAAAATTATTTTTATTCTTTCTAATAATTTAATGATTTTTATAAATACTAAAATTCTTTGCAATAATTCAAATTTTTCAAAAGTCTTCATAAATTTTTTCGCAGAAATTCAATTATTTTGAAAATTTTCGTAAAGTTCTTCGTAGAAATTCAATTATTTCAAAATATTTTAATAAAAATCTTTAAAGGACTTCAATTATTATCTTGTAGAAAAAAAAATTGCAGATTTAAAAAATACAATTTTTAAAAATATATAAAAATAGAACAAAAAAAAAGTACAGCGTAGCAAAAAAAGACACTAAAGGATACTTGGATTACAAATCTGACACTAAGACACTAAGACTGTGAAAATTCTTCTGCATATAGAAAGAAATCCTACATATATACATAATTCGCTACTGAAAAGGAGATTAGAGATTTTCGCACGCGAGATAATATTACGAAAGTATGTAATATTACAAATGAATGACGCAAACATTGGGTGTAGAGAGAGAGAGAGAGATAAATATATATAAATTTCGTAGGCGTACCTATGGCTTATAGTATTAATTATAATAAGTTTCCTACGAAGTGTCAGAATGTCAGACATCCACTCTCGCACGTGTCATAGACAAATACATGCAACATTGTCTCTATATATACATATAAAAGTCTTCCTTTCATTCTGAAACTTTGCGCTTGCATATATGCATGAACACACAGGTAACTCATTGCATACAGATGCACATAACTTATCAAAGAAAATTCTATCTCACTTTTTTCTTTTTCATATATATTCTTTATAGTTCTATAATCTTCAAGACAAAGTCATATTCTATAATGCGATAATAATTGCAACATTTTATTATTAGCCGCGATTCAATTAAATTTATATTTGAGAATATTTATTATTCGTCTCTTATGCGTTTCGCATTGAATGTGAAAATTGTTTAAAACAAAGGAAATTTATTAACAATATTAATTATAATTAATTATAATATATTAATTATAATTACAATTTCCATTGTAGTTACAAATTATTTAATTGAAATTCTAAATTTTTGCCATTACAAATTAATTATAAATCTAATTTTTCCTGTAATTACAATTATTAACTGAAATATTCTAATTTTCAGTCCACTTACAATTAACTAATTATGTAATTTTTATTAGAATTTGAATTAAAACTGTAATTTTTTAATTAATTTACTGAAGTTTTGTATTTAATTACAATTTTTATTTCAACTGTAATTAAAATTATAATTAAAATTCTTATTTTAAATATAATTTTCATTTCAATTATAATTTTTATTTCTACTATAATTACAATTATAGTTAATTAATTAATTATAATTCTGTAAAATGATTAAAATGCAGTAAAAATAAAATAGTAACTTTTATCGAATATTTTTATAAGTATCGAAATAATTTCCAGCGAATATTTAAAAAACAATTAACAATTTTTATCGAATATTTTAATTTTTAATAACAAATAAATAAATAATAAAGAAATGAATAAATAAAATTAATAATTCTCTATTGTAAATAATTAAAATTCCAATTTGATAAAAATAATTTTCTCTCAAAATAAATATTTGCAAATTATAATATTATTATTATTTAAAAGAAAAGAGGAACAAATATAATTGTGAATCAATCGCAAAAATAGAACAATAAGATAAATAGGCATCGCATGTAACAATGAGAAAACGAGGAAGCGCTTATACTTATATAGATATATTTATGTATCTATATGTATAAAAACGTCAACGCGAGTTGAGCGCATCGATTGAAAATCGCACACACAACATATATATATAACAATCATCATGCGGGTGTTTATTGTATGAGTCGAACCTCAGAATGTGTTGTATAAGCGTGCGCGTGTATATATTTGATTCAACGCGCCACGAGAAATGAGAATTGGAAGGGATTATGTAAACAGTGCCGTAACTTTACAACTTTTCTTGGGTAGGTGAGATATACACAATATTGTATATTATACACTTTCACAAGAATGTAAAATATAAATATTATTAGATGAAGAAAAAGAAAATTTTTTAATTAACGTAATAATTCAGCGAGAAAAGAAAAATATTTAATTATAGGAAAAAAAATGTTTTTTTCTTCATTTTTAATTAAGTGAATCAATAAAATTAAATTGAGAATTAAATAAAACACAACGAAATTAAATATTTAAACATTAAATAAAACAAAAAAGTAAAATTAATAAAAACTGAAATTAATAGAATAAAATTTTAAATGAAACAAAATGAAATTAAATAAAAGTAAAATGAAACAAAATAAAATTAAGCAAAAGTAAAATAAAATTAAATTAAATGAAATAGAACGAAAAAGAATGAAAAGAAAATTAAGTGACAAATAAAATTAATTGAAATAATTATTATACAAAATAAAATAAAAATTAAATAAAACAAAACGGAATAGAATGAAATAATAATTAATTGAAAAATGAAATAAATTGAAAATAATAATAATGAAATAAACAAATTAAAATGAAAATTAAATAAAACAAAATCGAATGAAAGAAAAATAAAATAAAACAAACCGGAATAGAATGCAATTAAAATTAGGGAATTAAAAAAATTGAATGAACTGAAAATAATAATAAAATAAACAAATTAAAATTAAATAAAACAAATTGAATTGAAAATAAAGTTCAAATTAAATAAAAATGAAAGAAACTAAAACAAAACTGAAATGTAAATGAAAATTTACTTATTAAAATTTATTTATTTTTATGAAATAAAACCAAATTAAATTAAATTAAATTAAACAAAATGAAAATGAAATAAAACGAAAAGAAAAATATTGATGATAATAAAATTTTTTAAGTAAACAAAAAAAAAGGTTGTAATAAATTTAATTTTAAGGAAAATAAAGAGCGCAAACGCCGTTGACTTTATCGCACTTCAGTTCAATGAAAAGTTTCAATGATTCATGAATTTTTCAATACTTCAATGAAACGTTTCATTAAGTGACTTCACTACGACAATATACACCTAAAACCCGTAGCCTAATTTTAAGACACTTTACGTTTTAACTTTAAAATTTCATTCATAGTAATTTACAACTCATTTATAATTTACCGTTAATATACTTATAATTAATTAAATAACATATAATAAAAGTAACAATTATTGACTAATAAAAGTAATAACAATAATAATAATAATTTATAATAATTATATTATTATTATAATAGTAACAATAATAATAATAATAATAATAATAATAATAATAATAAATATTATTAGTATTTATTAATCATTAAGCATATAAATAAATAAATTAAGATAAAAATAATAATAAAAATACGAAAATTATTATAAATATAATTTTAATTATTAATTATCAATTTTCAATAATAATATAATAATAAAAAAATAATTATTATTACTAAAGCTTCTCCTGTCTATAAATAAATTATTATGTTTATTTATTTTTTATTTATTATACACAGTTTATGCTTTTTGACTTTGAACACACTTGATTATTTATTATATTTATTATTATAAGAACAATAAAAGTTATCATTACAATTATCGCATTATTTAGTGTAAAAACAATTAATTAAAGAAAATTAACATAAATCGATGCCAATATTTACAAATATAATTATTAAATTTTACTTTGATCTAAAATTAAAAAAAATTTCTTACAAAAAAAAAGTAAATATGACATGCACTATTTTTACAAAATGGGAGATTATTTTAAATAAAAAAAAAAATTGTTATCTTATTTCTTTCAGTGGAGATAAAAAAAAATAAGCAGTAAAAATAAAAGTATTGAAAAGAGATAAAGGAATTATGTTTTGTATATATATTTCTTTTTTTTTTGTAAAAAAAAAAACAAAAGGAAAAAAAAATTAGTTTGTCCCAAATAAAATTAAAACAATTGAGAAAAATAAATTCATGAAAAACATTGCAACCTTCTGGTTTCCACTTGATGAAGCATTTTACCTTCGCCTTTGACCTTTATAAACTCTAAATAAAAATGCAATTTTATAATTTTAATTTGAATTGTTATTTAGAATTTTGTTTCATATTATTGTTAATTTTCTTTTTTTTTAATTGTAAATAAATTTTCTTTTTGACTTTATTCGATGGGTGCAACAAAATATGTCTAAATACAAAAAGTGATAATTTATTATCAAAAATGTAATTATTGAATAATTATTAATAGTTTGTGTTAAAATCAGAATATAATTTTTGTAATTAATATTTTTATTATTATTATTATTATTATTATTATTATTATTATTATTATTATTATTATTATTATTATTATTATGGATAATTTATTGCAAAAATGTAATTAATAATTGACAGTACGTGTTAAGAACTAGGAAATAATAATTATTATTAGGAATAATTATTATTATTTTTATAATTAATATTATATTTAAAATTATTATTATATTAATTGGTAATTTATTGCGAAAGTGTAATAAATAATAATTAACAGTAAAAATAAGAATTAGAGAATAATTATTATTTATTTTATTTATTTTGTTTATTTTATTTACTTTGTTTATTTTATTTATTTATTTAAACATAAAATATAATAATAATTATTATTATTATTTATTATTATTATTTGTTTTAGTTATTGTACATAATTATGTATAAACAATAATAATTAAACAATTGAAAGTATAAATATTTGATTAAAAAATAAATAAAATTTCCTTCTCCAAAGGTGTTAAAAATTCGTTGAAAGTCTAAAATGAATCTTATTACGATTCCAAGATCCAGGTTTGAGAGAAGGAGAAGACTTTCAGCCACGAGTTCAGAGGGGAAATTAAAAGAAAAAAAAAAAAAAGAAAGAAGGAAAGAAAGAAAAAAAGGGAACATAAGTAAATAAAAAATGAAGAACCAAGAAAGAGAGTGAGAGAGGCGCGTCGCCTGCGTGGCCGAGGCTTTGAAAACAAGTCTCTTTGGATGGTGTGTGTATAAGGACCAAGGGTAATGTACCTACTCAAAGTCTGACTCACGGACATTCCCACTTCCATTCTCACGAAGAAACTATCCGCCATTATGTTGCATGACCTGTCGCTTCCTATCTGCCGTTTTAGAACCAATTTCTTATTTCTCCGCGGAATCATTTGCGCTTCCAAATAATACTGATACTAATAATAAAAATAATAATAATAATAATGAGAACAATGAGAAAAATTATAATAATACTAATTGTAATGTTCACATAGTAATACAAAGAAAAGTAATAACAATAAAAATCACAATAAAAAAAAAATAAAGTAATAATAATAATAATAATAATAATAATAATAATAATAATAATAATAATAATAATAATAATAATAAATGTAACATTCTAAACTGCTTTTCACTTCTTAGCTATTTTACTATTTCCGGGAAAATTTTACTACTTTTTTTTGATAAAATTTAAAAATAAAAATTACAACTACTAGAAGGGAAAGAAGCACTGCAGTGCTTCTTTCCCTTTTAGTAGTAGTAATTTTTTTTAGGTACTTTCAGGGAAAAATGACTGTAAGTTAGTACAATTTCTCACTAGTCAAAATTTTTAATAATTTTTACTAGTTAAAATTTTTCTTGTTAAAATTCTCACTAGTTAAAATTTTTGATAATTTTTACTAGTTAAAATTTTTCTTGTTAAAATTCTCACTAGTCAAAATTTTACTAGTGAAAATTCTCACTAGTTAAAATTTTTACTATACTTAGAATTCTTAACAGAAACAAATCTTGGTAGAATAATTTACTGCTAGTAAAAAATTTTGCTACTAAAAATTATTACTACTTGAAAGCGTTACTAGTAAAAATTCTTGTTAGTTAAAAATTTTACTACATAGTTAAAATTGTTTCTAGTAAAAGTTTTTGATAGTTAAAATTGGTATTAGTAAAACTCGTAAAACTTGAAGCTAATTAAAAATCTTAATGGTTAAAGTTCTTTCTAGTAAAAATTTTTGCTAGTTAAAACTAGTACTACTTAAAAGTGTTACTAGTAAAAATTATTGTTAGCCAAAACTCTTCATAATTAAAACTTTTACTAGTTAAAATGTTTGCTAGTAACAGTTCTTACTAGTTAAAATTGGTACCAATTAAAAATTGAAGCCAGTTAAAATCCTTGGTATTTAAAATTGTTACTATAGTAAAAATTAAAGGTAGTTAAAATTGTTGCTACTTAAAATTTTTACTGGTTAAAATTGGTACTATTTAGTAAATACAAAAGCTACACTGTAAAAATTTTTTTCGAAATTTTTCGAAAAACTGTTTGCCAGTTTTATTTCGCAAAGGTTAGAAATTTTTCGAAACAATACTGTCGAAAAATTTCGAAATCTGTTTCGAATTTTTCCGAACAGAGTAGTAAGAAAAATTTCGAAACTCAGTTCGAATTTTCTAGCAACGCTTTTAGATAAATTTCGAAACTCCTTTCGACTTTTTTCTAACCAAACGTTAAGAAAAATTTCTACAACCTATTCGATTTTTTTCGAACAAAATATTTAGTTAAATTTCGAAACTTTGTTCGATATTTATAGCAATGTGTTCCGATATATTTAGTAAAATTTTCGGATATTTTTCTAACTAAAAATTTAGAAAAATTGCAAAGCTAATAACGATTTTTTGCTCTACAAATAGTAAGGATGTTTTTTAATTTCATTTGGTATTATTTGTTCACTAATATTAACTGCAGTTATTTAATTAATGCTGTTCCAATAAGCATAAAAATTATAAATGGGTGCAAAATAGAGATAAAACGATTTAATCATACATATAAGTATACATTTATAAAGTTTTTCTTTTATTATAAATTAACAATTTTAATTATAAATAAGTATGATAATTATTACAATTAAATTACAATTATTTCACATAATTTTTTTATTTCGTTGAATAAATTAATTTAATAATTTTCACATAACATAAATTTAAAATACATCACTTCTTTATCACACAAAAATAACTTTAAACAATTCACTTCACAACAAAAAAATGTTTACTTATAAATATTCACTTCACCACAACATTTCAGAACGATACCTAATACAAAAAAGTTTATTCACAACGAAACACTAACTTTAAAATAATTTTGTCACGCGCGATTTTAGTGTATTTCTGACAAATGCTAAAGAGCAACTGACGCTCGAAAGTCTTTTGGAAGAAGATTTTACAGTCAATATTTGAAACTCACGAATACTTCAAATTTTCTTTCTAAATGAATCTATAAGAAAAAAACTAGAACCGAAAAACTTATAAAATAGACCCGTTTACAATAAGGAACCCTTAGAGATGGTCAACCGATGGCAAACCAGATGTGACAAATCTTTAGAAACTAGAAATACTTTGAAAATTCACAACTTTGCTTGCAGGAAAAAATTTTTTTTGTTATAATAATAAATAAAACTGTTTATTTTAATTATTTGTAAAATAATAATAAATTATTTATAAATAGACTAAAATAATGATAAAATGTTGAACTATATTTATAAAAATATTTCTGAATTTTTGATGGTCAGCATTTTCAAATAAAATTTATGATGAAAATGATTTGTTATTAATAAAAAAAATAGTTTGTTTAACAAACACTTAATAACAAGGGTGGACTATATAATCCATTAATATAAAATTGTTATATGTTTAAATTCAAATATCTTTTAAACTGTAGTGTCATTAATTATTAATTTTTACTATATTAAAAAATAAAGAATTTGTTCTTAATAAATAAATAACCATACGATATTTGAAGTTCAACATTTTTAAGAAAAATTTATGAATATTATTAGAAATTTTGTTGTACATGGGGTAGAAAAATATCTTAAAGTTTTTAGAAAGATTGTAATTTGTAACAAAATTAGAAAATTTTCTAAAACATTTTGCAATACTTCATAACTAATAAAGAAAAAATTCGAAATCAGTAAGAAAAATTTCGAACTTTTTACGAAATTTACTTAATCTTACTCACTTTTCGAAAAATTTCGAAAAAGTTTCGAATTTATTCTATACTTTTTGAAAAATGTCGAATTTTGTATAGCAAAATCATTTTCTTAACGTTTTTCGAAATATTTCTAACTTTTCAGTAAGAAAAATTTCGAAAAATTTTTACAGTGTAGTCAATATTCTTACTGGTTAAAATTCTTGCTAATAAAACATGTTGCTAGTTAAAATTTTCACTATAATTAAAATTCTTGCTAGGCAAAATTTGTACTAGTTAAAATCCTTGATGCTTAAAATTTTGTATTGCTAAAGATTTATACTATTATACTAGTTTAAAATGGTACCTGCTTGTAAAAATTGAAGCTACTTAAAAATCTTACTGGTTAAAATTTTTACTCGTTAAAATATCTCCTAATAAAAATTCTTGCTATTTGGTATTCTTACTACTTAAATAAAATTTTTATAGTAATAGTTAACTAGTTGAAATTCTTACAGGTTTTAAATTCTTTATAGTTAAAATTGCTACTGGCAAAATTTTTTTTCAATACTTGTTTATAATTATTTAATAATAATTGATGCTACTAAAAATTTTTGCTCGTTAATATTCTCACTAGTTAAAATTTTTTTAGTTAAAATTCTTGATAGTTAAATTTTTACTACTTAGAATTCTTAACAGTAACAAGTCTTGGTAATTCAATTAAATACTAGTAAAAAATTTGTCTACTACAAAATTATTACTACTTAAAAGCAATACTAGTAAAAATTCTTGCTAGTTACAATTCTTGCTAGTTAAAAATTTTACTAGTTAAAATAGTTGCTAGTAAAAGTTTTTGATTGTTAAAATTAGTATTAGTAAAACTTGAAGCTATAGTTAAAAATCTTAATGGTTAAAGTTCTTGGTAGTAAACATTTTTGCTAGTTAAAACTAGTACTACTTAAAAGTGTTACTAGTAAAAATTCTTGTTAGCAAAAACTCTTGCCAGTTAAAATTTTTACTAGTTAAAATTCTTGCTAGTTAAAATTTTTACTTATTAGAATTCTTAACAGTAACAAGTCTTGATAATAAAATTTATTACTAGTAAAAAATTTTGCTACTAAAAATTATTACTACTTAAAAGCATAAATAGTAAAAACCATTAGTTAAAATTTTTAATAATTAAAATTTTTCTAGTAAAATTTTTTTAGTGTTAAAATTGGTACTAGCAACTTAAATCTATTAAAATATTTTAATGGTTAAACTAGTACTATGTACTTAAAAGTGTTACTAGTAAAAATTCTAACCAGGTGAAAAACCTGCAGGTAAATATTCCTGCTGATTACAACTTTTACTAATAAAAATTCTTGACAGTTAAAATCGTTACTATAGTAAAAGTTTAAGGTACTAAAAATTCTTGCTAATAAAAATTCTACATAATTAAAATTGCTAGTAAGTAAAAATTTTTGCTGTTTTAAATTTTTACGACTTGGAATTCTTAACACGAAAAATTCTTTCTAGTTAAAATTCTTTCCAGTAAAAATTCTTGCTAGTTAAAAATTCTTTCTAGTAGAAATTCTTTCTAGTAAAAATTCTTGCTAGTTAAAATTCTTTCTGATAAAAATTCTTGCTAGTTAAAATTCTTTCTAGGTAAAAATTCTTTCTAGGTAAAAATTCTTGCTAGTTAAAATTCTTTCTAGGTAAAAATTCTTGCTAGTTAAAATTCTTTCTAGTTAAAAATTCTTGCTAGTTAAAATTCTTTCTAGGTCAAAATTCTTGCTAGTTGAAATTCTTTCTAGTAAAAATTCTAGTAAATAAAAAATATAAAAGAATTTATTTCTATATAAAAATTGTTGACTAACTAATTCCATAAAATGTTTATTATTTCAGACGTAACCAAATAATAATAATAAATCTCCTAATGCGATAATCTGTTCAAACATTTCGCCGACAAGAAATTGTATCGCATCATTGAATTACACTTTTTTTTTTACTATTAGGAATCAAGCCTATTGGGTCTCACCCCCCTCTCTGAATATTTAAAAGTCAATGAAATTGTCCTTAAGGAAGGTTTCTTTTTTAAAAAATACAATCTCGGTTTATGGCCACAAGTTGCAGAACATTTCTTCTGTATTATATAGAATAAAAAAAAAATGATGAAACGATATAGACAAGCGAAGGACAGTGTATCTTTCGACTTCGAGAGGTTTCCATTGTGATTTATCTAATTACACTTGACCTGGAGTTTTAGGCGCGGTGTGTAAATTGTAAAGGCCTTTTAAAACCAATTCAGAAAGATATGGTGCGTACACTGTGTTATTGAGACGGTTCAAACGGGGACAAAATTTCTCTCTCACTCTTCTCTCTTTAGGAGAGCAATACCAAATATATATATATATATATATGTGTGTGCCTAGCAAAAGACCCTCTTCAGTTTGAGTCTTTTTCTTCAATGTCAGATATTGTCAAAAGAATATATTGTCGACAATTTTTTCCGGACGGCGTTAAGAAATAAAAGCTCTATAATAATAATAAACTGACCCATCTCCCATGAAACGTTATTATGGACGCAGTTAAGTTATGAATCGTGCAGGTACGTGGCGAACTATCCGACTCTCGTACCTCCACTTGAGTTAAGCCGACCGGACTCTTTTATATTGAGAGAGAGAAAAAAAAGAAGTGAGAGAGAGAAAAAAATATGAGGGCGTATCTATTACAAGGTATGAGAAATACTATTGATACTTGCGGATAAAATAACGCATTGATTTTCAAAGATTAGGTGGGACGTACACACATTATCACTTCTATTCAATTCTAAATTATAATTCTTATTTTCCTAACAATACTCAATATTCAACATATTGTAAAAATAAATTATCTTAAGCAATTATATTGCCTGAGAGTCAGGTTTTGTTTTTCTCATTCATTCAAAACTATTTTTGGACTTTAAATGCATTTAAGGAAATTTTAAATTTTAAAAGCAGTTTCATAATATTTATTTTTTTACTTTATTAGCAATATTTAAATTCTTAATAGTGCAGTAATTTTAAGTAGCTTGAATTTTTACTGAATTTTTACTAGTAAAAATTTTAACTAGCAAAAAATTATACCCTTCTTTTCTTAAAAAGACTTTTGTTCTTAAAGTTTTCTAAATATTTATTCTTAAAAAAATGTTAACTTAGTAAGAATTTTAACTACATAGTTTTAAATTTTACTAGTACCGATTTTAACCAGAAAGGAATTTTACTAAAAAAAATTAACTAGCAAGAATCACAAGAATTTAAAAATGAATTTTAACTAGTGAGAATTTTGACTGGCGAAAACTTTTACTAACAACCAATTTAATTAGCAAGAAATTTACTAGAAAGAATTTTAACTATAGTTAAAATTCTTTCTAGTAAATTTCTTGCTAATTAAATTGGTTGTTAGTGAAAGTTTTCGCAAAAACATTTACTAGCAAGAATTCTAACAAGTAAAAATATTACTAGTACCAATTTAAACTAACATAGATTTTAATCAGTAAAAATTTTAGGCAGCAAGAAGTTTTTCTAGCAACAATTTTAACAAACTTGAATTTTTAATAGTAATAATTTTTACTAGGGAAAAGTTTTACTAGAAAGAATTTTAACCATTTTTAAAAAAAAATCTATTTTTGCTATTTTTAGTAGCAAAATTTTTTATTAGGATTACTTTTAACTAGTAAGAATTTCAACTATCTTCAATTTTCACTAGTATACCGATTTTATCCAGAAAATATTTTTATTAGCAAAAATTTTAACTACTTTCAATTTTTAACTACTAAAAATTTTAACTAGAAAGAATTTTAACTATCAAGAATATTTAATAGTAAAAATTTTAATTTGTCGGAATTTTTACTAGCAATAATTTTTTCTAGCAACAATTTTAACTACCAAGGGTTTTAACTGCCAAGAATATTTAATAATAAAAATTTTAACTAGTAAGAATTTTCTCTATCAACATATTTTTACTAGTAAAAATTTTAACTATCTTGAATTTTTTCTTAGTCTCAATTATAATTAGACAAAATTTTTACTAGTAAAAATTTTAACTAGTAAGAATATTAAAGTTTTAATTTTAACCAAATGGAATTTTTACTAGATAAAATTTTTATTAGCAACAAATTTAACTATTAAATTGAACTTTTTACTATAAATAATTTTTATTTAAGTCAATTAAATGCTATTGTTTAAAATACTGAAATTATTATTGGTTCAAATAAATTTTATTTGAATTTAAATAATGAATTAGAATTAAATAACAAAAATTATTTGATTTAAGTAAATATTTATTTGATAATAGGCAAGTAGTTAATGTAACAATAAATAAAAGTAAATTCAAGTAAAGTTTCAAGTTACATACTTTGACACATGAAAAGAAAAAGAATTTTCAAAAGGAAAAGTTCTTTCAAATAAAGAAATTTTTGATACTACGAAATTCGATGGAGAAGAAAATTTTTTTCGAAAATAAACTGTGAACCTTACGGATTAGAAAAATTCTGCTGAATAGATTCGTTTAACTTAAAAATATCCACTGGGAAAAAGAATTTTTGGAAAAATAACTTTTGAAACTTACGGATTAGTTCACGGGGGAAAAAAATAAAATAACTTTTTCACCTTTCGTATATAAAGTATAAAATCTTATTTTATAATAAATTTATATCACAAGAAAAATCAAATTTCAGTTTAAACAATAAAAATTTTCTAAGTAAATAGAAAAAAAAGAATTGGCATGAGCCAAAGGTTAATACGAAAAAAAATAATATAAAAGAAAATGAAAGAGGTGGGACGAACAATTGAAATGGCCATTTCAAAAATTTAACTCCCTTCTTCGTGGAAGGTTTTCTTCAATTCAATGAATACAATAATTTTTGGACAAAAGAATTTTTCACGCAGATCATAGCATAAGAAAAGTAGGAGAATATTCTCTTTTTTCTCTCAAATTTCCTAAAAAGAAAAAAAAATTATTTTCAATATATGACTTTTTTAAGACAATCTGCCTTTTCACTAATCCCCATAATAACTTCAATTCTTCCTGAGAATTCAATTATTTCTTTTTTTTTAATACTTCTAAGAAAGTTCTTGGAGAATTTACTTCTTTCAAAAAAAAAATTTAGTTTGAAAACTTTCATTTTTGTCAAATAAATGTACATTTTTTTCACAATGGTTACAACTGAACATTTTATTTGTTTCAAATCAAAATTTTCATTGGCACGAATAAATTTTTTTAGGGGCACGAATTGCACTTTTATTTGATCTAAATTATTGATAATAAAAAATGTTGCCAGCAAAAATTCTTGTTAGTTAAAATCCTTGCTAGTTAAAATTTTTACTAGTTAAAATTCTTTGCTATAATTAAAATTTTTACTGGTTAAAATTCTTGCTAGTTAAAATTTTTACTAGTTAAAATTTTTACTAGTTAAAATTTTTGCTAATTAAAATTTTTACTAGTTAAAATTCTTTCTAGTTAAAACTTTTACTAGTTAAAATTCTTGACAGTTAAAATTTTTACTAGTTAAAAATGTTGATAGTTAAAATTCTTACTAGTTAGAATTTTTGCTACTTAAAATTTTTGCTAGTTAACAGTCTTACTAGTGAAACTTCTTCCTATATAAAAGTTCTTGCTAGTTAAAACTAATACTACTCAAAATTCTAATGAGCGAAAATTCTTGCTAGTAAAAGTTCTTGCTGCTTAACATTTTTACTGACTAAAATTTATACTAGTTAAAATAAGTACTAGTAAAATTTGAAACTAGTTAAAATTCTTGCTGTTTAAAATTGTTTACTGTTTAAAATTCATGCTTGTCAAATTTAGTACTACTAAAATTCGAAACTAGTTAAAATAATTACTAGTTAAGCTTGAAATTAGTTAAAATTCTTGCCAGTAAAATTTTTATTGAGTGAAAATTAGTAATAGTAAATTTAAAAGGTAGTCAAAACTTTTTAAAGATTAAAATTCTCGCTAGTAAAAAATAGTTGTTGGTTAAAATTGGTACTAGTTAAAATTCTTAAAAGAAAAAAACCTTGTTGGTTACAAATTTTCACTGCTTAAAATTCATGCTAGTTAAAATTGGTACTAGTAAAATTTGAAACTAGTAAAAATCATTACTAGTGAAATTCCTTGCTAGTAAAATTTGAAATTAGTTAAAATTCTCACCAGTAAAAATTTTTGATAATTCGAATTGTTATTAGTTAATTATTCTTGATAGCAAAATTTGAAACTAGTTGTAATTGTTGCTGGTAAATATTTTTCCTAATTAAAATTATAACCAGTAAAAAATATTGCTAGCCAAAACTCTTCATAATTAAAATTTTTACTAGTTAAAATATTTGCTAGTAAAAGTTCTTACTAGTTAAAAATGGTACCACTTAAAAATCCAAGCCAGTTGAAATTCTTGCTAGTAAAAATCTTTGGTATTTAAAATTGTTACTAATAAAAATGAAAGGTAGTTAAAATTGTTGTTACTTAAAATTTTTACTGATTAAAATTAATACTAGTAAATTTAAAAGCTAGTCAACATTCTTACTGGTTAAAATTCTTGCTAATAAAAAATGTTGCTAGTTAAAATTTTTACTAATTAAAATTCTTGCCAGACAGAACTTGTACTAGTTAAAATTCTTGCTGGTTAAAATTTTTTATTGATAAAAATTTATACTAGTTTAAAAAGGAACTTGTAAAAATTGAAGCTCGTTAAGAATCTTACTGGTTAAAATTTTTACTCGTTAAAATACCTCCTAGTAAAAATTCTTGCTATTTAGTATTTTTACCACCTACTTAAATTCTTTGTGATTGAAATCGTTAGGTACTAGTAAAATTTTAGGGTAGTAAAAATAAGAATCCATGATAATTAAAATTCTACCTAATTAAAATTGCTACTATGAAAAATTTTTCGACTTGAAATTCTTTACACGAAAAATTCTTTCTAGTTAAAATTAAAGTTAGTTTAAATTGTCACTAGTTAAACTTTTTTGTTAGTAAAAATTCTCACTAGCTAAAATTGCTGCCAGTAAAAATTTTTGCAAGTTAAAATTTTTACCAGTAAAAAATCTTGCTAGTTAAAATTAGTACTAGTTAAAAATTAAAGCTAGTTAAAATTGTTGCTAGGAAAAATTCTCCATAGTTAAAATTTCTTACTTGAAAAAATTCAAACTAGTGAAAATTGTTTGCTAGTAAAAATTCTTGCTGGTTAAATCTTTTATTGCCGTTAAAATATTGATATTTCTTGATCAATTTACTAATTTCATCAGAGTTTTCATAAGGATATCGAAATTGAGACAAGAAGCGAATCAAAAGTGTTGCGAAGCAACGTTTTGATTCGTATTTTTGTCTCAATTTTGATATCCTTAGGAAATCTGTGATGTTAGTTTTCTAATTCTTTACAAATTCGTCAATTAATTTAATTAATTAAATTTATTAAATTTATTAATTAATTCCTCTATTATCAACATTTTCCTCTCTGTTCTAATTACAATACCCTGTAAACAAACATTTTTCTCCCTCCACATTAAAAATACCCATATATTTTGTGCCCATACTAAAAATCAGGGAAAGTTCCTACAGCGAGATGAGAAGAACAAGACGACTACGACGACGACGACGACTGTTTTCCAGGTATAGTAGAGAATGGTCCATTGGATGATGGCTTGAAAAACTATTCACGAGGTAAGAGCTTTCTTTTAACGGTCCTTAACAACCTGTAACCGATCCCTGGTCCAGAGTAAGAGAGAGAAAATTCAAGATAGAGTTTGTCTATCCGCAAAGAGATTCAAGAGACAGAGAGAGAGAGAATCATATACACAGAATCGTTTTTGCGAATACCGTGGGGGCTTTATAATGCCTCTCATAGAAATGTGAAAATTCACAATGGACACACCGTGGAGTTTTCGAGAGGTTTTTGAAGAGTCCACTCGAACATAAATCAGATAGGGCAATACTTGTTGAGTCAGGTAGAATGTAGATGGTAAAAAGGGCGGATCGTAACCATTGTGCCCATACCACACCATTCAACAAAGAAACTATAGTACTACACTATACTATACTTTACTATACTTCACTATATACACTACTCTATGTAACTACATTGAAAATTCTCTTGATTCTGGACCATATTCTTTTTGGATTTCGATTATCTTCACCCTAACACAAAGATACACCTGTTTTTTTTCTCCTCTCAAGTCTTTCGGGACAATTTTCTTTTTCCCCGATTGTTTTACTACCTGCGATAGAGAAAAAGAAAGAAAGAGAGAGAGAATCAGAGGGGTGCCTCTCGATAAACACACAGACACAAACACACACGCATTGTGTATATACTAGAATGCATTGTTTTCATTCTGGCTTGAAACATGTGCGGGAGAGAAACAGGACGTTGAAACACGTGAGGCAACCCCCATTCAGATTTCGGCATGCGGGAATGATGGCCATTGAAAAATTTATCACTGTTCGCAAGTCGTGCGTTATCCACACAACAGCGAAAACGTGAAAGAGATTTGACAAATGGAATTCAAGATTACATGCGACATTGAAAATAGTTTTCTTATTTTCTTAATGCCACACACAGGTTATTTGTATATAATCGCATATAGCAATATTGTACATATTATCCTTCCGTATAACTTTTTTTTTAAATTTTTCTTTTTCTCTCTGATAATTTATCTTAATAATTTTTTTTTTCTGAATGAATTTTTCATTAGCAAGAATTTTATCTTGTTTCAATTTTTTACAACTGATAATTTTAACTAGAAAAGAATTTTAACTATCAAGAATATTTCATCGTAGTTTTCTTTAAGGATATCAAATTGAGACAAAAAACGAATCAAAATGTTGCTTTGCAACACTTTTGATACGTTTTTTGTCTCAATTTGACAGTTGCAGAAAAACTGTGATAGTAGAAATTTTAACTAGTGAGAATTTTTACTAGCAACAATTTTAACTAGCAAGGGTTCTAACTATCAAGAATATTTGATAGTAAAAATTTTAACTAGTAGAAATTTTTACTAGGAACAATTTTAACTAGTAAGAATTTTTACTAGCAACAATTTTAACTAGCAAGGGTTCTAACTATCAACAATATTTGATAGTAAAAATTTTTAACTAATAAGAATTTTTACTACGAACAATTTTAACTAGTAAGAATTTTTACTAGCAACAATTTTAACTAGTAAGAATTTTTACTAGCAACAATTTTAACTAGCAAGAATATTTGATAGTAAAAATTTCAACTAGTAAAATTTTTTACTAGCAACAATTGTAACTAGCAAGTGTTCTTTTCTAACTATCAAGAATATTTAATAGTACAAATTTTAACTAGTAAGAATTTTTACTATTACCAATTTTTGCCAGCAAGAATTTTAACTATCTTGAATTTTTTGCTAGTAGCAATTATAATTAGAAGAAAATGTTTACTAGCAAAAATATTAACCACTAAGAATATTTCTCTAGAATTTTCTTTTTCTTTTGATAATTTCATTTAATAATTTTTTTTCTCGATGATCTCAAAAAATTTCTCTACACAGAAAAAAATGTATAGTATAACTTTTTCTATACATATTTAAACATTTATATATATATATATATATATATATATATATATATATATATATATATATATATATATATATATATATATATATATATTATACACGACTATATACGAAATTATTAAGAAAGAAAAAAATGCCTATAATTTATTACCAATTTGTGCCATTTGAATACGCAGCGATCAAACTTATAACATACGGATCAATTTCTTATCATTGATAGAATAAAAAAAATTTATGTTAATTTTTGTTTGAATTCAATTCGCGCGCGCACATCAGCCATCTGTTTTCATCGATTTTCATATTTATTATTATATTACTTCAAATATAAATTCCAAACTATGATGATTAATTTTAATACTTATTTGCGTCTTTAATAATAGAAAAAGAATTTATAAAAAAGTACATTTTAGTACCTACAAAAAATTTATATATATATGACATATGTTTTTGTATAAATGTTGACTGTTAAAAAAAATTATGAAATATTTCTACACGAATTATGTAATTCTATTTTTTTTACTTTTAGCATTTTCTTTCTCTTTCTCTTTTTTTCTCTCTTTCTCTCTCTCTCGGTTTCTTTTTTGCTCTCTTTCATCTCTCTATCTCTCTCTTTTATATATATATATATTCACATTCAATATGAATAGACGCGCCAGACATAAATTTTTTCATTTAAATATAATCAATGATTTCAAAGAAATATAAGGAGGGGAAAAATCGAATTACGAATCTATCTGATGGCACTAAAACATAAATTTTAATTATCATTGTTCAAATAAAATTTATTAATAGAGAAAAAACTTCTACTATTCAAAATGTAATCATTAATTAAAATTATTATCGTAACTCAAATAATTTGTTACTAAAGATTTACTATACATTGAGAATTTGAAGTTTTATATATTGCTTCTAATATTATCAATATTTTCAATGTACTGCTTTTACTATTAATATTATCATTATTATTATTATTATTATTATTATTATTATTATTATTATTATTATTATTATTATTATTATTATTATTGTTATTGTTATTATTATTATTAGTTACTATTACTCTTCTTCTTCTTATTATTAGCATTATTATTTTTATTACCATCATTATTATTATTTTTATTATCATTATTCTTATTATCTTTATTATAATTATTTTTATTTAGTACTATTTATAAGCTAACAGCTTTTAACCTTTTTCCTCTATCTTACTTCTTCACTTGTAATTATAATAATAAAAAGATTACAACTTCCATTAAAAGTATAGAAAATAAATTATATGTAAACAAATGACAAGACAAATCAAAGTAAACAAATTTTCAAAATTATTTGCCATTTATAGTAAAATACATACTATTATATATAACCTTTATAATGAAAAAAATAATAATCATGATTAACTAAAATAAAACATTACACCTAAAGCATATAGTATTATTTATACAATACCATGCGATAAACAGAGAAAAAAATGAGTTTTATTTTAAAATTTAAAAGAAAAATATAAAATAAAGTTTCTGGCAAAAAAATGTACAATATTTATTATGGTTTAAATATATTATTCAAGAAAAATGAAATTTATTTAAGTTTTTTTTTAATAAAGAAAACTAAAAAAATGAGATTGTTATTACCATTTTCCTGAATAATATTTAAAAATTAAAAATTTTTTTTTACATTCAAACCCCGCGAGATTGCACAATATGTAAAAGTCACATGTGCATAGTATAAACACGTGCTGATTGTATCAAATCTTCTTGTAATATTTTTTTAACTGTTTTTTCTCTCTTTTTTTGTATGAATTTCGTTCTACTATTATTCTCTATTTGACTTTGTCTATAGCGATACATAGTTGAATTCTTAACAACAACAACAACAACAACAACAATAAAAATAATAAAAATTTTAAATAAAATAGAAAAAATAACAGACAAATAAATAATTACAAAAAAGAACTTAAACAAAAAGCGTAGTAATAATAATTATAATATGTATTAATATTATAATTTTTACAAAAAAAGGAAATTTGAATTTCTGAATTTCTTTTGTACACACGCACACTGTTTTCTCTCTTTATTATAGTAAACGTTATTAAATGACATTTACGTAAATGATAAAATATCTGTTAATTATGTAATGGCATTTTCTTTTATGTAAAATAATTTATATAATTTGTATTTATAATATACAAACATAGATGGCTTTTATATGGTGAAACCTTGATTTGAAAATTTATTTTCAATCTATAATGGGAAAACAGAAAACACGTGTTTCAGAGAAATGTACTACTATTATTATTATTTTATATATATTACTATACTCTTATGCTATAACATATATAACAATAAAACACTCTTTGTGAGTAAAAATTTACATTTATGTCATCAATATAATATACCAACACCGCAAAGTGACTTCCGGCATTCTTCATACTGATAATGATAAAGTCAAGAATGGCAAATATATTTCATTATATGTGTATTATAAATTCACTCCATTACAATAAATAGGGAAAATTTATTTTGTTTATCAAAATATTTATTGTAATAGAAAGGAAAGAGAAAATTTATTTTTATTCATTTTTTTATAAGAGGAGAAAAGTAATATAGGTAATGAGAAAAATAACAAAAATTTAGAAAATGGAAATGATCCTAAAGTTCACGTTTAAATGAATAAAATTTTTTTCTTCTTCAAATTAAATTTTTATTCCAATAATTTTTACGTCAAGAAAATTTCTTTTATTAAAAAAACTAATTATTAAGTTTCTAAAATGCAAACTTGAAGTTAAAATTTATTTAAGTATTTCTTCTTAAAAATTAAATTTTTAAAATCATTTTGCGTCAAGAACATTATAATACTTTTATCAAGAAAACTAATTATTAAGTTTCTAAAATGCAAAACTTTAAGTTTTTTAATTTTCATTGCAATTATCAATTTATGAAAATATTTTTAATAAAAAATATTTCAAAGTTCAAAACTTGTGGATCATAATAAAATCATAATAAAATGACGAAGAGTTAAGAAAATTGGAAAATGAATAAATAAATAAAGAATGAAGAAAATTGGAAGTTAGATAAATAAATAAATAAAGAATATTGAAGAAAATTAGAAAATGGATAAATAAAGAAGGGCGAAGAAAATGAATAAATAAGTAAACGAAAATTGGAAAATGAATAAATAAAGGAATAAAAATGAAATACATCTTGTCATCTCGATTAATAAAAATGACAGAGTGTTTCAATATTAATGACAATTCCCCTTCTTCAAAAAAATATTTCATATACTCTTTTAAAAAAATAAAAAAAAATTACTCCTTTTCGTAAAGTTAACAAACTATTTAATTACTTCCTCGAAAAACACAAACACACTTTACTGATAAACACAATCGAATCAAAAAAAAAAAAAAAAAAAACAGTATACATAAGAATAGCAATGATATAGTAAAAGATATACAACTACTGTCAATAATAATTATTCTCTTCCACATAATTATATATATACAAAATTATAAAATCAAAAAAATAAATTTTATTCCCCTGAAAAAAAAATTTAGGAATAAAATATTTTTTTTCGAATAAAATAAATAAATAAAAAACTTAAGAAATTTTAACTAATTATCTCTTTGAAAATGATAAGCGAAAAAAAGAAAAAAGAAAACAAACAGTTAGCGATAGGAAAAAATTTTTCTATTTTTTCTCTTGGGAGGGGGAAAAAGGAAAAAAGATCTTTCAAAATGAGGTAGGTAAACCTACAAGTACCACTTTCACAAAAAAATTTTTCTTCTATACCAGAATTAAGAACTAATTTAGTGCTAATTTAGTACCATATTTAAAAATTTAGAGCTGCTAAACTTTTTAAAAAAACGTATGGTACTGCCAGCTTGACGTATAGCTACAAGTACCATACCCTAAAAAATAACAATTTTTAAAAAACTTTTCCACAGGAATTTAGAACTAATTTAGTGCTCTAACATAGCATTAAAAAGAATTTTCCAAAAACTACCCTTAATCTCAAAAACTACCTAACGAAAAAAAAAAATTTTTCAAAATTTTTTTCATAGAAATTTAGAACTAATTTAGTGCTCTCACATAGAATTAAAAGGAGTATTTTACTAAAACTACCCTTAACCTCAAAAACTACCTAATAAAAATTAAGAAACAAATTTAAAAAAAAAGGTTTGATAAGATTTTAAAGCTAATAAAGTTTTCAAACTTAGTACTGAAAGATATTTTCCAAAAACTAATTTTAACCTGAGCTAATTTAGTGCTCAAACAATGCACAAGAAAAATTTTCCACAAAACTACCTTTTACCTTAAAAACTACTAGAAAATAAAGACAGAATTATTTCTTAAAAATTTTTTCAGAGCAATTTAGAGATAATTTTGTGCTCAAGAATAGAAATTAAAAGTAATTCACAAAAACTACCTTTTATCACAAACACTATCTACAGAAATTAAAAAGGCACATATTTCCAAAATTCTTTTCATAGGAATTTAGAACTAATTTAGTGCTCTAACATAGCATTAAGAAAAATTTTTCAAAAACTACCCTCAACCTTAAAAACTACCAAACGAAAATACATTAAATAGAAATTTTTAAAAACTATCTAACGAAAATAAAAAGGCTTATTTTTCTCGAAATGTCTATATTTTTTAAAAGTGATAAAATTATTATAAAATATACTATATGTATTTTTCGTTTTTTATATAAAATTAATAATATATATTGTTTTTTATAATCTAAAATTGGATTTACATCAGATATTTTTTAATGTCTTCGCTGTTTTTTACTGGATCTTTTATTATGCGTTGTATATAGCATAATCTAGTTTTTGTAAAACCACCTGCATAATCTATCTCAATAGTTATAAATGGGCCTGAAAATATGTACGATTTTTTAATTCATTGATAAAGTTGTAAATCTTGAATTTCATGACATGAACATTTTTCCAAAACTACCCTTAACCTCAAAAACTACCTAACGAAAATAAAAAAGCATATTTTTCCAAAATTTTTTTCATAGCAATTCAGAACTAATTTAGTGCTAATTTAGTACCATATATAAAAATTTAGAGCTGTTAAACTTCCTAAGGAAACGTATGGTATTACAGGCTTGACGTATAGCTATAAGTACCATACCCTAAAAAATAACAATTTTTAAAAATCTTTTCCACAGGAATTTAGAACTAATTTAGTGCTAATTTAGTACCATATTTAAAAATTTAGAGCTGTTAAACTTTTTAGGAAAACGTATGGCACTACATATGCTTGACGTATAGCTACAAGTACCATAACCTAAAAAATATGAATTTTTAAAAAACTCTTTCACAGGATTTTAGAACTAATTTAGTGCTAATTTAGTACCATATATAAAAATTTAAAGCTGTTAAACTTTTTAGGAAAACGTATGGTACTACATATGCTTGACGTATAGCTACAAGTACCATAACCTAAAAAATATGAATTTTTAAAAAACTCTTTCACAGGATTTTAGAACTAATTTAGTGCTAATTTAGTACCATATATAAAAATTTAAAGCTGTTAAACTTTTTAGGAAAACGTATGGTACTACATATGCTTGAGGTATAGCTACAAGTACCATAGCCTAAAAAATAACAATTTTTAAAAATCTTTTCCACAGGGATTGAGAACTATTTTAGTGCTAATTTAGTACCATATTTAAAAATTTAGAGCTGTTAAACTTTTTAGGAAAACGTATGGTACTACATATGCTTGACGTATAGCTACAAGTACCATAACCTAAAAAATATGAATTTTTAAAAAACTCTTTCACAGGATTTTAGAACTAATTTAGTGCTAATTTAGTACCATATTTAAAAATTTAAAGCTGTTAAACTTTTTAGGAAAACGTATGGTACTACATATGCATTAAGTCGAAATTGAAATTTTTTTTTCAGATTCTGAAAGAGGACACTCAAATCAATAAGAAAATCTTTGTCCCGTTTTTTTTTAAAATCGGAACTCGTAGAACGGGAAGCTCGAACTTGTACTAAAAAAACGGACATTTGGGACTAAATGGGTTAAGGTTGCCGCAAAAATTTAATTTTGTTTCCTCTGACTTTTTCCTGATTTCCAGACAAAATTTTGACTTTTTTCCTGACTCTAAAGTATACTCTCATTCTCTCTAAAAATGATTACATACTCAAAAGATGTTTTATTACATTTATTTACAAAATTTCTTTAATTATAAATTTATTCGACAACATTTATTTTATTTCCAATAAAAATAAAAATTCCAATAAAATTGTATTAGAAATGATTGAAATTATGCGATAAGTTTTATTATTTATAAAAATAACTAAATGTTTACTTAATTTTTTAAAAATTTTTGAAAATTATTGAAATTTTGACAAGAATTTTATTACAATTTAAGATAATAATTGAATTTCTGAAAAAAATTTTATTATTTATAAAGATAATTAAAAATTTAACGAGAATTTAGGGTATGGTACTGGCAGCTATATGGGCAGTTCTACAAACGAAGGACGAAAATGAAGAAAATTTTGGCACAATATTTTTTTTACGTTCAGGTTTTAAAAAGTAGGTTAAATTCAAGTTAAAAGTATTATCAAAGTTACCTAAAAGTGGCCAGTCAAAAAAATAAAAATTTAAATTTTACATCTTAAGCACATGTGTATTCTGTCTGAAAGTGCCAGGAAACTGAGAACCAGGAAACTGAGAATTTGGTCATTTTTCGTCTAAAAAATTAAAAAACAAGGCTTAATAACAAAATTTGGAATACTGGTCAACAGAGAATAAGGTTCTACAACACCTAGAACAACAAAAGTATAAAAACATAAAATATTTTTTTTAAAAATGCGTGCCAGGAAACTGAGAATTTGTCTGACCAAATGCCCATTTCGATCACAAAGTACAAAATTTTAGGTAATTGAACTGCAAATTAAGTAAAATGCAAGTGATATCATATTTAGTTAACATTTACTAAGCACTGTGAAAAATGTCGAATTAATCGGAATGAAAATTCTTAATATTTTTAACGTTTTTTATAATGCCAGGAAACTGAGAATTAATTTGATGAACAAAATTCAAGATAATATTTTTTAAATAAAATATCAAGTAATGTAACAATTATTTTAATCTTTGTAAAGTACAACTATTTGAAATTATTATCCAAGTGCAAATTTGTATTTAATCGCTTAAAAAATATATTTATATAATTTATTTGCTTTCATTTTCACATTGGGACATGCCAGGAAACTGAGAATTTAGCACTTGAATGCTTATTTTTTGCCAAAAATATTTTTTGAAAGCGGGTAACGTTTTGTGGCATAATAGTAATCATTAAGCACTAGTTTTCATTGAAAGTAATTCTATTTTTTTCAAAATTAATGTAAAAAACAATCTTGGACATCATATATTCCATCGTTTGTAGAACTACCCATATACGTCAAGCCTATGTAGTACCATACGTTTTCCTAAAAAGTTTAACAGCTTTAAATTTTTAAATATGGTACTAAATTAGCACTAAATTAGTTCTAAATTCCTGTGGAAAAGATTTTTAAAAATTGTTATTTTTTAGGGTATGGTACTTGTAGCTATACGTCAAGCATATGTAGTACCATACGTTTTCCTAAAAAGTTTAACAGCTTTAAATTTTTAAATATGGTACTAAATTAGCACTAAAATAGTTCTCAATCCCTGTGGAAAAGATTTTTAAAAATTGTTATTTTTTAGGCTATGGTACTTGTAGCTATACGTCAAGCATATGTGTGACCGGGACTGAGAAAAGGGACCTACTTACCAAAAAATCGATTTTTTTTTATGATGGTTTCTTATAGTTTAAGGTAGTAGAAATACAATGCAATTAGTCCCGATTGTTAAAAAAAATTTTTTGCAATTGTTTAAACAAATTTAAAAAAAAAATTTTTTTTGTTTACATTTTTTTTATGAAAATATAAGTAATTTTAAAACAAAAATTACTCTTGGTTGTCTAAGTGTCAAGAATATATCCCCTAAATCTTAAATTGAATGCCTAAACCATTTACAAAAAATTTGACTTAATTCCTCGAAGATGATCCCCAAGTATACCTCGTCATCGGCAACCTGGTTGTGCAAGTCAAAAAATAACTATGGATTATTGTAGAGTTCAGAATTATTCATTATTGTATCAGTTCTGAACTTGCATATAAAATTTCAGACCTCTAGGACATCCGGAAGTCTTTTAAATTAATTTTGAAAATTCCACAATTTGATTTTTGCTAAATAAATTGTTTATAACAATTACAGGGTTATTTGAACAATTATTTAACCATGAAAATCGGATTCAGCATAAAAAAATACATAAAGAACACTCATCATGTTAATTTAAAATGTAAAATGTTCAAGAAATCTAATTTATTTGGATAGAAAACTTTAAACGCGTTTTTCTCGAAAAGTTGATTTTGGTAAGTAGGTCCCTTTTCTCAGTCCCGGTCACATGTAGTACCATACGTTTTCCTAAAAAGTTTAACAGCTTTAAATTTTTATATATGGTACTAAATTAGCACTAAATTAGTTCTAAATTCCTGTGAAAAAGATTTTTAAAAATTGTTATTTTTAGGGTATGGTACTTGTAGCTATACGTCAAGCATATGTAGTGCCATACGTTTTCCTAAAAAGTTTAACAGCTCTAAATTTTTAAATATGGTACTAAATTAGCACTAAATTAGTTCTAAATTCCTGTGGAAAAGATTTTTAAAAATTGTTATTTTTTAGGGTATGGTACTTATAGCTATACGTCAAGCCTGTAATACCATACGTTTCCTTAGGAAGTTTAACAGCTCTAAATTTTTATATATGGTACTAAATTAGCACTAAATTAGTTCTGAATTGCTATGAAAAAAATTTTGGAAAAATATGCTTTTTTATTTTCGTTAGGTAGTTTTTGAGGTTAAGGGTAGTTTTGGAAAAATGTTCATGTCATGAAATTCAAGATTTACAACTTTATCAATGAATTAAAAAATCGTACATATTTTCAGGCCCATTTATAACTATTGAGATAGATTATGCAGGTGGTTTTACAAAAACTAGATTATGCTATATACAACGCATAATAAAAGATCCAGTAAAAAACAGCGAAGACATTAAAAAATATCTGATGTAAATCCAATTTTAGATTATAAAAAACAATATATATTATTAATTTTATATAAAAAACGAAAAATACATATAGTATATTTTATAATAATTTTATCACTTTTAAAAAATATAGACATTTCGAGAAAAATAAGCCTTTTTATTTTCGTTAGATAGTTTTTAAAAATTTCTATTTAATGTATTTTCGTTTGGTAGTTTTTAAGGTTGAGGGTAGTTTTTGAAAAATTTTTCTTAATGCTATGTTAGAGCACTAAATTAGTTCTAAATTCCTATGAAAAGAATTTTGGAAATATGTGCCTTTTTAATTTCTGTAGATAGTGTTTGTGATAAAAGGTAGTTTTTGTGAATTACTTTTAATTTCTATTCTTGAGCACAAAATTATCTCTAAATTGCTCTGAAAAAATTTTTAAGAAATAATTCTGTCTTTATTTTCTAGTAGTTTTTAAGGTAAAAGGTAGTTTTGTGGAAAATTTTTCTTGTGCATTGTTTGAGCACTAAATTAGCTCAGGTTAAAATTAGTTTTTGGAAAATATCTTTCAGTACTAAGTTTGAAAACTTTATTAGCTTTAAAATCTTATCAAACCTTTTTTTTTAAATTTGTTTCTTAATTTTTATTAGGTAGTTTTTGAGGTTAAGGGTAGTTTTAGTAAAATACTCCTTTTAATTCTATGTGAGAGCACTAAATTAGTTCTAAATTTCTATGAAAAAAATTTTGAAAAATTTTTTTTTTTCGTTAGGTAGTTTTTGAGATTAAGGGTAGTTTTTGGAAAATTCTTTTTAATGCTATGTTAGAGCACTAAATTAGTTCTAAATTCCTGTGGAAAAGTTTTTTAAAAATTGTTATTTTTTAGGGTATGGTACTTGTAGCTATACGTCAAGCTGGCAGTACCATACGTTTTTTTAAAAAGTTTAGCAGCTCTAAATTTTTAAATATGGTACTAAATTAGCACTAAATTAGTTCTTAATTCTGGTATAGAAGAAAAATTTTTTTGTGAAAGTGGTACTTGTAGGTTTACCTACCTATTTTTTAGGGTATGGTACTTGTAGCTATACGTCAAGCTGGCAGTACCATACGTTTTTTTAAAAAGTTTAGCAGCTCTAAATTTTTAAATATGGTACTAAATTAGCACTAAATTAGTTCTTAATTCTGGTATAGAAGAAAAATTTTTTTGTGAAAGTGGTACTTGTAGGTTTACCTACCTTTCAAAATGAAAGTGTTGATAAAGAAACACGTTAAATGATTTTCTTTGTACGATTCACTATCAGTACGAATCATCCGTGACATTCACGAGTCAACTTTGACCTTATTGACATTTTCATGAAAAAAATTGTCATTTTATCAATTAACTCCATTAACGGGGTCATTTATTGCTTCAATACTATTTACTGTTTAACAATTCATCCTCATCGTTTTATTTGATGATGATTGATTGTCAATAGGATCAAATATTGTCACAACTTATTAATTTCCTCACATACGTATTTTACCAATATAATAAATAATAATAAAGGTGATAACTATATTTATATTTTATGTGTATAACGAAATAAATAAAAAAATTACTTCGGCTGCAGTACAATTTTTTTAACTATATAAATTTTTACTGTCAAGAATTTTTTTTAAATATTCCTGCTGCAATTTTTACTATAAAGAATTTTTTACTATATTACTATTTTTACTATTTTCAATGTAAATTTTAATAAAAATTAGTAAAATATGAAACTGAAGTTACCAACGTTTGTTCGACGAAAAATATAATACGTAACAATTTCCCCGCCTCAGATCCAATTTTTTTTCCACATTTATTATAGATACTAATATTAGAAGTCATTAGAAATTATTTTCAAGTGGAACCAGGTCGGGGAGGGCAACGATTTTGACATTTTTGTTGTCACGGATTTTTCGAAAAATCCGCGACAAAAAATCAAAATCATTGCCCTCCCCGACCTGGTTCCAGTTGAAAATAATTTCTTATGATTCCTGACATTAGTATTTTTAATAAATGTGGAAAAAAAATTGGATCTGAGGCGGGGAAATAGAAATTGTTACGTATTATATTTTTCGTCGAACAAACGTTGGTAACTTCAGTTTCATAGTAAAATGTATTTTGGAAATTGTCTGACAATTTTTATTATCGCAAAATTTTTTTACAATATTTCCAGAGTAAATTTTACTATTTTCGAATATTATAGTCAAATTTTTGGAAAAGATTATATAGTACCTATAAAATAAGTAAATTTTGGTAAAAAGTGACTGAATATTATTAAACTTTTACTATTTTAAATGTAAATCTTATTTATTTATTTATTTTAGTAAAATTTTACACGGAGAAAAATATAAAGTAACTTTTACTACTTTTACAGTAAAAAATTTCTTGTATAATTTTTACTACTTTTGGAGTAAATTTTGTTACGTTCGAAGTAAATTTTACTAATTTTTAGAAATATGTACTTAGAACATAGCAAAATTTACTCCAAAAATAGTAAAAATGACCAGAAATGCTCTACCGGAAATTTTTTACTATAAAAGTAGTAAAAGTTACTTTATATTTTTATCCGTGTAGTAAAAAGTACTTCGCGAGTATAGTTAAAACTTTTCCGAAAATATAATAAATATTTCTGTCAATTTCTACTATCACAAGAAATAAATTTTACTATTTATAAGTAATGAAATTTTATAGTAAAAATTATAGTAAATTATAATTTGACTTTTGTAAAATTTATTCTGGAAATAGTAATTGTTCCCGTCAATTTTTACTATCACGAATTTTTTAAAAATATTTCTAGTGTTAATTTTACTACTTTCGATGTAAACTTTAGTAAAAATTAGTAAAGAAAAATATAGAGAAATGCAGAAAAATTTATTCTATAAAAATAGTGAAAGTTTCAGTAAATTTTCACAATATTTCCAGAGAAAATTTTACTATTTTAGATGTAAATTTTATGTAAAAATTAATAAAGTATTCTTCAATCGTAGATTCAAACGTTCGGAATTCTTAAGGAATTATTATTATTTCTAAAAATAATAAAAATAGTTTATTTATTTATTAGATTTGTTTTTTTCACCTGTCCGAATAGAAGGAAAACGCATTAGAAATTACTATAATAGTATATACAATTAATTAATTATTCACTTGGTATTTATAATTCAAATAATAATATAATATTCTTTTATGATTCATTATGCTCAATGTTACATTAATTAATCATATGATTTTTAAATGACAAAAGGAAAAGAGTTTCAGTTTATAATTTCGTAATGCAATAATTTTCTAGTGCTAAATTATATTGTTTTAATTTATATAATAATTCTTGTAATCAATGTTAATAAATGACAAATTTTTTTTTCTTTAAATTAAACGTACACATTGAAACAATGTCACATGTATGTGTATATATATATATATATGTAGTTGTTAAAAGCAAATAATCATTTTTTTCCATTAAGTGATCTTTCCCTTGAAAAGTGAGGAGCTATTGGACGGTAAAATTAAAAAGAGGAGATAAAAAATAGTAAATCGATAAACACGCCTACTATGTAAACATAAAAGGCGCGGTTCTTTCATGATAGTCAGGGTCAGTTGAGTTCACTGTATACGAAAAGTAAATTATCCTCAGATTGCAGATAAGACTATATATACGTATATACAGTAGTGAAAATCTATCTTCAAGAAGGGAAAAATATTTTCATCCTACTGCTGAGAAAATAAAGAATTTTTGACTACAAAGTGACTAAAAAATCAAAAATAAACACAAAGAGTGTTAGAAAAAAAAATTTTTTTGATTTTTTTCTCAAAGTAATAAAAATTACCGCATGAAAAAGAATTATGGTTTTTTCCCTTTTTTTTCATTTTAACTAAACAGTTAAGGAATGGTACAATTTTTTTTCCTTTTTTTTACGAGAGAGACATGATTTCGCAATTGTTGTGACTAGCAATGGACGTTATCTTCATATTACGCTTATAGTTTCGACAAAGTATCACCGTTTCAAACAAAGAAGAGAATCTACAATGTATTCTTCTGTAAAATTTTTGAGATTCACAAATCGGAAGAGGAAAAAGGGAGAAAATTTTTTTTTCTCAGTTTCCTTGAAAATTTCAATTTAAAAAACGAACAAAAAGAAGATCTAGAAGAAAGAAGAAAAAAAGACATTAAAAATCCAAAAAGAAAATTTCATTTAAGAAAATCAGAAAAAACAAAATGCAAAAAAAGAAAAAGATGCCAAAGAGAAGAAATACTAAATGAATGTTTGGAAAATGTGCAAAAATTTGCATAAAACGCTTTTCCTGTATTTATAGAAAAAAAATGCGTACGATTAAAAAGAGCGTGTCCTCCAAAAATCATTAAGTCCAATCTGTCTTATCATTTACTTGTGTAATTAAAGATATCATTTCTGTGTCATTCTTGTTCTATTGACCCCTATATCTCCCATCGTTAATGGCAATTTTTACACATGGGGCATTCCAGGTGGAATTTTCATTGAAATCTTTTTTTTTTGTTCGGAACATCTTTTTTATATAGAAAATAAGAAAACACGTATTTTTTTATTTTTTTACTGAATAAAAATTATTAAAGTTGTGATTTTTTTTTTAAATTTTAATACAAATCATAATAATAATAAAGTTAAATTTACTAGGTTGGGTCAATATAACTTAATTTTGTGTAACTAATTTAATTAGTGATATTTGACTATTTATATTATTTATTTTTATAAAATAAAATTCAATTTATAAAAATAAAATTAGTAATTTTTGACTAATAATTAGTTACTTTTTACAAATTCATAAAGCAAAGAGTTAATCACGATTTTTCTAATAATGAACTATTTTTAATTAATTCACATTTATAGAGATAGCTTCAATATTTTTGGGCTCTTCAAAAACACTTTACTTATTTAATAGTCTCCACTCTTTGGTAAAAAATTTAAATTTTTTAAAAATTATCAAAAATTCGAAAAACCGAATTTCTAAAAATTCAACATTTTTTCTTCTCTTTTATGGCATTTAGCTACAATATTTTTGGGCTCTTGAAAAGGACTTTACTTCTTTAATAGTTTTTACTTTTTGGTAAAAAATTTAAAATTTATTAAAAATTATCAGAATTAACTTTTTAAAAATATTTCTAAATAATTTTTGAAAGACAATAGTTTTACAACTATACATACAATTAAAAAATGTCCAAAAATTTGGTAAAAATTGGTAAAATTTTTTAAAAAATAATAATTTAAATTTACTAAAATCTTTTAAAAATAATAATAATCATTTTTACTAATTCAAATTTAGAGAGTAAAGAGTTATTAAATATTTTAATAAAAAAAACTTCTGTTCATTCTAGCTATGTGAAGTTGAGAGCCCCATATTAAAATTTTTCAAATTTCTATATTGCATTCGTTTGTCCACGATAAGTCCACGTTTGTCCAACAAAAATTTTTATTTGTCCACCTTTTGTTAACAAGAAAAATGAAAAAAAACGCATTTTTAAGTCTAAAACCACTAAAAATTTAAAAAACGCTAATTTATCTGTTCTGGTTACATGAATCGTTTGTCCACGATAAGTCCACGTTTGTCCAACAAAAATTTTTATTTGTCCACCTTTTGTTAACAAGAAAAATGAAAAAAACGCATTTTTAAGTCTAAAACCACTAAAAATTTAAAAAACGCTAATTTATCTGTTCTGGTTACATGAATCGTTTGTCCACGATAAGTCCACGTTTGTCCAACAAAAATTTTTATTTGTCCACCTTTTGTTAACAAGAAAAATGAAAAAAAACGCATTTTTAAGTCTAAAACCACTAAAAATTTAAAAAACGCTAATTTATCTGTTCTGGTTACATGAATCGTTTGTCCACGATAAGTCCACGTTTGTCCAACAAAAATTTTTATTTGTCCACCTTTTGTTAACAAGAAAAATGAAAAAAACGCATTTTTAAGTCTAAAACCACTAAAAATTTAAAAAACGCTAATTTATCTGTTCTGGTTACATGAATCGTTTGTCCACGATAAGTCCACGTTTGTCCAACAAAAATTTTTATTTGTCCACCTTTTGTTAACAAGAAAAATGAAAAAAACGCATTTTTAAGTCTAAAACCACTAAAAATTTAAAAAACGCTAATTTATCTGTTCTGGTTACATAAATCGTTTGTCCACGATAAGTCCACGTTTGTCTAACAAACAATTCCATTCTGTAATCTAATTCAATAAAAAAATGAAAAAACATTTCTCTTTGAGGCAGTAAACAATCAATTTTAAGAGTTAGAGAATCAAAAACAGAATCTTGATATTTTTTTTAATTCAATTTTTCAAACAGTCAACGACAAGGAAACTGATTTCACTTTTTTGCAATTTTCAAGGTTGGACAATCGTACAGATGGACAATCAATTCTAAGAATTAGACAATCAAAAACAGAATTTTAATCATTTTATTAATTCTCTTTATCAAACAGTGTACGTGAAAGAAATTTTTAATTAAACTGATTGCACTGTTTTGCAATTTTAAAGGTTGGACAATCGTTTTTAACAGATGGACAATCAATTCAGAGAATTGGACAATCACAAACAGAATCTTAATCATTTTTTAAGTCAATTTTTTAAACAGTCAAAGACAAGAAAACCTTCAATCAAACAGATTTCACTTTTTTGCAATATCAAGGTTGGACAATCGTTTTTAACAGATGGACAATCAATTCTATGAATTGGACAATCAAAAACAGAATCTTAATCATTTTTTTAATTCTTTTTATCAAACAGTTTACGTGAAAGAAGTTTTTAATCAAACTGATTGCATTTTTTTGCAATTTTAAAGGTTGGACAATCGTTTTTAACAGAAGGACAATCAATTCTAAGAATTGGACAATCAAAAACAGAATCTTAATCATTTTTAAGTCAATTCTTCAAACAGTCTACGTGAAAGAAATTTTTAATAAAACTAATTGCACTTTTTTGTAATTTTCAAGGTTGGACAATCGTTTTTAACAAATGGACAATCAATTCTAAGAATTGGACAAGCAAAAACAGAATCTTAATGATTTTTTTAGCTCTTTTTATCAAACAGTTTACGTGAAAGAAGTTCTTAACCAAACTGATTGCATTTTTTTGCAATTTTAAAGGTTGGACAATCGTTTTTAACAGAAGGACTATCAATTCTAAGAATTAGACAATCACAAACAGTATCTTAATCATTTTTTAATTCGTTTTTTTAAACAGTTTACGTGAAAGAAATTTTTAATCAAACTGATTGCACCTTTTTGCAATTTTAAAGGTTGGACAATCGTTTTTAATTGATGGACAATCAATTTTAGGTGTTGGACAATCAAAAACAGAATTTTAATCATTTTTATATTCGTTTCTTTAAACAGTTTACGTGAAAGAAATTTTTATTTAAACTGATTGCACTTTTTTGTAATTTTCAAGGTTGGACAATCGTTTTTAACAAATGGACAATCAATTCTAAGAATTTGACAATGAAAACCATTATCTTAATCCTTTTTTAAGTCAATTTTTCAAACAGTTAACGTAAAAGAAATTTTTAATCAAACTGATTGCACTTTTTTGTAATTTTCAAGGTTGGACAATCGTTTTTAACAAATGGACAATCAATTCTAAGAATTGGACAAGCAAAAACAGAATCTTAATGATTTTTTTAACTCTTTTTATCAAACAGTTTACGTGAAAGAAGTTCTTAACCAAACTGATTGCATTTTTTTGCAATTTTAAAGGTTGGACAATCGTTTTTAACAGAAGGACTATCAATTCTAAGAATTAGACAATCACAAACAGTATCTTAATCATTTTTTAATTCGTTTTTTTAAACAGTTTACGTGAAAGAAATTTTTAATCAAACTGATTGCACCTTTTTGCAATTTTAAATGTTAGACAATCGTTTTTAATAGATGGACAATCAATTTTAGAAGTTGAACAAACAAAAACAGAATCTAAATCATTTTTAAATTCGTTTCTTTAAACAGTTTACGTGAAAGAAATTTTTAATTAAACTGATTGCACTTTCTTGCAATTTTAAAGGTGGGACAATCGTTTTTAATTGATGGACAATCAATTTTAGGAGTTGTACAAACAAAAACAGAATCTTAATCATTTTTAAATTCGTTTCTTTAAACAGTTTACGTGAAAGAAATTTTTATTTAAACTGATTGCACTTTTTTGTAATTTTCAAGGTTGGACAATCGTTTTTAACAAATGGACAATCAATTCTAAGAATTGGACAATGAAAAACAGTATCTTAATCCTTTTTTAAGTCAATTTTTCAAACAGTTAATGTAAAAGACATTTTTAATCAAACTGATTGCACTTTTTTGCAATTTTCAAGGTTGGACAATCGTTTTTAACAAATAGACAATCAATTCTAAGAATTGGGCAATCAAAAACAGAATCTTAATCATTTTTTTAATTCTATTTATCAAACAGTTTATGTAAAAGAAGTTTTTAACCAAACTGATTGCATTTTTTTGCAATTTTAAAGGTTGGACAATCGTTTTTAACAGAAGGACAATCAATTCTAAGAATTGGACAATCACAAACAGTATGCAATCCTTTCCCTTACAAAAATTCAATCGAAATTCACTTTAATTTTGCAGCCAAAAAAATTGACTTAAAAATTGTTAAGTGACAGTTTTTGACAGTCCAAACCTAAAATTGAAGTCCTAGAATTGATTGCAAAAAAGTGAAATCTGTTTAATTAAAAATTTCTTTGACGTTCACAGTTTGAGAAATTGACTTAAAAAATGATTAAGACTCTGTTTTTGATTGTCCAATTCATAGAATTGATTGTCCATCTGTTAAAAACGATTGTCCAACCTTGAAAATTGCAAAAAAGTGAAATTAGTTTCCTTGTCGTTGACTGTGTGAAAAATTGAATTAAAAAAAATATCAAGATTCTGTTGTTGATTCCGTAACTCTTAAAATTGATTGTTTACTGCTTCAAAGAGAAATGTTTTTTTCATTTTTTTATTGAATATGATTACAGAATGGAATTGTTTGTTGGACAAACGTGGACTTAAAAAATTCTCTCCACCTTTTAAGTCTAAGTTAGAAACCAAAAAAGTCGAAAATGTAAATTTGTCATTATTCAAGTAGTGAAATTGTTTAAACAATTGGTGTTAATGTTGAATTTGTTATTTCCGACGTTTGTCCAACTTGTAATTTCATTTGTCCACCCATTAAAAAATTTATTCCACACTCTAAGACTAAGTTAGAATCCAAAAAAGTCGAAAATGTGAATTTTTTAGAATTCATCTAGTGAAATTGTTTAAACAATTGGTGTTAATGTTGAATTTGTTATTTCTGACGTTTGTCCAATTTGTAATTTTATTTGTCCACCCATTAAAAAATTTATTCCACCTTTTAAGTCTAAGTTAGAAACCAAAAAAGTCGAAAATGTAAATTTGTCATTATTCAAGTAGTGAAATTGTTTAAACAATTGGTGTTATTGTTGAATTTGTTATTTTCGACGTTTGTCCAACTTGTAATTTCATTTGTCCACCCATTAAAAAATTTATTCCACACTCTAAGATTAAGTTAGAATCCAAAAAAGTCGAAAATGTGAATTTTTTAGAATTCATCTAGTGAAATTGTTTAAACAATTGGTGTTAATGTTGAATTTGTTATTTCTGACGTTTGTCCAACTTATAATTTTATTTGTCCACCCATAAGAAAATTCTTTCCACCCTCTCAGACTGAGTAAGTTACTAACAAAATTAAAAAAAAAAATTTTAATTTTTTTTTTCTTTTTTTTGTTGGACAAATGTGGACCTATCTTGGACAAACGTTGACTGTTTTAAAATTTGACATAATAAAATGTTAAGATTCTGTTTTTGATTGTCCAACTCCTGAAATTGATTGTCCATCTGTTAAAAACGATTGTCCAACCTTGAAAATTGCAAAAAAGTGAAATCAGTTTCCTTGTCGTTGACTGTTTGAAAAATTGAATTAAAAAAAATATCAAGATTCTGTTTTTGATTCTCTAACTCTTAAAATTGATTGTTTACTGCCTCAAAGAGAAATGTTTTTTCATTTTTTTATTGAATTAGATTACAGAATGGAATTGTTTGTTGGACAAACGTGGACTTATCGTGGACAAACGATTTATGTAACCAGAACAGATAAATTAGCGTTTTTTAAATTTTTAGTGGTTTTAGACTTAAAAATGCGTTTTTTTTCATTTTTCTTGTTAACAAAAGGTGGACAAATAAAAATTTTTGTTGGACAAACGTGGACTTATCGTGGACAAACGATTCATGTAACCAGAACAGATAAATTAGCGTTTTTTAAATTTTTAGTGGTTTTAGACTTAAAAATGCGTTTTTTTTCATTTTTCTTGTTAACAAAAGGTGGACAAATAAAAATTTTTGTTGGACAAACGTGGACTTATCGTGGACAAACGATTCATGTAACCAGAACAGATAAATTAGCGTTTTTTAAATTTTTAGTGGTTTTAGACTTAAAAATGCGTTTTTTTTCATTTTTCTTGTTAACAAAAGGTGGACAAATAAAAATTTTTGTTGGACAAACGTGGACTTATCGTGGACAAACGATTCATGTAACCAGAACAGATAAATTAGCGTTTTTTAAATTTTTAGTGGTTTTAGACTTAAAAATGCGTTTTTTTCATTTTTCTTGTTAACAAAAGGTGGACAAATAAAAATTTTTGTTGGACAAACGTGGACTTATCGTGGACAAACGATTCATGTAACCAGAACAGATAAATTAGCGTTTTTTAAATTTTTAGTGGTTTTAGACTTAAAAATGCGTTTTTTTCATTTTTCTTGTTAACAAAAGGTGGACAAATAAAAATTTTTGTTGGACAAACGTGGACTTATCGTGGACAAACGAATGCAATATAGAAATTTGAAAAATTTTAATATGGGGCTCTCAACTTCACATAGCTGTTCATTCTTTTGCATTAAAATAACATTTTTTCAAACATTTTCATAAAATTTTCAAAATTATTAATTTTTTAAAAAAATTTTAATCATTTTTTTCTAATTTTGTTCTCATTTTATATTTTCAAAGATAGAAATTACTAAGCATCAAACAATTAATTTATCAGTTAACTAAAAATGTAAGTTGCTAAAAACCGGAGAAGTTCATCTCTTAAATTTTTTAACGACTTTTTTTCAGTTCATTAATTTTCCAAACTTATCGTCTAATACAATAATGAAAAAATCAATTTTCAAATAAAAACTAAAAAAAAAACTTATTTCAATATATCGAACAACGAATTATTATTACTCTAATTATTAATTAGATTATAATTCAATTTATAGTTTTATTTATATAAAAAAAAATCCAGAGTTTATCGAACTTCTCTTTAATTATGCAAATTTAATTATACATTACATTTCATGATTTTATTTAATCAGGGGAATATTTAATTTAGAGAAATTGAATTATTGCATCAGTTGTGTGTGTGTGTGTGTGTATTTAAGAAAGAAAAAAAAATGTAGGTAGTCGTTGAATCTGAGATTATAAAAGAAACTGATAAAGTATTGCGTTATAATGAAGAAAATTTAAATAGTCCTGATGTTTGAAAGAAAGAGAGAGAGAGAGAGACAGAGAGAGGGAGAATTGTATCGCCTTACAAGCGATCTCGTTTATATTTATAAAGTCAGTTGCGAATTGCAACAAAGCTGTATAATTTATGAATTCATCATGCCTCTCTCGTTCAACTGTCTGAATCGTCCCTGATAGTGAGAAGATGGTCCGATAGCGACAGACGTGCTTCGAATAAATGTCTAGTGTGTCTTGGTGGCCATCTTCTTTTTTAAGTTCGTGACCTTGCTTTATAATTTTTTTTTCTTTTCTTTTCTTTATATTCTTCTAATGTCACTTTCTCACCATCAATTATATTATATCATAAACATTTGATTTCATTTTCCATGAAAAAAAATTAAATTTTATCGTAATCCACAAAATTCTGAACGTTCGAATGAAGAAAATTTATATTTTTCAATTCAATTTTTCTAACTTCTTAAAATTAGCGTCGACACTTAGCGTTGGGATTTCTAGAAAATCACTAATAGTGATTTTCTATAAATCCCAACGCTAAGTGTCGACGCTAATTTTCACCTAAGAAATTATAAATATCCTAAATTATTCCGCAGAGCGCTTTTCTAAAAGAAAATGATTTCTTTTCAGTTTTGTGAAAAAGAAGCATTTTTTTCGGATTAAATATTTATTTCGCTATCGAATATACAATTTTTGTATGAAAATAAATTAAATATAATCGATAATTTGAAACGAATAAATTATTTTCCAGTCGTGGAACCAAACTGTCTGGCGTGATATAGAAAAAATGCACGAGAAAAAAAAGCTATCAATTCACTATCAATATATATTGCAAATTAGTAGTTCACGTGATAAAATTTGTTATTCAATATATATAATTCAGTTTTAGGAATACGAAAATTATTCGAAAAATTTTTTTGCTTGAAATTTACTTGGTACATAGATAAGATTATACACATTTTAAACTGTATAGTTATGGATTGATTTTTTTTATCTCTTTCCTATAATTATTGAGCATAAAAGATCATTTCTTGTATACTATAAATTCAATTTAAAAACAGATGTTCCTTTTTTCATTGATAATCCACTTTTTATAATTTTTCTGAATAAGTCTCAAATCACGAATAAGAAATTTGCATGTTCATTATTATTATAATTGGCATTATTACTACTATTGCCAATAATAATAATAATCATTATTATTATTAATATTATTTTTTTTTAATTATTATTATTATTTTTTTAATTATTAATTTATTATATATAATTTATTATATATAATTTATTATATTTATTATTAATTTATTATATTCCACCTTTTTCTAAATAACGAAAAATACTGACAAAATAATTAATTTAATTTGAAACAAGAAATAAAATATATTTTCAAATTAGTGATTAAAATTGAATAAATATAATTATTTTTTTATAAGAAGAAATAAATTTATAATTATTTATATATCAATGTTAGAAGAACACGTGTTCGCGTTTTGATTACTGTAACTCTGCATATAATGCACGATTGTACAATTTTTCTATATATATAATACATACATTGAAGTGTTAAGTATTTTATTTCGCTTCCTATGCAATTATTTTCACTCGAAGACAATGACATAGAAGTGATTATTAATCTAATATTTATTTTTTATTCTCCCAACAAAAATATGTTACTTATTTTCATAATGACAATAATTATCTGAATTATTTAAATACTAATTCTGCTTTTTTCCCTATATAAGTAATTAGGATGTGAAATAAAAAATTTTAAAATCCCTCACAACAAATATTACATTAATTAATTAACATTAAATAATAATACAAAAAACCGGAAACAATCTAAATTAATAGCAATAATAATGATAAAAATAATATAATTATATAAATAATAATAATAATAATAATAATAATAATAATAATAATAATAATAATAATAATAATAATAATAATAATAATAATTTAACATTAAATTACAACTTAATCATTTAAAAAAAAAATTTGATATTCAAAATGAATTTCATTTTATTATAAAAAAAGACTCACTGAATAAATTAAAAAGAAAACTTAATCAGTGAAGTTATCAGTGATTATAACCCTGTGTGGGAAGAGTTAATCACTTCAAGAGTAAATCAATAGTTATAGATGTTAGTATGTATATCCTTGTGTATTAAAGCTAATATATGAACGTCCATAAGAACAAAACTTTTTTTTAAGTCGATTAAAATAATGTCGCAAACTGTTTATACACCTGAATATATTCTCTAAATAAACAAACTGAATCGTATAGTAATTGATTAAGCCTTTTATTATTAGTTGATAATTTATTTTTTCATTTAAAAAGAAAATAGTTCACAGTCAAATATAAACGAAGTTTTCTATTATATTATTTGTAGTTTATTTTAGAAATTGTATGTGTACTAAAAATTATGACAAATATTTACTACATTTTTTATTAAATAGAGGAAAATTTGTCTACTTATTGTACTCAATGTTTAAACTATAGAGAAAGACACTACAAAAATAAGAAAGAGAAAAGAAAAAATAATACGAAAAATGGAAAAAATAACACAGAAAAATGTATATATATAATTGTAATATCTACAGATGTCTAATATTATTAAATTTTATATTTGATAAAATTGAAATTTTTTAAATTTTAATCCTAGTCATAAATAAATTAAATATTTCAGTATATATGATAAAGTTATGCTACTTTTATATATTCTCTTATCGAGAAATGTCTTTCACTTGCGACAGTATTAAAAATAGTTTTCACATACACTTTCAAAGAGTTTAAACAATAAATTCTTGTATACGATAAACAGTAGACTCTTTGGTTTGTTTAATAAAATATAAAAAAGACGAGTAAAATAAACGAGTAATAAATGATTACAAATTATTCCAATTTTTAAGAGAGAACATATCAGACAGACGTTTAAAATTGCACAACTAAAAATAATTCCAAATCAATATTTCTTGATGCTAAACTCAAACAGACTTCTTGTCTGTGAATTCTGAGGTTATAAAATATTTAATATAACAATTGAATATCACTGACAAATTAATTAAAATTATTTAATCTCTAATTAATTATGTTTCTATTTCATTAAAATTGAAAATGCCAAAACAAAGAGACAATGTATTGTGTTCAACTGAGTAGTTCCTTTCTAAAATTAATATTTCCCTTCGCATAAGCATAATACGAAACTTGTTAATTTTATATAGTGTTGGTTTTCCATTTGGTTTTCATAAATAATGGAGAAATTAACAGAAGTAGCATTATACTCTTACAAACACGGATTAAAAATATAGATTTTTTAATAAATCTTGAGATCAAGTACAGTTTAGAAATTGTACGGAGTGACATCTGCAGAAAATTGTTTAAATAATAAAAATTAATAGTTTCAACTAACACAAAAATTGTACTAGTTTGGATGTTTGGTTTGTTTGATGGATGGTACCCACTAGTATTAACTAGTTCATCTTATCCATTAACTAAATGAGTTGAACTAGTTAACATCTTATCCATTTCGTAAATGAGTTGAATTTATAACGAAAAGTTGAGAACGCATTCCTAAAATCAAAAACGCATTCCGTAACCGAAAACTCATTAGTCTGCATTTCCAGTAAATGGAATTTTACGACACAACTTCATTTAGTGGAATTTTATAAAAATTTTTATTGAAAACTAAATTTGAGAGCTAATCACAAATGAATATGATCGACTTGGGACTGACTAAAAGATTGTAAAACGTGAAAAGTGGAAAATAAGTGCTGGAGTGGGAACAACGTTAGTGAGAGAGAAATTTCTCTGTTGTTATTCAAAACTCAAGCACTATAAATTCCGCTTCTCTTTATAGTTAAGAATCTTAGGTACCAATTATAGTTTGTAAATAAAATCAACTTTTTTCGATGACGACAGTATTTATAGAGATGAAATTGTAAAGCACTCGATAGCATCTTACAGAAAGGAATCAGATTTCCGGTATTATCAGTCTTATTAGTAGTAGTATTGAACAATCTTATTAGTACTTATATTAATCACTCTTATTAGTTCTAATATTAACAATCATCCTCATTAATACTAACACTATTATCAGTATTGATTTGGGTGATTAATGCTGATAATAATAATAACTAAAGCACTAAGAATATTATTATTAATATCAGTATTAATTTTGGTGATTAACCCTCCGTTTGACACATCTGTTGTTAATCGAAAGATGTAGTTTTCTACCTTATATCTCAAATTTTAGGTATAGACTTTTTTGACTATTATTTTCTTATAGTGTTTAGGCAAAACTTTAGCAAAAATTTATCACTAAATTGTTAGGTATGTAATGTTTATAAAACTATACCTTAGAGCACAAGTTCCTAGTTTTCCTAATCTATATAAAATTTAAATAAATATTAAAACCGTAAGGATCTGTTCTGGACCCGAGTGTCAGATGGAGGGTTAATACTGATTCGAAACAACTTGAATACGCTGATGATGAATCAATGCCATATCGACAAAATTTCACTAATTCATCTGTTAATACATCAGGCTAATTGAGTTACACTCGCTAATTCATCTGAAGAATACAGACTAATTGTGTTACAATCACTAATTAATCTGCAAATGCAGGTTAATTAAGCTACAAGCGCTAATTCAACAC
Source organism: Leptopilina syphax (assembly GCA_032872505.1). Classification (NCBI taxonomy): domain Eukaryota; kingdom Metazoa; phylum Arthropoda; class Insecta; order Hymenoptera; family Figitidae; genus Leptopilina; species Leptopilina syphax. The sequence continues at coordinate 35,972,695 of CM065469.1, forward strand.
TTTAGAAAAATGGATAGTAAAAAGATGGTGCACACTATTGTTATAGTCGATAACATCAAAAATGGGATGCATACAATAGTATACTACTCCGTACAATACAGAGGTTATTACAATCTAGAAGTTTAATAACTTCTTCTTAGATGCTAATGCATCTATTACAATCTAGAAGTTATTACAATCTAGAAGTTATTGCAATCCAGAAGTTATTACAAACTAGATGTTATTCCGTACAATCTTGGTGTTATTCTGTACAATCTGTATATTGCACTTGATACAATCTTTAATCCGTATTTGTAGCACTAAGAATGATTATACCGATACTATTATTATTATTAAACCAAACAACATTTTTCTCTCCTTGAAATTAAGAGAACAATACCACTTCTGGTTGAATAATGATCTTTCTAGTCCTGCTTGAATAATAATCAACTGTATAAACAATTAATTGTGGTAATATATTCATAAACATAAAGTATGCATGAGAGAAACCTAATTGGGTCCACGTAATAGATGACCGAATAAGACAAGGGGGAATAGTACAACACAGGGTGGCTTTTCATTATACATCAGAATGAAGTTGCTCCTGTATCATATTCATTAAAATCAATACAGTCTTCTTTCGTCAAGTATTGATAGCACTCCTAAAGATTCACTATTTCCCTCCTCGCACCCCCAACAACATGTCGGCTATTGGATTTCAGCTAGTTTTTCTGAGTGTCGATGAGGGCTATAAGGGACAGAGGTAACACGAGTGTCACGTGGTTGTTGAACGACTTTATGCTATCCAAGTCGTATCCATTGAGTAAAGTTTTGCCAGGGCGGTGGTATCGGGTCTCTCGCGTCGGTGCATGAACACGAGTAATGGTTCCCCTATGTGTGTTACATACATATAGGGGTGTGTTTCACAGACACTAAAAAAGGGGGTGGTAGTGGTGGTGGTGGAATCAAGGAGCACTGAGAGAATGAGGGTGGGAAATATCAAGTGCGGAAGTGGGGAAAATGTGCGCGGACACGAAACCTCCTGCATCGCGGTTGACGACAACTTTGGCGTCGAACCCCTGGAGACGAGGAGAAAGAAGAGCTCTTGAAAATCTGGCTCAATACTCAGGAATCTTTTTCTTCTCGTCTCAAATGACCACTACTCACAAAAATATGATATCAAAAAAATTCCACAAAGATTCTTCGTTTTTTTTCTCCTCTTTCTTTTTTCGGATGAGATTCAGTGTCTCTTGTATACCGAAATTCCATAATGGCTGAGTGCACTCACCGAAGTTGCAGCAGCTACTTCTCTCTCACTAACACAATAAATCCATTGTGAGAGGATTCCTGACGGCGCATTCCGCGTGTACGTACTAACGTACGGGTACGAGGGTGTACGACTCACGGAGGTTCGGCTCGACTCGTTTGCGGATGTCGTCACGAGGCGAGGAGAGAGGAGTTTTGTTGGAGAGTGAGAGGGAAAGGGAGGGAAAAGAAAGGGTAGGGTTCGGGAAGAAGAGCGAGAATGAGAGTAAAGGAATAGTGTGAGAAAGAGAGAATGCGCTACGTGTGTGAGTGAAAGAAAAAGAATGTGTTTGTATATGTGTTGGAGGGAAGTGACGGAGGGATCGAGGGGCAGGAGAAGACGAGCAGAGAGACGGTGAAGCGTAAGAGGGTAAAGGGGAACAGAGGAGTAGCGAGTATTAGAAGGGGAAGATAGGAAGAGAGTGAGAGAGTAGTACTCGCGTATGGTCGCTGTATAAATAGACAAGAGGCGATAGGCGGTATAGTGAACCTCCTAGGCCAGGTAGTAATAAATGCTCGTACAGCACGACCAAACTGCATACTTCGGTCCTACCGACTCGCAAACTCATTCCACCTCCGATATGTACATGAGCGATATTTCTGTATGAATGTTTCAATGTGTTTATGCAAATGACACATATGCGAGGGGCGTACAAGTGTTGGTACGTACATGTGGTACGAGTATGCATACGGCAGCGTAAGTTTGCAGTACATATGTGTAACATATCCGTACAAATAAAATTACACACAAATATCGCTGGTAGGTGTCCTCCTACATGTTGGACACATACACAAATGCGACTGTATGGTGACAGAGGAAGGAGGCTCACATTAAAAGCTGTAAAAAAAGAGCAAGAGACATAGAGAGGAAGAGTTTGATACGCACCAAGTGACACACACACTCACGTAGTTTTCACTGCACCATACTGATATTGTGGTTGCTTTACCCTCTCCCGGGTCATGGGTAAATAAACACAGTAAACTAAGCCGAATCCCGGATCGTGACGGCGTTCGTTTTCATAAAGCACCTCTCGCGATTGCCAATTGTTTTGTCACTGATTCTTTATGAACTAATGAGGAATCTAACGATAAGTAAATAAGATCGATTTGAGCAATTACCGTGCGTAAACGCGAGCCATCGTAGTTCCAAATTATTGACATCTTCCCCGCTCCGCACACTCCTGGGGACCACACATCACACACGTACACGTATATCAGCGTATATAGTTACTTGCTGAATTGCTCAAGTGAACTGACTTGACTACTCCAATCCAATCCACACTGGATTGAAGGAGTGCGCACACAGAGTTCCTTTCAGGCGCACACTATGCTAAGCGGCGCGCGCAACTACGACATCACCGCACTACGTACGAACGAAAGAACCGTGGAATTCACACACCAACAAGGAGAGAGGGGATCCCTCACTCTGCCGGACCCTCCAACACCTACGCATATAGCCAGCCAAGCTCAGCCAAACATACAACCAGGAGAAGAATAGCCTAGTCTCAGGAACGGCTTGCCTCAGTTTTGGCCCCAGGCTGCCACACTTCTTCCCATACCAGACATCCAACCAAAGATTTAAGAGAAATATATCTGAAAATAGAATAACCTGACCATGTTGGAGCATGATAAAAAAGACAATAACCAATACTCCACACACGAAAAATTCTAGATATTTAAAATTAAACTAGTCATTCGACAAACCTAGGTCAGGTTCCATATCATATTTTATTCCCTCCTTTAAGTAGGAGCGAAATTCACGATAAAATTCTCGCAAACTGTTTGATTTTTCAACAAGTTATTAGGAGGACTACACAGTCTACCCACTGCGCAATAAAAAATAAACAAATCTCACTGCGCATCCCAGAATCCAATTATAACCTTTCTACGCAAAAATTTCCCCCACCCCCCAGGCAAAAAAAATAGTCTGCGCATGCGTGATAGATCAACCAATAGGCCAATACACCCTTGCGTGTTACTATGGTAACTCACAAAGTAAAAGAAGAAGAAAAAATTCTCCATTTCTTTTACTCTTATGGGTCACCATAATAATCACGTTTCTCATGCACTCACAAGAATCATCCTACCGGCGTACACTTGCTTAAGTTTCGAATGACCTTCCTCTCCTGAAACCGCAAGTTGTTTAAAGAAAATTGTAGTTTGACCTTGTAGAAAGATGCAGAAAGATCTCTAAAATAAATTTCACTCCAATTAAATGAAATTATTTTTGAAGAAAGCCTTCTTAACCTTCAAAAAAAAATAAATAAATAAAACCAACATGACGATCATACAATAATTCAGAGAACAATAGCGAAAAAAATGATTGTTCCATCATAAGTGTTATGAGCAATTAATAAACAAAACAATTTAAAAGATTGCAGCAATTTTATAATTAGTAGGTTAACTCAGAATCTCTCTATGTCTATTATAGTAATCAACATTATACTCTATGATTACTACGATAAAAACATAAATAATAAGTATTTCGAAGTCATATGTGTAATTTCTACATTATATCGTTTTCAACTATATTCAACACAAAATGTATTTATTTACCTAAATGTCTATTAAATCTTGTCTTTATTTTCCTATAACAAGTTCTGTTACTTACATACTATTAAAAATTTAAATTATCCGATTGAAATTGTATAGAGGAGTAAATGAATAACTCAGGGACAATTAAATCTATTAAAGTATTTTAAGTCTTAATTCTCAGTTAAAGAAGTAGATAATTGCTCATTAGCAATTAACAAGGTTATACATATGCTATAATCTTTTTTCCCTACACCACAAAAGTTAAGATTTAAATAAATTTTTATTAAATTAAATGAGCTTTTAATTAAGAGAGAACGAGAGAGAGAAAAAGAGTCATTCCTAAATATAAAATTTATAAAGTTATACGAGATCACGAAACGCGTCTAAACGTGTTTAATCTGGCAAGTTAACGAATACACTGTCGGATGTTATCAAGGCAAGCTCTCTTTCAAAAAGTCTGCGTCAAATGTTCTAATACTATACACGTATAATAATCCTTATTATGCTGTCGTCGCTGATATTTTAATCCAATCTTATCCAATTTGTGGCTGAGGCAAAGAATATAATTCTCGCCATTTATTTATATATATTAAATAAATTAAAAATCGTTCATTAAAAATTTGGGTAATTTTAACATTCTTTTTATTGGAAATATATCAATTTTATAGTAAATTAATTATCAAGAGATATTAATTAATACGATGATTGACATTTTATATTTTCTCTCGTTTGGAAAATTTTTTGGCGCTTACAAATCTAATGTCCTTTTTTTGTATAACCATATCTATTATCAGATTTCTTTTTAATATTAGATGAATCTTTTTTGGTATCAATAAAAACTGCGAATCAATATCTAAACTGATTCATATTTTTGATGCCTTAATAAGAAATACAATTATTCAATTATTGAAAGTCATTATAGAATATTTTACATGTCAGGAATCTTTTACAAAAAGAGCTAATTTTCTTTGGGAATAATAATAATTCTGATAATATGAGAAAATATAATCAGATTTAGCTCATCAAGTCTCACCGAATTACAGTTGAAAATAGACCTCAGGATATGAATATTACATACATATTTGCTCCAAGTCTAGAGTTACGAATGTGATTCTAATTAATGCAATAAGAGTTGTTTTTACCCCAAAGATTGTACATAAATCAGCATAATTTTGCAAACGATTATAATTATTTGCTAAGCAGCATTTCTAGAGAAAAAGTATTTATCTATAACATTGGAATTATTAAACAAAAATCAAAATTAAAACAAATAAGTAATAAAAGACAATTTTTTCGTATTATGATAAAACTGAAAGAATTCTATTCCTTTTGTAATTTGACATTATTGTGACAATAAAACAAAATGAGTGTCTATAAATGCAGGTTTTTAATAAGATGTACATACAAGCCTCGACACTTAAGACCTTATTGTTCAACCAGCCAAATAAGGAAATAAGCTGATTTATAAAACATGAAGAACGACAGTAGACTTGCTTTGAGACGAAAATTAATTTATGGCAAATAATTTTAAATGCTTTTCTTGGTAAACAAATTTATATTCTCAAAATCAATGCGTTTTCCTGTAAAACTGACTCTTTCTTAGTTTGTAATAGTCTCATCTGAAACAATCTCTATTCAAAAAATTCCTGTAATGCATCCTATGCATGCAGACAAGAAGTAGCGTTACATTGTAAAAAGTACAAATTTTCTAAAATTTTACTAATAGAATTTATTGATGCTAATATAAATTCTTGAAATTGAGAGAATTTACGATTATAACATAAAATAAATACTCTATCAGACTTGTTTTTATTAAAGAGAAATGAATAATTGTTTTAAGCATTTAAAAAAAAGGAAGAAAGATAACGAGTATTAAGGAAATTGTACAAGTAGCATTACTACTCTTCAGTAGATAGAAAATGAATCATTGAAATAGTTATGCAAAATGAAATGCAAATATACACAATGTATATATAGTGATTCAAGCACGAGGCTTTCGACCTCCAATCATGCTTAGTCTCGAGAACGACATATACGCGATTATGATGGTTTAAAGTAACAGTAGCGCCTCTCTCAAATACTATACACAAAGTTAGCATGTAGGTATTACAAAAACGTATATCTACGCCACACCTATTTACACACAAGTCTTTTTATACATATATACATATATATTTATGTGCATTATATACTTAACGCTATACACTTCAAAACCCCAAACAGGGCCGCATAAATAAAATATCTCCTCAACAACTCATATATGCCATAATGTCTGTAAACTTCTTTCAAGAACATATTATACACTCTTCCAAGAATATCTATAAGTCCTAAAGAACCTAGTAAAAAAGCTTTTATATCCCTTTAAGACCAAATGTCTTTTCATATGCACATGGAAATAATGAATGATCGTTTGTTTCTGTATCTATATAACACTTTTTTTTATTATTCTGCATTTAGCATCCATAACAATTAGTGACAATTAGTGCATTGATCTATACGTATCGGAAAAAATGTCAGACTAAGACGGGATTTGATTATTACAAATTAAAATTGTTACGGTTGCTATAATTAATGCTGCTGTAATTATTATTTACTAATGATGAACTGATATGTGCAAAAGCAAAAAGGTCATTCTGAAATCTTTTTTAAAATCTGTAACTCTAGTCTTCGATCTACTTATCTAAACAGAAAATTAATATTCCACGAAATAATTATATTTTCGTATGTGTCGTTCTTATCAGTTTATGTTGTGGATTTAAATACATCTCTTATTACTTGGATTCTACGAATAATCTACAATAATAGAAAGAAAATTGTTATACATGTTCTGCAAAATCCTTTTGAAATCTGAAGTGTAAAAAAATTTCTGAAATTGTTTTCAAGCAGAAAAGAGCAGAAAATAAAGTAATCAATAAAATACAGCAATCAGTTTGATTCTAAATGAAAGGACCAAAATCTAAGCAGCAAAGAACAAAATAGCTGCACCCATATTTTTATTTTTAATAGAAGATGCAAAATTTTAGCAGTAAACAACAAAATACAGCATGCAGTTCGAACAGAAGAACCAAAATTTAATCAGAGAGCAGAACAAAGCATAACAAAATTGATTCTTAATTCGTTTGGACCAACAGTTAATTTTTAAAGAACCAAAATTAACAATTAAATAAATTAAGGAAGAACCTTATTAGTTTGTGGATGCATCAAGATTTTCAACCAATTAGGAAACTAATTAAAAGTTCTAGCACTACTTTTTATATATTAAAAGAAATTTTTGGAGATTCTCTTTCATCTTTTCTCTTTACACGGGAAAAACTGGGAATAACGCACCACCCCTAGCGAGTACTTGCGTATAGAAAAGAGTACTTTTCTGTGCCATCTGACGAGCGCACTGTTCTTTGTAAAGAGTAAAGCCTATATAGCTAGCAACCAATCGAGAAAACGCCTCTGGTACCTATGAATTCTCGACTTCTGGAACAAGCTATAGTCTTGTTGCTAAGGGGAGGGCTTCTACAACCGCGTAACGAAAGTGGTCATTCATTAGAAGCAAAAGCTTTAACAAGAGTTTTAAGATCACTGACTTCCTGCAGAGAAATTCACCACCTGATGAAGGGTCAATAATTAATTTTTCCCCCTTGTACTTTATACCTTCCCCGCCCAATGCTGTAAACACAATTTGTAATATTTCTCTATACAGAAGAAAAGATTATCTATTCATTATTTTTAGAAATTACAATTCTAAATAGTAAATACTATATACAAAACAAAGAAAAGTGTGTTATGCAACGTAAAAAAAAGTGATGCGGTATAAAAACGAAAGATAAAGAAAGATGTTAGGAACAAACGTACTCAATAAAACCTGTTACTTCCTATGTGGAGAAAGGAGTTTGGTTTATACGATTGCTTAGTGTACTATAGTTTACAAACGGGTGACTCATGGAAAATCTTGGTGATCAGTAATAGTGTACAACTCGAGCAAATGACACACACTCGTGCACGCAAATACTTCAATGAAAACGCTGGCTCTTTCTTTTATTATATGCATTAGCCTCTGGTGCACCAACTTATCACAAATTATACTTAATACTCAAAAAGTACAATCAATAAATTTTCTCCAACTCCAATATATACAAGTGCATTAAAATCATGTTTAAAACCACACTGACTAATAATACTTAAAGTACAAAGACTACTTGTTATAAAAACTTCGTATACTACCACAACTATAAAAGAAGTCTATACCACTCGGAAAAATACACCGGTGCAAAACGATTCTGAATGGAAACTTAACATCCAAACGATAAAAGAAAAAGAGAATGGTCGAAACTGATAATTAAACATTACAATCTTTCAATGGCATACATTAAAAGCATAAGGAGAAAAAAATATGTTAATGAAACTTTATATACTAAAAACCTAACCATACTCTCTAAATTCCTTAAAGTGAAATTGAAATCTTCCGGAATTAAATATTTTAAAATCAAAGTCTCAACAAAAATTAAAAAAAAAGAAAATAATTTTCAAGTTAAAAGTAACAAAATCAATTTAATTTGTAAATAATATATTGTTCCATTTCGAGATTCTGCTTCATTTATAATGTACATATAGTCAATTGTGGGTCGTATCAGTTTCATATATTTTTCCCCTCCTTACATTTTGTATATAATTATAATTAATTTCTCATTTAACACCCACGCTTCCAGTTTTAACATATTATCCATACCGCGTAAAGTGTTGTTGAATTTATCAGATTTCTAAACAGAATATTTTTTTTTTTGATGGAAAAAAACCCTATTAACCATAAACAAATGCGAGTGTAGAAATTTAAAAAAGGTATCTTATTGCATTGCTTAAATATTTTTATAGCATTCAAATTTCTATGATGTAAAAAACGGAGAATTTAATTATTCAACTACTATATTGCTATGCAGTGTGTGAGAATTTCGCAAACAAATATTATTATTGCATAATAAATAGTTTATGTAAATGTAAATATTTTCAAAATTAGATTTGGATATTCATTCGGCAATTGTGAGCAATACTGTATTCGAACTTAAAATCTTCGAAAAAATTGTTTAATTGTTTTGAATTCGCAGAAAGAAAAGAGTTTTCGAGGCTCAGAGTAGGCTCTGACCTCAAGGACCTAAAATATCCAAAATTAGGTTTGATGCTAACTGCAGAGACCCAATAGACGTTAGTAGAAATTATCAAAATTATCTTTTTTTGTAAAAATTACTTGAGGGATGGTAAAGATTTATTCGGGAAATGATAAATATTTATGTGCAGCAACTTCAGTCAGGTCTCTCAAGTTGGCATCGACGCTAAGTGCCGAAAACTATTAGGGTTTTTGGGAATTAAAGTATAATCACTGTTTTTTGTCACTGTTTTCATTTATGTACGATATTAAAATTCAGACCAGAATTTAAAACTAAAACCCACGATCAACAATTTAAAACAATTTCAATCCTTTTGATTGCACAGAAAAACCTTTTTTTCGACGCTAACTTCACGGATCTCTTTTTCTTCGTTGCAAATTCTCAACAATACCCTAAAAAAAATCACAAATCACAATAATTCTCTAAAATCATAATCTGAATGAAAAAAAAAATTTGTTTCGAAACATACATATGACTGCGAAATTGAAACAAGGAGAATTGTTTTATTACATATATAGAGATAGTGAGTGTAAGTACAATATATTAACGTGTGTCTCATTCTTTGCGCTGATTTAGTATGCCAGCTGTGTAAGAATAAACGTCGATTGAATATCTATAAATGACTCCTACACGAATATTGAGGATAGAATAGAGAGACCGGGGGGCATACATATACATATAAGTGTGTATATAAGTAAAGTGGTGAATAGTAAATGTATTTTATTCGTCATGTCGCTTTAGAAGGTGAGGCGAAGTCAGTGAAGTGAGTCTAATTACGAGCTAGACAATAGACTGTGCTAAAGACCTCGAATTGCAATATCACACACAATAATATTATAGTAATGCAACTGTCTATTTGAATTCGTATTCTATTGAAAGTAGGCAACCCGGCTATTACGCTCCTGACACTGAGACGTTGTTGAATGAGTTGCTTGGCTATTGGTCGATGTTGGATCATGTGCGCAACTCTGCGTTTCATTCTCTCTTTCTAACACAATTCGTTTTCGTTTATGTATATACCACTTTCCACAAATCTGATTTTTAACACTATATTATATTTGATATATGTACTTTATTCAGAAAATCTATCAAAGTCTATAGAAAATCTACAACTACAAATCTTGATCTTACAAATAAAAAATCATATCAAATTTTTAATTTGTGAAGTTTATTATTACCACTTTCAATAAGTATTAGTTTTTATTTGGAATTAGTTCGAAAGCATAAGGTTTTCAATTACGAAGCCTAAATCACTATTAACTTGAAAGCATCAAATTGCAACGAAATCAAAAATGTGGATCAGATCGGAATCTGATACAAATTCGTATCAATTTGAAACACTTTCGTATTAATTTGATACTTTCAAAAACACTGTGTTCTAATTATTGAATCGTGTATAGATTCCAATCAAGTGTGGAACTAGCAGCTGAGGATGGCAAAGAAAAGAAGAATTAAAGAAGAGTTTGTCAGATTTTATATATATTTATCATCAATGAAAATAACATCTTTTTTTCAACTTCTTTTCCAACGAAAGAACATAAATTTTTGAAAAGATACTTGTTCTGTTTACAAATGCGACAAATATATTTGTATTTACATCAGTGTATTAAATATCGCGCGCAAAGTTCTATGTATACTGTAAATGAAAATCTGATTTGGAGGAAAATGACTTTGGATCAAAAGATCTGGAAGATGTATCACACGTCTCAAAATCGCTGCTTTTGTTTAGGATAAACGTAGGAAATGATGAAAGGAAGAACACAATAGCTTATGCACGTCGCAGGAGAATAATAAATCATCTCGAAAGAGGAAACCTGCTTGCAGCAAGCGACTAATGCGACAAAAGGTTCCTTTTTCTACAAGATAAATATTCCTATACAGCATTCAAAAAAAAAAAAAAAAAAAATACTTTTAGCAAGATAATAACAATTTTTTGAAGTTCCCCTCCAAAAGAAACAATTTACGCACTTTTTACCCTATTTTGCTTTAGAAACATCTATACATTATTCTTATTTTTAATTAGATCGGTATTCTCTCCTATGACAAAAAGAATATTTAGTCTAAATCTCGAGCCAACTGAACATTTTTACAAAATTATTTTTATCAGTTTTAAATACTGACTAATGACTATTAACTATTAACTAAATGCTAAATGTTAACTAAAAGCTAACTCACTCAAAATTGTGAATCTTATCAATAAATCTTTCTCTTTCTATCAAAGACATTGGGAATTAATTCTTATTTTTATAGTTTAACAAGTTTATTAAAATCCATTAATCCTTGCATAAATTTTTCCAGTTTTCTATATAAATTTCAATTAAACATTGCACTACATCTTTTAAAAGTCTCAAATAGCAACGAGTTGATACTAAAAATATGGAACAAATCATAAATTGATGCAAATTTTTGGTATCAACTTATGATTTGATCAAAATTTTTGATATCGATTTGGTATTCAATATGATATTAATTTACTCCTTTTAAGAAATGCGACTAAAATTTGAATCTAACTGGAAATTTTCTTAAAGCACTATCATCTATGTTAATATGTAACAAATCATAAATTGATGCAAATTTTTGGTATCAACTTATGATTTGATCAAAATTTTTGATATATCGATTTGGTATTCAATATGATATTAATTTACTCCTTTTAAGAAATGCGACTAAAATTTGAATCTTACTGGAAAATTTCTTAAAGCACTATCATCTATGTTCCATCGTACTGCTACTTCACTTGAAGTGGAATTTTAAAATGATTCAAATTTCCAGTGTTAGGGTCACAAGATTTTCCTTTTAAAACAACATTTTGTATTTTGTACAATTAAATATGTAGTTTAAAACAAATTTCGTGTCCTTACACATGAGAACAAACGGTGAAAATTGTATGTGTATAGAAAATAATTCTCCATCTGTCTGAACAAAACATTCAACTTCACTTATAACCCTATTCACATATTGTGGGAACTGGAACTTCCTTTTTCTCAAGTAACAAGGTGCTGAAGAAATATGCCTACATAATTCCACATATTCGCAATATTATTATTATTATTATTATTATTATTATTATTATTATTATTATTATTATTATTATTAATATTAATATTATTACTAATATTATAAATATAATACAACTAATATTATAAATATAACACAACTAATATTATAAATATAATACAACTAATATTATAACTATTAGTATTAGTATTATTACTATAGATATTTTCATACCATATCAATTTTTAAATAAAAATATTTCACCCATTTTTAAAAAGAAACTCTTCTCTCTATAATAATCGATTTGTTCGTCTATTAATATTAAAAAAAATCGATATATTCAAGAGGTGCAAAAATTTATATTAAAAAAAAATTACTGATTAAGTAAAGATAGAAACATTAGCCTTTTAAAAATTTAGTAAAAATATTAAATTGTTAAGAATTAAGGAAAGCTAACTTCACCTAAACACAGTTTTCTTGAAATTGTGAAATTGATACTAAAGTAGATCAAATTAATGTCAAAAATTTGGATTAATTTTTTATTTGATCTGCATTTTTGGTATCAATTCGTTGCAATTTGATACTTTTAAGTTAAGAGTGAGAAGAAAAACCTTTTTGATGCTTAGCGTCGACGCTAAAGATCAACAAGTTTTTTCCTTCGGCGAAACCAAAGTTAAAATTTTCGCTAATTTTTAATAGAAAACTTGTTTGTTTATTTAGTTTAATTGTTTTTACTACTTTAGCCATTTTTCACTATGTATGTAAAAATATATAAAGAAATAGTCATTTTTACAATTTCAGCGTTATATTAGATAAGAGAAAAAAAATAAAAAATTGAAGTCAGGAGAAAAATGTCTACCTCTTTAATGGATTTAAAACGAAAGGAAAGGATATATCTGGAATGTTTTGTCATGAATACCTTAAAAAAATAAAAAAGCACACTATATATATATGTATATATATAAATGAAAAAATCGGATACGGTAGAGAGAAGATTAGACTTTTATATAGCACCCAGTGAATTCCCTCAACCATAAGGCTGGTCGTTGAGTGCGTGTTTTTTTTTTTCAGTCGTTAGACAGGTTTTAACGCCAGGAAGTCATCATCGTCTGGTATTATTTCGCATATTCCGGTGTAATCAGAAGAGCAAAAATTGAACGCGATATTAGAGTTATATTTCACTTTTTTTTGGGACAAAATTCTATTGTCTAGTACTGGACTTAATTCATTCATACGATTTTATACTTGAAAATTAGTTCAAGGACCTAAAGTTCCTTTTAGCGTCGAAAATTATTTTCGACGCTTTTATTTCGGATGAAAATTTTGTACTTAATATTTTTAATTACCAATTAATTACAATTATGATTCAATATTAGTTCTAAAAAAAGTCACAACTTTGATGTTTTTAAATATTTATATATAATTTAGGATTCAATAGCTAAAAAATTTGGTAATTAATTCATATAGAAAAACGATTCAAACTAATGATGGTACTATTTTAGGCGCAGTAATGATTTCCTTGTACGAAACAGCAAGATATATATATATATATATATATATATATATATATATATATATATATATATATATATATATATATATATATATATATATATATATATATATATATATATATATATATATATATGTTGAAAATTTACAATTTCGAGTATATAGGTTACAGACATTAATTACAATGCAGTCTATACTAGATTGATACTATGGTGACCAATAATATTCCTCGAAGCTCAATTTTGCAATGTTAATTTGGTATTATTTCGAAAATTAATATTAGTTTATTTCCATATTATTTAATATATAATTTTCATATTTCATACTCCAAATTATACGTAATAATTTCAAAATAAATTTCAAAACCTTAAAATTCCAAACTATTAATTTTGAAACTAGCGTCGACGCTAAATGTCGATGACAACTTCAAAGACGCCTGTCTAAAGTTTCTATGCACATTTATAATTTTTTAAAAAAAAATTTTTACTACCTTTGAAGTAATTTTCACTAAAATGATAATTTTGATAATTTCTACTAACTTTTATTGGGTATCTGCAGTTAGCGTCAACGCTAATTATGGATATTTTAGAACCTTCAAGTCCGAGTAGACTGCGAGCATCGAAAATTCATTTTTTGTTGCGAATCCTAAACAATTAAACAATATTTTCAAAGATTTTACATTCGAATACCGTAGTAAAATTTTCAGTGATTTTTTTAGTGTGATTAGTGTCATTTTTTAACCTAAAAATTCAAATCGTTTTTTCAAAGATTTCAAATTCGAATAATATTTCACAATTTGCTCTATTTTATAAAACATTTACTAAATTAATAAATTTATATTCAAAAGTGTTACTATAAAAGTGTTAGCCAACTCGTTTGCTATTATTAAATTTCAATTCTCTGAACTTTCAGAATTTCTACATGTTTATAAAAAATGTAAACTATTCTGACACTGGACCTATATATTTTCTTCTCTCGGAGAAATATATATTTTAAGAGAGACGACAGTATTGTATATCTCAACAATGGCGATCGTAACTGAAGATCAATAAAACTCCAATATTCTATACGATGCTTGGACGTAATATTATTTATTTGGTAACAATCCAACAGGCCGACGCACTTCGGTTAATTTTACATCGTCGTAAATTGACGTTATATTAGTGGAAGAAATGTGTTTTCATCGTAATTCAAAAGCGCAGTTGTACTTTAAATAGTGTGCCAAAAAGTGAAAAATTTTAAATCAAAAACTAAAATTAAAAAAGGTAAAAAATATCTTGGAAAATTGCTCAAATTTATAACGGTTAAAATTGTCAATCAGAAGTTAGCGTCGAAAGCTATGATTTTAGGTTTTTAGCGATAAAAATGTCACTAATTTAACATCTTTTATTTACCTAGGGAGTTGGAAAAATTTTCCAGGCCATTATCTCAGACTAAAAGTTTCGAAAAAATTGTTTTCCACGCTTAGTGTCGCTCTCTAAATTTGAATTAGTAAAAATGTTTAATAATTTGAATTAGTGACGGACTTTTTGCTTTTAAATTAGTCAATTTTACTAATAAATAATAATCATTTCTACTAAATTTATTAGTAAACTTTACTAATTCAAAAGCAAAAAGTCAGTGACTAATTCCAATTAGTAAACATTTTTACTAATTCAAATTTAGAGAGCGACGCTAACTTCGGGGAACTTTTAAATTATGAACGACAACACTAATAATAACATTAATAATAATAATAATTTAAATTATTATAGTCTAATACTAAAATTTATAATAACAGTTAGAACTATAGTAGAAAAGGTCTCTGAAGTTAGCGTCGAATCTGAGCGTCGAAAACTTAGCTTAGCGTCGACGCTAACTTTTGGGACCTTTTAAATTATTAACAACAGCAATTTAATAATGATAACATTAATAATAATTTAAATTATAATAGTCTAATATTAAAATTTATAATAATAGCCAGAACTGTAAAATAAATGGTCCCTGAAGTTAGAGTCGAAAACTTAGCTTAGCGTCGACGCTAAATTTGGGGACCTTTTAAATTATAAACAATAATAGTAATTTAAATTATAAATTTATAATATTGTCTAAAACTAAAATTTATAATGATAGGTGAGACTATAATAAAAAAGGTCTCTGAAGTTAGCGACGACGCTAAGTGTCGAAAACTATTTTTTTTCGTTCAATAGAATCAAACAATCGTTTCAAAGATTTTGGTTAAAAAAGGGCCTTGGATTTTTTTTCAACTTCATAGATGAAAGAAAGAAATGAAATTAGTGACATTTTATTTGTGAACAAAGTAGTGAATAAAGTAGTGATTAAATAGTGATGCAAAAAAATACTTTTTGACGATGAGCATCAACGCTAACCACATGGACAAATAGAAAACGAAATTCCTTTAAAGTGAATTTTAATTTTATTACTAAAAATAAAAAAAAATTCTCCGGCAGCGGGAAACGAACCCACTATTCTCGTGGAAAATTTCATGCCTTAAGCACCTGAGCCAAACCACATGCCAAACTGGATTTATACCAAACAAATTAATTTCTCTCCTAAATCGACTGATTTCTAACCGAATACCAATTATAATGAAAATACAAACAAAAAAAGTTGACAATCTGCCAAATTTATGATATAAAGAAGAAAGTTCGAAGTTCGAAGTTTGTAATTTCTCGAGTGTCAATAGTTCTCTCCCTCGTAAAAGAAGAAGAAGAATCAAGGGGGGTTTGGTGGAAGGAACTCTTTTTTCTTTTCCTCCAGTTTTAAAGAAAAAAAAAAATCTGGGATTTCTCGTGAATAAAAGCAAGAAAAAAAAAGAAAGGGATCATCTTAATGAAAGAGTGGAAATTTTTTGTTTTTTTTTCTAATTCCAAAGGGGGTGCCACACTCGCAAATGGTGTGTTCGCCAATGAAAATATTTCATTCAGCAGTTGTCTCGCATATTCAAGCTCTCGTGCCAAGGATTGACCGAAGAGACGTCTAGCGTGTGTCTATAAGTCTATTCCGTGTCTATTAAAAGTCACATTATAATGCATAGTTATAGTTGTTAGATGCGCGTAGAGGCGTCACGACGCGGTCGTCTTTGCGCTTGTGGAGCGTCGTCGTTGCTCGGTTAGCAACAGATTTGATCCAGGATCGGACTCACTGAGCCGTGAAAGAGGTGCACCTGAGGGCCCCACCCCCTCGAATCTTCATACACTCTGTACTCTCCCTCTCACTCACTCTTTCTCTCCTTTGCTTTACTCTTCAACTCGTTTTCCCCTACGACGAAAGAACGCATGTCGAGCTCAAATCGATAAACCTGCCACTAAGCTCTCAAAATATTTTCTCTCCTAATTATACATTATTCGAAAATTATATCACATATTAATCAATAATTATATGCAATATTTATTCTAACTGAGCTGCTAAGGAATGTTAAATTTTCATTTATTGATCATTGGGGAAAAAAAATTGGAGTAAATACCTGAGCGAATTGTGCTTAATATAAATGTTAACTTTTTCGTTAATTTTATTAAATTTTCTATTCGTTAGAATTAATTATTTTAGTGAATTTCTATACACTGTCGAATATTTTTAAACAAAATTTTTTTCCGATTTCTTTTAATGGCTAATTTTTAATATTTTGAAAAAAATTGACGTTTGTTTAAATCAGACAATAATTGAATAGTAGAATTAAAATAAATTGTGTCCGCTCCTATATTATTTGTAAAAAAAATTTGCGATTGGTTTAAATTTAAAATTCGCGCCGAATTTTGGACCAACGAAAATGCGATTATTTATTATTATTATTATTATTATTATTATTATTATTATTATTATTATTATTATTATTATCATTATTACTTTTTACCTATTGTTATTTTATTATTTTTATTATTATCGATATTATTATGTAATTATTTCATAGTTATAGAAATAAATAATTAAATAGTTATTAATGTTACTATACAGAAAATTGAAAATTTCTTCCCATTTCTGGAGCAATTTTTACTGTATTTCCAAAATAAATTTTACTGAACTCGAAATAAAAATTACTAATTTAATAAAAATTATACTTGATTTAAAAATTATAAATAATTTAAATGTAGTAAAATTTAAACCGCAAGTAAGAGTAAAAGCCATTTTAGTAAAACTGCATAATTTTTATAGAAATTGTTTTCTAAAAGGAAAAGTTTCTTTATATTTATTTCGTCGATAAAAAAAGAAAATTCGGAATTTTCGTAACGTTTTCAACGTTCAAATGAACGAAATTTTTTTCTACTGCAATATTTTTAAACATTATTGTAAAAAAACAGAAAAATAATTACAATTAAACTTTTGCTTTAATTTACAAACAATTTACAAACATTTAATTTTTTTAATATACAAAATGATTTTTTTATAAAAAAATATAATTTAAAAGAAGTAAAAATTTATCTTCGTTCATTTTGAAACGTTTGAAACATTTTAGAAACATAAAATTCTGATAATAAATTGAAAATAAGTTTCTTTAAATAAAAGTTTCCTTAACATTTTTTTTTCTTTCTGTATATATTAAATAAGAAAATTCTGATATTAAATGAAAAGTCTGTTCAATAAAAATGCAATCATAATGAAAAGTTCTATTAAATTAAAGTTCGAATAAAAAAATTCGTATTAAATAAATGTTGAAAAAATTCTATTTAATAAATATTTAATCAATTCCATAAAAATAAATATTGAAGCAGTTCCATGAAATTCCATTTAAATAAATATTGAATGCCAAATTCTATTTAATATATATTTAATCAGTTATATTAAATAAATTTAATCAGCTCTTTGAATAAATATTTAATCATTTGTATTTAAATAAATATTTTAATCAATTTTCTTAAATAAATATTCAACCAATTTTATCAAATAAATATTCAACCAATTTTCTTAAATAAATATTAAATTTAATTGTATTAAATAATTACTAAATATAATTCTACACAAAATAAATATTAATTAAAATTGTGTAAAATTTTCAAAAAAAAAAATTAATTAAAATAACCAATGTTAAAATAATGTCAAAAATAAATTATAATTAAAAATGACAGTATTTCTTTAAAACCCCAGTTTGTCTGTAAAATTTTCCAATAATCAAAAATGTCGGAATTGTGAATATAAACGATTACTTAAATTACACTAATTTCCTAAATCAATTCATATTAACTTATTATATTCTTTTTATAAAATTATCAATATTTTTTATCATTTCTATATAAGTATCATTTAATTGATATATTATTATGAGAGTATAAAGAAATTAAATTATAAAGCGACAAATAAAATTCTCCAGAGTTGAAAATTGCGAGGAAAAATGAATTATTTGAAAACAATACCAATAATATTTTGTCTCTCATTAAACATTTAATCGCTTTTAATGGTAAATTCATTTAAATGGGAATATTAAAAAACTGTGAACTTAATGATTGACTCGTTGTCAAGACAGGTTTGTACGATCACTTTATGAATTCATAATTTTGAATAAAAGGTGCATTTCAAATTGCATATAAATATTAATTAACTTCTATGTATGTGTGTGTCTGTATTTTATTTCATATATAATATAATAACTGGATTATGTTTTAAAAATGTTATCAAAAAAAAAAAAAATTGATCAAGAACGAAACTTTATAATCGAATATATGCTCTAAAAAGTGTAATTAAATTTTTAATTTTTGTAATTATTTAATAAAAATTCTCGTACGGTATAATATTGAATTTCCAGTTGGTATAAAAGAAAAATCAGAGAGACAATAGAGAGAGGAGAAATGAGAATAAAGTATGTAATAAAAAAATTAAATATCAAGATAGAAAGAAATTTTAAATAATATTGAAAGAAAATTTAAGGAAAATTTCTATTTTATTAAAATCAAGTCTGTGAAAGTAATTCGATTTTGCAATCGAAGGAAAAATAACCGCATTTTATGGCATGGTGCCCGATTTATACTATTAATGGTATTTAATTACCCGCTTTTGTGAAATGAAAATTGTCACCGACTTGGCATTATGTCTAGTTTTATTTCCAATTATAATCAAAAAGCTTAAATATATTTTATTTATATATTAAAGCAGACGAACTTAATAAATTTTCCAATGAAATATGATAATTTCAGAGAAAGAGAGAAAGAGAGAGAATTAAAATGCAAAAGGTAAGAAATCTTTTTAATTAATAATGTCTATTTGAGACTAATATTTTATGAATTATCAAATAAAATTTTAAATTTCGAATATTTGAAGAGATTTTTTGCAAAATTTATTTTCTTTAGTGTATTTCAATTATTCAAAAATTCTTATACTGATAAATGGTTTAGATTTTTATGTTAATCTCAATATTCATGACACTTTAAAACTAAGGAATTTTTTTTCTTGCATAAATGTAAAAATATTCATATAATCCAAGCTCGATTTAAAGAATCTAAAATTAGTTAAAAGATTAATGAAGAACCGGAAAAAATATCGCAATAAACGTACCAGTTATCGAACAGGTTTTCCTGTCTGATTGGAGTATTATCGCTATTTGCCAGACAATGTCAACGACATTAACCACGATAATTGCTTTTATTTTAATATATAACAAAATTCCTCTCGAGTGTCAATATAGTAAAAAATATTAACCAAGAAAATATTATTACTTACATGAGAAGTTTCTCCAGGTCCATTCCTTGCATCCATATAGATTGTTGAGAATGGCTCTCTTTGGAAAATCCCCCAAAAAAAACGGTGATGGCTTTCACTCAGGATAATTGCAAATAAATTTCCAACACACGTAATATAAATTCGTTTAGCACAAGTTTTTCCATCCAAACTGTCTTTTTTTTCCTCGTATCCACACTTGACAACTTTTGAGTTTTAAAAACCGATTAAAAGGGAATTATTCTTATCTTGTGTTAATTTTTGCACTCTCTTGATTATTTGCATTATAGAAGAAAAATGAAGCACAGTAGTGGAAAAGGGAATATTAAAAAATCACGACAATGAGAAAATGTAACCTCACTTTTTTTCCCCTTAACGAAATGTGACGCGAAATGAAAACGGACGGCGATTGTTTCGTGTATTTCAATCCCGGGAATCAGGGAAGACTCAGCAAGACTTCATTTTTCCCCATCGACCCTGATTTTTACCTGTGTGACCGCTGGATAGTTCCTTTAACAGAGGCAAAGTCCGAACAAAGGCGACGATAGTGAAGAGGTGGAATGTCATGATCCTTTTTCCAGGATATTTCTGGCGCTAGTGTCGAACACTGTTGTGTGTTTTTTTTGTTTTTTATTACAAAAAAAAGTTTCAGAGAAACGTTTAAGAATCGGCAAATTACTTGTTTCACCGTGGCCCGACACAATACCAAGAAATACAAACATATTATTTTAAAAGAAAGAGAAATGAATCTTGAAACAATATTAAAGAGACTATATAAATGAGAGCGCCGCCATTTTGAAAACACACCGGCGAACGACGAGGGCTATCTATTGCTTGTCTAGTCTGTCATATTCTGTTCGTTCTATACAACCAGCCGACCTATCCCAATTACAGTAAACGTCCTTGAGGTGACTAACATCATCTACGGGGAACAAGAGAGGGGTGCACGTCACCCCAGAA
Source organism: Leptopilina syphax (assembly GCA_032872505.1). Lineage (NCBI taxonomy): Eukaryota > Metazoa > Arthropoda > Insecta > Hymenoptera > Figitidae > Leptopilina > Leptopilina syphax. Next base: position 35,993,781 of record CM065469.1, read on the forward strand.
GTGGGGAGATATCGAAAGAGAGTTAGGTTAGGAGGGGGGGTATGATCTCTCATCGACAACTTTCAAAATCTTCAACATTTCATCATACCATGATAAATATATATAACATTCACAAAAAATTTGTTTCTCTAATCACGATTGAAATGACTAATAATCATTTAATGCATCTTTCGATACAACAATCACAAAATCATGTAACACACTGGGGACTGACACACACACTTTTCAACTTATTTTTCAGATTAAAACAAACTGCACTTAATAACTTTATAAAAACTATTACTCGGGAATGTTTCTAGCTATGTTTCGACCGTTTATTACACAATAATAACGTTCACTAATAAACTTAAATTAGAAAATAACTGATTTTTAACACGAGAGTAGTTAACTTTAATTTGGCGGCCAAACAACTGGTGTGAAGTTGCGCGCTTAGTATCGAGAATCGATTGTTGCGTTGCATCATGGGATCTGAACCAATTACCCGCGTTATTTGAAATTACTCACAAATTAAAAGTTTTTAATTAATAAAATAATGGTAATTTTGGTTCGAATTAAATATTTTTATGATGAAAATATACCAGTAGAAATGTAGAAAAAAAGAAGAGAAATTCTAAGGAGAATAATGCTTGTTTCATAGGAGAATTACTTGAATAATAATAGAGTGTATAAAAAATGGCGGGAGATATTTCAAAATTTGAATTTCCATTAGTTTTGTAATTAATTATTTATAAATTATTATTACCATTAGTTTACAAATTAATTCTTTTTAATTATTGGGTATTAAAACAGTACTAATTAAAAAGGTATGAAAAAAGAATTAATATAAATAAATAATAATAAATATAAATAAATATAAATAATTATAAATAAAATACTGAAAATTGCAAAAATTGAACAATAAATTAGAGTTTTACGAAAGTTAATAAAATTCGGAAAAAAACTCAACTATAATTGCGGTATAAAAAAACAATTTATCAAATTTTTCTTATGTATAGAGAAAAATTCTTCTAATTATTTATGAATTAATACAATAATAATAATTACTATTATTTCTCTAGTGCTAGTGAAAGTTTATGATTTTTTTTTTATTTCTTAATGTGGAATGTGAATCGCTTCATCCTTGCGTTTAAATTCTACAAGTGTAAAGCAATCTAGGTTTCCTATGAACGACCCAATTATTTCTTGCATTAAAAAAAAGGGGAAAAAAAGAAGAAAAAATTAATACACATCATTGGAGTACGCAGTCTGATCACTGTAAGAAAACTTATCGTGACGTCATCAACATCATCAATGTGAGAGAGTACGTTGATCTATGACGTATATATACATATATTTTCCCGTGTGAAATAAAGCATTACACGGAAATAATAATGAGTCATCTCTTTTTTACTTGAAAAGTGCTTGAATGCTAAGGATATTTCTTCATTTTTTTTCATTTTTTTTATATTTTAATAATTATTTTTCGATTGTTAATAAAAACTATATTTAATTTTAGTAAATTTTTTTATTTTAATTTTAATCAATTTTAATTAAAAAATATTTTTTAATTAATTTAAATATTAAAAAATATTTTTTTGATTAATTTAAATATTAAAAAATATTTTTTGATTAATTTAAATACTAAAAAATATTTTTTAATTAATTTAAACATTAAAAATATAATAAAAAATAAATAACAAAAAACATACATAAATTAAATAAATTAAAAAATTAATATATAAATACATTAATTATCATAATATTTAATGTTAAAATATTTTAAAAATCACAGGTGAAAAAAAGAAGTTATTTAGAGATTTTATACATAAAAATTAGAGAAAATAGTTTTATTTTCATTTTCTTTCAATAAATTTTTGAAATCAACAATTTTTCATCAACAAAAAAATTAATGTAATTTGTCATTATAGAAACAAATTCAATTCAATTCTGAGTAGTGAGAATATTTATGTCAAATAAATTATTAAGAGACAAAGGAATCAGGCATGTATTTTAATTGAAATTAGTTGTTTCATGATACTTTTGTTATGCAAATTCCCTCTTACAAAGAACGTTGTCATACTTTTGAATAAAGAGATTTCATTGATAAAAATCGAAGATACATATCGAGGTTTATTGGAAAAAATTTCAAATTCAAGGAAAATATTGTCATAGAAAAAAAATGAAACCGCAAAAATAGAAAAAAAAGAAAATTAATTTAAAATTTTCCAAAATTTATAAAAATTAATATTAATATTAAAATAGTGTTAAATAATTAATAATAATTTTCTTATTTAGTAGAATAAATTTTCAAACAGACAAAAGAAATTTTTAAAAATAAAAAAAATTAAAAAAAAATTTTTAATTGATATTTGAAATTGCTCAAAATAAGAGAAAAAAAAATTGAAGTAACAATTGCTTTTTGTAATTACAATTTTTAAGAAGACAAAAAAATTTGAACTTTAAAATTACAATTTTCAAGAAGACAAAAACAGTTTTTCTAATTAAAAAAATAGAAATTACAATTAATTTTCAAAATTACAATTTTCAAAAAGAAAAAAAGATTTTTTCTAAACAAAAAAAAATTAAAATTAAAATATGATAGAATTAAGATTAAAAAGAAGAAAAAAATTATATAAGATACACGTGTAATAATTGGATTGCTTGCTTGCAAAGAAAATTTCATCGGTCGAGAATATATATATACATTGCAATGTGAGTCACCCAGCAAATACTAAATTCTCTTTCACATTTATTCACACAAATACTATAGAGGTATAAAGTAAACTTGATCTGTAAGTCCCTGTAATGGATTCGATTTTTTTTTTTTAAATCTTTTTTTTCTTCTTTCTTCTTTTAATGTACCTATTGCACTCATAGTAGGATTGTAATAATACAGATGCATTTCTCGTAACGGTGATAGAATGGTGGAGAACAAAGAGATAATGCTTGTGCTTAAAATTGCGAACTGACGATATACATATTAAACAAAATGCAATATCTCGGTCCGAGTCATTTTATTTTTCACGCTCCTTTGAAATTCATATCTCGCCACAAATTAAACTTACTTCTCAAATCTTTCCTTTTTCTTATATTTTTTGCACTGGAATTCTTTTTTTTTACTAAAAATTTTACAAAAATATATTTTTTTTTTTTGCTCAAAATTTCACTCTAAAGTATTTTTTTCTTACTTTAAAACTTTACTGTAATATTTTTTTCTTACTATAAAATTTTAATAAAATATTTTTTCTACCAAAAATTTCACTATAATATTTTTTTTCATATTAAAATTTTACTACAATATTTTTTTTCTTACTATGAAATTTTATTAAAATATTTTTTCTACCAAAAATTTCACTATAATATTTTTGTTTCATATATTTAAATTTTACTAAAATATTTTTTCTACCAAAAATTTTACTATAATATTTTTTTTTCTTACTATAAAATTTTACTAAAATATTTTTTCTACTAAAGAATTTTACTATTTAATTTTTCCCACTAAAAATTTTAGTATAGTCAAAGTTTTTTTTCCAGTAGAAATTTTTAATCGAAAAATTTGTTTCCATTAAAAATTGAATTATTGATACAATCTTTTTTACACTAACAATTTTTACTATAGGATTTTTTTTTACTAAATATTTTCACTACTAAATTTATTTTTTACAAAAACGTTCACCTACTAAATATTTTACTATTAAAATTTGTTTGCTACTAAATTTTCTTCTACTAGAAATTTCATTATTACTTCGTTTTGATACTAAAAATTTACACTTTCAATTTTTTTGCTACTAAAAAATTAACACTTTCAATTTTTTTTCTACTAAAAATTTCACTATTCAAATATTTCTACTTAAAATTCTCGCTTCGTGCGAGAATTAAAGTTTCTTTTTCTACTAAAAGTTTGTACTGTTAAATTATTTTTAACTAATTGCTAATAATAAAATTGATTATACCTATAAAATTATTTGCTAATAATGAAATTAATTATAAATTTTAAAATAAATCCCTAATTGTGAAATTAATCACGAAAAAAATAAATTAATACAAAATATATTATTGTTGGCAATTTTTTTTCTTCCCTAAAAAATTGATAAAATCATGAGATTAAAAATTGATTGTAAATTTGTAAAATTAATTGCTAATAGTAATAATTGTAAATTGTAAAATAAATTCCTAATTATAAAAATAATCACTAAAAAATTAATACAAATTATATAATCGTTGACAATTTTCTTTCTTCCCTAAAAAATTGATAGAATCATGAGATTAAAAAGTGGACAATTAATTCATTTCATTTGTGTTTTATTCTGTTAATGTCTCACATAATACTAACAAAACATTTAATTACAAAACATGGGCAATGGACATAGTGTGAAATTGTGTATATATACGTAATTGTGTGACGTGATTAGAAGCTGCTATTGCGTTACGCATAATATCTTCTGAAATAATGTATTACAATATTAAATATATTTCAAGTGTTGATTTTTCCAGAGAGAAAAAAAAATTGTGTCGAGTGCCTTTTAAAATTATGTCCAACAATATCCCATTGCGTAATTATACATTTCCTCGTGACTCATTTTTATTAATTTTTTTTTTCTTTTATGCGATCTACAATAATTTTTCCCTATATAGCCTATTTTTTTTGTCCTTTTTCTTTCGTTTTAGTCTCGTGTGTGTGTGTGAAATATGCGGAAACGCAGATGAGTTAAAAATGCTACTAATATATGCAATATTTCTTTTTTTTTTAAATCGTAATATTAGTATGTCTTGATATTATTAGTTTTGTTATTATTTTAAATAAGTTTTCAATAGTTATTTGTCCAAACACTGAATATTTTACAACAGCCATCGGTCTCAACTAGTCATATAACTCCATTAAATAGTTTTTTTTAATTTTTTTTTTCAATTTTTTTTTATATATTGTATAATATTATGCGTAGCACGTTTGATCCAATATCATATCAATAATAGGGATATATCATAAATTTTGTAATTTTCTAAAAAATATTCTCTAAAAAATATGTTGACCTAAAGATTATTATGACTGATAATCACAGACAATTTTTTTTTCAACTTTTTTTTTTATCCCCCGTTTTCTATACGTCATTTCGGTTATTATTATTTTTTTTGTCGTCTTCGTCGTTTCAATTAGTAATCTTTTTCTCCAAAAAACGAATACATTCTACAATATTTTTTTTTAGAATTACGATAGTAGTGTTTACATGTGTGTCAAGAAGCGTTTTATATTTCAATTTTAATTCCTTAAAAGTCGTTTTCTCCCTCGTACTTAATTTTTTAAATTTCTATTCACTCTTAATACAATAATATTCTCGAATATAAATCTATATACTTTGAATTTTTCAATGCTGACAGAAGATTTTTTTTTGATAATCTGACTACGATTGCGTTTGTTAAAAAGCTTCTAAGGACTAAAAACTACAGAGAAGACTTTGTTTTCCTAAGATTTTTAGTTCACTCCATAAAAAAATCCTACTTTTCTAGAATAATGTCGAAAAAAAAAATAGAAAAAGTGGGAGAAAAAAAATGCCGACACACTATTTTTTTTAATTAATAAATAGTCGTGTCGACTTGCGAGTGCAATACTAAAGAATTCTCACTACCAATGTATAGCAATGAGATTTTCAGGAGATACTTAAGACTCAAGAAAAAGAAAATATTCGTTAAGCAAGGAATTATAAAGCAATTCTGTACTCTATCTTAAAATCGCTAGTGCACGTACGCTCCTCTTCAAATTATAAATAAAAAAAAAACCTACTACAAAGGGACGCGTGCCTTACAGAAAATATTCATGTATGTAATTAGCTCTCAGTACTCACTGGCTCGTGAACTTATTTCCCTTTATCCAACAACTTATACAATTCTTTCACTATAAAAGAAAAATAAATGCTCAAATTAAAAAGCAATTTCTGTGAAATACGCTTCCCTTAAGCAAAAAAAAAATATATATATATATATGATTGACATTTGCGCGAAGGGTTTATGCCTCCTTTTTTTCAATTGTTTTCCCCTCCTATCTCAGAAAAATTCGACAGTAATCAATAAATATCAATAAAATATCTAACATTTCTATTATATTTTCAAGTAAAATTACCTTCCTTAGTATTCATATCATATTTTTTTTACAAATTATATTATATTAACAATAATTCATCTTCGCTTTTTCTATAATAATAATAATTATAATCATTAGTAATTGTACAAAAAAAAGAAAAGAATCGAAATACCTAAAAAAATGGCAATTTCTCGTGACCAGAACTAGTTTACAATTTTTTTTTTCCCTTTTCCCTCGTGTTTTACAACTTTTTACAACTCATCATACATATTTTGTACCAAACCAGGCCGATTAAAACAAAAAAAAAAAAATTATAAAAAAAATTGTTCTTTTTTATATTACTCCGTTAAAATAAAATCGCAATCGACAATCGAAACTTCCCCGTCTATTTATTATCAAACACTTCTGCATTGATCTACTATCTCTTATAATCTAGGCCATTGTTATTATTTCCTCTTTTTTTTAATTTTTATTATTTTTTTTATTTATTTTTTTTTTTTAGTTGAAAAGTGCACTTGACGGTGTCCAGGGAGCACCAGATTAACGGGAGGACTACCTCGGCAGAAATTGATAAGTCTACTTTCGTCCTTATTATATTTTTTTTTTCATTATCCTATGGATTATTTTTCTTTTTTTTTACAAATAAGAAAGACCTTAAAAAATTCTTCGACACGTTTCCTTAAGCTTATCACTGGATTTAAAACGTAGATACAATTAAAAATTTAAGGCAAAATTTCATCTCACAGATTCAGTAAACGACGACACTTTGTCCATATAATTATTATTCTAGAGACATTTTTTTGTATTCTTTTTCTTTGATTTTTTTATCACCAGGAAGATCAATTTTAACAATTAAAAATTCTTTTCATCTCTTCCTTTTTTTGTTCCTCCTCTTCTTTCTCTTATCGAATACTAACGAGAAAAATACTTTTTTTCAAGAAAATAATCCAAAATATAAAATTAACATATTTTCTCGTTCGTATAATATTTTTAGAGAACATTCAGTTCTTTGAAAGTTTAATTAAAAGAAATTCTCGCGATTTTATCGCTCAACACACACACACATTTCTTTTTTTTTTAAAGCGTTCTTACAAATATTTCGTAAAAAATATATATTATATAGAAAAATATTGAATGGCGTGACAAATCTATGTTCTAAAGCTTTCGACAATTAAATTGAAAAATAAATTCTAATTTTTTAACTCACATGAAAAATTGTTTTGGAATAAAGAAGCAAGCAAGAATATGCTTTCATCAGAGTGGAAGCACTGTGACGTAACATGAGAATAGAGTTTAGAAATTTTCATTTTAATAATTAAAAAAAAAGTATTAAAATTCACGCTTTATGCGATTCACACCAAGTTTTCATTATTATATATGTGAAATAATTGTTTTTTTGCGTAACGCATGCACAATATTGCGCATGCAATCTAAACGCATTAAAGTGGAAATCGAAAGTCCTTTGCGAGATATATTTAAAGCTCGCTATAATATTATGTTGACTTTCTCACACCCAACAATCGACAATGCCACAAAATTTGACTTTTCATCAATATCTGCCAAAGTAGCTTTTTCTTTTCCTCTCATGCCTTTTATTCTCTCTATTCTCCTTTCATTAGAACGTATATATATATAATTTATATTTATTTATATATTTATGTATTTTATGTTTAAAAATTCATTACTGTAATTATATCGAGACAATCCCTACACTAACAATTACAATATTTCTTTTTTTATACAAAGAGAGTTTTGATAATTCAGCCTAAAGCATATTTGCTGTAGAAAAAAAACTTTTCAGCACTTTATTCCAAAATTTAATTTCAAAATAATAAACTGTCAATTTTCCCTCTATTTCAAACTTTTAATCCGGAAAATGATTAAAAAATAGATTTAAAAAAATAAAATTTGAATAAATTATTTCAATTCGTATTCGTCAAACAAAAGATTCTTATTAACAACGGGATTCTTCAAATTGTCATATTTTGAGAAACTCTTCAAATAAAACAAAAAAAAAAAATAAATAAAATCGTTTGTTTCTAATAGAACAGAAACAATTTCTAACTTTCGTTATGTAAAAAATTCAAAAAATAAAAAAATATTTCATTTTAAACTAAAACAATAGTTTCTTTAAAAAATTAAGTAGAAAAATAAAAGAAATATAAAATTTATAATTATTTCTTCTGGAAGACTAATAATTTTTCGAATTAAACATAAAAATTGATCAAAAATAATATATAAAGTTTTTCGAAAAATTATAAGTAAAATAAATTGTAGAAAAATAGAATAAAAAAGTAGAATACAAAAATAGTGTAAAAAAAATAAAATAAAAATAAAAGAACAAAAAACAATAAAAAAATAAAACAGTAATGAAAGAAAAATTAAAAATTAAAATTAAAGACAAATATTTATAAATTGATTGAATTAAAGATAAATCTTTATAAATTGATTGTTTTTGATTAAAATATTATATTATTTTTTTTAATAATATAACTTATTTATATTTAATCAAGTTCAGTTTTTAATAGTTTCATATTAAACTCAACGATACTTGATAAAAATGTCAACTGAATCGATTCCTTTCTTTCTCAATTATTCAAATGTTAACTAAAATTTTGATTAATTGCCAATATTAATCAAATGTTAACTAAAATTTTGATTAATTACCAATATTAATCAAATGTTAACAAAAATTTTGATTAATTATCAATATAAATAAAATGTTAACTGAAAAAGTTGGTTAATTATCAACATTAATGAAAATGTCAACAAAAATTTGTTGTCAATTTAGATTTGTTAATTTTTATCAAAATGTTAACTAAAATGTTGAATAATCATCGTTAACAAAATATTTTTCAAAACTAATTAATAATTTACAATTAACGAAATTTCCACTTTTTGGAATAAAGTGCTAATTTATATTTATATTTTTTGTAGAGAAAGCCTCGTTAGTGGGACAAAAGTGCAAAGAGATATTTTTTTTTTCTTTATAATTCGTATAATGAAAAACTAAGTTTATAGCGATTTGCACGTTCTTTTCTAGAGCGAAAGCAGAAAATCTTTAATAGGTTATTGCTATATAAGTATTCTCCTTAAATCAACCATAACGCATTTGTTGTGTTAGCCAAAAAAAAGTTATGGTAACATCAACAATAATGCTTTTTCAACGTAAATATGTATATCTGGCCTTCTATTTAACTATAAATCTATAGATATTTCATTTCTCTCATTTCCCTCCCATTTAATCCCCTTTTTTTATGCCTTTATAATAAAAAGCTGTCATCTCTGAAAATAGATCATCGCCGATTAACATTCTTTTTTTTTAAAATAAAAAATGAAAAAGAAAAAAAATTCTGTCCCCAAAAAACGCAGTCAAATGTCAGCACACAAATATTTAATGTTTTGTTTCTTTTTTGTGCCCAAACGCGTTTCTTAGATTAATTTTTTTTTTTGTTTCGAAAACGCAGTCTCAATTGAGGTATTTGCGACATCTGCGTGAACCGCAGGTACACGGTATTTTAATATCCTCGAATGGAAATTTGTAGTCGTACGTTAATTCTTCTCCTTGAACGATGCGGCGTAGAGCAAAAATTAAAATATGTTTCTTACCTAGGATATCAACCACCCGTGAATAACAATTCGGCTGAAATAAAAAAAAAATAATTGTTAAATGAGTGCCAAATGGAAGAAAATTAATACAATTTAATCTAATCAATCAATCAATTAAATAACTAAAAGAAAATAAAACAAAATCTACTTTGGAATAGTTAAAGAATATTTAATTAAAATAAATAATACTAGGTACTATCAATACTAATAAGACTATTAATATTAAAATATTTTTAAAAATTATCAAAAAATTGTCAGAACAAAATATTTTAAAAATTATCGAAAAGAATTACTAAAAAAATATCAAAAAAGTGATTAGAAAATTAATAGTTGAAAACAGAAAATACTTTTCTATAAAACAGAATAAAGAACAGAAATCTTGATAAAAAACAGATTATATTGATAAAAAAAAATAAACAGTTTATAATTAGAAACAACTGTTCATTGAGAATATTGATGATAAAAAGGATTAATTAAAATTTTCCTTAATGAAAACAAAAATCGTGAATATATTGTCAAATGCGCTCATTGAAGTGAATAATGAATGAAGAAGAGGGAGAGAGAGATAATTGATTCACTCTCAAATTGAGGGAAAAAAAATGCTAATAAAATGTTGAGTAATTTAAAAATGATTATTACCTCGCACGAATGATTAATAAACCTTGCTGCATTTCCTTTCATAGTGGCATCGACAACGAGATGATCATCTATTTTAAACATATAGCATCCAATGTTTTTGCTGTCGTAATATTTTTCACGCTTGTCCGTCAGGGAAGCTCGAATTACCTAAAGTGCGAAAAAATATATAATTATTATTCACCTCATTATGGATAATTTAATGCGATTATAATATCGACAATTTATTACCGCATATACAGCGAAATTTAACACTTTCTCATGAAATAAATTCAATAAATTATGAATAAATAATTGAAAATAAATAAAATATAAATTTAAAACGAAAATAAATAAAATATAAATTTAAAACGAAAATAAATATATAAATAAATAAAAAAAAATAAACTGAAAAAATAAATAAAAGAAATAAGAAAAAAATGATGAAAAAAGAATTAAATAAATATGGAAAGAAAAAACCAATGAAATCGATTATGAAATAAACCGTAAATAATAAATGAGAATAAAATTCGATTTAAATGATAAATTTGATTATTTTTTTATAAATCTAGGATTTATCTTCTTTTTAAATAATATGACGAGTTTTTGCTGCAATTTTAATTGAATTTGATCTAATTTTTGTGAATTTCATTAAACTCACTTCTCCGGCATACTCGATGACCATTTCTCCGGCTTCGATGTCTCGTAAACAGAAGAGGCCTCTGCCATGAATATGAGAATGATAAACGCCAACTGATTCCTTTGATGTTTCCTTGAGAATTCTAAATCTCATCGCCATCGGCAAATTCGTGCTGGCAGCTCTTCTGCAAAGAAAATAATTTATGTAAAATTCTTTCACTATAATTAAATATACAAAAGATTAAAAAAAAATCAGAAATAAATTAAGTAAAATAAATAAAACAAAATGGGTAAAATAAAAAAAATCAAATCAAATAAGTAAAATAAATAAAATATGTAAAATAAACCAAATAAATAAAGAAATGAAAATAAATAAAGAAATAAAATTAAATATGTAAAATAAAGAAAATAAATAAATTAATTAAATTAAATACGTAAAATAAATAAATGAAATAAAATATATGAATTAAACAAAAAAAGAACAGCAATTAAAATAAATAAATAAAATAAATACAAAAAATAAAAGAAATAAAATTATTAATAAAAAAATTAATTAATTAATTAAATAATTAAAATAAAAAAAAATAAATTAAAATAAACAAATATAGAAAAAATTCATAAAAAATATTTATTGTAAATACATTTTTCAAGAAGAAATTAATTTTTTTAAAATTCAACACGACCTTCAGTTTCTGTTCATTGTAGAGTGAACTTCAACTTTCTACACTGTAAATATTATTATAGAATACCCTTAAAGTTGCGACTCGGATTCGGTCGAAAGTCTGTCCGTTCGGTCTTTTTCGGATCGATTCGGTTTCATTGTATCGGTCACATTCGGGTTCGGAATTGAGGCGTCATTTCAGTTATTTTACGCCGCTTGACGATGGAAAAATTATCAACCACTCTCCAGTTTATTATTATATAAATTATCATAGAAAAGTTAGTGAATTTATTTAAACTTGTTAAAAATTCATTTACAAAATTGAAAAATAAACAAAATTGAGGATAATCGTTGATTTGTAGAAAAAAATGTGAAGATCTACAAAAAATTTGCGATAAAGAATTGGTACGTAAACATTCGTTCATGTCTATGTTAATAACCCGAAAATTAAGATTCTGTAAATTATTCTTAAATTCAAGCCGATTAAAAATTTGTAAACCAGTTAATACTATTCAATGTTATTTAATTTTAATTTAATTTAATATTTTTCAATTTTTAATTATTTTTTATTTAAAGTTTAATTTAATTTTTAATTATTAATTAAATTATTATTGTTTGGTTATAGTGAAAAATATTAATTATTTTGTTTATTTATTAACGGGAGAATTAATAATATATTATTAATTATGATATTAATAATTAATATTGTTATATTAAAATATAATATAATAACAATAAAATAATATTAAAATAATTTAGATTATTTATATTCTTTCGCATATGTGTTAATAATAATTTTTATTTGATTCTTGGATGAAAGAATTCATTAATTCTTTCTTTCAAAAATCGAATAAAAATTATTATTAATATTAATATAATTTGAGTAAAACTAAAAAATAGAAAATTAATACGAGAAATAAATACAAATGTCAATCATCTATATTACCTTATATTTTACATAATTGTCAAAAAATTAAAAATAATTTACTAAATTTATATTAAAGTGATTAAAATTAACAAGAAGAATTTATTCAAGTTTTCAAACATCAAAAATTATTTTTTAATTTAATAATTATTTTTCAGGTAAATAAAATCAGTATGGAATCATCAGCACCCAATTATGAGGCAATAGACATAAAAGAAGAAATACCATCGGATATAGAAGATGATGAAGTTTACGATAACCTAATGTTGAATTTAATGAGTGCCAAGAAAGAAGGAACAGAATCATTTATTAAAATAGAAGAACAATATCAGGAGACAAATCCAGATCAAACACGATTATCTAGATCTTTATCACGAGCAGCACGTCGTTACGTGAAAGAGAAACAAATTGAAGATGTGCGAAAAAAAATCTACTCTGGTCTCTATGCTCTCGAACAAAAATCAGGTGGAAGAAGTGAAGCGTGGAAAAGATTTCAAGTAATCATTGAAGTTGCCACAGGTCTAAAAACAGAATATGTACAATGTAAAATTTGCGAATTCATTCAAAAATATGTCGGCACATCAACCGGTACATCACAACTTTTACGACACTCGTGTATAAAGAGAAATAACGAAACAACAAATCCAAATCAACACTGTCTTTCAATGATAATAAAATCATGCATCGATTTTTGCGCTATTGATTTACAACCACTGACAGTAATTAAAGGCACTGGTTTTCAGAAATTAGCACAAGATTTAATAAACATCGGCGCAAAATTGGGACCAACGAGTATAAAAGATTTAATGCCCGATCAAAATACCCTCTATGTACAACTTTCCCAAGAAGTTCAGTTTGCCCGCCAAGAATCATTCTTGACAATTTTGCCAATTATACAAAAAGAAGAAGGTGCAATATCCCTGAATACTTGGATCGACAATAATACTGGTCATTCATACACAAATGTCGTCTATCATCACATTAACGATAAATGGGAATTCAACAGCAGTCTAATGTTTACTGTATTCAATAGTAAAAATGATAAAAACTACTCGGAAATTCTCGACGAAATTATCCAAAAATTCATCCGTCTCGGTGCTTCTTGGAAAATAATGAAACCAATCACAATCATATCGGAGCAATCTATCGATGATCAAGACTACAATCAAATTCCCTGTGTCGAAGTCTCACTAAACACTATCATCAAAATCGTTCTCTACAGTAAATTCACAGAAATAGAAACACCCGAAATTCACCACATTCTCTCAGGTCTGGATAATTTTGTCAAATTCATGAATCAATCGGGTCTATTTGCACGTATCAAAAAGCTCAGAATGCGAATTGATAAAAATGAAACCTGGCAAGAGCATTTGCAATCCCTCACTGTTATTCATCAACACTACAATCAAATCATCAAATTGGTCAATGGAAGCGATCAGTGGATTCTTGAACTCGACATAACAATTGTCGAATTTCTAATGAATTTTTTACAATTATTTAGTGAAGCTATTAAAGATTTGTTGGACGATAATAAACCGAATATTCATCTTGTACTTCTTTGGTACAAGAAAATAATTAATTTTTGCGCTAAAAAAACTGACGACAAGATGGCTATTAAATTAATAAAGAGCCGAACAATTGAGAAATTAAAAGAACTATATCCCATTGATCATCGTCACAAAGTTGCAACATTTTTATGGTCATCGGTGAGAAAAATGAAAATGCTCTCAAATCTCGATCGTGTGCAATTTATGCAACAATTGCAGACGGAATTAAATCAAATTGATACCGTAGTAGCGCAAGAAGAGGAGAAAGATCCATTGGCCGATAGTGGACCACCGGAAAAGCGGCGGAAAAAACATTTTCATCAGTGGCTGGAAAATCAAGACGATGGTAAATATTTTCATTTTAAAGAAAATTTCAATTAATTGAACTAATTAAATTAATTAATTAAATAATAAATTAAATAAATTAACTAATTAAATTAAAGTTTGAACTTTAATTTCTAAACAATAATTAAAATTATTGCGAGTAGGAATTTAATTAACAAAGAAAAATTCTAAATATACAAATTATTTTTTTCAGATGAGAAGAGTGACGAAATTTTCAATTATCTAATGACGAGGCATTGTAATAATAGTGATCTATTAATGTGGTGGAAGCTGAAGGAGGGGAAGTTTCCAAAATTGGCGTCTTTGGCGAAAAAATATCTCTGCATTCCGGCAACGAAACGTCATTCGGAAAAATTTTTTGAACCAGCAAAAATTTTATTGAACAATCGATCAGCTGATATGAAACCATCCACCGTCATTGACTTGAATTATATGCACTATTTTTATAAATCAATTTAGTGAGGCTTTTGAGTGCGAGAAAATCGAGAAGAAAGAATTGAATCTGAATTCAATATTTATTTAACTGACTAAATTTTTATTAGCAAAAAATTCAAGTTGCTTTGAATTACGAACTGATTTTTTCAATGTTATTTAATTTCTTTAAAATTGAAATTAAAATTCAATTTAAAATTTTATTTCAGTTGAAATTGTAATTCGATTCAGAACTTAATTTAAAAGCAAATTTAATTGAAATTGAAATTCAATTTAAAATTTAATTTAAGAGGCAATTGAATTGAAATCAAAAGAAATTTTTAATTTACTTTAATTTGAAATTTAATTGATATTATAATTCAATTAAAAATTTTATTTAAGTTGAATATCAATTTAAGAAGAAAATTTATTTAAAATTGAAATTGAAATTCAATTTTAAATTTAATTTCAGTTGAAATGTAATTAATAATGAAATTGAAATTTAATTAAAATTGAAATTCAATTTAAAATTTAATTTAAGTTGAAATTTAATTAAAATTAAAATTCAATTTTAAATTTAATTTCAGTTGAAATTGTAATTCGATTTTGAACTTAATTTACGAGCAAATTTAATTGAAATTGAAATTAACTTTAAATGTATTCGAAATTGAAATTTAATTCGAAATTTAATTAAAGTTGCAGTTTAATTCAAATTACTAATTTAATGAAAAACTAAAGAAATTTTTTACTAATTGAGTTTTAGAAAGTTTAGTAAAAAGAAAAATTCTCTTGTTTTTGTAAAATGAATTAAATTTAATATTGTTTCAATTCCTGATATCAAGTCATTAAGACTTGAATTTGTAATTATAATTTTCTAAATGAAAATTATTGGTTTATAATTATAATCAACGAAATTATACTATTCATTATAATTAAATTAAGTTTAAAGAATTTCTTTCTTTTTCTTTAAAAAAAAGGAGAAATTCTTTCGTTTTTTCGTAAAGCACGTGAAAAAATTCACATTTTTTCAATTCCTGTTGTGAAACAATTTATAAATTGCAATTATTGTTTCGAAAGTTAAAGAACTGTTTTGTAATCAATCGAAACTATTCGATTACAAACTATTATGTTTAATAAAAATTTATTTACTGTAATATTCTCAAAAAATATTCGAAAACGTCCCAATGAACGAAATATTTTTTCAATATAAACATTTCCAAAAAATTACCTTGTGGAATATAAACAACAAAAAAGTAAAATTTTCTATAAAATTTTGAAAAATTAAAACAGCAAATTTTTTTGAGACTATAAATTATTTTTTAATACATAACTCATATATTGAAGTTTAAAATTGAAAAAAAGGAATTTTCTTTTATTCGAACGCTCAGAAGATTAGATTTTTTTCCAAATATTTTGATTCATTTTGATTATGAGTCTATTTTACGGGGAAGGACCGGTGAAATTTCACCCTTTCAATATTTAAATTTTTACTGTGTGACAATTTTTTTCGTTAATTACTTTCGATCTAAATTTATTCCTTCTTATTAAAATTAAAAAAAATTATTTTTATCACCTTTGAAATTTAATTTTTTGAATAAATTAAAATTTTCAAAATCCAGAATTTTCAAAATCATGAAAAAAGCGTATAAAAAATCGTCAATGAAAAATACGTTCGTGAAATTCACAACATTTATAATCAACGATTTAGAAAAAAATATATTTTTCTATAATTTTGTATAAAAAAAGTTTTGCATACCTAATTATTTGGATTAATAAAATTCAAAAGAAAAAATTATAACAAAAAATTTTTTTGTTTTTGTCAAGAAAAATATTTTTTTTTCCTTTAATCGTTAATCATAAACGTTGTGAACTTCAGCGACGTTGAAAAATAACAAAAATTACAAGAGAAGTTCAAAATTTAATGTTTCAAAAATTTCGAGTTTTATTTATAAAAATAATTAAATAGTTTTCTAATTTTTCAAAGTATTTATAAATAAATAAATACTGAAACTTTAATTTCAAATAAGTAATTAATTAAAATACTGAAATTATCAGACGAGAAATTGACCACCGATGAACAAAAATTCAAATGAGTTGAAATTTCCCCGGCCCCTTCTCTTTAATTTTAATTTAATTAATTTAATTAATTTAATAAACTTAGAAAAAAAACAATTTTCCAAATACCTTGATTCATTTTCCGTGATGGCGATTAATTTCGGCTGTTGTCGATGCCTGGAAGCGAGCCAACTAAAGACATCGTGGACTTTTCTCTCCTTGAAAGGTTCAGCTCGTGCAGCTCCATTAATACATTCAGTTAATAGATCACCATCGCCTTCACCTGGTTTCGGTGGTGTTAAATTATGAAATTTCGGCTTATATTTTGTACATCTATTTACACCTGGCAATTGTTCCACCAAATAAACACAAGCATTATTTTCCAATCCAAGATTCTCCGACAATGGATTATGAGGTAATGGCGGTAAATTATGTGCTTTACGTGCATTTTGAACAGCTTGAAATACAGTTTCCCAAACTTCAGTCATGGATGATGCGGTATGAGTGAAACCATCTTGTGATTTTATTTCATACATTAAACTCGGTCCGGTTAATTTCTTCTTCTGCGATAAAATTGGTACTTTTGCTCCTGCTGCTGCTGTTTTCATATTTTTAATTCCTTTTGACGCAAGTCTTGGTTTCTTCACAGCAATCGGTGGTGTTTTCAATTTCATGAGATTAACACTATTGTTATTGTTATTAGTCGATGTTTTCTCACTGAGAGCGCTGTTTGTTTTTAACGTGAATGTTTTGATTGGCAAAAGTTGTAATTGATTCGGTGGTTGTTGAGGGGATTTGTGTGTTATTTTGTAGGAGCCGTCTTGTAATTGCTTTTGTAGAACTATCTTTAGGGACGAGGGGGATTTTTCCTTGGATTCGAGATCATTTTTTTGATTTTTTAAATTTTCCTTTATACTCTCTTTCTCTCTTTTGCTCTCCTTTATTTTTATGCTCTCCTTGATGTTCTCCTTGGCAATTTCTTTCATGTTCACTTTTGCTATTTCTTTAATTGTCCCTTTCATTTCCTTGATATTCTCTCGTACGTACTCTTTTATTTCCTTTATACTCTCACGAACGTTTTCTTTTATTTCCTTGATAGTTTCCCTCGCGTTCTCCTTTATTGTCTCCTTTATATTATCATTGATGAGAATGGAAGTGGATTTTAATTTTAGATTTTCGGTTGTAATTTCGTTCGGTGACTTTAGTGAATCCTTCAGTGTATCTTTTAGAGAATCTTTCAGAGAATCTTTCAGTGAATCTTTCAGAGAATCTTTCAGAGAATCTTTCAGTGAATCTTTCAGTGAATCTTTCAGAGAATCTTTAAGAGAATCTTTCAGTGTATCTTTCAGTGAATCTTTAAGAGAATCTTTAAGAGAATCTTTCAGAGAATCTTTCAGTGTATCTTTTAGTGTTTCTTTAAGTGATTCCATTTTTGGGGAGTTTCGTTCGTTTACATTTTCGTTGAGATTTTCTTTAACACTTTCCTTGAGGCTGATCATTACGTTTTCGAGTACAGCGGTTTCTTTGTAAATTTCCCTATTATTTTCTTCGAATTCTTCCAATAGTTTGAAATTATCGTTTGTTGTTTGATTGACGATCATTTCTAGATTATTTATTTTTAGCTTAATCTCGGGTTTAATCACTGGTGAGATGATTTCCTTCGGTGGTAGAACAATTTCAGTCTCAATGGATTTAATTTCCGGTTTCGTGGGCTCCTCCAAAGGAATATCAGACTTTTGGTTTGGTTTTGTGAAATCTAATTTAGTGACGGCTTGCATGGGTAGAACCCTGTTCATTGGTCGAGCATTGTGGGTCGGCATTGTTATTTTATTCTGTGCACTGGGTATTGTTATGACCGGACTATTATTTAGAGTTAAATTATTACAATTAGTATTTGTTAGGGAACTACTGTAGGTACTATGCACACTATTTACATCATGATGATTATATTTATTTACAATATTTCTATGAGTAATGCAATGATTGTGCAAGGGGGGAATCTTGCTTGATATGCTTGATTTAATCATGCTCGTGTTTTGTGACACGTGTTTTGAGTCGAAATAAGGCCGGATACTGTTGCTGATTGAATGCTCGGAGGTGAGAATTGGTTCTGTTATTTTCCAAGGTTCAGTAATTGTTGTTTCTGGTGGATTTAATTGCATTGATGGATTTGGTCGAACTGCAACTCTTGGAATTGTTGGAATGGCTTGTTGCATTGATTTTAGAGAGTGATTTTGTATGTCGACAAGGGGGGGTTCGATTGTTTGAATTGGTCTCACGGAAGATGCGTCGAGAGTGTGTATTGGTCTGATAGAAGATGCTTCTAAATTGTGAACTGGTCTCACGGATTGATGGTCGAGATGGGGAATTTGATCGAGTGTTTGAATTGGTCTCACTGACTCGACAGTTTGCGGGGCTATTGCTGATGAGAGTGTGCAAGCGGCGGGTGTGAAATTTGTCTCGGGATTTGAGACATTCATTTGGGGTGTGGAAATTGCTTCGGTCAGGGGAGCTGGTTGATTGACGACAACGTAACTTCCGGCCATTCCAGGTACGCCTTGAACTGCTTGTACTGTGGGTACGTTTGGCATTGCTGACACTGTTTGCACGTCGACAATTGGCTCCATGAGTTTCGAGGCTTGAAATACTTGGGTTGTCGTTTGATAACTACTTGCTAGAACTTGAGGTACAGTGCCAGTGACAAATTGACTCGAGGACATCACCGTATTGCTGACAATTGTTTCCAATCCGTAATACATTGGCTGACTTGATACGAACATACTGCCTGTGGAGTCGGTGAACATTTCCAAAGTTGGCGTCGAACTGAGGACCAATTGCTCCGAGGAGATCACTCCGCACTGAATTGCACTTGGTTGCTGTTGGATTATTGTTCCCAAAACTGTTGGTTGAGGTTGCGCCAATTGTACACTCGGAAGAACCGAAATACCTGTAAATAACAAATAATATAATAATTTTTACTGAAAATTTCGAAAGTAATTGAATTTTATGAAGAATTCAATTATTTTCAATAATTGTAATAAAATTCTTTGCAAAAAGTCAATTTATAAATAATAAAAATATTCATAAAATATTCAATTATTTTTATATAAATAATAAAATTCTTATCAGGCTTTCACTAATTTTCAATACAATTTTAATTTATTTTTTCGAAAATTTCACTTATTTTTAAAAATCTTGGAAAAATTCTCCGAAAAAATTCAATTATTTAAAAAAATAATTGGATTTTTCACAGGAGTTCAATTATTTAAAAAAACTTTTAATAAATATGAATTCAAGAATTCAATTATTTTCAAAAATAATGAAATTTTCCCTGGGATTCAATTATTTTAAATGAATTCTAGGGAAAATTAAATTATTTTTAAACATTATTTTTGAATTCTTCGAAAGATTTCAATAACATCAATAAAAAATAGTAAATTTTTACAGGAATTAAATTATTATAAATACAGTTTTAATAAAAATTTTCTCAAAAATTCATTTATTTTTTAAAATTTTCCACAAATTCAATTATTTTTAGAAATAATAATTTTTTGGCAGGGATTCAATTATTTAAAAAAGTTTCTATTCAAGAATTCAGAATTTTCAGAAATAATTAAATTGTCGATGTTTGAAAATCATTGAATTCTTGTAAAGTTTTTATAAAAAAAAATTGAAAATTAAATTGAAATATTAAAATATATTAAAATTATTCATAAAAAATTTAATTCTTTTAAACTATTTTATTAAAGTTTTTGTAAATATAACTACATTTTTTTAAAGAATATTTATGAAGTTTCGTATAATAAATAATGAATTTTTTCAAACTAATTTTAATTAAAAATTTTGAAAATAATTGAAATTTACAAAGAATTTTTTTAAAAACTTTTAAGAACAATTGAATTCTTTAGAAATTTTATTAAAATTGTATTGAAAATAATTAAAATCCTGTGATGAGTTTTACAAATTATAAAAATAATTGAATTGTTTCGAAGAATTTTTATAAGAATTGTTGAAAATAATTGAATTTTTATTTAGAATCTTGAAAATAATTGAATTTAAATAATATGTTTAAAAATAATGTATTCATTCAAGAAATTTTATTAAACTTGTATTGAAAATAATTTAATTCCCCCGAAAAATTTTATTATTTATAAAAATAATTGAATTTCTTTGAAGAATTTTATTATTTATGAAAATAATTGAATTCTTGTGGAGGATTTTACAATTCTTAATAATAATTAAATTGTTTCGAGAAATTTTAT
The DNA here is from genome assembly GCA_032872505.1 of Leptopilina syphax. Taxonomy (NCBI): domain Eukaryota; kingdom Metazoa; phylum Arthropoda; class Insecta; order Hymenoptera; family Figitidae; genus Leptopilina; species Leptopilina syphax. The sequence continues at coordinate 36,014,905 of CM065469.1, forward strand.
CTGAATTTTTGAATTTTTTGAAGGAATTTTATTAAAAATTTTAAAAATAATGATCTTCTTAAAAGAATTTCATCAAAATTGTTAAAAATAATTGAATTTTTATCAAAAATCTGGAAAATAATTGAATTTAATTAATATTTTTTTAAAATAATTGTATTCTTTCGAGAAATTTTATTAAAATTGTATTAAAAATAATTGAATTGCTCTAAAGAATTTTATTATTCATGAGAATAATTAAATTCTTGCGAAAAAAAATTTTTTTTTTGTATAATAAACAAGAATAATATTATGTACTTAATAAGTGAATTCTTTAAATTTTGCATCTGTAATCAATTCGAAAATTGATGTATATTCTTGAAAATATAAAATTCTAATTTGCAAAATAATAATAAATGGAATACCACTAGTACAGTTAATACAGTTCAAACATCTGGATTAATGAACTTACCCCCATTTTGTAGAGCAAGAAGATTATCCGGCGTTGTCTGAATATAGGAACCAGGAACCAATTGATTCGTCGCGATGAATTGTGGTTTAAATGCCGTTTCATGTTGACCACCAATTGCCGCAATGTATTGCAAATTTTGTCCCGACTGTTGTTGTAGAGTTTCAACATAAGCCGACATGAGACTTTGTGGTGCGACCTGCTGGAGAATGACGGTGGGTGCCGCCGTTGTTTGCCTCTGCGATTGTTGTAATTGAATCATTTGTGGATTATTTTGAATCGCTTGACACCTGACATTGCCCATGTTCGTCGGTTGTCCGGAATGCCGAATAATCGGAGCCCTAATACTTTTTGTCCTCGGTTTCGGTGCTCTGGGTGATTTCACCTTTGGCGCCTTCACCGCTTGTGTGGGGACAATTTCCCTGGAGACGATATTTTGTACATTGGGTGGGGAAAAATTCTGCGCAACATTTGAAGATGAAGAATTGGAATCGGTGAGTGATTCTGGACTTGCGATTTCGGTGATTTGAACTCCGGTCTCTGGTTGTGGTGGTGGGACGACTGAAGAATTTGGAAGTGTTGTCGTGGTTCTTGTGTATTGAGTCTGGACAATCATGTCGTTGGAGGTTAATACTGTTTGGTGAACAGTTTCCACAGTTGCGTGGGTGTGTATTTGTGGGGAAATAAGTGCCTGTGCGATTGGTTCGATTTGCATATTTGGATGGGGAGAGGAAGCTTCCAGCGGGGATGTCACTTGCATGTCGGGATATTCGGAGAGAAGCGTGTGACCTTCTGATGGTGACATTGAGGCGAATTGCGGAGACATCGAGAATGTTGAGTCGGGTGAGGCTAATTTATTATCCATCGTTTCTGAGTCGCTGTCACTTGTTGTCATGATGTCACAGTTTGCCAGATGTCGATTGTAACTGTCCACAGTTCGATAAGTGCACTGGCATCGTTTACACTTGACGGGTTGATCTCCAAGTTCTTCTGGAATCAAGTCTGGAATCGATGGACTTATCTCGTCATTTATTTGCGGATTCGGACACTCATCATCGCTGGAAATATCATCCGCACCATCGAGTTGAGGAATTTTGAGACAAAATTTTGTTCCCGTTTCTTCGTCATGGAATTTTTTCTTTGACTCCATTTCACTGAATTTGAAGATCCTCTGGAGCCTCGATTTTAAAAGGTCTTTTGGGTCCGTTTCAGTTTCTGTTGCTTCGAGTTTGCTGTCTTGAGAAGTGTCATCATTGGCTCCGTCGAGTTGAGGCATTGAAGAGCAGTTTGGAAGAATTCTCTCCTCGAGGTTGTACTCCGGAGAGCTGCATTCACTGGCACTGCTGGCGTCCGCTGGACCATCGACCTGCACTATCCTAGGCTGCTGTCTCGCGTGCCACAAGAGATTTTTATGATCCTTCGCCTCGTCCTTAGAAGGCAAGAGTCTGCAGTTAATGCTGTTGGTGTCGTCCACACAATACTTGAGTTCCCTGACCGATTCGGAGATAATATTCGAAGTACTCGTTCGACCAACAGTCACCATGATACTGTCCGGAATTCTCAAATCATGAAACATTGACGTTCGATGATCATTTTGCGTCTCGATATTCGTATCGCTCGATTTCAAACCACAATTCCTCGGCACTTTTCTCCTCTTCGTTGGACCATAACTACTGTCCAGTTTACAACTCCATGTCAAGGAACAAGAACGTTGATTTCTCTGACCACCAACAACTTCCGATTTTGAACGTCGTACCTCTTTTCCATGTCGTTGACTCTTCGAATCAAAAACATCATCGATTAGATCCTGATCAGAATTCTTCGACTCCAACCAATTGTCGCTCTGCGAATTTGAATCCAATATCGTGTCCGTCTTGGAAGCCTTCAATTCCTCATCTGTCGGAAGCATTTCATCTTTCAGCAACTCTGTTGAAAACGCGTCGTTTTTTAAATCCATGACTAGAAAATCTTCGATGCTCATTTTCGGAAATATGTCTTGCATTGAAATGCCATCCAGTAGATCGTGGGGCAGATCTTCAAAAATAGCTTCCTTCAATTCAGGCGGCAGAAGATCTGTATTATTTTGCTCGGCAAGATTCTCATCGACCTCTTTATTACAAACCGTATCAATAAGTCCATCAAGTGTCTGTTTAACAGCCAAGAGTTCCAACTTTTGAATTCTCAACTCCTCCTCAATCTTCTGCTCTATCGAATGATCGATCGTCACATTATTCTCCAAATCAGTTGACACTTCCGGCACAAATACCTGAACGTACGTCCTGATATAATACCTGACAATTTTCAAAGGATTCACAGTCGACCAATAGAGTCTAGAGCATTTATAACCACTGGGTATGATTTTCTCCACTCCATCCGAGAATTCCGGAGAAATTGTTCCCAAACAATCCACAGTCAATGAACCAATCATCACCTTGACTTTATCCGGTTCGGCGAATTTCTTCTTCTTTCGATCCAATTCCACATAAACGGGCCTCTTAAGAGAAAAATCATTTTCATTCTGTATTTTCTTACTCGTACAATCGTCCGCGTGTAGAGAGCAAAACACCGTCTTGTCATCATTAAACAACATATTCACATTCCTAGCGCAAGAATAATGAAAAGTATTACTGCAATTTCTCGAGCAGCAACCAACGCTCGCTCCTTTCTTTCCACACTCACTGCAACGAATCATACGTCCTCTTGAAATGGTACTGTGAACATTTTGCAGAGAACCGTCAATCTCCTCAAAAACTTCATTGGACCAAAGAGCACAATTCGAATGTACCCATTCATTTTGTCCGCAATACAAGAGACGACCTTCCTTCAATTCCTGACCATCTCCAAGACCTTTACACAAAGAACAAGATCTCGCATCCTCAATGTTTATATTACTGTAAACATTTCCCATTTTTCCTATTGATTTTGGCGATCTTAAAATTTCCTCCTTCCAAGCGTCCAAAATACTGCTGTCCAATTTTAATCCCGGTGAATCAATCTCCTTAGATGGTGTTGAAAAACTGTTCATCTCCAGGGACGAAATAAGTGTATCAAACCAAGGAAATATTTCCTTCAGAATATTATGATACGCTTCTAATAAATCCGACGCACCGATACGATTAATAACATGTTCCATGTCACAGTGAAATTGAGAAAGTGAACCATACTCGTTGCCATTGACTTTTTGCTTCACTGACAAAAGTGTTGGCGATGGTCTCGTGATAATTTGTTGCTCCGAACAATTACAATCGTTTGTTGTCTCCTGATCGTTGCCTTCCTTCAAATCACTGGGGTTTTTCATTTTTCCATTACAATCCTTGGTGTGAATTTTTTGTCGAAGTCTTCGTAAACCACGTCTGGGAATATCTGCTGGTTGCTCATCTAAATCGCCTGAAAATCTACTCAGTTCCCCTTTAAAACTACAACTTGCGTTTGATTCACCTGCTAATTTATCAATCATGCCATCTTCAATGTCATCGTTTATACTGTTTCTATTTGTCAAACACAAGTCGAATTTTTCATCGAAATCCAATTTTCTTATTGTTGGAAGCGGTCGACATAGACACTCTTTTCTTGGACTCCATTGAAGAGCTGCGCACATTTTTCGATTTTTGCCCAAAGCTTTCACGACGGCTATAAATCCTGTCTTGAGTTCAGCCTCGATTGCATTTCGCCAAATTGAATTCGGATTTGACGAGCATTGACGACAGGTGAATTCAATTGTATCTGGTAGATAGCTGAGGATTTGATAGCGTTCATCTGAAAGACCTTCGCAGTGAGCGTGAACCCAACAGGAGCATTCGTTGCATTCCATCATCTGAAAAGCGAAATTATTCGTTGTTAATTAAAACTTAAGTAAATTAATTATATAAGATATTAATTAATTAAATAGGAAAAATTAAATTATGAATTTTATTAAAACTGATGAAAATAATTGAATTTTATTGAAATCAGTAACATTAATTTTGAAATATTGAATTAAAATTAAATTTCAAGAATAAACACAATAACTTAATAAAACAACAATTTTCCAGGATTTCGATCAAAATTCCCTGACTTTTTCAGATTTTTTCAAGGTTCAAGGCAACCCTGAATTTATATTATAGGAAAATTTACCTTAGTGTCAAAATCATTTTCGTTGTAGCATCTTTGACAAAGTGGACAATAATTTCCTCGTTGACGTAACTTGAAGCACATGGAGCATAGTGGAAGGTTTCCCACGTAAACACTGACGCCTTCACTTCCGCAGCTTTTGCATTTTATGCAACTTTGACACACGTACGGTCTATCGGGACTGTATAATCTTGCACTGACACCTGACTTTGGAAAACATGAGTAATGAAAGGATTGCCGACATCTGATGCAGGATAATTTTGTTCCCGATCGAAGTTGACATGTCTGACACACTGTACATCGTGGACAACACCAATTTGGTTGAATACAAGCGTTCCATTCGCTTGGCTCCAAACAAAATATATGGTATGGCTCACAACAGCACTGACAATGAATAAGCTGAAAGAAAAATTTAAATCAATAAATACATTCTCTAGAAATAAAAAATACACTTTCAATTATCAAATTTCAAATTTAAATTTTCATCAAATTTCTAACTACATAAACGAATTTGAAAATAGATAAATATGAGAAATAAATAATAAATATTATTAAAATTAATAATAAATGTTAATTAAACAATAAAAATACTAAATATTAAAAAATATTTGATTGTTTTAAATATTTAAATATTACACTCGGTTGTTTTAAATATTTAATAAAATATTGAATTTACTGACTCGGAATGATCGTTAAATTCAATGTTCTATTAAATAAATAATAAATATTAATTTAATTTTTAAAATAATAAACAAATTCAATAAATAATAATAAAATATTAGAAATAATAAATAATAATTAATAAGTAAAAAAGTAAATGAAAGTGTAAAAAAATAAATAAAAGAACAAACAAATGTGTCTAATTGAACTGCCGGATTATTGTATAAATAAACATGCAATCAAAATTGTAAATTCAAAAAAAAATTAAAATATCGAAAAATAGTACATATTTTGCATGAATCATTGAAATTGTACATAACGAGATTTTCAATTACAATGAAATTATAATCAAGAGATTAAAATCAAGCTTAAAAAGTTTTATATAACATAAAGCTATTACTTCCAACAATGTTAAATCTCTTCAAGCTTAACAAAACTCTAATTAACAGCTCAATGTTATATAAATCATTTTAATTGTTTTGTGAATTTCCAATAAATTTTGCGTTGGCAATATGAAAATTTAATGTTACATAAAATTTGCCGTTTAAAAATAGTAATTTTCAAAATAAATAAAAATAAGTAAAAAATTATTCTATTTATTTCAATGATTTCAATTGAATAAAAAAAATATGTCCTTTTAATTAAAATCAACTTACACAAAATATTTTATTTTCAAATATCAACTTCAATTTTTGAATAATTTCAGAATCAAAATTAGAAAAAATTCATTTGTTAATTAATTAACTAATTAATAGTTTTTATTTTACTATTTTTTAAAACTTTAATAAAATTCTTTAAAACAATTTAATTATTATTATCAAAAATTTTAATAAAATTCTTCGTAGACATGCATTTATTTTCAATACAATTCTAATAAAATTTCTAGAAAAAAATTCAATTATTTAAAATATTTTTGCAAGAATTTAATTATTTTCATAAGTAATAACATTCTTTTTAGGAATTTAATTATTTTTAATTGAATTCCTCGAAAGATTTTATTTATTTTTCAAAAATTCCATTTCCATAAGTAATAAAATTCTTTTTACGAATTCAATTATTTTGAAAAACTTTAATGAAATTCTATGCGGGAATTAAATAAAAATTTGAATTAAATTAATTAAATTAGTTAAATTTAAATAAATAGAATTTAAGTTAGATTAATTTAGAAGAATTAAATAATTTAAATTAAGAATAAGAATAACAAAAAAAAAAACTTTAGAATCAAATTAGAACAAAATTGATATATAATTTCTAAAAATTTCAAACGACAATTTTTTTGAACGCAAATTAAAAGATTAAAAAACATTTAATTTAGTTATAAAATGATAATGAAAAAAAGGTTCTTACCGGCTCTTTACCAGCACTTCCGCACAGAAAACAAATGGCAGGAATGTGAAATAGTTCGGAGCCAATGAGTGCAAATCCTTTCGCTCCAACCTGAGCTGGATCATATTGCTCCCAAAAGTCGATTGAAACAGTGTGAACTGTTTCTGCAATCTGCTTCGGCAATGATCGTTCCTGAAATTTATTTTTGTGTCATTAAAATGTAAACGAAAATTTAAATCAAAAAGGAAAAATTAATTATTAAGTAATCAATGTTCAAAGTTTTAAAAAACAAATCGGTTTTTTTTTTACAATTTATTCCATGATTTAATCGATTATAAATTTGAATTCAATTCAAAGAATAAACGATTAAGTTCAAAATTATAAACAATTCTTGTTTATAGATTGAATTGTTTATAATTTTGAATTTAATCGTTTAAGGTTTGAATTCAATCGTTTATAGTTTTGAATTAAATCGTTTAAGGTTCGAATTAAATCGTTTAAGGTTTGAATTCAATCGTTTATAGTTTTGAATTCAATCATTTTTAATTTTGAATTAAAGCTTTTATAAATTTGAATTGAATCTTTCGTAATTTGGAAATTGTTTAATAATTTTTCGATTTAATAAAGTGGAGGACTTACCACAGAAACATTCGCTGCCAAATTATTTTGATTCTTGCCTCTTCTCGATTGTAATTGCGGATTGGAATTAATATTGCAAATAATACCCTCCTGATTAGATTTATTCGTCTCCTTTTCCCTGGTAACTTCCTCTTTTCTATCATTTTTCTCACCATCCTTTTGTCCCCTCAGTGCAATTTTACTGACCTCAACATCGTCCTTACCATCAGGTGATGGAAACGTAGCGATCGGTTGTCCAAGTGCAACACTCGCACTTCTACACACATGCTTCACTCTCGGTCCTTTTAATTCTACCCTTTGTCTCGATGCCACTTGACCCTTATTAAACGTCGTTGGAACAACAGAAGGATTTTTCATTTTCTTACGCACCTTTATTCGATTTTCCTTTTTACGTTTCTTTATTGGCGACACTGACGCTGGATAATCAAATTTATCAGTTTTCTTCGTCAAAAAACCACCAAGACTACCACCATGATAATTGGATTTCTGTCCAAGTTCCATATTATTCCAATTCATTGCCGATTTAAATAAATTCTTCTCCAAACAATCCTCATTAGGCCATCCCATATTGCAACCAATCAATTTTTGATTTTGCAAATCACTATCAACGTCTAGACACAATGGCAATGATATTGTCAGTGGATCTCTCATTAATGGTGGGAGCATTGCGTTTAAACCAGTACGCAAAATAGGGGGTATATTGTAGCATTTTAAGCACATTTTTAACCAACACGCTGGACATCGTGCTTTATAGACGCATCTCATGAGATTCCATTGTTGACTTCTTACAACCGGTGGCACTAGACACAATCCATCGCCTTTGTGACATTGAAGGCATGTCAGTGTATTGTTTGTCGATTTAGCGCAAGCCTGACGTTTTATCATTTTGCTGATGAATTTTCTACACGACTCACAACTGTAGATGCCAAATTTACGTGCCTGCTTCACGAAACGATAGAATCTCACTGCTCCACAAACGCCACATTTCACCGTTCCAGTGAGTCCTGAAAATTTAGAGAAAGAAAATTTCTTTTAATATAGGTATTGAAATTATTTATCAAATATTAAATTAAAATACTTTGAAAATTCGATTTGTTAAAAATTTTTTAATGGAATTCTTTAACAAATTTAATTATTTTCAGTTGAATATCACAAAATTTCTATTAATTCGATAATTTTTCTTTAATTTATGAAGTTCAATAATTTTCAAAAGACTATTTTTTTCCTAATTTCTAAATTAAATAATTATTCATACTTGAATAAGTTTTGTTCAATAAAAATATAAAAACTTATTTATTTTTATACAGAAATTTAAATTTTAAATAATTTTAATGTAAAAGCTTTTTAAAATTTAACTTATTCTTAAAAGTTTATACTATAATGCATTTAATATTCAATTTTAATCTAAAACTTTAACTTAAATTCATTTTTAAATCAATTTTTATTAAAAAGTTCTACAAGAATTCTATTATTTAAATAAAAAAATGATAAATGATAGAATAATTGTTTGTGAAGAATTTTATTATTTATGAAAATAATTGAATTCCTGCAACGAATTTTATTACATTTTTTTGAATCATTTTAAGAAAATTTAAAAGAATAATTCAATTATTTCGAATAATTTAATTAAAATTGTATTAAAATTTAAAAATAATTAAATTCTTGCAATGAATGTTATTATTTATGAAAATAGTTAAATTATTGCAACAAAATTTATTAAATTTTTCGAATCAATTTTAGAAAATTTAAAAGAACAATGATGAGAATTGTAATTTAAATTTAATGCTAATTTTTTTAATTTTAAAATTTAATCTTGAAAATTGTATAATTTTAGAAAATAATTAATTTTATTTAAAGAATTTTTTAAAAATATTTTAAATTTAAATTTAATGTCAATTTTTTTATTTAAAAATTTTTTTTCTTGAAAATTGAATTTTGTTAAATTTTTTAAAATAGTTAAATATGTTGAAAGAATATTATAATTATATTATGGAAAATAATTAAATTCCTTTAAGGAATTAAAATAAAATTGAAATGAAAATAATTTACTTTTTATAAAAAACTTTAATGAAATTTGTCATAATAGGTAATTCAATTTTTTTTAAGAATTTCATTAAATACTTTAAAAAACAATTAAATTTCGTACAGAAAATTTATGCAAATTTTGTTGAAAATAATTGAAATCCTGTGAAGAATTTTAATATTTATTAAAATAATTTATACTCGCAACGAATTTTATTAAATTTTTTTAAACAATTGAATTTTTTTTTTAATCATTATATGTAAATTTAAAAGAATAATTCAATTATTTTGAATAATTTAATAAAAATTGTATTGAAAATAATTGAATTCTTGAGATGAATTTTATTTCATATTTCAATTTTATTTAATAATTTTTTAATTCTTATAAACAATAATTGTTAAGAAAATTTTAGAAAATAATTCATTTCTTTCAAAGAATTTTTTGAAAATATTTTTAAATAATTGAATTTTATCAAAATTTTTGAGAATAATTTTTTTATCTCAACTTGTAGCGAATTTAAAGTAGTGCAAATTTTTGAAAAAAATTAAGGAAAAAAGTATCTTTTAGTGTTACGAAATTAATAAAAGTATCCAAATAAGTAGCTAATCGTAGAAAAAATAATAAATAGTAGTTTTCATTTGATGAGTACAAAGCCTGTAAATCGTAAAGTTTAATTCATAAATATTGTAAATAACTAATTAAAAATAAATTCCAAAAAAAAGAGTTCACCTGTGTTTGGACTTCCATTCGAGCCACATTGAACATTCGCCATTGAGAAAGGTCCCTCAGTACCACCCAGAGTCTTGTTATCTAATTTCAATCTCGCCTTTCTTAAAATCACCTTTCCTCCACTTAATTTTGTCCCAGTCCATTCGGATTGTTCGTCCTCGGAATTATTGCCATGATCACTGCCACTTTCCGATAGTGAACTCTCCGAATCAAAATGATCACCACCATCCGTTTTACAATTCGTTGCAATATCATCACTCTCGTCATGAATATTTTTCTCATCCTTTACACTATTACTTTCACAGTTGATATTATTATCATCACTGGATATTGTTAATTCAACATTATCAGGTACTTTCGGGGAAGGAATATGACTGTTGGACGCATTATTAAGAGCTCCTGATCTTGTTTGAATTCTGGAAGACTCTGAATTTGGAATATTAACATCCGGAAGAACTTTAATGGGAATAGAATTATTCTTTTGACATTGCGAGGCAAGTGATTGTAGGTCATTGAAATTTTTACCAGTTTGAATTTTTTGTTTCGAAATTGATGAAATTTGTGTTTTTTGTGATATTTTCAATGTTTGTGCGTTTGTTAATTTTTCATTGCATTTTGATTGTGAATTTTGAGCACTCAATATTGAATGAGCGGGGGATTTTTTGAATTTTGTTCTTGTTTCTTTTTCGCTTGTTGTTGAATTTTCATCGTCTTTTCCTTTCTTCGCTTTTTTCGTTTGCTTGACATCATTTTCACTGTGCTCCGTTGTTGATTTCTCCTCTAATTCTTCGATAAATCTTTTGTTTGGTTTTATCACACGGGATGAATGTGCACTGCGTATTGGCAAAACAAATTTTCGTACATTGACAGATTTATCGTTAGATTGTACCTGTTGACCACGAGAATTTGAATTGTTTGATTTTGCCTTTTGAAGGAGACGTTTCGCTGTACTGTTTCTCAATTGCCTGGTACGATGATGTCGATCGAGAATATTATTTACTGATTTTAAAACCGGTGTTTTGACAAAATTGGAAAATTTTTCAATTTTCTCATTTTTATTTCCTTTTGTCGACGACGACGATGTTTCTTCTTCACTGGAATTATCAACTTTCGTTGATTTTGCTTCTAATTCTTGGATTTTTATTGGATCTTTATTCTCTTGCACATCGTTTTTATCATTTTCTTTTACACTCGAGGAAGTTTTTGCATTTTTTACATTGTCCTCGTCAATACTGCTTGAGGAGGGAAGATTCTCATCTGAACAAGACGACAAGTCCTTCGGATTATTTTTTCCATCTTGCTGTTGCGTTTTTATGTATGACGCAGATAATTTAGCCTCTTTGCTGCTGAAACCGTGAAACGGTGGATGTTCCTAAAAAAAAGTCTTTATTTACTTTCTAGTAAAAAATTTTATAAATATAAATAAATTCAGTTGAAAAAATTATCACAAGTGTTTTGTAAAAAAACTGGTTTTCAAATGTTGATAAAGAGAAGAATCACAGTAGTTTAAGGGAAACAAATATTAATTGCGACAGTAAATAAGGATTTAGCTCATAAATTTTATGGAATATTTACTCAAACTTTTTAATCCCTCATTTTCTAAAGTGGAGGGTTCCGTTTACTCACGAGATTATAACCCTAACAAATATCGACTTTCTTTCCTTTGTTTACAAATTAGAGTGATTTATTTCTGACACTCGTTATTAATAAGAGTTACGACATAATTCCAAAAAACAGATAATTATTTTTAACGCCTCTAATGAATAATTCAATAAAGTCAGTAGAAACAATCAGTTACAAATTGGGAATGTGCCATTAACATAGATACTGCCAAATTGCCCAATTAAAAGAAAAAATTTTGTATCTAAAATTAACTTCGCAATCACTGTATAAATATTCCTAATTCTTCGTTTTCGAATTCACAAATTAGAAATATAAAAAAGAAATAAACTAAAATAATATTATTTCTAACGTAATTGTATTTAACATAATTCAAAACATAAACTGGAGCGAATTTCAATAACACAAATTTTGACGTCTAGAAATTCGCGTAAACTTTCCATAGCGAAATTCAAAATTACCGCTTTGTAGGAGAAAAAAAACAAAAACAACTTCACTCAAAACGACAAATCACTGAAATAGGAGGAAACTTTTCGAAGCAATGCAGCATATACATCAATAACAAGTGAAGATAGACCAAAAATTTACAGTAGGGCCTAACAAAGTACACAAAAGATCAACAATAAGCTTTGTTACGATAAAAGAGCGCATCAAAAATTGAAGCGCTCTGAAATGGCATTAGAGGTTAGGAAACCTTTGGAAATAGAATTTTACATGAGAGAATTAGAAAGGAACATTACAAGTAAGTGCAACTCATCAACAAGAAGATTGAGGACTCTTATTTAACGAAATTCTCCACATCGGCGTCCGGAGCCTTTCGCATATAGAAATCAAACATTTGACATGAATCGTATATAGGAGACTTTTTTTCCCCACATCGGCTCCTTATGCGTCACCCTTAGAACGCTTATAAACACTCACAACACAATTTTAAAATCATAAAAAAAGAACAAATCACTGGAAATTGACAAGATGCGTTCATTATGATTTGCGCGGTATATGCGCGACATATAGAGAGAGGCGCGAATTACCTTTTCGTTGTCACCGAACGTCTCATTGAACAGGGAAAGTCCGTAGTAGATGTTCTCGGCGACGGTTACGGAATCACTTTGGGTTGCTTCTGGCCATGCGAGAACTTTGATACGCTTCCTGGTGACCGTCTTTGGCGGTTTCCCGGGAAATTTAGACCTTCCCATGTTCACTCTTTCTCAACGATCAAATTGTGAATCCATTTTACGCGATATACTCGCCGAGGCGCACTACCACTCTCTCCAAATACTCATTCGGAGCTTTGGGACATCGGTTAAATTCGTTTAATCTCGGAATTACTCGGCAACGACACCAAACGCGCGGATTATCAAATGGGGGAAATAAAGAGAAGCACATACGTTGTTGGATAAAAATCTTACTGTATATTATATATACACAACACACGATGCTCAAGTGAAACACTAGTGAAAGAAGTTTCGCGGATCGCTTGTATCATCGGCATTGACTCAAGAAAATAACCTTGGACTTGAGGCCATTGCTTTGTCTCTCACGAAAAATTGGTCCCTTTCAAAACTTTTTTTTTCCACGTCTGATTTCACTTAATTCCAAGGTCACTTGTCAGTTTTTCAAATGAAGGGCGCAACCCTTACGCTTTTTTAAATATAAAAAGGGTGCTCTAGAGAGATGTTAAGATACAATTTAAGCCTGATATTACTAACGAGATGCAGGCAGCGTATATATTTTTATTTAATTCCAGGGTCACACTTTGTCCACTTTTTTTCTTTTTTTTAAAATTTTTTTTCTCTTATATTTGTCTGAAGAAAATTCTGTATTAATTTATTATTTATCAATAATTCACTTATTTCTCGAAATTTACTTTAAATTGTCAATGAACAATTTGTAACATTTCTGTTACTAATTCAAGGTTATTTTGTCTAATTTTCTTAAATTAGGATAAAAAAAATCCAATATCATAGTTTTTAAAGAATAATCACCAATATTGAATTTCTGGTTATTAAATAAAAAACAAGTAAAATTAATAACAAACGAAATGCTTTTTTAGAAAACCGAAAATTGTTAATTGTCTTTGGCATTTAAATGCTCCTCAGGGATGTACTAATACATTTAGGTGCCATTCACAACGTTATAATCTATATTAAATATTTTTTTCATTACTTTTTATTACTTCCGATCATTTGAAAAATTGAAATTTAAAACTTAACTTATTTTTGGTAATAATTTTTGGGATATATTTTAAAAGTCTAAAATATCTAGTGAGTCCTCAGGCCCCTTGAACACTTGATACGTTACTGACTACATTCATGTACGTTATTATGTAAATGTGTTTGTAATTATGTATATATGTTGGCACATATCAGTCCCACTTTCTTATTAAGTTGATCAAAGTTCATTCAAAGTTAATTTAGAATTTCTAACTTGTAAAAAGCTGTTATTTATCAGTAATAAGGGAAAGCAAGAAAAAAATACTCTGCCCTAAAGACAAAATTATTCGACAGAAATAACGACAAATTATTTCCAAGTTGGATGGAATTAAAATTCAAGAGCAAGGGGACATAAAGATTTGTTTCCTTTATTTTTTATCATAAATTCTGGTAAGTCCACTATAAATGTACTTTTGCTGAAAGAAATAATTTAATTGGTAACACAATAACAGACTGTAAAAAATTAGAAACCTAACCTAACTTTTTTCAATTGTTAACAAATAATAACAATGTAATCAAAACTATTTTTGTTATCTCAATTTTTGATTATTGTAGTTAATTTTTTTTATTAATATTATCATTATTACTACTATTTTTGACCTTTTTTCTTTTTTCATTTTTTTCAGTTGTGTTATTATTTGTTAATTTGCTGGTCAATTTAAATTTTATTATCAGGGTTGACACAGGTCAGTGAAATCAGGGAATAATTTATTTTAAAATAACTTAATTCTATTGAAGAACTGCCATAAAATTATTACTTTGACTTTACTTGAAATTAATTTCAATTCTGTTGAAATTAGTTTCAATTTTTTAAATTTTAACGCAATTCTTTGAAAAAATTCAACTGTCTTAATAAATATCAAAATTCTTTCTAGAAACTCAATTATTTAAAAAAATTCTCGTCAATATTTCAATTATCTTTATAAATAGCAAAATTCGATTATATTCAAGAATTTTAATAAAATTCATTGCAAAATTCAATTATTTTCACAAATAACAATATTTATCACAAGAATTCAATAATTATATTCAAAATTAATATAATTCTTCGCAGAATAATTATTTTCAAAAATTCTAATAAAATTGTCGTCAAAATTTCAATTATCTTTATAAACGAATAGAAAAATTCTTCGACATATTCAATTATTTTCAAGAATTAAATAGATTAAATTATTTAAAATAGAATTTGCAGAAATTTTTTCAAAAAAAGCGAATGTTTTAAAATTTGGTATTAAATTCTCCTCAGTAATTCAATTATTTACACAAATTTTAAAATTCCTTTCAGGGATTTAATTATTTTCATAAATAACAATATTCATCACAAGAATTAAATTATTTTCAAAAATTTTAATAAAATTCATTGCAAAATTTCAATTATTTTCAAAAATTTTTCTTAATTCAATAATTTGTATATCTATTATTTTAATAAAATTTCCCAAAAGAAGTTAATTATTTAAAAACAATTTTGACAAAATTCTACACGAATATTGAATTATTTTCTAAAATAATCAAAATTTCTCAGGAATTCAATTATTAAAAATAGAATTTGCATAAATTTTTTCGAGAAAAGTCAATTGTTTAAAACTTTTTTTTTATAAAATTCTTCGCAATAATTCAATTATTTTCCTAAATACTAAAACTCATTGAAGAATTTCAATTATTTTTAATACAATTTTAATTTTATTTAAAGTTGTCGAAAGAATTCAATTATTTAAAAATTTATTGATAAAATTATACGTATAAGAATTCAATTTTAAAAAACATTCAATTATTCAATAAAAAATTATTATTTAAATAATTAAATTCTAGTAGAATTTTCTAATAAAAATTGATTTAGAAATTAATTTTAGTTAATGTTTTACATGATAATTGAATTTTGGAGAAAAGACAAAGAATTGCAATTTTTAGAAATAATTGAATTTTGTAAAAGTTTCAAATTAAAATCCTTATGAAAATTTGAATTTTTCATTCTTTTAACTAACAATTACGTGGAATTAATTTTTTTTGAGAAAAGTTTAATTAATTTTTTGAGAAAATTATTTGAAGTTTTGATTGTCTACACTGAAAAAAAATTTATTTATTTAATTGAATCAAATAATATTTATTGGAGTCAATTAAATGGTATTTGCTTAAAATACTGAAATTGGTTCAAATATGATTTAATTAATTCGAATAAATATTTGATTCGAGTAAATATTTAATTGATAATAGTCAATTAATCGGTTATTTGAGTCAAATAAATTTTTGTTTCAGTGTAATGCATATTTAATTGGAGAATTTCCGAATAATCGAAATTTCTGTAAAATTGAATTATAAATAATTTTTCAATTAAAGAAATTCGTAATAGAACATTTTTTTGTGCGTCTAATTTAGAGTAAATCAGAATATTCTTCAGGGTCGGGGAAAAAGTGAAAATTTTCTCTGTAAATCAGGGGAAAAAAAATTAAATGTTTATAGCAACCCTGATTATCCTTGACTAATCTTGTTCCTTTAGTTTTTATTGGGTATTATTTATTGTTGTTGTCTTTTTTTTTGCAGAGCGGATTTTAAAAGAGTGTCAGGAATGTCAAGGGTGTATAAACTTGTTTCACATGTTTCGAAGAGAGCATACAGTGCGACGACAACAACAACCTTCCCGAAAATAACAACTCATTATACAGTCGTTCCACGAGAGAACGATCCACGATGGAAAGAGGTCAATATGGAAAGGTACGTGGACGAGACGGATATTTTAATTGTAGGTGGTGGTCCAGGAGGGATGTCAGCGGCAATTCAAGCGAGAAAAATTGCTCAGGAACGTGGCAAGGAATTACGTGTGACACTCGTTGAGAAATCATCGACAATTGGTGGTCATATTTTAAGTGGTGCTTGTATCGATCCAATTGCACTTAATGAATTAATACCAAATTGGAAGGAATTGGGAGCTCCTTTGAAAACGCCAGTGACTAAGGATAAATTTGCATATCTCACGGAAAATGGTAGAATTCCAGTGCCAATACTTAAAGGTATGCCAATGTATAATCATGGAAATTATGTCGTTCGTTTAGGTCACGTTGTCGCTTGGCTTGGCGAGCAAGCAGAAGCAGCTGGTGTTGAACTTTATCCCGGCTATGCAGCTACGGAAATTCTCTATCACGAAGATGGTTCAGTGAAGGGAATTGCGACGAACGATGTTGGAATTGCAAAAGACGGCTCACCGAAGGAGATTTTCGAACGTGGAATGGAATTGCATGCGAAATGTACAATTTTCGCTGAAGGCTGTCATGGACATTTGGCAAAGCAATTGATGAGTAAATTTAATCTTCGCGAGGAATGTGAATCGCAAACTTATGGTATTGGTCTCAAGGAAATATGGGAAATTGATGGAGCGAAGCATTCGCCAGGTTTAGTTGAACATACGGTTGGATGGCCTTTGAATAAAAACACCTACGGTGGTTCGTTTTTGTATCATTTGAATGAAGACACTCCTCTAATTGCCATTGGTTTTGTTGTTGGACTAGACTATCAAAATCCATATTTAAGTCCTTTTAGAGAATTCCAAAAGTTCAAGCATCATCCGTCAATTAAGTCGACATTGGAGAATGGAAAGAGAGTCGCCTATGGAGCACGTGCCCTCGTCGAAGGTGGTTTTCAATCAATTCCAAAACTACAATTTCCAGGTGGTTGTCTAATAGGTTGCAGTGCGGGATTTTTGAACGTTCCGAAAATAAAGGGAACGCATAATGCAATGAAAAGTGGAATGCTCGCTGCTGAAAGTGCAATTGACGCGATTATCAAAGCGGAGACTGAGAATTCTGCAACAAAGGGTCTAACGCCTGAGAATTATGAGGGAAAAATCAAAAATAGTTGGATATACAAGGAATTGAAGGCGGTGAGAAATTTCCGACCGAGTTTTCATTCACCACTTGGATTATTCGGTGGTATTTTATATTCCGGATTGTCCATGATTTTAGGAGGTAGAGAACCGTGGACATTGTCTCATGGTGGTCCAGATTATAAGAAACTAAAACCTGCCGCAGTTTCAACACCAATTGAATATCCGAAACCGGATAATAAAATAAGTTTTGATTTATTGTCATCGGTTGCACTCACGGGAACGAATCATGAAGCCGATCAACCAGCACATTTAACCCTCATGGACGATACAGTTCCGGTGATGAAGAATTTGGCAATTTTCGATGGACCCGAGGGACGTTTTTGTCCTGCCGGTGTTTATGAATTTGTTCCACTTGAAAGTGACGATGGACAACGTTTACAAATTAATGCACAAAATTGTATTCATTGTAAGACATGTGATATCAAAGATCCAAGTCAGAATATTAATTGGGTCGTTCCTGAAGGTGGAGGTGGTCCCGCCTACAATGGCATGTAAAAAAAAAGAGCGAAATATTAGTGCCTTATTTTAAAGGCAATTTACAATTGTTTTAGAGTGTCAATTAACATTTATTGACAAAATTTTATCATTTTTGCATAATTGAAATTAACAAAAATGATTTTTATCTGTATTTCAATTGTATTTCAATTTAAAGCAGATAAAAAATGGCTATAAGTGAGATTTAAGCTCGATACAAATAGTTATATAAGGAAAAAAGGGGGAATAATTAATTAAACAAATTAAAATGACTGAGAATGAAAAAAAATGATAAGATTAATTATGAATAGAAATTTTAACTACTTACGTAACTAAAATATGAAACGAAATACAAAAGAACGCAAAATGTTTTCAACAAATATTTTTTATAAGAGTTTTTGATAACTAAAAAAAATAGAAATAATAATGTAAAACTGTACAAATTTTCTAAATTTTGTGATATGTTTACATTGATTCGTAACTATTTTGATTAGTTCATTTCAATTAATTTTAATTAGTAAATTTCAATTAATTCATTAGTTCAATGTCAATTAGTTAATTTCAACGAATTTTAATTAAAACTGTTGTTAAATAAATTATTAAATTAAAAATTTTAAATTGTTAAATTTAAAATTAAAAACTTTTAATTTTAAATTAAATTAAAATTAAAATTAAATTCAATATTAAATTTAAATTTTTCCAATTGTTGTTAAAATATTTATTAATTAATAACACTGGTGAAAATTTTAGTTCAATTGATGAAATAATTAAATTCTTTCGTAAAAGAATTAATTACAATACGAAAGAAAAAAATTGATTTGTTTATTAATATCAATTTTTTTTGTATATATATACAAAAATTTATCATAATTATCTACTTATTTTTATACATATTTTTATAAAAGTCTTTCTAACAATTGTGTATTAAAATTTTTAATTTGTACATAAATACTTGAATGAAATACAGAAAAGTTTTATCGAATTACTGTTTTTATTATTTAAAAAATGACCTTTTTTTATTTTAAATTGTATACATATTATAAACAAGATTATAACAATTATTATTTTAATCAAAATTTTGAAAAAATGCGCGTAAAAATTTTCTGCACATGCGCAAAAATGAAGAGTTTAGTAAAAAGTCGTCTGCTGTTTTTTTACACATCATTTGTATACATTTGTCGAGCACGTTTATGAAAGTTTATTCAAAATCTTTTCTACTTAACCATAAAAAAGTTTATTTAGTTTCGAAAAATAGACTTGTGAAAATTAAATGCATATGTTATTTTGCATAGAAGATAATATTTGTTCTGGTTACATAAATGAAATTATCTCATCAAGTCTTCATAACCTAAAAATTTCAAAGTATGGTAAGAATTTATATTATTTGTTAATTTTTATTAATTGTATTAATTGTTTCCGTTTTTAAGCTAAAATTGGTTTTTGTAAAAAGATCCTGTTTCAATAATTTAAATTTACAACACAATTCTTTGTTTTTGATGTGAAGCAACAGAAAATATGTAATGTTATTGTTCATTAATCTAACAAGACATTATTTTAGTTTAATTATAATTATGTTGCAATTGGGTTTTAATCGAGTGTCATCTGATTGGGATAAACAACCAATTTGGTATCTAGGTAACAAACGGGAACAATGAATTGTCGTTTTTATAGTTTTTTTTAGTTTTAAAAGCACATGTCAAATACATAACCAGCAGTCAAAAATCGTATTTACTCCAATTTGTATTTTATTCTTATTTTTATAGAAAGAAAGAAATAAAATTACTTTTTCTAATGTGTATGTGATATTCTTTTATTTTTATGGAAACGAATTATATTTTTACAAAATTGCAAGTAATTTATGTTAATTTTATATTATTATTATTTGAGATATTTTTTGTGTCCGTATTTTTCTCTAAATGTAAATTTTGTTGGTTTTAATGCCAATATTTTAGATTATATGATATTAATATTATTATTTATCTTTTGGCTCTTTTTATTTTTAATTTATTTGTTATTTTTTTTAGATACTAGATGTTCCTTTACGTAAAGTCGATCGAGATAGCTGAACATTATGAAGATGCTTACAGGAAAACAATTACAGAGGTTGGAAAAGAAAAAGAAGAAAATGGCAGCTTTATTGGAAATAACAAAATTAAACGACAAGGACAGAGAAGCAAAAGCGCTTAAGCAAATCGTAGGTTCTTTTATTAGAAACCTAAAATAAATTTCTATCTTTTGGATTATTTATAACTTTTTCTTTTGTTACAAGGAAACACAAATAAATATGTTGAATCAAAATGATAATGACAGTATGAGTGGAATAATTTCCAATCGGAAACGACCTTGCGATGAGCCTCTAAATACCAATAGTCCGGAAATTATTAAACAGGAACAGGAAAGTCCGGAAAAATCTGAAAAAACCGAAGGAGTTAGTAGTAAAAAGCCGAGGTAATTAATATAGTAATTTTAATTATTATACTAAATTATTATCATTTTTCTTTTTATTTTTTTCTTTTAGTTTTTTCCTTTAGTTTTATTCTTTTAATTGCTTTTCCTTTTTTCTTTTTAGGTTTTCCTTTTATTCTTTTCTTTTAGTTTTTTCCTTTAGTTTTATTCTTAATTGTTTTTCCTTTAGCTTTTTTCTTTTAGGTTTTTCTTTTAGTTTTATTCTTTTAATTGTTCTTCTTTAGTTTACTAAACCAGCGAATATTGAAAATGTTTTTTAGATACAAGTATTTAATTTTTTATTGTAGATTAAGTGGCGAGGAATATGAACGATTGAAAGAGGAATTAAAAGAACGAAGACAAAGGTTAAAAGCGATTCCACGGATTTGTCTGAAAAAAATTGGAGAAGATGCTGCATTAAATATGGATGAAAATGACAATGACAATGGAAGAATTCCACTATTTTTAAGTGACATACAACACCTTTTGTTATATTCTCTTATTGGTAATCGTTCACCTTATTTACCGAACAGATGGTGTAAAGTCGATAAGTACAATAAGGTAAATAATAAAATTCCACAATTATAATATTTATTTCAACTCTTTCCCCATTTTTTAATCTTTATGAAAATTTTATTTACTATATTTCTTATTACTATTATTGAAATTACTTTTATTATTCTTATTCTTATTCTTATTCTTATTCTTATACTTATTCTTGTTCTTGTTTTATTCTTATTCCTAATTTATTTTTTTGATTCTAGTTGTCACATACGGTTCTGATTATTGTTGAGGGCGTTTCTCTCGATCACTACTTAGCTCATGAAAATTCATTTCCTCTTATAACGACACATTTGAAGCATAAATTGGAACTCGTCACACCAGCGGCTCACGGAGGATCGATCGTCGAAGAAATTGTAGCCGTCCCTCTAACAGGAGAGCATAATCATAAATTAATTCACGGTAAGAATATTTTAAGTCGGTAAATAATTTTTTTTTAATTCTATACTATTTCTTTAATTTCGTTTCTTTTTTAGAATTTGGCTCTTTGGAAACTGCGATGAAGTCCAGAGGGGATTTGGTTCGATTACTAAAAACGGTATTTCCAATGCTTCCCCAGGTGAATTATAATGCAAGAGAACAATCGGAAGATGATATTTCACAATTACCAGAAAGCGACAAGTTCTCGCGAACTAAACTTCTTTTATCGCCTCATCAACTTCTCGATGAACAATATCCTGTGCCACTTCAGGGAAAACTAGTCAATGAGTCAGTAAATTTTATTTCTAAAAATTTTATTTCTACATTAATATAAAATTAATCCACATTAATCTTAATTTAATCTAAAATTAATTTAAGATTAAGCTAAAATTAATTTAAGATTAAACTAAATTTAATTTAAGATTAAACTAAATTTAATCTAAAATTAATGTAAGATTAAGCTAAATTTAATATGAAATTAATGCATTAATTATAATTATTAATTTAAATATTTATTCATATTATTAATTTAGTAAATTTTCGATTTTAATTACAGTACCTATCGTGACTATGTGCAAACAAAAGATGTATACGTGCAAGCAACATCGAAATCGCCAATGTTTGGAATTGATTGCGAAATGTGTAAGACAATCGAAGGAATGTCGGAGTTGACAAGAATTTCTGTAGTCGATGAAAAACTTAATGTAAGTTCAATATTTTCCTTTCTTTTATTTTTCTATTCATTTTTTATTATTTTTCATCAATTATTCTTAATCCAAAGTGAATTTTACAACGATTTAGAAGAAAAAATGTTTTTCCTTCAAATTTTGTTAAAAAAAAAAATGTTTAAAATATTAGATCAAGAATTTGAAAAATAAAAATTTATATACTGAAAATATTGGTTTTAGCGTAAAAAATATTTTTTCTTTCAATCGTTGATTAAACTAACGATTGAAATAAATTTTTTCTTTATTAATCTTTCGAATAATTTGAGACAGATTTTTGTTAATTTAATAAATTTTATTTATAAATTTATATGCATAATATTTATGTGAATTTCTAATTAAAGGTCGTTTACAATACGCTAGTGAAACCAGAGAATGAAATTACGGATTATTTAACAAGATTCAGTGGAATAACGAAAAAAATGATGGACGGCGTTACGACAACTCTAACCGATGTTCAACAAGCACTGAAACTTTTACTTCCTCCAGATGCAATTCTCGTTGGACAAAGTTTGAATTTCGATCTACACGCTCTGAAAATGATGCATCCTTACATCATCGACACTGGAGTAATTTTTAACATCAGTGGCATAAGGTATTTTTTTTATTCATTTTATTATATATTTTCTTTTTTATTATTTTATTATTTGTTTTATTTATTATTTTATTATTTGTTTTATTTATTATTTTATTATTTGTCTTATTTATTATTTTATTTTTTTTTTATTTATTATTTATTCTTCTTTCCATATTTTCACAAAACTTTTTTTTCTCCGAATAAAAATCGCATTGATTATTTTCTAGGTATCGGAAATCGAAATTACAGACATTAGCCAGGGAATTTTTGGGACTGAGAATTCAGGAGGGTTCACACGGTCACGATTCGATTGAAGACGCCGCGGCGTCAATGAAATTGGCGCAATTAAAACTTGCCAATAGTATTGTTTTTGGAGACGCGGTACTTCATTGTCAACATCAAATTGGCGAAATGCTGTTTGCCGAACACCAAACTGAACAAAGTCGTAATTTCGATTCGAAAATTCAGACAAAGACAAATATTCGTAAATATGGAACATGTTTATTTAATCACGTGGCGAAGGATAAGAAAACAACGGCTATAATTGGTTCCGACGAAGTGATAAGCGAATATTCACGATATTTAAAATCGCCTGAACTCAGTGTTACGAATGACAACGATTTCGACAAAAATGATCAGGTAATATTTCATTACATAATCGCCTTTTGATTACATGGATAATTCTAAATTTTTTTTCATCAAAAATGAAATGAAATATAATAAAATAAATAAATTTGTAAATAAATTACGATCAATTAGCAAAACAAAAAATGGAAGTTTGAACTTTTTGAGATTTTAAAATTCAATGTCACTTCCTCCTTTCATTTTTCTATTGAAGAAAAAAAGCGCATACGGCATATTGCTTAAAATTGATGGAAAATGATTGCATAAAAAAATGACAGATTGAAGATTATTGGAATTCCTTAAAATAAATGAAAGTTATGATAATAGTGATAATTAGGAAAAATTTGAACTTCAATTTTAAAGTTTTTCACATAAATTCAAACTTTTAATGAAATGGAAAAATTCTCCGTAACCTTGGAATTATTGATTCATTTTCTGTATCTAATGAATATTGTTAATTTTAAAAGTAAAGAAATCAAAGGAGGAAGCAATTGAAAAGAATCTAGAGGTCTTCCACTTTCATTTCCTCAAATTTAATTTTTTCATGGCACAATTCTAATGAATAAATTTTTCCTCTCTTGTAACTATTCATCTTCAATGTCGATTTTAATATGAATATTATTATTCATTTATTATTATTATTAATAATTCGAATAATAATATTTACTTTTTGTCAAAACTATTTTAGTCCTTTTATTAAAAAATTATTTCAAAAAGAAACAATAATTATTTTAATTATTTTTTTAATTAATTTACAACTTTAATTTCTATATTTTCAATTTCTTCAATTTGTTTAATGAAAAAAAATGTTTGATTTTAGATTCGTATGGTTGAAACGGAAGGAAATAAAAGTGCAATAAATCGAGCGGCTGAAATTGTGATGCAACATGCTTTAACTCTTTGTCATGTGAAAATAAAGGAAGAACAATTGACTGAAGAGCGAAGAGGAAAAATTTTTGACAAAGTGGACAAATGGGTGAATAAAATTTATCAACGCAGTGCACTTCATGGATTGGTGTGTGTTATTTTCGGTGGACATAGTAAAGCTTCAAGTGGAGTTTGTTTCTTGAATGTAAAAGAAGGCGTGGTTCCATTAAGTGCCTAAATTTTTCCAATACAAAAGAAACTAACAAAAAATACAAATATTTGTCTATATTGGAGCCTATATCTTTTATTTAAAAAAAAAGACAAAATCGTTTTCTTTTTCAATTATAAGCAAACAAATCGATCTGATTTTTTTTTTTTTTGAAGGAAATCGAAAGAAAGTTGGTATAGAAAGAAAAAGAAAATAATTGAAAAAACCGATTGGAATGTTTGCTGGTCATGTACAAACAATCGTATTGTTAATAAACTTTTTTTGTAAACTGTTAAAGTGCTTGTAGTGTTTGCACTTAATTTATTTGACTCAAATTTTCGATTTGTTTATTAGGAAAATGTATTAATTAATTAGGTTCTTTTTTGTAAATCTAATTTAACATTTACAATTTGATAGTACTCGTATAGTATAAAAATGAAAACAAAGTGTAAATAATTAAATTAATGTAGAAAATGCAGAAAGGAAAAGAATTGAAGTATTCTCCTTTTTTGTTATCAAATTGTATTAGTTAAATTATATATTTGTTAAAATTATGTTTAATTATGTTTAATTGAGAATTTTTTTTTTTTTTTTTATTGAAAAAGTACTTTTTTAAAATTGTATATTTTTTTTTATTTGATCAAAGTACTTTATTTCGAAAAGTACACCAGCCCGGCTAGCTCAGTCGGTAGAGCATGAGACTCTTAATCTCAGGGTCGTGGGTTCGAGCCCCACGTTGGGCGATTTTTTTGCCTTTCCTTCTATTTGAATTGCATTTTTTTTGCAATTTAATCATTTTGTATAATAAATTTTTTTTTTCAAATTTCATTAATTATAATTTTGATCACAGTTATTATTAGATACTGCAATTATCATAATTAATTATAAAATAAATAAAATAGATTTTTCATTACTATATATTTTGTTTTATTTACCAAGAAATTTTGTTAGAGTGTTTTCAATTTATTCGATGATTAATTAATAAGTAGAAATAATAATAATAATAAAAAAATAATAATTTATAATAATTATCCTATTATGAAGTGAGTAAATATGCTAATTAGGGTAAACAAATAATTCTTACCTAAGTTTTCCTGAATAGAGAAAAAAAGAAAAGGGCAAATTTTTCGAGGTACTTCTACCTGGAGAAAGAATTTATTATGTAATTTCCCTCCACAATCCAGGTATATACCTGCCTCCAAAGTTGACCCTCATTAACTGTCCTATTGTTAAAATTTTGTCAATTCCAACGGACGGTCGCTAAATCAGGAAATACCCGACCCACGCCATATGGCATAATTGGGTTTTTCCAGTTTGTATAGAATTTTATTGAATTTCAAAATAATAATTATTGGAAATTAATTATTCAAGATTTTTTATTTTTTAAATTGAATTTAGCGGGCATTTGATTCTAACGTGTGATTGGTTAGAATTTGACCACGTGATCATTTGCAATTTCAGAGTTGTGCGCATGCTCAGTACTAAAGTGGGGCAGACATTGTACGTCACAGGCATTGTTCGTGACGCTGTAGTGCGACTTTTTTCACATTCTTTCGAGTCAATCGGTAAAAAAGTATTTGTATTTCGGAAAAAAATGGATCGGATGCCATATTAGAAGGTCGATTATTAAACAAACGCGGTAAATAAGTTTCATATTTGCAAATTTTTTGCTTGTTGAAAAAGCATAGTCGCGTGGTGTCGCATCCATTTTCTTTCTTTTTTTTACGAAACAATCGGTGTTTTTTCATGAATATCGGTAAATATTTCAATATTTCGCCTAAATGGGGTTCAAATTTGTCAGCTGTGGGCAATTTTTTCGGTTTTTGTCGCAATATCCCCATGTTAGTGTATCGTCCATTTTATGTGCTATACGTCGGCCATTTTGTTTTCGACTTTCGGAGTTTCGCGTGTACGGATCGTGGGGGTTTTTCATCGACATTATTTACGTGAATCATTAAATATTTAACAACATTTTGAGTAAATTTAGCATCCTCGGGACTAAAGAGACATAACATTATCGATATTTACAAGAATTTCGGTTAAATAAATCATTATTTCCGCTATTATCGGGAACAATCGGAACGCCATCTCTGCGGTGTACAAATAACAAAATTTATTCAGTTTTCATGTTTTAACGTCATAATTTACTACTATTTCGTATTATTCGCATATAAAAATTCTCTTCTGGTAAATATTATACGGTTCGCTTGTTTCTTCGGGTGAATATTTTCGAGATGAATTTTCGGAGTTAACCTAACCTCACTTTAGTGACTTTGCTTGCTTTTTGCTCTTTTCGTTCACATGTAAAAAAATATTCAGAATGTAATTAATCTTTTTCGGGAGTGCTCGAAACCTTTGTCTAAAACTCGTGCGTTTATTATTATTTTCCTTTCGTCTATTTCTAATCATTTAGCTGAAAAGTATAAAAAAGTGGTCAGTGTTTTTTTTTTTTTGTGAGTGATTAATCATCGTTTCTGAAGCGGCTCCAGAATGGAGATGCAGTTTTTGGTGAGTATTTTTTTTTTACTATTCTCGTTAAAAAATATTTCAATTATTTTAGAATTCCTTCGAGATAATTATTAAGATTGTTTTTTTATTATTTTTTATACTAATTTCTTATAATTTTGTTTGTAATATAATTTACGAAATTTTTCATTTTTTTTTTTTGCAAAGTAAACAATTGACAGTTGTAATATTCTGAAAATAAATTACAAATACAATATTAATGGCTATTTTTAAATTATTTCAGTGTCTGAAGGTCGGGAGGATGCAGAGTAAAAGTCGTCGTAGTTCTTTGATGCAGACAAGGATTTCCGAGGGCTGATTCAACGGAGGTAAAAATGCAGCAATCGCTTCGACAAGGGTATCAACAATCGGTTAGTGTTTTATTTTTTCTGGTAAAACAACAACAACAACAACACGGTTTTAACGATTTTTGAAACAAAATTATATTGCAAATGCATTTGCAATATTATAGGGAGATAATTCCAATTTTTATAAATTTACCGGAATTATTATAAATTCCGTCCCCAGTGTTTCTATTCATTGCCTTTTCGTTTCGTCGAAATTCTTTGAGACAAAAAAATTGTCTCTTCGCCCCAAAAATAATTGTTTACAAGAATCGACCTGTCAATTTTTCCGTCCCCAGTTTTTCTATTCATTGTCTTTTCGTTTCGTCGAAGTTCTTTGAGACAAAAAATTGTCTTTTCGCCTCAAAAATAATTGTTTACAAGAACCTGTCATTTTTTGACTACTTTTCCATATTTCCATAATTTAATTCTTTGAAAAGAAAAATCTGTTGACTTTTCTATTGTTATATAGTTGTATCGAGCTTATTTAACAATTAGGGAAAAATGAGTACTTTTTCCATTAAATGAATCATGCGGTGGATTCTTGAAGCATGACTAAAAACAAAAGTTTTGCGAAATAATGAGAATTGAAAAAATGAGTTTACCATGAGAGAGGTAAACGATAAACGATGTAAATGGTCAGATTCATGTGAAACATTATAAATATATGTATATAAACGTGTGTACTTCTTTGTGGGCCCCTCTTGTCTTTAACGATGGAAGCGAACTTCAGTAGTGGACCAGCATGAAAGAAGCGGGACTTTCAGTTTCTTTTGAGGTTCCGCGGGTGCAAGACAAGAGCGAGCGCAATAGGCGCGCGTTTATAATATACACGTGAAAGTTTTATTCAGCATTTAATCCTTGTGTATACATATATATAAAAATTATACACAGAAAATTATTGTAGGTATACGCGATTTTTTTTCCACAAGTTATATATAGGCAAAATCATTTTATATTGTGTGTTAATGTGAGTGGATGTCTAGGAGAGTGCAATTTTAAGTGCATAATTTGTGATTTTAATGATAGTCTCTCTCTCTCTGTCTGTAATCAAAGGTCAAAGAGGATTTTATTAATATTTCAATGAGAGGAAAGCTGTTACATCCGTTAGTTAATTTTTAAAAAATAGAGGGAAATTTTTTTTTTGCACGAGTGTATATTTTATCTCATAACAGAAATTAATTTTCATATATTTTAGTTCTATAATTATTACGTAATCAGTTTTTTTCGAAGGAAACTATCTCCTTTTCCTTTTAATTACAAAATCTCGAACACTTCCGAAGTAATTAGGTTTTTTTTTGGTTTTGTTTGAAAAAAAAGAATATTCTCCAGGAAGGTGTTTTTGTCTTTTTATGGACGATTAATTCTTTATACGGCAATTTTGATTTCATAATTACAATTAAGTCAGTGTGTAAAGTTGAAGTTAATTATTATTCTTTTTCATTTAATTACAAGGCGTTGCATAGTAAAGCAATTAGATTTTTGATGAATAATAATTAATTTAATTACACAATGAAAGAAATTAATTTTAATGAATTATTTGACACTTTTTGAAACAAGAGAAAATTTTCACATTTCAATAAACAGGGAAATTAATTATTTCATTAAATTTATTGGTACTTTTTATTGAAAAACTATTTTTCCTTTCATTTAGTTTTTATTTACTGTTTTAATTTATTATTTATATTAATACTTCAATTAATTAATTAATTAATAATTTAATTTACATTTATTATTTTTATTTCATTTATTATTTATATTTTTCACTTTTATTTATTATTTACATTCACTATTTCTATTTATTATCCACGTTTAATATTTTTATTTATTTTTATTTATTATTTTCATTTTATTGCGCAAAAATGTTTAAATTGTAAATTATAAAATTAACAATAAAGTAAATTTATGATTTTCTTTAAAGTTCAACATTTTTCTTATATAATAAAAAATTATATTTTAGAGTAAGAAAAAAATAAACATAACATATATTATGTAAGTTTATTTTTATGTGAAAATTTCTAAATTTGTAACACTTTTCTAAATTGTAGAGTATAATAAAATTAGGTAAAAAATAATTGCACATCAATTATTTATAATTTTGTTAAAGTTGATTAGTTTAAAGAATAAATTTTAAAAACTTAAATGAAATTTTAATTTCGTTCGTGTGAGTATTTTTTTTTATTTTTAGATGTTGTATTATTAATAAGAGAATTATGCTGTGGAATTACCAGCATTTCATGAAAGAAATATGTAATGCTGATAAATTTTTGCATAAGTTAAATGAACGATGCACTATACTGAGAATAAAAGTTTTTCAATATTTAAATATTTTTGTAATTTTAATAGTTGTTATTTATTTATTTTCATATTTTCTTTTTATTTTGAAGAAAAGTTAAATTTTTTATTTATTCTTTTTGTTTATTAAATTATTAACAAATTGCTTAGAAATATTTATTTATAAATATAAGAAAAATATATTATTATAGATATTAATTAATATTTATTTTTGTTACTTTCAATAAATAAATAAATGAATGTTATAAATTATTATAATTACAATTATTTATATAATTATTAATATAGTTTATTAATATTAATTATTATACTATAATTTTTAATTATTTATTAATTATTAGTACAATTTATTAATATTGATTATTGTACTATAATTATTTGTTTATTGAAATAATTTATTACTATTATAATTATCAAACTATTATATACTAGTATGAAAAAAAATTTTTTCTGTACATAAAGTAGTCAATTTAAATGTAAACAGCATAAATTTTTGTTAATTAATTTAGTTAAAAAATAATAGTAAACGAATTTTCAGTATAAAGTTAATTTCTTTGCACTCAGTTTATATTTGTAAATTCGTTTATTTACAGATTAGTTTATTTATAAATTAATTAACAGCAGATTAAATTAAAAATAAAAAACAAAAATATTGATATTATTGTAAACTTGTTTATTTATAAATTATTCAACTGTAGATAAGTTAAAAATGAAAAAAGTGAAAATAATATATATTTTTCAGTAAATTAGTTTATTTATAAATTAATTAACAGTTGGTAAATTAAAAATAAAAATACAAACAATAATTTCGATTTTTTGTAAATTAGTTTACTTATAAAATTATAAATTAATTAACAGCAAATAAAATAATAAAAAACTGACAATAATATTGATATTGCAAATAATTTTGTAAATTAGTTTATTTATAAATTTATCAACAGCAAATAAAATAATAAAAAGTTGACAATAATATCGATATTCATGTAAATAATTTTGTAAATTAGTTTTTTTGTGAAGAGGTAAATTAGAAAAAAAGAACAGTAAGAATAATATTTACTTATTTGTAAATTATTTATTTAGAGTAAAACTAATAAATTTAATAAACTAATAAATTAGTTTATTTATAAATTAAATAATTTTTTAATATTGAATAAAATATTGACAGCGAGTAAATTAAATACAAAAAAACAGTGAAAATACTATCTCCTTTTTTGTAAATTAGTTTCGTAAATGAGTTTTTTTTTGTAGATTAGTTAACAGCAGATAAATAAGAATAAGAATACAGTGGAAATAATTTTTATTTTTTTGAAACTTTCACGGGAGCGTTAGTCATTTTTCTTATTTTTTTTTTTTTGAAATTCAAAGTAGGAATTTAAAGTTTTTTTTCTGGCTCTATTGTTTGCAGATTATTCCTTTTATTATTCATCATTGGTATAGGATATATTGTAATAGTCGAAAAACTTTCATAATTTCTTCAAACAAAATTCGTTGACGGTTGACGTTGTCATACTTTTTTTTTCTTTTTTTTTTCTCAACACCTTTCGTCAACTGATTTGAAAGTAGTCAGTGAATTCGAAATACGAGTATGTGTCTACTTACGCGTATACCCTCAGTCTATAATCGAGGGTTGCGAAATTACCTGTCGTTGCCATGAGCCCGGGGCTCGCCCATACGTCATATATACTATCGAAGGACAAATATATTTTGATCCATACAAACACATGCACACACACACACTCATTTCAGTTGAGAATAATAAAAATCTGCGATTCTCTTAATCTACCTCAATATTCCGGGTTCTGTCTTTTTTTTTGTAGCAAAAAAAAGACGAGAAAAAAAATTACTTCATCTTCAAAATATGTTGATTTATATTTAGCTTTTTATTTTTACTCGCAAGTAAAGCCAAATGGAATCCAAAAAGAATCGTTTCGTTCGTAAAACTTGTTCCTTTCTGGTATTCAAGAGAGACAAGATTGTATAAATAAATATATATGCGCGCATACAGTTCATTGAAATTCAGGTGTGAGATATGTTTGTTATTTTCTTCTTCTTCTTTTTGCTTTGTTAAAAAAAAAAGATTTTACAATGCATGGGGAAAAAAAGTCTTTAAACGTATGCATATTTACGGTCTTTTAAAAAATATTATATATTAATGCTTAAAAGTTTTTTTTTTCCTCTTTTGCATGTTCCTGAAGTTGGCGTCGACGCTCAGCATCGAAAAATTAATTTCACGATACCAAGAAAGTAACAATACATTTTTCTTACTGTAGTACTCAAACAAACATATAAAAAGTATTAACCCCTAAACGATCGAGGAACACGAATTTTTCACCCCTATATCAACCCCAATATTAAAATAATGATACAATTTACCGAATAAATATTTTTATTTCAAATCAAAAAACCAGACCAAAAATATTATTGCATTTATTTGCTCCTCTAGGTAGCCATTGAATACACAAAAAATATTGACCCCGTTGGAGCAGAGTAACATTGTCATTTCCACCCCTAAATATCAAAAAAGTTCGAAAAAATTTGGAAAAAATTAATTTTTTCTAAAGAAACAACCAGACCAAAAATATTATTACATTTATTTGTTCCTCTAGATAGCCATTGAATACACAAAAAATATAAACCTCGTTGGAGCAGAGTAACATTGTCATTTCCACCCCTAAATATCAAAAAAAATTCGAAAAAATTTGTAAAAAATTAATTTTTTCTAAAAAAAACAACCAGACCAAAAATATTATTGCATTTATTTGCTCCTCTAGGTAGCCATTAAATACACAAAAAATATAAACCCCGTTGGAGCAGAGTAACATTGTCATTTCCACCCCTAAATATCAAAAAAGTTCGAAAAAATTTGGAAAAAATTAATTTTTTCTAAAGAAACAACCAGACCAAAAATATTATTGCATTTATTTGCTCCTCTAGGTAGCCATTAAATACACAAAAAATATAAACCCCGTTGGAGCAGAGTAACATTGTCATTTCCACCCCTAAATATCAAAAAAGTTCGAAAAAATTTGGAAAAAATTAATTTTTTCTAAAGAAACAACCAGACCAAAAATATTATTGCATTTATTTGCTCCTCTAGGTAGCCATTAAATACACAAAAAATATAAACCCCGTTGGAGCAGAGTAACATTGTCATTTCCACCCCTAAATATCAAAAAAGTTCGAAAAAATTTGGAAAAAATTAATTTTTTCTAAAGAAACAACCAGACCAAAAATATTATTGCATTTATTTGCTCCTCTAGGTAGCCATTAAATACACAAAAAATATAAACCCCGTTGGAGCAGAGTAACATTGTCATTTCCACCCCTAAATATCAAAAAAGTTCGAAAAAATTTGGAAAAAATTAATTTTTTCTAAAGAAACAACCAGACCAAAAATATTATTGCATTTATTTGCTCCTCTAGGTAGCCATTAAATACACAAAAAATATAAACCCCGTTGGAGCAGAGTAACATTGTCATTTCCACCCCTAAATATCAAAAAAGTTCGAAAAAATTTGGAAAAAATTAATTTTTTCTAAAGAAACAACCAGACCAAAAATATTATTGCATTTATTTGCTCCTCTAGGTAGCCATTAAATACACAAAAAATATAAACCCCGTTGGAGCAGAGTAACATTGTCATTTCCCCTAAATATCAAAAAAGTTCGAAAAAATTTGGAAAAAATTAATTTTTTCTAAAGAAACAACCAGACCAAAAATATTATTGCATTTATTTGCTCCTCTAGGTAGCCATTAAATACACAAAAAATATAAACCCCGTTGGAGCAGAGTAACATTGTCATTTCCACCCCTAAATATCAAAAAAGTTCGAAAAAATTTGGAAAAAATTAATTTTTTCTAAAGAAACAACCAGACCAAAAATATTATTGCATTTATTTGCTCCTCTAGGTAGCCATTAAATACACAAAAAATATAAACCCCGTTGGAGCAGAGTAACATTGTCATTTCCACCCCTAAATATCAAAAAAGTTCGAAAAAATTTGAAAAAAATCTATTTTTTCTAAAGAAACAACCAGACCAAAAATATTATTGCATTTATTTACTCCTCTAGGTAGCCATTGAATACACAAAAAATATTGACCCCGTTGGAGCAGAGTAACATTGTCATTTCCACCCCTAAATATCAAAAAAGTTCGAAAAAATTTGGAAAAAATTAATTTTTTCTAAAGAAACAACCAGACCAAAAATATTATTACATTTATTTGTTCCTCTAGATAGCCATTGAATACACAAAAAATATAAACCTCGTTGGAGCAGAGTAACATTGTCATTTCCACCCCTAAATATCAAAAAAAATTCGAAAAAATTTGGAAAAAATTAATTTTTTCTAAAGAAACAACCAGACCAAAAATATTATTGCATTTATTTGCTCCTCTAGGTAGCCATTAAATACACAAAAAATATAAACCCCGTTGGAGCAGAGTAACATTGTCATTTCCACCCCTAAATATCAAAAAAGTTCGAAAAAATTTGAAAAAAATCTATTTTTTCTAAAGAAACAACCAGACCAAAAATATTATTGCATTTATTTACTCCTCTAGGTAGCCAATGAATACACAAAAAATATTTACCCCATATCAACAGAGTAACATTGTCATTTCCACCCCTAAATATAAAAAAAGTTCGAAAAAATTGGAAAATTGAAACAAATACGAAAATTTTGTGTTCTTTTAAAAAAAAATAGTAGATACCCTGTTTAATGTAACCTAAAACTTAATGGTTGTACTTAAAATAAAATTAAAAATTAAATGGTTAAAATTAGTTTAAGAAAAAATTGAAAAGAATTTTTAAAATTACAGTTAGCTTTTGTCCAAGGTTTTTTTATTATTTATTATTTCTAGCCTGTTCATACATAATTTTCAAAAAATTCTGCTTTGATTTCGTACTCTGGCATTGCAGCGAGGCTTTAAATCCAAGATGTGACGAGCTTTGCCGAACGCACCCGAAGTAGGTCTCCTTTTACAAATTCTCAACGTCGCCTTGCGTCGCCTGTTCTCTCTGCGAACTTGTGTTTGCGCCTATTGGGTCCTAACTCGGGTGCGTTCGGCAAAGCTCGGTTCACCTTGAGATTTAAAGCCTCGCTACTCGCTGTATAGCTCTGCACGTTCAGCACAAGGAACGATAATCGAAATGAGCCCTAATAGAATTGAATCGTCGGCAACCAAAATGCATTACTCATAAAGACCATTATTGCTAGTTTTTTAATAAATTTTGGGTGCAAAGAGCAGCAGATAATTAAATTTTAATTATTAATAATTAATTAATTAATGTTATTATTATTATTATTATTATTATTATTATTATTATTATTATTATTATTATTATTATTATTATTATTATTATTATTATTATTATTATTATTATTATTATTATTATTATTATTATTATTATTATTATTATTATTATTATTATTATTATTATTATTATTATTATTATTATTATTATTATTATTATTATTATTATTATTATTATTATTATTATTATTATTATTATTATTATTATTATTATTATTATTATTATTATTATTATTATTATTATTATTATTATTATTATTATTATTATTATTATTATTATTATTATTATTATTATTATTATTATTATTATTATTATTATTATTATTATTATTATTATTATTATTATTATTATTATTATTATTATTATTATTATTATTATTATTATTATTATTATTATTATTATTATTATTATTATTATTATTATTATTATTATTATTATTATTATTATTATTATTATTATTATTATTATTATTATTATTATTATTATTATTATTATTATTATTATTATTATTATTATTATTATTATTATTATTATTATTATTATTATTATTATTATTATTATTATTATTATTATTATTATTATTATTATTATTATTATTATTATTATTATTATTATTATTATTATTATTATTATTATTATTATTATTATTATTAATTCTAAATTAAACGTTCAAATTTTTTTAGAGAAGAAAAAATTTCTCAATAATAAAAATATACTCTTCCTACTTTCAAAATGCAACTTTTTATTTGTTGATCGAGTTAAAGATAATGGGGAAACTGATTTAAATTGCAATAATAAAACGTATAATATCCCAACCTCCAAAGAAAAAATGGATGATTTAGACCAATAAAATTTAATCTCCTCCTCCTTAAAAAAAGATATTTTTTGTTCGTCGGTTCAATACAACAAAATGGAGAAAATATTAAACTTTATAAAATATAAAGTTTAGTCTCAACCTCTCACGAAAAAATAGACTGCTATTAACCAATAAAAAAAATATTTAAACTCCTTGTATTTTTAAAATCAATTTTTCTATTTGTTGGTTAAGTTAAACAAAATGGAGAAAACACTAATCCTTTTTTAAAAATATAACACTTAATCCCAATCCCCAAAAAAGAATGGATGATTTAGCCCAACTTAAAATGAAATTTAAAATCATTTTTCAAAGATGCTATTTTTCTATTTGTTTTGTGGGTTAGAATTATATGTTTTATTTTAATTTAAATATTAAGTTTTTCTCCGTATTTGTTTAACCCCAACCGACAAATAAAAAAATTGATTTTAAAAATAGGAGGAGTTGGTTTATTATTTTAATGGTCTAAATCACCCATTTTTTCTTTGTCGGCTGGGAATCTATGTTTTATTTTTTAAATATTAATTATTTTCTTCATTTTGCTTAACTAAACGAACGAATAAAAAAACTTCTTTCATTGAAAATAGGAGGAGTTTGAATCTTTTTTTTATTGCTAATATCAGTCTATTTTTTCGTGACGGTTTGAGGCTAAATTTTATATTTTATAATTTTTAATATTTTCTCCATTTGATGATCGAGTTTAACGAAATGGAGAAAATGATTTTACACTTGAAAAATAAAAAGTATAATATCCCAACCCCCAAAGAAAAAATGAATGATTTAGACGAATTAAAATAAAATTTAAACTCTTCCTTCTTGAAGAAAGATATTTTTTATTCGTCGGTTCAATACAACAAAATGGATAAAATATTAAACATTATACACGGAGAAAACTGGAGTGTTAAATTTCGAATGTTAAAAATTTATTTAGTCATTCTAATCTTCTTCATAATATTACTAACACTTTACCATATTTTATCCTTCGTAAAAGTTACACATATTTTATTATTTGTTTTACACTCCAGGAAATTTAAACTAACCAGTTTTTTAGTTGAAGTAACTAACCACAAATGCAGCAAAAAGTGAACATCGATAAATAAATTTTGACGTTTAAAAATATGGGTTATTATTTATTTATGATTTATTTCTGTGGATGTTATAAAATAATAATT
The DNA here is from genome assembly GCA_032872505.1 of Leptopilina syphax. Taxonomy (NCBI): domain Eukaryota; kingdom Metazoa; phylum Arthropoda; class Insecta; order Hymenoptera; family Figitidae; genus Leptopilina; species Leptopilina syphax. Next base: position 36,051,933 of record CM065469.1, read on the forward strand.
TCTATTGAAACAAAATTTAAATTAATTAAAATGTTCAATATTTTAATTATTTTTCTTTTCAACAAAAAAAATTTGTTTTAAAGAATTATTACTAAAAAGAGTAAATGAATTCTGAAACCCTTTAAATGACTGAAAAGTTAAAAACTACTTTAAAAAATCAAAAATGTTCTGCGATTTAAAATTTTTATTATCTAAGTTAAATATTTCTAATTGTTTAAATAAATTTTGTTATACAAATAAAAGTTTATTTTTAAAAATCTAATTAAACAGACAAAATAGAGTACTACACATTCCTGGAGTGTAAAACTAATTACGTTTATTTTACACTATATAAATAGTAATCTACAAACAACAGAGTGTTGTCCTATAGTTGACACTGAAAATTTGTCAAGTTTTACAATCCTCAGGGTAAATTTAAGTATCCTTTTTTCTCCGTGTAAAATATAAAATTTAGTCTCAACCCTTCACAAAAAAATAGACTGCTATTTGCCAATAAAAAAAAGATTCAAATTCCTCCTATATTTTCAAAGAAAGAAGTTTTTTATTCGTTTGTTGAGTTACACAATACCAAAATTATGGTTTAGTGCACTTTTTCCCTAAACTGTAAAAACTGTTACAAAATATATATGATATGTGTTAAGATATGTAATAAATTTTCTCTCCGTGCAACTTTTTGTTTCCTAATTCTACACATTCTCCTAATACATGTACACAATTTCAGAAAAATCGTCGCCCGAAAACTTTGATATTTTGGCCCGTAAAAATTAAAAAATCTCAAAAAAATAAGAAAAAAAAATTGTAAAAATTACAGTGATCTTTTGACCAGTAATTTTTTTTGCTTATTGCTTTTACACAGTCCACTAATAAATAAAAATAATTTTAGAAAAATTGAAGTTCGGAAAACTTGAATTTTTTGCCCGTAAAAATTATAAAATTAAAAAAAAAAGAAAAAAATTTCTAAAAATTACAGTTATTTTTTTACCAGGAATTTTCTTTTTGTTTATTTTATCTGCATACTTTTCTAATATTTGTACGAAATTGCAGAAAAAATGGCGCCAGGAAAATCGGACTTTTTTACCTGCAAAAATTAAAAAATTAGAAAAAAATTTGTGAAAATTACAGTCATCTTTTGACCAGAAATTTTTTTTTTGTTTATTGCTTCTACATACTCTCCTAATATTGGTACGTAATTTTAGAAAAATCGCCGCCTGGAAAATTAAACTTTTTTGAACGTGAAAATTAAAAAATTAAGAAAAAATTAGAAAAGAATTTTCAAAATTACAGTTAGCTTTTATCCAATCAGGGTGGCCGCAAGTCAGGGAAAAACTGGAAATCAGGGAAAAGTCAGGGAATTTTGTTAGTCAGGGAAAAATCAGGGAAAAGTCAGGGAATTTTTAAAAATTCTTTAAAAGTCAGGGAATTTTGATCGAAAGAAACCACAAATTAAAAAACTTTGATACTTAAATGTCAATTAATTTTTTTATTTAGCCGTTTTTGTAATATAGCTCATTATAATGGTGCCGTCACATTTTTTATAAGTTTGGACCTTCTTACGAATATTTTAATGTAGAATATTAAATAATTCAAAAATTTTTTAGTCAGGGAAAATCAAAAATTAGTCAGGGAAAAATCAGGGAAAAGTCAGGGAATTTTGAAAATAAAATTTTGCGGCCACCCTGATCCAAGGATTTTTTTATTGTTTATTATTTCTAGTCTGTTCATACATAGTATTTAAAAAATTCTGCTTTGATTTCGCACTCCGGCATTGCAGCGAGGCTTTAAATCTAAGATGTGACAAGCTTTGCCGAACGCACCCGAAGTAGGTCTCCTTTTACAAATTCTCAACGTCGCCTTGCGTCGCCTGTTCTCTCTGCGAACTTGTGTTTGCGCCTATTGGGTCCTAACTCGGGTTGCGTTCGGCAAGCTGTATAGCTCTGCACGTTCAGCACAAGGAACGATAATCGAAAGGAGCCCAAGAATTAAATCGTCAGCCACCAAAAGGGCGACCAAAATGCATTACTGATAAAGACTACTTTTGCTATTTATTATATTAGTTTTGCTATTTGTAGGTTGAGTTAAACAAAATGGAGAAAAAATTAATATTTAAAAATATAAAACATATAATTCCAACCCCCGCCCAAAAAATGGATGTTCTAAACCAACTAAAATGAAAATTAAACTCCTCCTTCTTAAAGAAAGCTATTTTTCTATTTGTTGGTTGAGTTAAACAAAAATGGAGAAAAAATTAATATTTAAAAAATAAAACATAATTTCAACCCCCAAAACAAATAGAAAAATTGATTTCGAAAATGGAAGGAGTTTAAATTTTTTTATTGGTCTAACAGTAGCCTTTTTTTCTGAGAGGTTGGAACAAAATTTTATATTTTTTAAAAAAGCTTTCTTTAAGAAAATTGAGTTTAAATTCTCTTTCCTTGTGGTTTAGAACATCCATTTTTCTTTTGCAGGTTGCAATTATATGTTTTATATTTTTAAATATTCATTTTTCCTTCATTTTGTGTAACTCAACAAACGAATAAAAAACTTCTTTCTTTGAAAATATAGGAGGAATTTGAATCTTTTTTTTATTGGCAAATAGCAGTCTATTTTTTTGTGAAGGGTTGAGACTAAATTTTATATTTTATAATGTTTAATATTTTATCCATTTTGTTGTATTGAACCGACGAATAAAAAATATCTTTCTTCAAGAAGGAAGAGTTTAAATTTTATTTTAATTCGTCTAAATCATTCATTTTTTCTTTGGGGGTTGGGATATTATACTTTTTATTTTTCAAGTGTAAAATCATTTTCTCCATTTCGTTAAACTCGATCATCAAATGGAGAAAATATTAAAAATTATAAAATATAAAATTTAGCCTCAAACCGTCACGAAAAAATAGACTGATATTAGCAATAAAAAAAAGATTCAAACTCCTCCTATTTTCAATGAAAGAAGTTTTTTTATTCGTTCGTTTAGTTAAGCAAAATGAAGAAAATAATTAATATTTAAAAAATAAAACATAGATTCCCAGCCGACAAAGAAAAAATGGGTGATTTAGACCATTAAAATAATAAACCAACTCCTCCTATTTTTAAAATCAATTTTTTTATTTGTCGGTTGGGGTTAAACAAATACGGAGAAAAACTTAATATTTAAATTAAAATAAAACATATAATTCTAACCCACAAAACAAATAGAAAAATAGCATCTTTGAAAAATGATTTTAAATTTCATTTTAAGTTGGGCTAAATCATCCATTCTTTTTTGGGGATTGGGATTAAGTGTTATATTTTTAAAAAAGGATTAGTGTTTTCTCCATTTTGTTTAACTTAACCAACAAATAGAAAAATTGATTTTAAAAATACAAGGAGTTTAAATATTTTTTTTATTGGTTAATAGCAGTCTATTTTTTCGTGAGAGGTTGAGACTAAACTTTATATTTTATAAAGTTTAATATTTTCTCCATTTTGTTGTATTGAACCGACGAACAAAAAATATCTTTTTTTAAGGAGGAGGAGATTAAATTTTATTGGTCTAAATCATCCATTTTTTCTTTGGAGGTTGGGATATTATACGTTTTATTATTGCAATTTAAATCAGTTTCCCCATTATCTTTAACTCGATCAACAAATAAAAAGTTGCATTTTGAAAGTAGGAAGAGTATATTTTTATTATTGAGAAATTTTTTCTTCTCTAAAAAAATTTGAACGTTTAATTTAGAATTAATAATAATAATAATAATAATAATAATAATAATAATAATAATAATAATAATAATAATAATAATAATAATAATAATAATAATAATAATAATAATAATAATAATAATAATAATAATAATAATAATAATAATAATAATAATAATAATAATAATAATAATAATAATAATAATAATAATAATAATAATAATAATAATAATAATAATAATAATAATAATAATAATAATAATAATAATAATAATAATAATAATAATAATAATAATAATAATAATAATAATAATAATAATAATAATAATAATAATAATAATAATAATAATAATAATAATAATAATAATAATAATAATAATAATAATAATAATAATAATAATAATAATAATAATAACATTAATTAATTAATTATTAATAATTAAAATTTAATTATCTGCTGCTCTTTGCACCCAAAATTTATTAAAAAACTAGCAATAATGGTCTTTATGAGTAATGCATTTTGGTTGCCGACGATTCAATTCTATTAGGGCTCATTTCGATTATCGTTCCTTGTGCTGAACGTGCAGAGCTATACAGCGAGTAGCGAGGCTTTAAATCTCAAGGTGAACCGAGCTTTGCCGAACGCACCCGAGTTAGGACCCAATAGGCGCAAACACAAGTTCGCAGAGAGAACAGGCGACGCAAGGCGACGTTGAGAATTTGTAAAAGGAGACCTACTTCGGGTGCGTTCGGCAAAGCTCGTCACATCTTGGATTTAAAGCCTCGCTGCAATGCCAGAGTACGAAATCAAAGCAGAATTTTTTGAAAATTATGTATGAACAGGCTAGAAATAATAAATAATAAAAAAACCTTGGACAAAAGCTAACTGTAATTTTAAAAATTCTTTTCAATTTTTTCTTAAACTAATTTTAACCATTTAATTTTTAATTTTATTTTAAGTACAACCATTAAGTTTTAGGTTACATTAAACAGGGTATCTACTATTTTTTTTTAAAAGAACACAAAATTTTCGTATTTGTTTCAATTTTCCAATTTTTTCGAACTTTTTTTATATTTAGGGGTGGAAATGACAATGTTACTCTGTTGATATGGGGTAAATATTTTTTGTGTATTCATTGGCTACCTAGAGGAGTAAATAAATGCAATAATATTTTTGGTCTGGTTGTTTCTTTAGAAAAAATAGATTTTTTTCAAATTTTTTCGAACTTTTTTGATATTTAGGGGTGGAAATGACAATGTTACTCTGCTCCAACGGGGTTTATATTTTTTGTGTATTTAATGGCTACCTAGAGGAGCAAATAAATGCAATAATATTTTTGGTCTGGTTGTTTCTTTAGAAAAAATTAATTTTTTCCAAATTTTTTCGAACTTTTTTGATATTTAGGGGTGGAAATGACAATGTTACTCTGCTCCAACGGGGTTTATATTTTTTGTGTATTTAATGGCTACCTAGAGGAGCAAATAAATGCAATAATATTTTTGGTCTGGTTGTTTTTTTTAGAAAAAATTAATTTTTTACAAATTTTTTCGAATTTTTTTTGATATTTAGGGGTGGAAATGACAATGTTACTCTGCTCCAACGAGGTTTATATTTTTTGTGTATTCAATGGCTATCTAGAGGAACAAATAAATGTAATAATATTTTTGGTCTGGTTGTTTCTTTAGAAAAAATTAATTTTTTCCAAATTTTTTCGAACTTTTTTGATATTTAGGGGTGGAAATGACAATGTTACTCTGCTCCAACGGGGTTTATATTTTTTGTGTATTTAATGGCTACCTAGAGGAGCAAATAAATGCAATAATATTTTTGGTCTGGTTGTTTCTTTAGAAAAAATTAATTTTTTCCAAATTTTTTCGAACTTTTTTGATATTTAGGGGTGGAAATGACAATGTTACTCTGCTCCAACGGGGTTTATATTTTTTGTGTATTTAATGGCTACCTAGAGGAGCAAATAAATGCAATAATATTTTTGGTCTGGTTGTTTCTTTAGAAAAAATTAATTTTTTCCAAATTTTTTCGAACTTTTTTGATATTTAGGGGTGGAAATGACAATGTTACTCTGCTCCAACGGGGTCAATATTTTTTGTGTATTCAATGGCTACCTAGAGGAGCAAATAAATGCAATAATATTTTTGGTCTGGTTTTTTGATTTGAAATAAAAATATTTATTCGGTAAATTGTATCATTATTTTAATATTGGGGTTGATATAGGGGTGAAAAATTCGTGTTCCTCGATCGTTTAGGGGTTAATACTTTTTATATGTTTGTTTGAGTACTACAGTAAGAAAAATGTATTGTTACTTTCTTGGTATCGTGAAATTAATTTTTCGATGCTGAGCGTCGATGCCAACTTCAGGAACATTCTTTTGCAATAAAGAGTATTTTATTACATACTTGAAACTATTTTATTTCACTGTAAACTTTTTTTTTCTTTCCATTATAAATTAATTAGGAGAGTAAAAAATGTTTTTGTCATAAAATATAAAATATTTTTTTTAACATTTATTTATTATTTGTGAAATTTTTAATAATTCATAGAACAGTTTATTTACTGAATAGGTAGGAGAGACAATGGTGAATTTTACAAAGTTTATAATCAGCATTTTATGGAAAAACAAATATTTTCCTCTTTAAATTTTTACAAATCTTTGTTAATATACAGCTTTACAGTTTGTTTATAAATCACTTTTTAAAAAATTGTAAACAAAAATTTCATTGTTTTCCGCGTGGAATACATTTTCTTTTGTTTCAATTGTTGATTGTAAACTTTTGTGAATTTAACTGACGTTGAAAGAGGAGGTTTCTGAAATTAAAGTCAAAAATTATTTTTTTGGGGATGACAATAACATTTTTTACACTGTTTTTAATTTGAGCTTTAAAAAAATTTCAGTATTAAAACTAAAATCCTTGTAAAAATGCGGTTTTGACTGTTTAAAAATTAAAATCTTTTTTCGACATTAATTTCACGAATCTTTTGGAATATTTTTGGAAAAGATTTTTTTCTGCTTTGATTAAGAATATTTCGAAAATAAAATTTTTGTTTTTGAAATATATATATATATATATATATATATATATATTCTTAAAGGATTAAAGGTAGAATATGGTAATTAGCATAAAACTGAAGACGGTGAATGACCTTTTATTAGCATAATAAAATATTTGATGAAGCGATAATTCAATAATAGAATTTAGAACTGAGATTTATTTAAGAAAGGATTTTTTCACAAAAAAATTATGTTTCTAAAATTAGATTATAATTTTCATTGTGAGAATAATTGTTTGAAAGTTTATTTAATTTTTAACAAAGAAAAAAAATCCGTTTACAATTAATTACGAAATTAAACATTAATAATTAATAAATTAATCATTAATTAATCGCTAGTAACTAATTAATTATTCATTAGTAATCAATTAATCAGTAGTAATTAATTAGGATTAAAAAAGACATTTGCATAATCAATTAAGCATTAATAATTAATTAATCATTAGTAATTAATTACTTAGTAACTAATTAGTTATTAATAATTAATAATAATCAGTCACTTTGATTAATTAATTAATTATTTTTTAAAATTAAATTCAGATTAGAAAAATTTACATTTAGGGGAAAATTTAATGACCTAACTATTTTTCTTTTTTCAAATTCGTGTAGAAAAATTTTTAATAAAATTTGTTTATTTGTTTATATTCATCGTAAAAAGACTTTTTTCTCTTCCTATTTATATTACTATTTTCGATTTGTAGTGTGTCGCATACTAAAATTTAAGTTGCAACTTTTGCACGACTAATTGAATAATTATCGAGGTTTCAAAGTACTTTCTAAAAATTTCGTCGCTCTATGAATCTTTCCGCTCAAGGCTATATAATAATAATAATAATAATAAGTTCGGTATAGTTCAGCTGGCTAATTTTGAATTCACTTCCGAATTGAAATATTATTCAGGGAAAGTACTTTTTAATTGACGGCTAGTCTATCTTTATTGTTCATATATGTCAAAATCATTAGGTTAGGGAAAGAAAACTTTCTTTATTATAAACTATTATAAAATTCTCCGTAATATGTTACATAAGCAAAAAAATTTGAATTTTTTCGAGGAAATTATATATTAATCATTGTTGAGAGTAATTATAGTAATTTATATTTTTTTACATTTTTTTACTTTTCTTGAAAAGTGATGACACATTTTCTTGATATTTTTTGTTTGTAGTACTCATTTACTTTTATTATTATAATAATTCAGTACATCAGTAATAATTTTTTGACAAAATAATTAAGTATTGTTATAATTTATTACTAAAATTATTCAGTACTAATTATTCAGTAAAATAATTCAGTACTATAATAATTTATTACCATATAATAATTCAGTACTCTAGTAATTTATTACCATAATAATTCAGTACTAAAGTAATTTATTACTATAATAATTTAATACTTAATAATTAAAGTTAAATCAATATTTTCTCTAATAATAAAATAAATACAAGAACAATGAAACTTGATGAAAATTTTAATTAATTTGAGTCTAGAGGGAAATAATTTCGACACTAGTTTGTAATCTTTAATTAGTCTGCTTGAAGGATGCATTGAATATATTTCTGTTTTACACTCTTAAGCATGAATTAAGTAGTGATTTCTGTGTAATAATTATACGTGTATTTGCAAATTGACTAATTAAATAACGTCCTTGCCTTGCAAAGATTGAATAATTATTATTGTCTATTCTATTATTCATTAAAAATTTCTTGTCCAATTTTTTTTTCATGTATTAAAATAGCGGAAATCTATTAGAAATTGAGTTTTAGTAAATATTTGTAATAATAGTGCAAGATGGTAAATTATAATAATTATTATGCAAAATATTTTTAAACTTATTTGTTCTGTAAATCTGAATTAGTAAATATTTAATTGATTAATTTTAATCAGTGACTGACTTTATTTATTAGAATTAATTAGAATTCGCTAATGAAATATAGAAACATTTTTTTTACTATTTATAGTATTTATATTGAAAATAATAATAAAGGAAAAATTAAATAAATATTTATAGTTAAATTTTACTAATTACAATTTAACTAATTGAGCAAAAATTCAATTAATTTTAAAGTAGTAAAAATTTGCAATAAAATTTCTAACTTTGAATTAGTTAAAAATATTTATAGTAAAATTTTTACTGCGTACTTCTTGCTTGAAAAATTAACAAAAGATCACTAAGTTTTGTAGAAAAAAATTGAAAAAATAGTAAATAGAGTAAAATTTTTTTGCTAAAAGCATTAGTAATACAAAACTAACTTTTTCTATAAAAATAATTTAAACTCTTAAAATATAGTAAAAAAAAATGATAAAAAATTTTACTATTTCGGTAGTAAATTTATTTATTTAATTATTTATAAATTTACTACGTCAGAAATAAGTTTCATTAATTTCTATACAAACATTTATTTCGAGAATAGAAAAAAAATCTTCTAAAAGAGCAATAAACTTTGATGGAAATTTTTACTATTTCCATAGTAAGTTTTACTACAAACCGAGGTACATTTTAGTAATTTTTACTTAAGTTTTTTTGGAAAATAGTAAAATTTACTTCATTAATATGTTTAAAATTTCCAGGAAATTTCACTATTTTCGTAGTAAATTTAATTACTGCCGAAGTATATTTTAATAATTTTTACTAAAATTTACAGTAAATTTTACTTTAATAAAAAATACTAAATAAGTAACTTTACTAAAAATACAGTAAAAATTAACATAAACTATTACTATTTTACTAAAACTTACTTTAAAAATACAGTAAAAATTGCCAAGAACTTTAACTTTTTTTGTAGTACAAATTTTACTGCAGCCGAAATATATTTTAATAATCTTTAATAAAGTCTATTTGGAAAATAGTAAAATTTACTTTAGGAATATGTTAAAAATTACCAGGAATTTTTTTTTACTATTTTTGTTGTAAATTTTTCTACTGCCGAAGTATATTTTGATAATTTTTACTAAAGTCTATTTGGAAAATAGTAAAATTTACTTCAGTAATATGTTACAAATTTTCAGGAATTTTTACTATTTTCATTGTAAATTTTACTACTGTCGAAGTATATTTTAATAATTTTTACTGAAATCTATTTTAAAAGTAGTAAATTTTACTACAGTAATATGATCAGAATTGACAGGAACTTTTACTATTTTCGTAGTAAATTTTACTACTACTGAAATATATTTTAATAATTTTTAATAAAACTTACATAGGAAATAGTACTTATGTACTTTGAAAATACAATAAAAATTTATAGGAATTTCTATTATTTATTTGAAAAAATAGTAAAATCTTTTTTTCCTATCAAATTAGTTACTTTGAACTAATTCTTAGGAGCAGAGAGTAAAATATTAATGAAATTTATTAATTAGTTACTTAGAAATTGATATAGTTAAAGTAAAATAATTTGAATTCCTAGGAAAATATGTTTGGCATTTTGTTGTCATTATTGTGTTTAAATTACTAAAGAGAAGGAGAGGGAAATAATTACAAATTTTCTTGTATAAATTGAAGAAAAATGTGCGCTTGCTGATAATAAATATACTGTTCGTCAGTGATAAAAACCGGTAAGCTCGCGACCAGACGTGAGGCTATTGTCTTAACAATGCAATGACTGTACATTAAATCTCAAATCACGTATCTATGAACGTTTCTGACGTAACTTGGGAGGGTCATTTATTGTATATATGTTGTGTGCGCTCGCACAAAGCCGCGAGGCAATTTTCATTTTTTGCACTTTCTCCGCGTGTCAAGTTAAAAAAAGATTCAACAGTCTCTGTTTTTGCTCTATCATCATCATCATCATCATCATCATCTTCTTCTCATATATATAGCTATAATATACTTTCCGTGATTACCTATTCATATATCCGACAATTTCAAATTTCCACTTTTGATTTATCACACCTCTCTTAATAATTCACAATAATTGTTGACCAATATACAGAAGGAAGTATGCTGTAATATGTCTTCCTCTTTACCTTCAATATATCCTCACACGTTATTACATTATATAGACAAAATATAATAACGTAATTTATATGCACATTTAGTAACATTTTATTACTCTCTATGAAATAACTTCTTCTTCTTCTTCTTCATATTTAATTAAAATTTATATCATTTTATATACTTTGGATTCATTCATCGGTTTCTTAATAGACCATTAAATTCATGAAAGATGGAAAAGATTTAGTAGGTTTTTCCTTTTTCAATAATATCTATAACTCCTTAATGAGATTATTAAAATACGGAACTTGATTCTCAATGAATTTATTATTATATTAATAAAAAATAAATAAATACTGGGGGACATTAGACTGTAAATGATTGAATTATATTTAGAGGAAAAGAAAGAATTTGGTTAAATATTTATTTTTTGGTGAAAATAAATGAATATTGAATAATTCGAAAAAAAGGTTGTATAAAATTGAACAGAATTTTATTTGATTTAAATAATTAATTATTTGACGATATATTATTAGGGTGTACTTTGATAATTATTGGTGTATATTTTAATAATATAGTAATATAGTATCAAAGGTAAATAAAATAAATATAATATTACAATTTAGTTAAATGTAATATTAATTCAATATATTAAAATTTAATTAGTTTATTCATAAACTTGCCTTGAGTTAGAAATTTATTTCCTTTTAAAAATCAAAGGTTCCAATATTGTAATTATTATTTTATGAAAATAAATGTTTATATATATTTATAAAGAAAAAATATAAATTAACTTTTACTAATAGTAAAACCTAAAATGCTTGGAATTTCTGACAACTTTTACTATTTCCAAAGTGTTTTTCTAGATTTTGTTAAGTTTGACTAAGGCCAAAGTAATTAAACTAATTTTTTCTAAATTTTAAAACAGTATTAAAAATATAATAATAAAATTAACTACGAAACTATTTATTTATTTTTTATTCATTTTAACAAAATGTTTTACTATTTTAGTAAACTTTATAGGTTACTATATAGTACGTTTTAATAATTTTGACTAAAACTTACATAGGTTATAGTAAAATTTTCTTGAAGATTATAGTCAAAATCGACAAAAAATTTTACTATTTTAATAGTAAATTTATTTATAAATTTATTACGGACGAAATAGGTTTTATGAATTTTTACAAAAATTTACTGCAATAATAGTCACAAATACTCTGGAAATACAGGAAAAATTGAAGGAAACTTTTACTATTTCCGTAGTAAATTTTACTATAGCTGAAATATATTTCAATAAATTTTACATAAATTTACTTATTGAGGAATAATAAAGTTTACATGAAAATAAATTAAAATTTGTGTAAACCTTTCGTATTTCCGTTGTAAATTTTACAACATCCGAAAAATTTTTTAACAAATTTTACTAAAATTTACTCGGGTAAGAAAGTTAAAATTGTCAGGAACTTTTAATACTTTTTTTCATGGATTTTTTGCTACATTTCAGAAATATATTTTACTATTTCCGATTAAGTAAATTTTTGGAGAAATAATTTATTAAAATGTACTTTGGCTGTAGTAAAATTTATTTTAAAAATAGTAAAAGTTTCAGTCAATTTTAATTGCTAAGTAATTTAACTGCAACTTATTTATAAATGAGTTGCTGAAAAATTTTACTATAATTCCGGAATAAATTTTTCTGTTTCCGAAATAAATTTTAGTGAAAATTTGTAAAATGTAATTTAGAGATTAAAGTTCAGAAATATAAACGCACCAAATCATAAACTTTCTAAATATTTAATCTAACATTTTTTTTACGTTTTTTATTACCAAATCCAGTAATTTTTGAAAGTGCTAAAAAAATATTCCCATCGACAAAAAACTTCCATTAATTTGAACATTCAGAACTCAAATGAATCATCTTTTAGAAAAAAAGTTAAAAAGAAAATAGAAATACAGTGCAACTAAAAAATGTAAATAAAATATTAAATAATAAGAATAAAAGAATCAACATAAAAATCAAATTATGTATTAAATTACAAGTAATACATGAATGCGCCCAGGAAAAAAATTATCCTTTTTTATAATAAGTCATCCTTGATATTCTCTGACTGGTTTTACGCAACATTCGTTCATTATTAAACTTATGTTAATTAAAAAAACGCGTAACACGAATGGCCTCAATTAGAAAGATTTCGCTTTTCTCATAAAGCAAAGCAAAACTAAAATCATTCTCCTGAAATAAGGTGGTATATAGTAGAAAAGAAAAAATTTAAAAAAAAAAACATCCTAGAATCGTCAGGTATATAATACTTGTAACAGCCAATTACATACACAGAAAAAACTTTAATCTAAATTTAAGAATATATTCTTGGCTCCTATTTAAGTATATTGTATACTTAAATTAAGTATTATACTATTCTTAAAATGAGAATATATTCTTATTTTAAGAAAATATATTTTAAGAAAAATATATACTAAAATATATTTTCTTAAAATAAAAATATATTCTTATTTTAAGAATAGCATAATACTTAATTTAAGTATACAATATACTTTAATAGGAGCCAAGAAGATATTCTTAAATTTAGAATAACGTTTTTTCGGTGTAGTGACCTTGCATAATTTCCATAAATACAAACAACTTTTAAAGGAGGCCAATTTTCTATATAAACAGCAGAAGGATTCATCTCATAACTATTTTTCATTTCTATCTTTGATTTTGCAATTTTCGGTTGTTATAATAATAATGAAATAATAATGTATTAGAAAATATTGTTATTATTTATTTAAAAATAATGTAATAGAGCAGATGTAAATTAAATTTTAAAATTAAATTTTTTTTTTTTGGAAACTGCAACTGGAGAATCTATTTAGTTACAAATATTAATTAATATTAAAAAATATAACATCTGAGTTTTTTTTAAAGAACACAAAAGTACCGAAAAAACAATTTAATTCATAATTTAGTCTGAAAATATAGTCAAAATTGACAGGAATTTTAACTTTTTTTGTAGTGTAAATTTTACTACTGCTGAAGTATATTTTGATAATTTTTACTAAAGTCTATTTGGAAAATAGTAAAATTTACATGTTAAAAATTTCCAGGAGTTTTTACTATTTTCGTAGTAAATTTTACTATAGCCGAAGAATATTTTAATAATTTTTACTAAAATTTATTTCGGAAATCGTAAAAGTTACTCTAGAATTATATAATATAAGTTTCTGGCAATTTTTACTATAATGAAATTTTTGTTTTAAATTTTACTACAGCCGAAATATATTTTACTAATTTTTACTAAACTTTTTTTGGGAAATAAAGTAAAATTTACGTCACCAATATATTCAAAATTGACGGGAACTTTTACTATTTTAGTAGTAAATTTTACTACAGCTGAAATATATTTTAATAATTTTTACTAAAGTTTATTTTGCAGATAGTAAAAGTTCCTGTCAATTTTTACTATAATTAAATATTTATATTAAATTGTACTACAGCCGAAGTATATTTTAATAATTTTTACTACATTTTTTTGGGAAATAGTAAAAAGTATTCCACTAATATATTCAAAATTGACGGGGAACTTTTACTATTTTCGTAGTAAATTTTACTATAGTTGAAGTACATTTTATTTTCTACTAAAATTTACTTTGAAAACATAGTAAAAATTACCAGGAAAGTTTAACTCTTTGTTTCCGAAATAGTAAAATTATTATGAATATACACGGCGAAAAATATAAAGTAACTTTTACTACTTTTATAGTAAAAAATTTCCGGTAAAGCATTTCTGGTAATTTTTACTACTTTTGGAGTAAATTTTGCTACTTTCAAAGTAAATTTTACTAATTTTTACAAATATTTACTTCGAACGAAGCAAAATTTACTCCAAGAGTAGTAAAAATTACCAGAAATGCTTTACCGGAAATTTTTTACTATAAAAGTAGTAAAAGTTATTTTATATTTTTCTCCGTGTAGTAAAATTTCTAAATAAAAAATAGTAAAATTACCAAATACTCCGGAAACGTAAAAATTATGTTTCAAAATTTCTGGAATGTTCAAATGAAGGCAATATTTGTTCAATACAAATATTTTCAAAAATTACTGACTGCATTAAAAATCAAAAACGAAAATTAAACATTTCGAAACTTTACAATTTTTTTAAAATACTTGTCGTAATGTTATTACAATAATATTTGAATTTAAAGAGGAAAAAATTAAATTTCGTTCAAGGGAACTGTAAAATTTTGAACTTGAAATATATTTTTGAATTTAGATATGCATCAAGATTTTTTTATGGTGAGAATTAGGAATTAGAATTTGAATAATTAAAGGGAAATTAATCAATTATTAATTTATTCTAAGGTAATAAATTATTAATTTATTTTAAAGTAATCGTTTATTAATTGTAATGACTATTCATCGAGGAGATTATTTATGGTTATTTTATTGCTTAGCAAAGATCCTAAAGTTCTGAACGTTCAAATGAATGAAATTTATTTATTTCTTCTACAAATTAAATTTTTATTGCAATTATTTTGCGTCACTATCCAAAAATTAATAACTGAGTTTCTAACCGTAAATATTTCAGTTTTTAAATTTTTTGTAATAAGTAATTTATAAAAATATACTTCAATAAAAAATCTTTCGTTCATTTGAACGTTCAAAACTTGGGGATCATGCTTAGCAGCTTGTGACTATTAAATCCTTAATATTAGTTTTGTCCCACACTTTTCTTTTAAAATTAATTCTTTAAGTTAATTTTAAAAATATTAAAACTTTTGCACCTCACTGCCTTTGCTATTTTAGAGTTATTCACAAAAAATTAGGTCAATTTAATTAATATTTTAAGAGAAAAGGTGAAGTTAGCATCTTATTTTCAACTCCCTAGGGAAATAAAAAGTTAAAATTAGTGACATTTCTATCCCTAAAAACCAGAAAAAATAATTTTTGATGCTGAGCGTCGACGCTAACTTCAGGGACATGGTGACAATTTAATTTTTCTAAGGATATCTAATTGAGACAAATAAACGTATCAAAAAGTTAAATTACAATTTTTATTCGTTTTTTGTATAACTTCAATATTTTATGAATTAAAATTATCATTTATTAATTATTGTAATACATCGCAGGTCTATTTGTTTTTAAAAATATTTATAATTTGGTTTTTCTTTTCATATACATATTTAAGAAAGCATTTCTTGTAAAAACAGTGTAGAGGAGATAATACATTATAGTTGTCGGCCATGTGCATTTAGAAATAACTCGACGACATTAAGTGCACTTTTGAAATCGAGTGATGATATTTGCCTCCTTTGTGTGCCTTCTCTATATATAGTTTCTTTGTTTATTCTTCTATAACAAGTGGTTTCCTCTTGTCACGTTCTTCTGTATAACGATTTTCATATAGTTGTTCTCCTCCTTTTTTTCTTGAAAAAGAATAAAAACACTCTCTGACAAAAATAGATGTGAGATTTGTAATATTTCTTGTTACTGATTATGTGTAATATAAATAATGCATTTGTAAATGTAATAAATCGATTTTGCGCGAAGCTTTGTACACGCGGTTCTTCAACTGCGTGACGAGTTTTCGCGAGACGACCCTGAGTAAGTTGGAGTGAAAGTTTGTAAAGTCAAATATTTTTACGACTGCTCCCAAGAGAACGAGAAGAGATCTCCCTCGCAAAGTATTGGAAGAATCCCCCCACAACAGTTTTGTCACGATTTAATGCCAATCAGTGTATATGTATTGTGTATCTTTGTTGTTGCTGTTGCTGCACTCCCTGAATATTGCAAATCTCGACTCATGATATAGATAATAGAAACCTTTTGCTAGTAATCTTCTATATATTTTTTTTTTTGCTTTAATGGTTAAAGCCATTGAGAGAGAATAATTCCTTTCTGTATGGAACTTTATTTCTTCTCTCATCTTCTATCATTATTCCATTATTTTGTAATATTCTATTAGTATGCGATGAAACTTGAACACTCTGATTTATGCCCGTATAGTGTTTCATCTCTAGGAATGCGAGAGAAAAAATGTTGTGAATTAGAAAAAAATGCGATGATAATGAATGACATAGTTAGAGGTGTTAAGTATTGAAATAAGTCATTGGTAATTTTTTTTTCTCTTCTTGTCATTATAAACGATTAAAACAACTAGAGTTGGAATAGTGTGATCTTCTCATTGCTACTTGACATTCTAAGGTAAAGTAAAGTCATGATATGTTGCTCTTGTCAACAGGAAAGTAAATGATT
The DNA here is from genome assembly GCA_032872505.1 of Leptopilina syphax. Taxonomy (NCBI): domain Eukaryota; kingdom Metazoa; phylum Arthropoda; class Insecta; order Hymenoptera; family Figitidae; genus Leptopilina; species Leptopilina syphax. The sequence goes on from CM065469.1 coordinate 36,068,875, forward strand.
GTCGGTGGAATGCGGGCCATTGCTTTGAGAAAAACACGATTACTGATCCAGTTGGTATGAGCAATCATTTTGCAAACTTGGACATATATGTTGATCCTCCTCTCCTGTTTGTAATTGATTCTGTTTTTTTCATTTCGTTGAGTTTCTTTTTATATTTCTGAACTTTGAACTGTGCGGTGCTAATAAATTATTAGACTTGTTTTGCTTAATACGGAAATTCAGTTTAGATGTTGAGTTAATTGGGTCCGTGAAGTTGGCGTCGATGCTTGGTGCTCGAAAAGTATGTTTTAGAGATGAAAATGTCACTAATTTTTTCTATTTTGATTGAGCAGATTTTTATTGCAATTTTTTTTATGATGTTTTTTTTAAGGATTTCTTTGGAAAAAGGGCTTTGTTGTTGTTCACGTTTAGCATTGAAGTTCTTAGTGATTAAAATATCGGGGACGACGCTAAGCATCGAAAATTGTATTTTGGGCCTAAAAGGCACCACTTTTAACACTTGCCATTTATTAATGATGGAAAATTGCAAAAAGTGTAATTTCTAATTTAAATTCAGCCACAAGTATAATTTTTGATTTTAAAAGATTTATGAAAGGAAAACAAAATAGGAATAATGAGAATTTATTTATAGAATATTCGTACGACATGTTTTGGTATTTAAGAGGATTCTAAAGGAGAGAGACACATTGTAAAAGAATAATAAAAATAAAAGCAAAGCAGTTTAAAGTCCATTGAAACTTTATGCATACGTTTAAACGTGTAATTTTTATCTTTCTTATGCAAACTATTTATCTTTTCCATATACTAAAGTCGAAAGCAGCAGACGGATTATAAGGATATGATAAAATACATAAAATTACGTCATCTTCAAACTTTCTCCTATCATTAGAAATATATAAATCTCCTCATGTTCTTTCTTTCATATAAAAACTCTTGTTTATGGTCAATTTGTTGAAAACAAAATCAGATCAATTTTATACGTGAACTCTTTACTCTTTTCCCTATTCTGTATATCAATTTAAAATCATAACTAATAGAAGAGAGAGAGGTGGTGGGAATGAAAATTTAAAAATAAAAAAACAAATTCAATTAGATTATAAAACACTTATCTTCCTCAATAGCGAGACAGGCAATTAGAAAAATGTTAGGAAAAACAAATAAAATAGAAGAGAGGCGATAATTTTAAACGTTTGATGATGCGCACTTATGTAAAGGTGATGTGATGTGAAAGAGAAAGCTTGAAGCATAAGATGCTCATACATTTATTTTTTTTTTTGTATTTGGCGAAGTGTTAATGTAAGATAATGTGCATTTAACTTGCATTTGTAATTTTGCACACACGCATTTATATATAGATGTATTTATATATATATATCAGGTAACTCTCATTAACAATTTTTATTATTACAAGTTCTTCATGAATGATTCAGATTTACCTCAATCTTTCATGGTCTCCTTTTCACTTTAATTCCAAGGTCACCGACTTTCGTTAACTCCAGAACCAAACATTCCGATACAATTTCAAAAAGCCTTCAATTTAATCTGGTGTGAACAAATATTTTTATGTGAATTTGAGAAGATTGAAAAAATTTGCGTCGTTGAAGAAAGAAAGAAAGAAAGAAAGAAAGAAAGAGGGATAAAATGTGTGTCGGTTTAGATGAATGGAGAATAATTATAAATGTTGAAAGGGAAATTAATAATTGAGTACAATAGGATTTTGCTTGTTACAATTGGTTAAAGTTTAAATTAATGCGGTTATAGCAAGTGGCGATTATTCCAAATAATGGTATAGTTTAAAATGTTAATTTTAAATAATGGTTGTAAAAACTGAAAGTAGCTTCTTTAAGTGACATTGGTTTTAGAAATGAGTAGTTTCAGCTAATGGTTATTGCAAACAGTAGTTTCCACAGTGGTAATTTTACAAATTGGTACTTTCAACCACTGGCTGCTTCTAATAATGGTTATTCAAAATTCTTTGCTGTTATATCCAGAGAAAAATTTTTTACTAATAATTGTTAGTAAACAAACAGAAAATAAGGTTCGCTCAAAAAATAATTTTGCATCTTCTGCTGATTATCGGCTGTGGTTACTTTTTATGAATTGTGAATTAAATTAATTTTTATGACCCAGATATTAATTGGAATTGTTCTAGCAATATCTTGGGACCAGTGAAAAATTTTATGACTAAAAATTGTTAGTAAACTGAAGATAAAGTTCGCTCAAAAATAATTTTTCATCTTTTGCTGATTATCGGCTGTGGTTACTTTTTATGAATTGTGCACTAAATTAATTTTTATGACCCAGATATTAATTGGAATTGTTCTAGCAATATCTTGGGACCAGTGAAAAATTTCATGACTAAAAATTGTTAGTAAACTGAAGATAAAGTTCGCTCAAAAATAATTTTTCATCTTTTGCTGATTATCGGCTGTGGTTACTTTTTATTAATTGTGAATTAAATTAATTTTTATGACCTAGATATTAATTGGAATTGTTCTAGCAATAGTTTGGGACCAGTAAAAAATTTATTGACTAACAATATTGTTAGTATACGGAAGATAAAGTTGGATCAAACTATAATTTTTCATCTTCTGCTGATTATCGGCTGTGGTTACTTTTTATGAATAGTGAATTAAATTAATTTTGATGACCTAGATATTAATTGGAATTGTTCTAGCAATAGTTTAGGACCAGTAAAAAATTTATTGACCAAAATACAGAAGATGAAGTTCGCTTAAAATATAATTTTGCATCTTCTGCTGATTATTGGCTGTGGTTACTTTTTATGAATTGTGAATTAAATTAATTTTGATTACTCAGATAATTATTGGAATTGTTCTAGCAATAGTTTGGGACCAATAAAAAAATTTTTGACTAACAATTGTTAGTAAATAAAAGATAAAGTTCGCTCAAAAATTAATTTTTCACCTTCTGCTGATTATCGGTTCTTGTTACTTTTTATGAATTGTGAATTTCAAAAATTTCCTTATTTTATTTCTCAAAAAGGATTTTTTTAGAAAGGGTTTGGTACTTGGAAACTGTTTAGAATTCACCTCTGAAACAGAAAATATTTTTATCTTGAAATAGGAAACAGGTCTTGGATGAAGAATGTTTCTGTGATTTGTTCTGAGGAACATTATTTGTTATTTGATAATTAAAATTGTTTTTGTTTTGTGTTTCTTATTGGAAAAATGATATTTCGTTTTTTTATTGTTATACCATTGTAAAATTAAAGTTCCTGTCTGTATAGGGAAAATAACCTTGAAATTCGCCTTTAGACTTAAAAAATTTTTTTTTCCATAAATCGACACCTATAGTGTGTAAACTATAAATTTGTACGCAAATTGCAAATTATGAATTTGTCCATTTAATTATTAATAATTGAAAACGGTTTCTTTTCAATGTCAAATTTTTGTGAAAAAAATTGTCGTAGGCGTATTTTTTATTCAATGTTTATATTTAGACACAATGTTTTTTTTTAAAGGAGTTTACAATTTATTAAAAGTTTATTTAACCTTCTGCATTGATAGCAGCGATTTATGTTTTGTGCTTAACATAAATGTATGTATACATTCATTGTGTATTATACGAATCTTGGCTTTTTGAATTTATAAATAAAACAAAGAAGAAAAAAAAAAGTTGTCCGATTGGAAGTTGCAGAAAGAGATCCAAAAACGAATGAAATTCTTCGAGACCTATGGCGCCATAGTATTTTATGGTGAACATTTTACATTCCAGAAAATTGCTCAATAATGTTTATAGCCTCAAGAATTGTATTATTTTACTGTTTCTGCTCCCCATACACAGTGTCAGTTA